>CM032891.1:15514650-16714650 GCA_019176425.1 Megalops atlanticus | reverse complement strand
ATAATTGTCCTTTTGAACAAAGCCGTTCTGTTCATACGCATTTTGTGTTCTTTGTTATAGTAGTCTTCCTTATAATGACGGACATTAATGAATACCCAAAAGTAACTCTCTGAGGTGAGTTTCTTCGTTCTCGTTCTGCTTGACAGCGGTCAGTTTCAGTGGTTTTCCTTTTTTCTCGTAGCTAGCACTGTACTTACCTTTTACCAAAGAGGATTTTTCCAAATAACTATGGCAATATACTGTGACAATCAGTTCAGTGTAGTTGTTTGTGATGGTGCTCACAACAGAGGTATCACGAGGAATACAGTGTAGCCCTACATAATTAAAATAGGCTTTTTAAACATTAGACTTAATTAGCACATGCCGTGACAGGTCATTGAGGCGTGGACAGGTAGGAAAGTAAGGGTGGACATTAGATAATGAGAGGGAAGTATTTAATGATATAAGTATTTGATGTATGACATGAAAATGTCTTGTATAGAACACACTATTGCATAAATAAAGCTTATCAGAAAACCAGATTAGCCTGTTTGACCCCCATCCCTCATTTTCTGCTCCAAGAGAATGCTACACAAACATTTGCTCTAGAAATCCTGATAAGTGAATGTGAAGAATTTGAGCCTCGGGCTAAATTTCATCTGTACTCCTTGAAGGCAGGAGCTTTCTGTGGGGAAATTTCTATACTTGGCTGACACTGAAGGTATGAGTCTGGCAGGCCTGTACTTCACCAGCTCAATTGTGACATCATTTTAATTATAATTCTACATTCAGGAGTCATATTCCAGCACAAGACAAATAAAATACATATAACTGTATAAAACATATGAAATGTACTGATTTTAAATGTTTAGGCATAAACAATTTTGAGCTAAATATATGTCCTTAAAGCTACATTATGTCTTGCATTTTGTGTACATTGTTCTTTGTAGGGAAGCAGAATCAGAGGCAAACACTACAGAACTAGGGCAACTTTTTCAAGCATTCAATAGGGGAACATAGCCGTAATTATTATGGACTGATGTGCATACACCATCCTTAAAAAATCTTCATAATCTTCATCAAAATTTCTTCCTTCCTTCCTTCCTAAAGGCAACCATATTTCATTCAGAAGATAAAATTTCATTGCTGGGTGTGACTAATGTTCATAATTCATAAGAATCATAAAAAGTATGACACTCGCAGAAATACAGTGAATAAGTGAAAACACTTGGCTTCATGAAGTAATCACAGAACAGCACCTCAAACTTGGAAAACCAAGATGATGTACCTCCATCCCTGTAAATTTGCTGCCATCTAGTGGTAACAATCAAAAGAATCAACAGTAAATAAAATTTATGTTGCCAATATCACCTTAACATGAGCTACAAATGGATAACTCATACAGTCACTGCATTCTTTCTATGGCCAACTTGACTAATCCTTCACAAAACTCAAGTGTCTAAGGCCAATTGTACGTATTTTCGGGGTATCATCATATAATCAGCATTGCAATGTTCTCACTTTTACTGTGAGTTTTTGCATAATATAAGATTCTGTTAGTAAGCCATCCACATCCTCATCAGCCTCTTCTTAGAAGACATGATACATTTTAAATGGGAATTGCTACTTAGATACTAGATATACTTATACTCTATACTCGCACTTTGTAAGTCTCTTGATAAGAGCATCTGCTAACTGACAAAAATGTACATAAAAACTGAGGATCACCATCAATGGTTCACTGGACAATTTAATTCAACCTGGCAGCCGTATATTTCACATTCTGAAGAAGTAATGATTGTAACTCTTGAATGATACTAAGAGATATAAGATTACTTGAGGATCACTATAAAATTATATTCTAATATTTTATTTTGTTAATTAGTTGGAGGTCCCTTTGAGTATTGTCAGGGCTTTTTTTTCTCATTGTGGCTGGCTACCTCTTGGAATGTTTCTGGAATGTAACCCATCTTCTCCTTTTAACATGCAGTTTTCTTAACTCAGAGAAGCTAATGATATCACAGAGCTAACTATGGCTTAGCAAGCTTGCCACATCAATAGTATAAGTGTTTCCTAAAATGCATTTTTAGTAGCAAAGTAGTGACCTAAAGCAGTAGATCATCAACCACACAAAGCTTAACCATTGCTAACAATGACCATCAATTATTTGTTTGGTATATCTAAAACTGTTTTAAAAAGTAGCTAGGCATTTAAAAAACATTTCTTTATACTGACCTCTGTGTAACACCTTTGTATACGGGTATAAATGCATTTAAAGAAACATATATAATGACAAAAATGGCAGTCTGCTTTCTGGGTCCTCTTCTTGGACACATGCCACTAATGCACCCTTCAGTGGTTGCCAGGAAACATACCTGGAGACAATGAGATGAGTTGCCAGGCTATATAACAGGAGCCCCGCAATCAGCACTGGTGAAGTAACTGGAGATGAGTGTGGAGGACATCTGGTGATTGTGTGGCATTATTTGTAAGATAAATATTTTGTGAAAATAATTATCTCTTTTTGTAGATTGTACACATATGACACATGTAGTGTCCCCCCAGTGACATTATGTACAATGCTAGGGCTCTTCTATATTCAGTACAAAGCATCTCTCTTCACCACACTCAGTCAAAGCATGAACACATGCAGTGCACATAGATTGAAATAAATATTAAAAATGTTTTTTTTAATCATATTAGTTTTAATAACTTTTTTCTGGATCAAAGTAAATCCTGAAACTAAATGAAAAAAATAAACAAGCAATGTTTTCTTTTTTTGCCAATCCATGAAATTAATTCATTTGTGATTTTGCTTGGTGTATTGATCACTTTGTGTCACTTTAGAAGTTGCAAACTTATTTTTCATTGGATCTTCATACAATAACAATAATTAAAAAAAGAGTCAAGTTTGAACATTATATAGTTAGTTATGGTGTAAAAAATTGACATAAAGAAATACAAAATAAATACATTGATTCAACAATAATAAAAATAAATAACAATAAAAAAGTGCTAACAGGAGCCAAGGGCTTTGAGGCAAGTTGTTGAGGAGTCACTCAAACCAAAGCCACCATGCAGTTTTTTGTGAAGTGACTGAGAGAATGCTCCTTTTTCCAACCCACACCAAAACTCAAACCCAGACGTTTCCAGTGCGTTGTGAAAGGGGCCGGACCTGAGTTTGACCTCAAGCTTGAAGAGTGCAGTTTATGTCTGCATGTCCTTGACCAGCAAGGTGCTTGTGGAGATCTCATGCATTCATAAAGTCCGTAACGTCATTCTGTCCCGTGTGCATCGCACCCACCTTAACTTTTGTTTTTTTTGTTCTTTTTTTTAACAAGAGATCCTGAGAGAGGGCCGCTAGCGTAAGCAAAACACTGCTCCCGGAACCGTCCGTGCCAAAGCTTTCGGGAGCTACAGGAGAATGGTTATTGTCTACCGTTGAGTGCTGGGTGATCCTAGGAGTTGGCAGCGCTGTTGAATTTGTCCAGGATGGTAGCATTCATGTGCTGGAACAGCCACTGCTGTGTCTCAGACTGGGGGTTGCACTTGTTCATGAAAATCTTCTTATCGCCCGGGCTGCAGTCCATGCAGCTGCTGCTCACAAGGTGGTAGAGAGATTTATCCTGCAGCCGAGAAAAACGGGCACTGTAACAATAACACCGGTAATGATATAATCCTCTCCTATCTCGAGCTCCCTCCCTGTGATTACAGTGGAGGGGGGTGGTGGAATTAGGGAACTGGAACACTTTTTTAATCAGAAAAGTTGACTTAATTTCATGGTAAGGGATTTAATTTGGAACTCCAACTGACAAGTAAACTGGAAGTCTAAAAACATTAACATTGTTAAAATTCTGTTTATTAACCTCTCAAGGAGACATGGGGTTCACAACTGCAAAACAATATGATTTTTAATATAAATAGTATCAGCAAGAACGGCCACACATTCAATGTTTTAAAACAATCATTGTACCTTTGTCTGAATGTATGGCAAATATATGATAACTATATATATATATATATGTGTGTGTGTGTGTGTGTGTGTGTGTGTGTGTGTATACTGCACTCGGCAGTAATATTCCCTTTGTCCCCCAGGTGGATTCCTGCTGCTCGGTTAGCTTGGTTTTGAGAATGGTTAGTACAACAGACCTGTATTGATTCTGCTGTATGTGCCCTGGGTAGCTAGAGTTCGAGATGGGCGAGTGATAGCAAAGACAGATCTGTAGTGTCTGTTACCTTCCTGTAGCGCCAGTGCTGATTCCCTTTCATGCCATGGCAGTCATACAGTGTCACAGGGCTGCTTTGAGAGATGGCATCAAAGCAGAATTTCCTGGTGTGAAGGGGGTCCCCTGGCCTTATGTCCTGCCTCCATCCAAATGTGAAGACCTAGCGACAGTGTTTTATGTGAAGCCATGCTCCTAACAGTCATCTCAAACCAGTCTGCAGGGCTCACAGCAGTGGCAGCATTACACCTGACATTAACTCAGAAGCAGAAAGCAGAAGCCCGTACAGCAGAGAGGAGCGGACCATTCTACATATAGTAAAAGGATGAACATTTCTGTACGACACAGATCAGAAGAAAGACAAATAAATTGCTTCCATGTTGTGGAAAAAAGACCTGCTACCTTTTTGTTCAACATTACAAGATAGATGACAGATGTTCTATCACTTACCTACTTATTTCATGTGTGATGACAAAACATTTCAATCCATTTTTATGGAGGCATATAGCTTGCTGGTCAAAGCACTAGACTTTGGATTCTTCAGGTTTGAACCCTTGACATGACCTCTGTTGCACCCTTAACAAATGTACTTCATAATTAATTCCATTCCATTATTTCCAGAAGGATCTCAACCTCCTTTTCCCAGGGTCAGGTAATAATTTTCCAGTTTTTTTTCCCAATTAGCTTGGATTTTCTTTTTTTAATTCTGGAAAACCCACTATGCTACATGTACAGTGATTTTATACTATCTCCATTGTAAAAAAAATGTGCTAAATAAAATAAATTGATTTGATTGATTGATTGATTGATTGATTGAGTTGCTCCACACCAAATCCTGCTATGAGTATAAAAGATTGTGTAAGGCACGACAGTACAACTATCAGCAGTGATGTTGTGTTAACATGCATTTTCCCAGTGATTCTCTTTGTCAGTTTTCAGTATTCTATACTTTTATTGTGTACTGAATAACAACAACCATAAATACAAAATGGAACATTCTGGGATGTAACTGCTCATCTGAACGGCTTTGTTAATGCACATTAGCAATTGAGTGAGGTGACATTTTTTTCAGCGTCCCCACAGAAAGATGTGAGGATTTTTTACATTCACAAAATTTACAGAAATAAGCAGAACTCTGCCCTAGGGTTTATTTAGAAGTGACTGATCATAAATACAAACATCAGAATTATAATGTGGAATATTATATATTACTCAAGATGACTTATTCATTCATCCTATTAATTCTGTAGTCAATAATGCCCCTAACAGAAGACATTTAATTAATTTTGTACTATAACTGTTTACACAATATTCTAATAGTATCACAATACTCGGTATCACATGCAAGGACAGAAACATTGTTTACACTCTGCAACAGTGGAATGTGAACAGATTATTTATAGAAAGTAATTAATGATAATAGAAGCCAGAGGTAATTGGTTACCTGCTCATGTGCCCACGTACGCTCTGCACCCTCCTTCAAACAGGCATCGAGCCTGAGCTCTGTCCCTGTGGCCCCATGCTTGCTGTCTATACACAGGCCGGAGGCTGCATTCCGGATCTACACACACATAGTCAGGTTCCTTGTAAAGAAGATTCTTCACCCAGAAATCCACAGGTAGTACTATCAATCAGATGGGTATTACAATGCCTTTCCCCCGTTCACAAATTTGCAGGTGCTAAATGAGTCATGATAAGATTCTTCTTTCTTTCTTTATTCTGATCTGATCTTGCCAGTGGCCTTTCAGCTCATTCAATCTATGAACAGTTCAGGAATCATGTGCAAGAGTCTGATATAAAGCCATTCACAATGAAACATAGTTCAATTGATAAGGGAAAATAACAGTGGGCTTGAAGTCAAGTGTTCAAACATTAAAATGATGGCATGTCAAAGTTAAAATCACTGATGAACCAAACAACTGCACCCAACTTGATGACTTGGTGCATGGCAATATAAGGCTTTGCAATACATACATACACTTTAAAACCAGCCATCAACTCAAGCATCAATAATATAGATGCATCATTCAAGCTTTCTAAAGAGAGAAATAAGACAAAGTCAAAGAGACCCTGTGAAAAATGGAAGTGAGACAGCGGGCTGACAGACTGTTTACTGCACCTGAAATGTAAAGAGCAGTGTCAACAGCAGACTGACCCTGTCTTCAGCCAAAGAGGCTGAGGAGACCTTATTTATTCATTTGCTCTTTCCCAGCTAAGGCCTGCACTGCGGGGAGACAGCCACTCAAAGCAACGCTGAATACCCAATGAAGTCCTCTTATTGTTTTATATGCCAGCAAGAGTGACAGGGTGATAGACCAGAACCGAGGAGGTAAGGATATGAAGTTTTCCGCTTGACAATGAAATTGCAATCAGTTCCTTTTGGAATTGGCAACCAAGGCATAGCTGGGTCAAACAGAAATGCTCTTATTGTGTCAAAACATATATAGGGAGACAGGTATAGGTACACAGGTTGGAAATACAACCTATATGATACAATTTAATTTGTACAATTACCAAAATTTCCAAATTCACTACAACCCTTAAAAATGAAAAGCAATGACTGACAGTTGGCATTTTAACATTTCAATTCATAACACTGTATATGAAATGTAGTTTATATTATACAGAATATGCATCCATTTGAAAAGGGGAATTAATGATCAGTTTCCTGGAGCTGAACAACATAACTGCACTCATATTCATCCCACAGTTGTTAACTGCAATAAGGATAAATTAAATCTCAGGATTCAATAAGTTTTTTTTAATTATATGTGCTCATTATGCTTTTGTGCATTATGCAAGTGGGGAATGTAAAAGGGACACTGTCTGTAAATGTATGACAAAGGACAGGGGGCACAATCATTAAATGGGCTCATGTAGGACCATGTGCAGTGGCTACCCATGGAGTCTCTGCAGTGAGCCTCTTAACCTGGCCCACCTCCCGCCTTCTGTGCGTCAGCCAGAGAGAAGCAGCCCATCACCAAAAGCCTCAAAGCACCACAACCCCGCAGCCCGATCACCCTGAACACAACAGACCCCCTCCAACGGCCTGTGTGAGTGCGCGGCAGGGCTCACCTCTCCCCAGGCGGCGGGCAGGGGCTCCACTGGAGGGTAGTATTTGGGCAGGTCCCAGGCCACCGCACTCATGTACCACTTGAAGTCTTTACACTTGAGGTGCTTCCGCAGCTCCTTCTGGGCGGTCAGGTCTCCCGTGGAGAGGTGGCGGTACTCGGGGCGGCGCTGATAGATGAACTCGGTGTACTCATCCATCCACGTCTCCGCCACGCGCTTCAGGTTCTGACAGCGAAAGGCGAGATATCATCACGCAGTGTCTCACTCACAGGCTGCCGGGCAGGTTAGTGCCGCTGCCTCGAAGGAAAGCTCTCACCAGCCAAGGACTGCGGGAGGCCCCCGGGGTATACATTTTTGACACAGCTGACACAATGATACATGTCAGAACATGAGCTCGCCTTTAAGCAGAACTTATACTGCATCAGTTTGCATTTTCCTTCAGCCGCAGTCCAAATAGCACCACTGCACACATCCATAACTTCACCTACATATCTTACTTTCTCTGAATTTGTTCTGACAAAAAGAAACCCTCAAATAATATACACATAGAACAATAACAACACAGAACAGTGTGACAGAGATGAGAACACAATTTACAAATAAAAGCACCCTAATCATTGAGTGGCTTTGCCTGCATATTTGTCCATAAAATATTTTTGTATATAGTAATGAACTGCACTGTCAACATTTGGCCAGTATGAAATATCTGAATCACAAACATGGCTTGCCTTCAGCTAATCCATTTTTAACTAGTAAAAGAAAAATTTGCCATGTAAGGTTCTCCAGACAAAAGCACTTACTCTTGCTAAGCTGGTCCCAGATGGTACTTTGTAGGGGACATACTTCCTGTAGATATGACCGACTCTGGAACAAGGCACATCATACATGCTGCCTCCACACATCCAGACCTGACAAACATATGAGAGGCAACACCCATCCAACTCTGATAAAATGTTCAGCACAGGGCAACATTTAACATTTTTCCAATAAGGACAGCTGACCAAACATTATATAGTGTTCAGGATTTTCAAATGAAAGCTCTACTTCAGAGCAAGTCACCAATATGGCTTTGCACTGTTATTTGTCTCAGCTCCCTCCCACACTCTTATTCATTCATTGAAGCGTCTGCAAATATCTTAAGCTGTCAAAGTGCCATCTTTGATGTATCTGATTTTCAGTATGTTTATGTGGGAGTGGCCCAGAGGATTCTGGGATTTCTTTCCATGCCACTGAGAACTCAGCCCCATGTGGGAGGTTCTTCTTTGTAGTGCTTAGACTGGCAAACACGAGAGCCTCCTCCCATCCTATTTATTCAAGCACATCAAAGAAGTCAGGGCCACATTATGTCAGATTCATCAAAATATCACGTTTCTATAGGCCATGGGTTCCTTAAAAGCCAATATTCTGTGTAGAGAGTGATGTGATGATAGATTTTTCCACAAAACCATAGGGTGAATGTCATCTATAGAAAGATGACAACAGGGAATCAAGATTTTTTTAACTACACACATTGGAGTCTGGATTTTGTGGCACCAGTGACTCACAGCTTTAAGGGACACCAAACAATGAGACAAAATCACTGCGCCGTGGTGAAGTGAAGGAAGAATGAAGAGATGAGTGGAGAAATTTAACTTTCACGCGTTAGTATTCTGAACACAGTTGATGGGGGAGCTGCTGATTCGTGCTGGCCTCCAATATATTTTAAAACAACAAACTCAGTTTCCAGTTGAAGTTCTGTCATCAAAACAGGCTAAATTAATAGAAACACCTTATCAATTACTTCAGCAAATGTAGTATGTAGTGCTGTGTTGATCCAGCTACATTAGTACCATGATTGTATTAATATATTTTTGTACCTTTAAAATGTGTGACACAGCTAAGAACTTAGGAAACCTTGAGTTGACTGAGAAAACCAAAAAAAGAAACAGATGCTTTGAGCATGAATCCATTCAAGAATCTATCATAAGCCACATATTCAGAGATGTCCAGATTTAAAATTTAATTTCACAGAGGTGCAAGGACAATGGCACAGGGAGCAGAAATCTAATGAGCTTACTGATAGAAAACTACTTGAATAAGACACCAACTGACATTAATTTCTCTGAAAGACTTGTCCCTAGAAATCACAAGGCCAATAAAAATGTTGTTGTTACCATGGTTTCCAGTCAGGGAAGAAAGGCCTGAAATTCAATTGCATGTCCTCAATGACAGATAGAAAGAGAATGAGGTAATGAAACCTAGGGAATGGCAGGTATGGAAGAGATAACAGATACTTCCGAAATTCTTTGAATCTATTTCCTGAGATAAATCAGAGCAAAAATCACATCATCTTATACCTTAAATAGTTAACATATCATACAGTCTAATTCAAATTAAGAGCAACATGAATACCTCTGGCCCGGAGGAACAACCGGGCAAACTCATCTGTGGCACGTTAAAAAGAAGTTGAGTTCAATTAATCACACGCGTTATTGTAAAAGACTATTGCCTGAGTTTCAGGAACAGATTTGTGTCTGTATTCATTTTCGTGATGGTCCAGCGGGACTGTGTTGCAACATGTTTTACAACTTTCTTTTAATCACTTATACCCTCCAAGCAGATGAGTGGGGTTAGGTAGGTTATGAATATTCCCCTAGGAAATATTTCCTGAGCTAATGTAGGCAGCTCAGGCAAGGACATATCCTAGACGAGCTTACCTTGAAGGAGATTTCATACTGCTCTCCTCCCCAGATTTCCAGCCCTGTGTCATAGCCTCCCAGCTCCCAGAACCACTGCCGATTGACTGCAAAGAGGCCCCCTGCCATTACTGGTGATCTGCAAGACAGAAGGAGAGAGAGAGAGAGAGAGAGAGCTGGAGTGGGAATGAGAGAGCAACATTCTGTATACTGATATCAACACAGTGTACTGATGCTCCTTAAATATAGTGTTGCGCCCAAAATTTTTGCAGCAACATGTAGAAATGCTGAAAACCTGTATTTTGAAGTCAGAAAACCCAATATTACATCAATTTAAGGTGTATAGCAACATCCTACTCAACTCACTTGAACATTAATTTTAATTAATTCAAAGTTTATTTTTAAATGAGTTTTGTGTGTGAATATAATAGTGAATGCACATAACTTGCTCTTCTAAAATGCATCTGTGCCTTCAGGTGGAAATATATTCTATATCGAATCTACTAAGCATAGCTACCTATAAATATTGCATACCTATACATACATAATGTTTCATGGTGTGCAGATTTATTTGTATAGATGTATGTACAATATCTGTGTTCTGTACTCTCAGACAGTAGAGGGAGTTCATGTGTGTTACTATAGCTTCCATCTTTCATTCAGTCTGAAGAATGATATTATATAATGTAGTTAATTCACCTCCAAAACATTTTTCACATCCAGCATAAGAATCCTGTTCCACCAACTGAAAACAATCCAGATTCATTCTCTATTGGTTTCTGTGTTGACAGTTGGATGGAATTCATCACAGACATGCTTTGGGTGTGGGGTTTCTGTTTTGCAATCTGTCACTGTATTATGTATGCAATAACAGCAATAAAAATATTTTGTCACAAACAGACATGTTACTGCTTCCTTTCCCCTGTCTTTCCACAAGTATCGAGACAGTGATTATGACAGATTCATATATCTGTCTTTCATGTGCTTTTCTTTGTCTCCTAAATCATGAGGTTAACATAAAACCACAATCATGAAAGCACATATTATATACTTATCTTAACTGTCCACTGTAACTATCCATTGCAATCCTTCCTGTCCCCTTCTTTTAGCTGACTGTTTTTCGGCATCTCACACTTATCATTGCAGTTTCAGACCATCATTCAGAGCATAATACACCAGCTGCCTGGCCTTGAAACCAAAGATTTAGAATATTTCCTGTATTATCTTTCAACATATTAAAAAAAAAAAAACTGAAGTAGTCCTGCAGCCTATGGGAGCTGCAACTTTTCTATTATGTGCTATCCTGTCTTGAGGAAAGTTCCAATTTTTTAATAGAGCTGCGGTATGAAATACAGTAATATAACACAAAAATGCTTATCATGCTTTTGAATGAAATCACCTTAGTTCAATAAAATAGCTAGGGAGAATGAAAATGATTCAGCAGGTATTTTGTACCCTGCTGGCATTCAGTACAGATGTTCTATAACCCATCCTTCTACTCAATTAGAGCAGCAGGAGACCTACTCGTGACAGTGAGGCCCATTAATTTATTTTGTGCTGTCAGACTATACCAGTTTCATACATTTGGACTTTTGATTTAATACCCAACTGCTTGGAGCACACTTATTTCCAGTAACTGCAAGATGCAAGCCCAAAATAAAATGAACAAAACAGGTTTTTCAGGGTGCGGGTAAAAGCAGGAGGCTTACTGCCTCTCTGGTTGGATATGAAGGAAAAACAAGCACTGCCTTTGTTGAAGAGGTAAGGATGCATCGTTAACAACGCTCCTAAAAACACAAAACCAAAAACAAAACAACACCATGGACCTCGGCTTAGTGTTTATTCTCTGTATCCTAGATGTCATGAAAGCTCCCTTGGCACAGTGAAGTTCCCTTGCACTGGCAGTCAAAGATGATCACAGTGGATAATACAACCTGCTGTTTATTCAGCACTGGCTAAGATTAAGCATGACTAGTGCAATTCATTAGTAGCAAATGTGGGAAGTAACGGAGACAGAACTGGAGGGAGGAGCAGATTCGGTTCCTGCTCATCTGGGTTATGCAGGGTGTTGGGGGGCTCACTGCTGGATGTCGTTTCTCCCCTTACCCCCCCCAAACAAAACCTGGTAATCTGCTTGGGGAAAAGGAGAGAACAGGATGAGCAGAGGAGGGGTAGTCCTCAGTGCCAAAATCAATTATCTCTCCCATAATGATCCCTGGCCAGCATCCTTTCTATTTATTAAAGCACTGTAATATAGAAGCTGACTCAATTAAGGAAGGTAATAGAGAGGCAAGCACTTATCAGTAATTAGATTATGTTTTTTTTACCCATCCTGCCAACAACAGGAAATACAGCCACTTTTCCATTGCCCGTGTGCTTAAACATCGCCGTCAGCACTATAAGCATGGTGGAGTAACCCCTAAAAACAAATTGGCTCTGGATGGCAGATAATGCCAGTAATTAGCTGGTGCTGTAGCAATAGATTTATTGCTTGCTAAAAATGCAGAGAAATTACAATATTTGATTAGACAAGACTCACACAGCTGGGCAGACTCAGATTCGCACTGTGAAACCAGCAGGTATAACAACATGCAACTGTCTGTCACGTCTAATCTTCCCAATCTGTTTGGACAAGCATGCCTTGGAGTCTAATTGGATGACATTTTCATGGTACAGGTATGTTATTTTTACAAAGTAAGGTGTACTGTAGGTCATACTTACCATACCTAATTAGACATGTTTCATTAGGGATTTAATAGGAAGTTTGTTCAATCAGAGTCCTGCCATTTTACCTTGAGTTGAAATTAAATGATGCCTTCACAAAATCGATAGCTACACTGTTGTATTCATTCAATTATTTACTTATTCAAGTGTCTTAAAAACCACTTGGAAACAATCAAAGACAAGGCCTCAATCCATTAGTAGGAGAGTAAAAAAGACAGAACTGGGAGAGGGGTTGGGTGCAGGTGACTGCAGCAGCAGAATAAAATCAAGTTACATTTTACCAGCACCCCAGAGTTACCTCATTGATCACTTGATTAGTCTCTGTGTCATGAGGGCTCTCAGACTGACTCCCTGAGGTCTCAGGTGGAGAGGCAGGTTGGGCAGGTAGCCTTAATTAATGCAGGCATCCAGCGAGACCTCAGTCAGGACTGATGCACATCCCCCCCCCCCGGATGGCAGTTCTGAGCCAGTGAAGTGTGACCCTGTGTCCGTGCGGAAAGCAGCCCTGGCTCCCTCCGAGCACTGATAAGGCCTCTTGGCCCTCCCTGTGGCACATGCTCAGAGCAGGAATTAAAGTTTGATCACTGACTGGGTGAGGGCGAGGAGCTGTTTTCTGCAACACTGGACACTGGAGAATTTGTGTGAAAGCTGAGAGAGAGAGAGAGAGAGAGAGATGGAGAGAGACAGAGAGTGAATGATTATGGGCTGGCTGTTGTTTTCTCTTTCAGTAGAAATCCATTGGGATAAGCATTCTATATCAGAAGAGTTTTCTGAGTTAAATGTCCAAAAATTGATTTTTTTTTTAATGATGCTGATTAAGATGCATTGATGAAACTCATTTTTGAGTGGTCACGAGGGATAGGGAGATGCAAATTCATCTGTATCCAAGGCTCACCTCATGTGTGTGTTTGTGTGTGTGTGTGTGTGTGTGTGTGTGTGTGTGTGTGTATCATCAGACATTCGCAGAACACAAACTACTGAACAGTCCCAATTTGTGATGTCATTTAAAAGCTGAATTTTGCCTCCTGACAGCTCTGCCTGTAATTATCAGAATGTTGACAAATATTGTTGGTTGTTTGCCGAAAGCTAATTAAGAAATGATTTGACTCAAAAGGATAATTGCCTAATATAATTTGTTACCTGCTGTTGAAATTATTTTTTACAAGCAAAATTATTCCCCTATAGATCCATAAAAAAACAATGTACTCTCAATCCCTTTCTTCAATTTAACATTTTTAATCTTCATCCAGAAAGTCTGCAGCGCTTTCCCTGTATGGACGTACTTAACTCTTTTTGGTGTATCAACCTGGTCTCACGGCTTACTGCAAAACTGCAGGCATATTAACGGAGTTGGGGTCAGTTCAATATGTTCCAAGATGTACTGCCCTGGTCCTCGTGTTCCTCATTACCTCAGTTCAGAGAGTGGCTGCGGAACGATGTTCCTTTGATTTGGCTCACTTCACTGTAATTAATCATCACCTGTGCTGCAGAAGAGCTGGGCTATTTAATGCTGCTTTAAAATGACTCCCCCCAACCTTACCTCTCCCATATTTACCACACATTTAACAAAAATAGATTAACAAAAATAGATTGAAAAAATAGATTAACATTGTCTGAACTTCTCTGTGATAACTTGAACAGAAACTCTACTTTCTATGTGGGTGTAATTCAACAGCATCAATACACTGATATCATATCACAGCTATGTGCTCACACTAGTATGGGGCATTCATAAAATGAATGAACAGAGCTGCGTCTCATTACCTGCTTTGGAAAATGCTCAAAGCTGCAGTTAATTTTGATGCTATGACTTTATAAGTCAAGTTAGTGCTGAAATTTAATGAGCACATCAGCCAGCGTGAAGACAAAGACTGAGGCAACAATCTGTATAGCAATCTGTGTTTCATTTTAAAACCCCAGAACTGCTGCTGATATTGTCTTGCAAAAGAGAAAAGACTGATGCCTATGTCAGTAGTGGCATTCCTCCTACCTCGTGCAGTTTTATAAGCAGTGCCTTCCAGGTGAACAGCACAGCATGCATGTACTTATTATAGTTCAAACCAAAAACAAATGCCTTAATACATTTGTCAACATACAAAAGCTTTCAAGATGTTCATTCAGGTTAAAATTCTGGGCATATCAATTCATGTTGGAACGTGAGATCACAGAGCTGTATGTTTTTTTTCTTCTTTGCTTGATGTATTTGTGTTAAGGAAGCCATTCAACCATTCAGAGAGATTTGTGAGAGTTGTGCGTTAGTTTTAATTAATATTTGTCCTTTCACCCTTTGCATTTGCCAATATTGCAAGGATAAACTTCAGAGAAAAAAATTACAAAAGAAGTTAAGTTAACATTATGATGTCATTCATCAATGCACTGCATAACAGACAGGCCTGGGTATGCATGTGGATGGGGCTGTGTTGAAGTACTTGAACACAGGATCATAGAAGAATACACATCACATCAGAACACATCAATGTAAATATGTTATTTCCCTGTAACTCTGGACACCACTACATCCCTATAAATGCGGGTGAATGTGATACCAAACTTTCCAGTCCATTGGTTGGCATCAGCTGAAACCCAACACAACCATTTCCCCCACCCCAGATCCCACCTGGCAAAACATCAGGTTGACCAGCAGATGGCGATGTGAGCTCAGTAATGTGACAACACTGGCCTGAGGACCAAGAGGGCACATGTGATCACTGAGCAGTAGAGAATGCCTTTGGTTTGAGCTGAATTTCCTTCCTTAATAGTGCTGCACCAAAGCATGTCGCCCCTTACGCAAATCATCTCAATTTCATTAATGCTATTGTAGATCTGTGCAGAAGATCTGCAGTCTCTCTTGATCAGTCATTTTGCAAATGAGCTTTGAGCCAAATGGTGTATTCCCCTTCATCTTGTAACAGGCACTAAGATCTAAATTAAGCCTTCTTTACTTCATACGTTATGCGCATAATAATTTCAGCAGGTACTGTGGCGGCTCTTTAAAAATGAATTCGAAGGCTTTTGTCGAAGTCTTTAGCATGATCTGCTCTAGCCACGTGTACTACAGTGACAGCTATTTACTTCAGGTATCTGTCTTGTTCAGCCTGTTCTGCTCTGGAACAGGTAGCAGGGACTTTATGAAAAATCAGGGCTGTACCATGTGTCTGGTTTCCAGAGACGAAGAGGCAAATCAGCAAATTGACTGAGGCGCTTGCATTTTCCATCATCTGACAACCATGCACAAACCACTTAAGGCTCCCTGCAGAGAGAGAAGGAGTGGACTTAACTTTGCCTGCGACTTCTCTCTGGTCTCTCAGCTTGACTACAGCATTTACAGACGCACAGGCCTGCAGCTTTCCGCGCTCAGTAGTGAAACAGGAGACAGGCAGGGTCTAAGCTCTGTGTCTGTGAGAAATTATCTGAAATGGGCAAAGTCAGCCGATAAAGCCATGCTCCTGGTACTTGGCCAAGCATTGTGTTGTCAGGCCACCAAATCCTGCAGATGGTGAATAGTAACACGCTGGATTCCTGGACCAAGCTAGCCCAGGGGAGCCGGTAGCTCCAGCTCCTGGAATACACACCTCGAGTTAATGGTGTGAGCATGGCATTAACAGGCAATGCAGCTGGAGAGATGTGACTGACATGCTGAATCACATCTTTACCTTATAACTGGCAGGATTTATTTCTTCTGAGAGTAATGTGTAAACTCCAAGAGTGTTGTATGACAGGGCACCACATCATTTGAACAAACAAAAAAATTACTATTCATTAGTTCCATAAATGTTCAATATATTCCAAAGAGTTTTGAAGCACAGCAGGTGCTACAGAGTATGAACAAGTGTTTTCTAAATAGTTCCCTTTCATGTGTCTCTTACCAGTGTCTTCACCCATTCTTTACCAATGAACAAACACTGTCACTTTAAGGGAAAAAGACAAAAAAACATCCAGGATGCTGAAGTGAAGATGTCTACACATGACCCTATGCACCTAGGCATACTATTTTTACATGCACATGCAACTAAAACATCTATCTATATATGAAAAAAAGGAAATGATCAATTTCCTACTATGAAAATGAAAGGTTACAAGCCTGTTTTCACAGGGGAATGTTACAAATGTCATACACAGGATAGCCTTACTATAATAATGTCCAGTGCATTATTAGAAATTCAAAGCTTTTATTCATCTGCTTTCTGGAATCAAACTGTCATTATTCAATTCTGTATCCCACCTTGTTTTACCATACATAATATGGTGTATGCAGTGACAAGAGAGAGACTATTCATGGCCACTGATGAGGTCAGTAAAAAGACTGAAACCCGCAAAGAGGTGCTCATCTTATTTCTTTATATTCAACAAGACAGAAAGAGCCACTTCAGGGGCAAACTGACTTTACCACTTCTGACCTGGCCTACATTCAGTGGAGTCCAGCGTCATGATTGCTGTGAAGATTAAACACATCTTACGATCACAGGCATGCCACGCGTATCAGTAATTGGCAAACAGCTCTAGAGTCACCAGCCAATTTTCAGTTGTACATGTTATGGCAAATTCGATCTGTTAATGAGGAAAAGAAACACATGGAGTCACACTCTGCATGTGGGTAATTTGGGCTTTAAAATCTTGCAAAGCAAAGTTCTCAAAACAGTTCTCTGCCTGGTAAAAACAACTTAAACTTGTGTTTGCATGAGGCTGGTGCTGCACACATTATTTATTCATATGACTAATGAGAAGTATTCATTTTTTATGCTTTCCCCCCTTTTTACGCCACCCTCTTTTGAAATCACCAATTCCATATTAGCCTTGTCTCACAGCAACAACCTCTGCACTCATGCAGGAGCGCTGAAGTGAGACAAATACAATCCTTCAATTAACCTTGCACTCTGCCAATGGCAATTTTTAATACAATACGTCCCACACTGCACTACAGGTGAGTAGACACCAACTGAAGGATATTCGTGACTTCACTCGACATCACTGAAGCAACTCGCAGATGCCTGACAACTTGCAGGCTGGGTGAGAGCAGTGAGATGCAGACACTCTGCCAACCCTTTCCCTGGCAGACCGGAGCCATTTTTTTTCCACCACAGTGGCTGATGCCATATGCCATGGCCAGGATCAAACTCAGGCTGCAGAGATCAGCCTGTACTCGAAACAAGCACCTTGCCAACTGAGCCACTCTGGAGCTGAGAACTATGAGAACTATTCATTTTATGCTTTGAAAAAAAAAAAAAAAACAAACAAAACCCTTCATTTCAGTAAATTGGTTATCAGTAAGTCAATTAACCTTGAAGTGATTGATGAGTTAGTATATCATTCATTATCTCTTTAATTAATCAACCTCTCTATATTATCAGTTTGCTTTCTATTATGACTGTATTTAATTTTATTAATAAATAAAAAGCACTTACACAGAGTTTGTGGTCTGTTTAAACCAATTTAAAAAACTGGAATAATATACATAAATTACTAAGAAAATTTACCAAAAGGAAGGTAATACCATGAATATGATTGTGAACAATGATACTGCTTTGGTAGAGGGCAGCTTCTACTTTCTGAAAAAAAAAAGCACAGTGGAATACTCTTAAGAGCAAAAAGGTCACTTTTTCAGAGATGAAACAGACACCAAAGAAATAATTTCATGTCAGAGATATGATGTATGAGAGGGCCATTTCCTGAAATGAAGGGGCCATCAATTACAAGTGAATTTTGCACAAACTTCCATCTTGGTAAGGCAGTAGCTACTAGCTGAGCAGACCTTCTCTCAGTTGACCTGAAGTCACTTTTCAAATTAACACTAAAAAAACCAATAACTTGTAATGAAGAAATACATTTCGTTTTTTAGTGTCAGTTTCTATTTTGGTTCAACATTCTATTTGAAATACTTACAATATGAGTAAATATGAAGTGTATTTTAGGACGGTGGCAGTAAAAAAAAAAGAGATGAAAAAACGGGTGGCCTGATTTAGAAATAGCCTCCATCTGGGCGAGAGAGTGCACCAATCAGTGCGGGCCAGTTCACATCCCGCTTGGCTGGGAGCTCCTGCACACCCGGCAGGGCTGACCAAGCCAGGCCAGCCTGGGCCAGAGTCCACAGTCTGCTGCTCAGAACCAGGTCCTGTCATGGGCCAGCAGCCTCAGAGTTTGGAGCTGGGGTTTGGCATCTCACATGCTTATGCTGGCAGTTTACAACACTTACCATTTTAAAACCTAATTTTCTTCCCAATGGCTCCTCTGCTTAATGTGTTGGGTAACTGTTGGAATTAAATATGGGGAAGTTTAATGCCGAGCAATTGTCTCTCGAATGACATGCTGAGGTGCTGTTGCAATGAATTACATTAAGGTTTAATGCCAAGTGCAGTCAATCATTTCTCCAATTTTTTCTTCATAATTTCACCTAATTTCTTTGTTCCTTTCAGAGAATGCTCTCCTGCACTCCCACAGTTTGCTCCACTGTTTCAGAAAATCAAGGAGTGTGCCGCAGTCTGCCGCACTTCCAGACCGTGAAATCTCACCAAGCCGCGGAACAACTCAACAAGCAAATGCCTATTAAAAGTGAAACACTCACATAAATGAGGAGTTTATCATATTACACAAGTAATTCGGCCCTCGCATGGGGTGTGCACACAGAATCCATAGATAAATGACTACAAATCAGAAAGGTCCTTCAGTCTTGGACATCACTTTCTGCAGATTTAATACTTTGACCATGATGCCACCTGAGCCTTGGATTTCTGACACAGAAAGTCTTCAGCGGAACCAGAGAGTTCCCTAAGGGCACTTTCCCACCAAGTTCACTTGCAATTGATTTACATCAGCAGCACTCTCAGTTGAAAACCTTTTTTTTCAATTTAGGTTTGCATCATTTCAGCCCAGGAATGTAGGTGAATGTAGAAAGTTTAGTTGAATTCCTTAGCAAACAAGTTCACGTTGGTGTGTTAAGTCTGTCTGGTGCTGCATATAGACTAGAATGTGACTGGTTTCAAAGTGTTACATTTCAGCTGAGGTCAGTTTGCTTTCCCCTTTTCTGAAGCAGACATTCCTTGGAGAATACACAGATATAATGGTGTATACAGACATTCTACATGCTGTGATCTTCCTTCCCCTCTATGTTATTTAGTGTTTTAACCAATTAACTGCAGTGGAAAAGGAATATGGTGAAAAATGTTGAATCTATCTGTGGACGATGCATGTCCTTTTGGGTAGGAGAAATACATGAAATAGGCAGCTGATGGGCCAGCATTCCAAATGGTCCCATCTGTGGTTATCTTGGTTTGCTTTTTAAATTGCTTTTCAAACCCCACCCCCTAACACCTGCTACCGCTAGGATTGATGTTTATTTTATGTGTAGTATTGTGATGTATTTTGGATTCTGTGTTCTAGTGTACTTGGCTTCCGTTGCCTAGTCAGGTTGCACAAGTTGACTTGTGATAGGGCTTGAATGGTGTTATGCTCACACTCACCAGTCTGTGAGTGTTGTTAGCTTGGTCTGACACTGTTGCTCACCTAACTTGAATAGATACACTTATGTTCTATGCTGGAAGTCCTTCAGGATAAGCGCATTTTCAAATGCATGTAATGTAATGTAATATAAATTGGCATCCTGGTGCTATTACATCACTGTCAAGGTTTTGCATATACATCCAAATGAACCAAACTATGCCTGTATTAGAACTGAAAAGTCAGATGAACTAAATGTGAAAGTGCCCTGAGACCGCAGCTCACAGTGGTGTGCTCCTAGTGGTTTGTGCCTACGTGTGTGGTGGATTAGTAACTGGTAATTTTCAGCCTGGCTGTGACTGTGGAGACAAAGCAGAGGGCTAAAGAAGGGGACGCTTGAGAGGGGGAGCCCCAGAGCCCCCCCTCGGCTGCGAACACTCACTCGTAGGGGTCGCTGGGGTCGGCGCGCTGCAGTTTGGGGGGGATGGGGATGCGCTTGTAGTACATCTCCCAGTCGAAGGCGCCCCTCATGGCGTCCCCGGCCTGCGCCTCGTACCCGAAGTGGTTGTGGTCGATGACGTCGATCATGGGGCACACAATGGTCTTGGGGTTCTGGGCGATCTGGTCTGTTGGACGGACGACGTAGGGGAGCGTGAGAATGCGCAGTGGAATCGGGCCCATCCATCACTCTTTGCCTTGAGGGGGCCGGGAACAACAGGCAATGCCAGCCCAGGGCCCCTCAGGATCTCCCTGCAAGCCCCCCTCTCTCTCTCTCTCTCTCTCTCTGCATGTTCAGGCACACCTGCCACCTGAAATTGGACCTGGTGCAGCTGGTCAGTGATTAGAAACAATTACAGTGCTTCAAAGTAGGTTTGCTCCATGGAGGCCGGCCAAACCTCAGCCATCTATGTCTTTGTCACTCAGCGCCGCTAAGCTGTCCTAGATCTGTCACCCTCCCTGCCTCTATGTGTATAAGCGAGAGCTCTGCCTGCTGGATTTCAAAGCTGAAAGTGTGTCCTGCATTAGATATGCACCCGCAAACACATACATGGAAAGAAATATGGATATACAAAGCATATTGAAATATATGTGCATATTTTCAGTCCATGCAGCAGAGATTAAAATGGACATCTGCTGGCTAGCTGACATGTGCCCCCAGCCTCCAGCAAGTAGGAATTGATTAAGAATGGACTTAAATATGTTTCTAGAAAAGGCATTTCCCTTTATCATAAACACACACATGCATCCATAGACAGGTATATGTATATGTATATGTATATGTATATGTATATGTATATGTATGCATGTATGTGTGCCTTTAATGTATGTGTATGTTTCGGACACTATGAAGCTGTGTAGTATTCCCTTCCATCGTGACTTGTTTAAAGTACTTGACATCCCAATTAGTACAAAATACCCATTATTTATTCATGAAATATTTTGCTTCTCAAATGCTGTGCCAAAGTGGTCTACATGACTGACCCAGGACAACCGGTAAAACAAATCACAAACATTCAAATTTTTCAGAGACTAGCATTTAACAAAAACAAATTAAACCAAAGCAGCAAGAGAATGACTACAGCACCAACTGACCTTCACTGAATTACAATAAAGCTACAATTATGGGCGCATAGTCCATGTGGATGACAACAGAAACATTTTCAGGTAAACAGAGTAAAATACAAGCACAGCAGCCTAGTACCTCCCGGGATTAGATATTCCTTTGCAAATGTGTTTTCATGTTAAGGTTCAGCACTGTCTGCTCAACTCTAATTTTAATGCATGATGCAACTTTGCAAGAATTGAGAAACAAGAAATTATGGTTTGATATACACTTCAGCCAATTAACAAACACCATACTGACAAACCATCTTTGTGTACGATCACATGATATTTTTGTCCGTTTCTTGGCTTCATATGCCGCAATCTGTTCCTACATCAATTTCTACATTTCAGTACTTTGGTATAGCTGCAACAGATCACAACAGAGCTTTGTGAGCAGAGTGTTATGCATGCTACATATTACATACAGTCTCTCCAATATTGCTGAAACTGGTCCAGGTGGCATTTAATCAAATTTAGTTGGCGCCATTACAAAAATCTGGTTCAAAATATGAAACACAAAATCCTACATGGATGATTTCATAGGAACACTCTAGAAATACCATTGATACAACAAAATGCAATACAAAGTGGCTGGAGACTTTACTTACTGTTTGAGGAAGCAACAACAAAAATGTGTCTCGTGAACAAAACAGTAAAAAAAAACAATAAAAAATAATTTCCTATTGTAAAGTTCATGCAAAGCATACTAAGATAAAACGCAGGCAAATGTCAGTGTGAATTACAGCTGGAAGAGAGTGCAATGTTTTGTTATTTACTAAAGTACTAGCCTACATTGCAGCTTTCATCTTAGCTTCCCTGTATTACTGATATTTAGAGATATACTACTCCCCATTGAGCAGTAAAGTCTCATTTCCTTCCAGAGCAAGCTGGCATAGGGTTGGGGACACATACATTGTATATATGTGCCCTGGTAAGATCCTTCTTGACAATTATTATAGTTTTCAGCATTCATGTGGTTCATTAATACAGCAAGTATCCAGCTGTTTCAGCATAATGGAAAATGGTGTAAGGTATGTGTCTCTCCCATCCTCAGTATACAATACATAAAAAAACCCTCACCTGATTTTTCAAACTTACCAAGCAGAGGTGGCAGCCAATTTACATTGGTCTCACAGTGAGAATCCAGGAAGGTCAAGACTTCTCCTTTGGCTACCGTGGCTCCCAACAGGCGGGTGCGAATAAGCCCCTCTCTCTTCTTAGTCCTAACAATCCTCACTTTTGGAAACCTCGCCATATACTCCTCCAGACGTGCTTTCAGATGCTCTGCAAATGAAAGACCAAAAAAATACACAAAAAGCTCTGTTATCTCCAGGCATTGAACTGATAAAGAAAGGCATCACTCCCAGCTGGTGTTGTTAGCATGTAATTATTGGAACTGATGAGGAAGATAATCATATTCTATCTTTTAATTTATTCTTAAATAGAAAATATTTCAGGAGATTTCACACTCCACATTTAGCATTGCATTGTTTCTTCTCTCCTCAAGGACAGCTAATTTCAGGACAGAAAGAGCTATTTCACTGTTCTGCTCATATTGTCTTCATATTGTTTTGTAATTTGGAGCCCCAACTTGCATTAATGTTAAACTGCCCTTAACATTCTCCTGCAGTCTTAAGTTAATATAATTGTTAAACATGTTTCTTTGCATCCTGAATTTTAAAATAAATAATATGTAAGACAAGCCACATGTAGTATAACCAATAAGACAAACAGTGACACACAGTCACAGTGTCAGACCTGCCTCCAGCCAACTCCCTGTTCAGCCACGCCCACGCTCTGAGTCACCTGAGTTTTAACCACACCTGCAGTAAGTTCAGTTAATCACCACTGAGGGATTTAAGGTCTGCAGTTCAGGCACCTCTTTGAGAGGTATTGCTATTGCATACTGTACTTGGTTCTTGGTGTTTGTACTTTGCTCAGTTCCTGTTTTGACCTGTTTGTCTGTCTTTTGACCCTGCTTACTTGTCTGGTGATTTGGATTGTTTGTTTGGGACCACTGTTTGCTCTCCATGTGCTCTGACCCTGGCTTGTGTTTGGACCATTCTTGAAGATTCTGTTTTGGATTTGTTGGACTCTGCATTAAAAGTACTGGAGCTCTGCACTTGGGTCTTCTGACACTTTCGTTACACACAGTAGCTAAGGTTAAGCAGTGTTAAACCAACCAAAAAATTACATTGCCATACATCATTACAATGTTTTTTTAATGATTGGGTTTTGGTTAAAACAGAGATTTTTATGTTTACTAAAGGATTACTTTAACATTCTTTAATATAACAACCCTTTGGTCATATTATAACCTGACGTTAGAACAGAATTTGAGAACATTTCTGTTATCTAGCATTGTGAGCACTTACATTCTGTAACATTCTGACAATGTTACATGCTGATGCTGTGAGGCAGAAAGTGTCTCCTTTTGTTTGGTAAAACAACATGGTGACACACATAAAGTCAACAAGTAACACATACAAGGTCATGTATTGTGCAACATGTGGTCATTTGTTAAATGATGTTTGGACATTCATTCATTGTTAAAAATGGTACAGCAGTTTTTCAATTGCTATTTTACACATTTAATCAATGTGATATTGTTAAAATGAATACAACGGGCATGCCCTTGACAGGTGCTGATCTTTCAAGCACAGCATGATGTGATAGGAATAACTTTATTCAAATATTCCATGACACATGATGTGCCTCAGTGAGAACCAGCTGAGTACTTTTATTTTATGCTCACAATAATCATGATTAATACAGCCATGTTGTGCCATAGTGTTGTGAATACTGAAAAGTAAACTGAAAAGATATGTTCTTCAAACTGCAAGGAATGAGATCAAGACTGTATGGAGAGATTATATGTCATATTCCATCCGACCAAAGTTTTGTTGTAATCCATCTTCCCTTATTTGTGATTAGAAAACTCCAGTAATGTGAAGCTGCAGCACGGCTAGAAAGCGAATTACAATATTGTATTTATGCCCATTTTAGATATTACTTCAACATGAGACAGCAGACTATTTTCATATATATAATACATAGCATGACTAAAATGCAATTTTGACACAATGTTCCTGCAACATTTTATTAGATGGTTACCTTGTTAAAATAAATAAACTTGTCAAGGTTAATTCCAGGAATAAGCAGACAACAAAGGACTTGCATATATAGAGCTATATCTGGTGACAGTGACATTGCCTGGGGGTAATTGCATCACCAGATGATAACACGGTTTGATATTGATTTTTTACTTATTCTCATGGTCTGCTTAAGAGTTTTACTGCATTGCAGATGCCAGACAATCCAAATCAAGACTCCAGAGTAAACTAAACAAATTAAATATGTTTCTGAATGTGAAATATTTCTGGTAAAAAAGATAGCAGGCAATTTTGTACATGTGTACATTTTATGAATATTTTAAAGATGACTGAATCTATATGGATGGAGAAAAATTGGTTTTTGTTTCAAGTACACATACAATATAAATGTCAAAAATCTGATCATCTTGCAAGAGTAGAACCATTCAACTTACAGTGCATTAAAACTAAGTGGCATGATTTTGTACATGCAATTGTAAAAACAAAACCCTGTTAAAAAAAGGATGTTTTAATATTTAACATTAATGCTGACAGCACCCAGTTGCATTTTCACAACTTTATCACATAAAATATGTAAAGAGCCTACAAATGTAAATATAATCTCCCTTTACTTTGTACGCAAGCATTTGTGTTCTGAAGTCTCAATTTAATGACTCAAACTCTCAACTGTTTTCTTGGTACTCTTAAATTACAAACTTGAATCATAAAATTGATAACATGTACTGGTAAAGAACTACTTCTAACTCCCAACTGATTAGCAGAACCCTCAATTTCTTAATTGGAGCCCCGAATGTCATCATTTGTATTCTCTAATTACTAACTAGAGCCTTTACTTAAATTAGAAATTTGATCATTTTAAAGTCTGAATTAGTAAACTGAAGGTTTGAAAAAGTTATCTGAGCATGAAAATTAGAAAGATGTTGAGGCTCCACATAATGCTACTTATTATGAATTCAATTTATTACGATCTGATTTATTATTGTGTAAGACTGCATCTAATAATATTACACTGCAGCTCTTTGCTCTTCATTAATAAGCAAGAACAACATGACAGAGAACAAATGTGTCACATGAAACAAACCTTTCTTTAAAAACTAACTGATCACTCACTGCTCCTTTGCAATGAGCGTGATATTAGACAACAAAAATGAATCAAGCATGCTACTAAAATGCTGCTTTTACAATGGCATTTTAGTAAGGCTATCACATGTATCATTCATGGACCATTACATGTAATCAATATCCAGGTAGTTTGCCATGGCAACACATGTTTATATTACCCCTCCACAAATTGTTGGCATTTGGCCTGTTCTTGCTAATAAGTAATTTGTTATTCAATTAATTATTCAACAAAATAAATACACTACTGAATAAATTGATTAAATCTTCAGCTATATGTATAATTAAGGAACTAGAGAACACGTGTAATAAAAGAAACGAGTAGCATTTAAGAGAAACAGCATTACTTGCCCTTTTTATAGATAATTTTTATCTTTGAGACTGCTGTTATCAGTTCTATTGGATACATACTATGCATTCCAGTAACACTATAAACAATGTAAACTAACAGTGTACATATACACATGTACTGTATCTCCATGGGATCTTTTCACAGGTGTAACAATATAACAAAATATGACCAAGGTTTAGTATTAACACAGTATTTTATTAACACAGGACATTCAACTACTAGCTTGTCCTTTCTAGTCTTTCATAAGCTGCTGTCTTCCCCATCCTTTGAACTTATTGCAGTCACTGTCGTTCATTGTTAGCAGAATGCTGTTGCACCATGATGCTGGTGTAGACACTTTTAAAGGCAATGTGACAGGTATTGACACACCACTACACAGCACACCTTCTTCATACTTAAAACTCCATGTACTGTCACGTGCACCAGGTTTTGTGAGTTGTCAATACCACACATGCACTAGCCTCACGTCTTTCGACTTGCATTTAAAGACATACATGCATTAACATTGGCAGATCACATTCCCAGCCTAAACTCTCCTAACTATCTGTGATATAACATAAGTTCAAGATTATGGACAAGGTTGAAGAGAAGTGCAGAAGATAAACAGAAGAAAACTACACAACATCAAAATCTGACTACTGAACTCAAGCTGTGTGGAACTTCTTTATGTTGCTTATTTGTGTACACTCATATACACTCTTCCCCCAAATGTAAGAATTAATGCCTGCTTTTCAAAGGTATTCATAACTAAGATGCTCGTGCATATTATTGCCTTTAGTAAATTCAGCTCAATACTCAAACTCAATTCAATACTAACTGGACCCAACTTGCAAAATCCCTTCTCAGTATTGGTATATTTATCACAGCTGTTTATATGCATTTACAGAACTGCATATGTATCATAAAGGCAAAAGCACACTGTTTCGCTATCCCAGAGAAACGGTTCATAATTGTGAATTTCACACTTTATGACTGCTTAGTAAATCCCATGCATGTTTTTGCAGGCTTTTACCATCCATGATTCACAGAGAATCCTTTATTATATCTGCCTGAGAGCATCAAACTTCATCTCCAAATCCTGATTTTTAAAAGGGTCTCAAACCTTTGTTGGTCAGGGCCTTTGTTGGTCAGAATCATCACCTCTAACCTGTGAGAGCTAGGCGTTGCTCTAAGCACACAAGAAATAATGATCCTGAAGCAAGAAAGTATGTTTCTCACATGTACAAAAGGTTACATGCTGCTTTGAAATTGCCCCCAAAGGTGTTTACAGTGCATTTACTAGATTTTCCATAGAAACAAGTTTTGATTTGTCTTTTCAAGCTGAAGCAAGACAGGATAGAATTACAGAGTAAATAATAAACCTGGGTCTTTCCCAGCTACCTCCAGAGTGTGCAGTTATTCATGCCATGTAGCTGTGCATTGATTTCCTTTAGAGAACCATTCCTGAAACAGGACCAAAACAAACATAACCTCTGCCATCATTACTGTGCCTTTTAATGATCCTGGAAACTCGAGAGGGCCCTTTCGATCTCCTGTGGCTTTAACCCCACACAGTCAGTGAACGAGTGCCGGGGCCGGCTGTCCTCTCAGAGTCTGCAACCTGCCTCTCTTGTGCCATTTTTCACATACTAATGGAATTCTGAGTGATGGCAAATTGACCTTTATCAACATTTACTGAATAAAAAACATTATACTGTGGAGCTGATTTATACGAGTGGTGATGTGACAGCTGCCTCGTCTCCGGGCACAAAAATGTCCTGCTTCCAAAACTGTCAACAAACAGACCCAATCAGTATGAATACAAAAGAGAAGCTTCTACACATACAATCGTTGTATTGTTGAAACTGCTTAAGGGTCAATGGGTGATTATTCTTCCATCACCATCAAAAATATTCTTGTACCTGAGTTGGAGTTTTCAGGCCTTCTCAAACCTCTTTTTCCACATGTTACGTTCTCATAAAATGCTATCCATTTATTCTGAAGTTTAACATTCACAATCCTTCACGAACATTCATGAGCTTTTACAGAGTATGTCAGTAATACATCTCCTGATTATTCCTTCTCAGTTTATTACTAGGATACCATAAAATGTAACTCTGAGTCAGGGCTGCTGCTGATTTACTCTTTTATATCAATCCATTGAGGAAATAAAGTACTCTCCTTTAAATATGACAAAGCAATAACCCTACATGCCCACTGTGTTTTATTATTGTTTTTATGATGATAACATCAGTTGCCTCAGCATTTACTCTATTGTCCATCCTGGGACCCCTATGCTAGCCCTATCACAGTAGGTGGGGACAGATATACAATAAAGCACAGGAAGATGGCAACAGCGAACATCAGAGCCGCCTCATGAATTCTGTTATGTGATGTCCTTTTTTAGTATCATTACTTATTTTTGACTGTCTTCTAATTTCCCGCTAATTCAGCAAAACCTTATCCCCTACTCCACCATTGAGAAACCCACAATCCTCTCAACCCAGCTCTGCCTGACAATCTGCATCTGTCACAGGCTTGCAATTACCTTCCGGATCAATATTTTTCATTGAATCTTAACTTCGGCTTTTGCCAGATTAGACGGGGGGGGACATTCAATCTGTTTTCCTTTGATAGAAAGAACAACACTATGAGGGATAATGAGGGAGGCAAAACATGATTTATCTTCTAATTTTCTAATTCAAAGATTCAATTTTCATGCATTTCTCTTGTCGCTTTTTTCTACTGCCGCAGTCTCTGTCATACTAAAAGGGCACAAATATATAATACCCTTAGTCCTTTTAAAACCCCAAGGCCAACCTGACACAGTACTGTCAGCTTTATCACAGCACAGCCATTAACTACACTGGATTTATTTGACCACAAAATGCACTGAATCTTGGCACAACCCTACAAAATCATGACACTTTTACACAATACAACAGTTCTCATTTGCACTACCAATAGCTCTTTCTTATTCTCCTCTGTAACACTATTTTTTTACTTTAAGAATCCACTCCTGTGAAGTTTATTCATCGTGTCAGTTTTCTGTATGCAGTGAAGTTGACATCTTTATACTCTCAGGGAAGTGTGTGTATCCCTTACTCTACTATAATGTAACACATTATTTTACTTTTCCTAAATGGAAAGATCATACCTTTGTTTGTCCTGCAATCTGTAACCACAAATGAGTATTCATGATATGTATGTTGAACCTTTTCACTTACTTTCAAGACAGGAAAAGAACAACAATATATGAACACATACTGCAAACAAGCTTAGAGGAAAGGACAAACAACAATAACAGTTATGGAAAGGAACCCTTAAATAATTGCTGCAAATTACGTGTCCATTGCTCTTATTCAGAATGATTGTAGTATCCCTCATGAAATCAATAATCATCTCCAGATGCTGCCACAGGCCAGACCTCTCGGCCTAATGCCAGAGGCTAAGGCCTTTATCACATATTGCACACTCATGTGCGATGTGTTTTGTGTACCAGACGTGTTGCTTCTATTAAAACATATAAAAAGAAAAAGCAAAACACTGAGGTCATAAACACATGCGCAAAATAAATTACATAAAACCCCTCAACACTTAAAGGAATCACAAAAAGCTATCTAAAGGAACACAACGAAGCGCTGCTCACAAAAATTGAAAATGTTCCTAAACGTCAAGATCCGCCATCATTTTCAACACTTAACATTAAAAGGATGCTTAAAGTGCGTCCTCCGTGGCGGGAGGTCTGAGTGACAGCGGGGCCGGAGTGGCAGACGGCCGGCAGGTGGAGGGGACGGAATCATCAGGCGGGGAGAGGAGTGCTTACGGAAAGCAAAGTGACAGCTGCCACATAGAGGGAAGCGGGTTCAGCGCATCTGCACAGCACCTCAACTGGAGGAGACATCAGCTGCCCTCTCACTGCTCCCCATTATCACATTGGAACAAAGCCTCTGTGATTACTTCTCTGGAGAGCAGAGCTCACACAATGGATGAGCTGGCCGTGGTGATTTTAAAGGAAACATGCCATTTAGTGTCAAGAAGCAGGGCACAAGTTCTTCAACAATACACAATCATAGCATGATGCTTTTATAAAACATGAATATCTGAGGGAAAAATAAAACTATGTACACAAGAGATTCCAGTGGTAAGAGTACTGGAGTACATTTTATTTTGATGAGAAAGGCTAGATGTTTATTTCATAGAAAGGAATGCTGCATGATACTTATGAGACAGATAAATGTCAAGCAAAAATAGTAAGGCAAGAATTCAAAAGAATGATTTCTTCTCTCTGTACCTTTGAGAAACGTAGGCATAACTTAAAATACCAATACTACCCATTTACACCAACAATTAGATACCCCAATTAAGAGCTGACAGATAATTGTCCTTAGCTACACTGTGTTGACTGACAGGATTATAAACATGAATGAGATACTCCATTAGCTAATTCATTAGCCTATCAGTGCTTGTTTACAGTGCAGAAAACACAAGTTTAAATGGAATATTGTACAGCAACACAAGACTGCTCTTCATGAAAAACAAGGCAAGTGAATGCTCTCTGTGAGTGACCACCATAGTCTACCCCCAATTTTAGGGCAAGGATCTCCATTTCACAAACAAGAACACTTATCCTTATAGCCTTTCAATAATGAAACAGTGTAATAGCACCTGGTCCATTTTTTGAAATTCTGCCCATTAAAAAAAAGATTGCCATGTTGTACCTCAGTGAATAATATAAAATAATTAAAAGATGCCAAAGAGGTGTAGTCACATGACATTGATAGACACAATGGTAACCAAGCCAGCAAAGAAAAGCTTTTTCAAGCTTTAAGGAGTCCCACAGAGCAACATAAAAAACACAACACACTTTCAGCAGTAAGCACAGCCTTCCTACGCACAACTAAGGCTTTCACTCAAATGCTTCCCCTGCACAACACTGCTATCCTGATTGGATTAAAGCGTTTTGCACTTAAAAATCCACATGTCATTGATACAGAGATTTCTGCAGTCTGTGTGTGTTTGTTTCTGTGAGTGAGGTCAAAGACAGAGGTACAGCAGGAAAAGTTACATAGCTTAAAATCATGAAGAGAAGGGATCTATAGTGGTAGAATGCATTTTGTAGGAGAGTGCTATGGGAATATTGCAAGCCTTAAAACATTTGCAAAAGTAACAGCCAGTTTTAGGATTTTGCTTAGTTATGCTATGGACAGAGCTTAATGTATGTTAAACAGTGTTATGATGACATTGGACGTTTTGGTTTATTTCTTCCAAAGGTATAATAAGCATATATAACTTGTAGATACCTTCACAAACCATCACAACACGTAATGTCATCTGTCCTTCAAGTGATGATACTTTGTGTACCTGGCACCAACACTATCTGAAAGTCACTTACTGCATTCCATATCTCAGTACATCTCCACAGTTTCATTCATAATTTGAGCTGGGAACTCTTTGGGACACAAATTTGCCTCACATGAAAGGTGGAATCTTTGTCTTCAAATTCACAATGCAACATTAGACACAAGACCCCAGTCTTTTAGAGATTTTTTTTTTAATTCTAGAATAGCTGGTATGCAGTAATACAGTATTCCTGTGGTCAAATACACATCAATAAAAAACATTGATATTCAGATACATACATTGAGATTCAACAACCTCTTTTGTTGGATTGTATTATACATGAAGAAATTAATGGTCAATTCAATTTGAAAAAAAAATGGTATTGCAGCTGGAGAAGGCACTTTAGCTGTATAGCTGCTGTGGTGCAACTAACTACTCTTCAAGCTAGCTTGCGAGTCAGTTTGTTTTGCTGTGGTTTCTGGAGCTAGTTATCAGTGCTATTCTTATACTGTTGTAAAAAACAGCAATTTAGATAGTGGTTGGCTAGAAAATATACCAGATGCACTAAATGTGTTTTGTAATGTCTCTTTTTATGTTAATGCATGTCCTTTTAGGAGAACAGTAATGTGAAAACAGATTCATATCACTCATTCATATTTTGTGTGTGGGAAATGTAAACAAAATGTTCATTCCCAATAAATTTTCAATTTAGGCTGAATATGTGAGGTCTAGACTATGAAACGACAATGGAAATTCATCTCAGATGATTATGTTTTGTCCATATTTTTACTTCTTTTTTCAATCTCCTGGCTGGCTCCTGCTTCTTTATGCTAAAAGGGATTCTACAGTAAAAACAAAAAACAGTTAACACTGACAGGATGTTTTTTTAATATCCAATTGACTAATTGTAATGCTCTGAAGAACCAACTGAATACAATGTGACAGAATAATGAGCATAAATGTAACACTAAGATAACAGTGTAGAAATGTACAGGCTACAATTGGGCTCTCCAGTGAATAAGTACATTTCAAAGGTTAAGGTAATGAATTGATTTCATCACTAGTTTAAAACGAATACCTATGATACGGGAGTTAAAGTAAGTAAATCCTGCTGCAAACGTTTGAACAGCTTCTATTGATATGTGGACAAAATGGAAAGTGTATATCCAGAAAACAGATCTACAGTTGTTTTGAGATCCTCGCAGCATCAATGTTTTCAGGGTCAGAAGACTTTCAGAATCCCCTCGGCTTACACTGAGGCTCTTTTTACTTTAGAACATCATCTGTTTTTTTGACTTTGGATTCTACAGAGGAGGCCCGTTTCCCAGAATTGAAAAACCATGCTGCATTTGAAGTGTCTACTCTGTGCTCCCATCAATACCTTCACAAAGGGAGCCCTATCTGGCTGAGGTCAAGTCACGCTGTCCCCATTTTAGGAAGTAGTCTGCATGCCAGTTATATCAACACTCAAAGAAGTACTAAAATCAAAAATCCATAAGCTAATAAAAAGATAATTTCGTATTTACATCTATGCACTTTTAAATTCAATAGGATTTCATCTAAGCGGATTAGCATTCAGTACAACACAGCTCCAGACAGAATCTGTACATCAGAGAGAAAACAGGATTGTCAGTTGCAGTGCCTCCCCACCTGCTAATCTTGTGTGGCACAACAGCGGATAAATAAAATAACTCATGGAGGAAGGATGGGAACCCTACAGACCTGTCAGCTCACATGCAGCAAGGCTACATTTCCTGTGTAGTTCAGTGGTGTAGTCCTGGGTAAATACATGCACTCAACATTTTCATACTTCTTTTTTCTTTTACTTGTTTTCATTAGAAATCTAAAACTTCAAGCCCTGTGTTAAAGTAATAAAAGTATGGCTCCAAAGAACATTACTCTCTGATTGTTGTTGTATTCAAAATAGTGCAGTTTACAAGGGCATTTCTGGCACTGTATAAAACTGAGGTATGTTAACTACTGGGTAAATATTTAAATACCCGTTTACAATTCTCTGTCCAAATCCAGTTTCTGTCTGACACAAACAACCCCCACTAGATGGGCTTGGACGCTCCGATTCCTTCATCTTAAGCTGCTCAAGGATGTTTATTTGCTATTCCTACATTTTTTTCAGGCAAAGCATGCATAATCAGTCTTCATTCGTGTGTGTTCAAAGCAAAAATTTGTTGATTTGCATATGATGTTGGGTAGAACACAATTCTGTTGGCATGGAATTTAGTATATGGAAAAGCTGCAAGGACCAGCCAATTATCTTCAGAGCATGAATGATTCAAACTATCACTTTTAAATTCTATAGAGACACTGTAGAAACTATGCTATTGTGGTTAAACATAAAGGATTTGGAGTGTTCCCATGCTCTTGTGTACCTGAGCAGCAAGACAGGGTATGGAACACAACCTTGTGATACACATGAAGGTTAGGTAATTCAACTTATGGCCTAATTTTTCTTGACACATGAAAAATGACCAATCACTAGAGTAGTGTAACATCTAGTCATATTCACTGACACATTATGTCACTACGAAATGGTTACTGTACAACTAACAAAAGGGACCAAAGCACTTCATAACTTTAATATCAAGTGGGCTGATAATGGATTCATTCCCGAGGTGAAGTTTTACTGCAAATATTACCGATGCTTTTGAACTTTTGGAGCTGATTATTAATGTATGTTCCACTGGAATATGCATATGTTGGCCTATGACACAAGCCATCACTCAGATTTTGCTGGTGCTACAGTTATTACTAACAGAGAATTACTATGAGAGAATTTCAGCTAATGCCCCTGAGCTCTGTCTTAAGGGTGAACAGTACATTAAGAACATGCTATATTTACTTTTGTAACCTCATGATCATCATACTGCAAGAACAGGGACTTATGGGCTGTGAGGAAAATGTGCAATAAATGGGTATATTTGTCTGATGCCATCGATACATTTACATATATTTATTGCATTTATTTTTTTGTACAGTTGTACCCATAATGTTTCTTATTTTTTGTTACTATATTCTCATTGTACGTCATCGTCAGGTCCTGTGTAATGTTGCAATACCTGCTGCGTGTGCATATTGAAAACTCAACAAGTACAGTTGTAAAAGAGTGGGTATGAATGGTACCAAATACTCAAAAGATATCTAATGAAAAAGTGCATATAAGCTTCATGGAGCAAGATCAAATGATGAGTTGTCTTACAGAGGATCTTTAAATTCAGGATACAAGTACAGACACACCTTCATGCATCTGTCATGGATTTTTGTCTATTGACTCTATAAAAATTCTAAATAATTCAGCTGAATGACTTCTGAGTTTTTTTAAATCTCCAGCTTGCAAAGGTCATCAGGTAAGTGAAGTGCTATGCTTTACCATGAATACAAATGAAACCATTCTGACATTTTTCCAAACATCGATCTGATTGTGTAGTGGGCATCTTGGTGGTTAAATTGTCTCTCTATTTAAATGTACATTTTGAACGTAATCAAATGCACCACCCCTTAAAAATGTCTAAAGCAAGCATTGCTGAAAACATTGCCTTAGATAGGTAGCATGTCCTTGAAGTCAAACATTACTCTGTTTCATCAAATTCTTAAAGTGAATTGTTTCAGCAACCATTCTAACCACTGGTATTGAAAACTGCTTCTCTCTCTATATATATATATATATATATATATATATATATATATATATATATATATATATATATATATATATAAAAACTAAACTAAGCCTTTTTCATAGTATTTTATACTATACATTACCTGTATGCACCTGTAAATGTTTTGGGTCTGTGGAAATAATGGCTTGTTAGATCTGAAGAGTCAGATATCCATATAATTTAATGTGCAAAATGTTTTTTTAAAACTGTCCTGAACTGATTGGTTGTGTAAAGACAGCTACCAGCACAGGAAGATGCTCCAGATCTCCTCCTCATGGCCATTATGAGCTGATTGCTTTTTGGTTTATCAATGGTGCAATCAAGCCTGTCGCCCCGGCACCATCTCCTCTGTGTCTGTGACAGAATATCAACACAGACATGGCTGCTGTTGAGAACAATAACTAGGGCAGCAGTCACCACCCACGGCAGACAGCACATCATTGCTTACCTTAATAACTGCTTATCATTTGTGTTTGAAAGGGAGGTAAGATGCCTTTAGAGCCCAGATAAAACGCAACTCAGCAGGCTGGCTCTCACTTTGGGCTCCACAGCATGTGAGTGTCCATACACAGTGGGTGGACAGGGCTGGAGATGTGAGATTTCATGTATTTTTCCCCTCTCCATCCTCACTTTCAAACGAATTTTACACTTTGAGCGCTTGAGTCAAGTAAGCCTTGGATCCCAGAAACAAACATTAATGTAAAATTCTCTGTGAAGCAGAGAGGAATAACAAACATTGGGATGGGTTAAATGCTTTGATGAATTGCCATAAACTAACAAAAAAGGAATATTTAGAAATACCCATCCTGTACTTTATACATATATGTGGTCACAGTGTACCTTCACATGTTAAAGCATGTTTGGGAGAAACAGACATGAAATTTATCATTTTATCAACCAGTAACCAAGCTAATGTGCATGAATGTACCTAAAAATAACCAAAAGAACAAAAAGAAGCTGAATATAGCAGCCCACAAGCCATTGTGTCCAAACAGCACAATGGGTCTTTACTAGAATGGTTTCAACTCAGTGAATGTGCAGTTAAAAGCATAACATTTTTCTTTCTTTACTCGAAGATAGCACTGAAACTGATACTTGAGTCTGATACTAGATAAGATGTAAGATAGTACTGGAAGGCCCTGCAGAATTAAATGGAAGGGACAGAATTAGTTATTACCATATTGATCAAGACATTGTTACCATTCAAAGAAGAATGCAAAGGAATGGCATTTCAGTATAATATTACAATTATGCATATTGAAATATTCTACAAACAGTGTCAAACTAAAATAAATCCTGCAAAGCAAGCGTAAGTGTTCAGCTGAGTATGCGGATGACTGACAAATCAGCACAAGGCTTTTGATATTACATTTTGTCCTGGCTAATCTTACGTTAATGAAAAGAGAGAATTCTGTGCCCATTGGATTGTCCTTGAGATCTAGACTTCGAACTGGGGATGAGCATAACTAGGCTTTGAGTGTGGTGAATGCTTTTTCTATCCATATGAAAGGGTTTTTGACTGCCTTGGTAATAAGGTCAAAGCGCATGGAAGCTTCATTAATTTGACATCCAACCAGACCCAAGAAGCATCTCACATGCTCCTTGGTGTGGGGTTGCGGGCTGTTCCATAGAGCGTCCACTTTGTCAACCTAGGGCTGTACTTCTCCCCCTCCTTGTCTCATAGCCCAGATGCTATGTCTCCTGCTTGGCCCACTCTCAAGTATAAAGTCATCCAGTCAATCCAGCCTCATGAATCTTCTTCAGATGGTGATCCCAGGTGTTGTTGCAGATGACTGCATCATCCAGATAGGCAACACAGGAATCTTCACAGACTTGGAGTGCTTGCTCCATGAAGTGCTGTGAGGTGGCAGGTGCCCCATGTAACCTGAATGGCATCACTGTGAACTGGAACAAGCCCAGTGTGGTCCTGAATGCCGTGTAGGCTCTGGACTTCTCCTCCAGGGGAATATGCTAATACCCCTTATGGAAGTCCAAAGCAGTAATGAAATCAGCCATTCTTGTCCTCTGAAGCAGGTCACTAATGGGAGGTATTGAGTAAGTAAGTGAGATGACATTCAGCTATCGGAAGTCTATGAACAGCCTGAAGAACACATCCTTCTTCATGTCTAGTACACCTATCTAACCTTTTTTGGTGAAGATATGCATGTGAGTCACTATTACTGGGCTACTGGAATTCTATCCACCTTTGAGGAAGCAGAAAAAAAAAACTTATTGAGGTGAAAGCTCTTGTCCTGTCTTGCGGTCAGCTGTGCGTCTGACATCTACCTTATATAATTACTGTCTTGTTTAATTACTGACCTGCATGTTCAGCCTTTGCTATTTTAGGATGTAATGGTATGGACAAGAACGTCTATAAAATTATGAATGATTGGGCCTTTTACAAAGTGGTGTTCATTGTGCAGCTCATTTTAATTTAAGAGCAATATGCAGAATTAATTATCCTTGGCATAATTTTCTGAGGAAAAAAAAAAAACATCCAGGTCTATTTAAAAAAACAATTATTCTTTATGAGTGTGTAACTTTGGTGGAGCAGTGTTTGATAACTTCATAATACTGTGAAGCTAACAAAGAAATTCAATTATTTTGGGGGCATGTATCAATCCAGGGTTCAACATTAAGGTTTTTCTCACTTGCCCAGTCAGAAATCTACTTGACCAAACTAAATTTCTACATGCTAGGACATAGCTTAGTTTAGCTGTAATATAAAGTGTGTGAAAATGACTGTTGTCATAATTTTGATAACTGGTGTGTTTGCATTGCAATTTATTCTCCTTGTGCAGAGATTCATTGGACCTGGGGTTGTCATGGCTTTCTAGGTTCGATTTTCTATAATTGTACAAACTCTTATTTTCTTTAAAAGACAGCTAAACAGCTGTCACTGCACTTCATTTATTATTAAAGCACAATCTTGCATTACATTGTGTATGGCATTCTATTGTCATAACTACCATGGCAGCACATGTAATTTATATTACCCACAAAGCATCACAATAACCTAAAATGAACAGATGTAGCCATAAGCTGAGTATAATGAAACAGGCTATCCAGACAAGACAGACAAATGGTGAGAAGTATTTTGAGGAGTACTGGAGGACCTCTGATGTACTGTGGTAGGAAAATTAAGATGGAAATGAAGCAGATGAAGATAATACAGAGCATGCAAAATGGTGCAGTTGTGGTCAATTATGGTGCTGCTGTATGGACTTATGTCTGAATTCTGTGTGTTTAAATGCAGTTTGATGGTTCACAGGTAAATGTTAGAAAGGACTCAGACCTCAGGTTAAATGTGGTTACTTGTGTGGGACACTCCCAAAAGGGCTGAACTCTCATAACCTGGCAGGTGGCATATCTGCCATCCCAATGAGAAAACAGACATCAGCACAAATGCACTCTCCACAGCATGTCAGCTGCAGTGTGTAGGTCATGTTTCTTTGGTTCTTAGTATTGCTTTGACATTTACGTTCAGTCATCGTACTTGCAAAAATAACAACCCCAGGGAAAGTATGTCTTCGTGTACCTTGTGACTACTATTTAAAAACATGACCATGTGAGTTCATGCTCATTTCCTTTAAAATGGGATATTAAGAACACTGCCGGTGTTGCAATACAGTATTGATTCCAAGGTACACATCAAGAAAATGCCAAATGGTATTAAGGATACTTTTGTCAATACATTTTTTTTTTCTTGAACGAGAAACTATACTTCTACAGCCAGCACACTTAATCAATAGCCCATTAAAGCAAGCAGCATGAAACATTTTCATTTTTATGATATAAAAATGTGATTGGATTCTGGATTGAAGTGCCAATGACATGGTCAGGGCATAATTCTGTACCAGATGCCATGTACTGGGAGGCTGATCAAATCAAACACTGCTTATACTGTAACTTATGCATTTGTTTTCCACTGTTAAGAATCAAGTATGACCATGTGACAAGTTCACATGACTGTTGACTTTGTGAAACAAGGAAGTTATGCAAGCTATAATTCACACTGAAAGATAAAAACTCTAAATCTAGCTAATACAGCTTACATGCTCACCTAGCTGCACAGCATTTACACTCTAAATGAATTTAAGCTGCCAGGTAGAAACACAGGAGTAGCTTTGTCCATACAGACTTTTCAGACTCTCCAAGCTACTTTTGTTTTGACATACAGTAGCAACATTCAATGACAATGCAAAAAACTGTACATCTATCAAAACCTGATGAAAAAAAAACATTGGCAAGAGTGGCTACAGAGGATGACAGGCAAGTATTGGTGACTTTAATACTCACACTTTCATTACAATCTGCATGGTGCCTTTACAATAGCATAACATAATAATTTTGATATAAGTGGAGTGTCGGACTGCATATTTTATTCTGTTAAAAACCAGATATGTTTGCTATATTATGTTAGTAAGCCAGACATACCTCTGTGGACCCCTTACAGACATAGAAAACATTTCTCATTAGACACTTTGCTGTAAGACTAGATTGATGCAGTACAGTTTACCTTAACTGTCAAATTAGAGATTGTCACTGTTCGACACCTTAAGCACAGGACCTGCATCTCTACAGCTAGTACACAGCCTTTAAACCCTATATATAAGGCAAAAAGTTTTAATCAAAAGCAGCCATGAGTCTTGAATACGGAAAGCAAATTAGGCTTGCAAATATCCAACATAAATGCATTAAATTATTTTCCCCAAGATGCAGTTTTCCACAGATACTTAAGGTTTCAGAGAATCCCTTTCTAGAGTTTACCTAAAATTAGATTATTGGAGGAACATGCAAAAAGGACTGGTACTGTTGCTAATGTGATCATAAAATAGCCTCAAGAACCACAAGAGTATGAGGTGAGATTGTAAAGGGGGCTGAAGATAGCTTTCCTCTGCATATTGGTCTCAGTTTTTATCTTATTACACTAATGAAAATATGTTTAATCTCCACCATCGGGCTCTTGATATATTCATCAAAAACTCTTTATTAGCAGTGCAGCAAACTTTGATTGCTATTGAAATCAGCAAACCATTGTAGGTCCTTATGTGAACTTATTTTAATAAACAGAATAAGTACATTAAATCTGTTTTTTTCTTTCTTTCTTTTTTTCTTTTTCCTTTCCACCCAGTTCTGCTTAAAAAGTTCTGCTCTTTTGGTTTTATATAACTGTCCTCTGTTTCCAATGTAGACATGTGTCCTTAACATAGAAGGACACCTTTCAAGAGGAGCTGACAACAACACTGAACAGTTGTGGGTAGTGTTTTTTTTACACAAAGAGCATTCGATGCGTTAGACTCAGGTTGGTACAAGGGCCATTTGAGTATTTAATACAGGAAAGTGTATTGAAAAGCTATTGTTCTATTTCAGTCAGGCAATCTGTGCTGTAAAAGCTATTCATTTAAAAAAAAAAAAAAAAAAACAATTAATGTTTTCCTTTGTATGATAAAATAATTTTTTCAAGAAGTTTAAAGTAATTTCTGAACTTGATGCCCACTGTATTCTCGCCAGTGCTGGCCAGTTACCCCTGATAAGCATGTCTGCATTTAAATCCATGAAAATATGCATGAACTATGTGCAGTGTGAGTGCATAGTTATTACTCACGGTGTGATTTTGCCCCTTTCAGAACCCACATGTATTGAGCAGCCTGTTGAAGCAGCACGCATTGTGGAGAGGCTGCAGACTTGGCATTTTGTCTTCCTGAATGACAGTTTTATGATCTCATGGAGGATTACGGTAGTCTCTCAGGGAATAAATTTTCTTTGCTGCCCGTTCAAAAGTGGCCGTTCACAGTTCTTTGTTCACAGAGATGACTGGTCCAACAGATTCTAAGACCACGGAGCTTTGGTAATGATATTTGAAACATGTTCGTCCAAGGTTACACAATTATTGTTACAGATAGCTTTTATAGCCTGGAATTTAGTGTCTAATAGCGCAATGTGAAAAGCTATTTGCATCACATGAATTCAGTATTCAATTTCATTGAAAGGGATCAAAATTAAAATGTATTACCCTCATCCCTAAAATAAGATAATCGCAGCAATAAATCAGATCAAAACCAACACATGCTACACTCCAAACTTAGATAAAAGAATGACAACAGATTAGATGACAGACTGTTGCTATTAACAGAAAGATGGTTGTTGGGCAGTAGTCATTTATTTGCAATGTAGGTCAAATTTTCCATTTGAAGTGTATTGCAGGTGCTTTTCTGAAAATGAGAAATAAAGTGTAGGCTACAGCTGCATGACAGTATTGCAAGGCATCAATCAAAATGCCTGACATTACTGCTCTGCACTTAATAATACAGAGTGGTACCCTATCCTGACATGAATTTTATTTCTGCTTCCCACAGGAAAAAAAGAAGAACCATTACAGGCTTTTACTTGTCATAAAGTGGGCCCAACTTTGCCACAGGTTACAATACACTTTAATGGCAACCAAAATAAATTGGGCTGTGCTTGTGTGATCTTGCCTCCCATTAACTAGTGCAGAAGATGATGGTTATGAAATACAGGACTGGGACATATGACATAAGTCATGAGACTTTGACTTAGTTAAATGACCCATGTGCACACTGTAGCTGGGCAATACATATGTTATCATTTACTTTTTTTCCAAAAATGCTTTATAGCCATTTTGTTAATGATAAATGGCCTGGGATCTCAGACTTTGTACACACACACACACATATATATGTTATTATATTTATATTTCTTCAGTAACACAGCCAGTAACCATCAGTATCTAAACAGTACCAAGGCAGCCCCTTTGAAAACAAGGTTATTTTCCCAAAGCTGTGAATTTGCAACACTTATTTAACCGTGCAGTGCCACAAGATCTGTGAGATTTAATACCATCAATTCAAATAGAATTGATTTCTGTTTCTCACTTGGGTGAGATGATGCTCTCAATCATGATAACGTATTACTCTGCCATTACACATCTATTCATGGTGCAATCACTGCACTTCAGCTGCTGATAAACGTTGATTCATCATGGCTCTCGATTACATGGACAGGAGACCTTGATCTGTCTTAGGGTGCAAACATGAAGGGAAGGTGTTAACCAGTTTATACCAGTGTGAGGAGAAATGTAATAAAATTAGAAAAAAAAAAAACAGTTCAAAAGGGTGGTGTTGGACATTGCTGCATTTATGGTATTTCTACAGAAAGCTAGTTCAAAATGTACAACATTATGTGGTTGATTCTTGATAATAAGAGTAATAATAATGGTAAAATACAACTTTCAGAAAGGCACGAGATGCACATATGAACGATGCAAGTGTATTTAATGGTTGAATTGGATCAAGCTAAGAATGGTAATTACAGAGGTGTATCTTTAAGGAGAAATCAACTCCAAATTTAAGTACATATGTTTTAGAAAAAGTCAGTCTTCTACATGATGCTTGGTTTCTTTCAGTGATCTCTGAGCTATCAGTAACAGCAGATTTTTCAAAGAGATTCAGTATTCCTTCATTCCCTCTAATGGAAAGCTTTGGCTGGACTTGTCTTCTTGATTGTTAAAGGAGGACTGGGATCCAAGATCACAGAGTGCACTGCGGAATGCTTAAGCATGCATGAAAGGACTTGAAACATATCATAAAACAAATAAATTTTTAATTACTGAATTAATTGTGTAAAACATAGCTTGTACTGTTCAACACAATACATCAAAATACACACTTGCACATTTCTGCACATGATCATCATTTTGAACAGATACTATCTGGCAGCAGTCAGAGTAAATCTAACTGCAAATTACAAAGTGACAGGTCAAGATTTGTGCAATCACTGTGTGCTATGACACACATACCGAACCACACCTACCCCTCACCTGTGGTCTCACAACAACTGCATGCAACAGTATCTTAGGGGGGCTGTTGAAGTAATGTGGTGTCTAGCAATTGATGTTGAATTTTACATTTTATTTTAGGCAAGTGTGCTGTTCCTAAACTATCCAGAATAATGAACTGAGTGGTAGCTGAGATTAGCAAAAAGTAAAACTTGCTTTAGATAATTCAATCAAAATTATGCACAGGTTTTATAGTCTGAATCCAGAGCTTAACCTGCTGTGTCTTGCATTTCTATTGGAAATGGTGGTTTCAACAAATGGCACTTTCATAAAGATATTGTGTGCTTATGTTTGGATTACAGTACTGCATGCATTTCATGTGTGTATGTGCGTGTGTGTGTGTGTGTGTGCGTACACGTGCGTGCGTGTGTATTTGTGTGTTTTGTGTGTGGTTATGTAGGTTTATGCATGAAGCAAATATACTTGCAGATTGGAGGCAGCAATATTAGATTTTGTTATCATGAAAGGCCTCAGGGTCATCAAAGACTGTGATAACAAAGCTTTAAGAGTGAGCTAATTCGATACAAACCATCTAACTCTGGCTGGGGTGAAGCCAATTTAAGGCAAAATGCATTTTAACAAAAAATAAAGTTTAGCTGTATTCAGTGAAACATGCTGTACCCAGAAGAGGACCAGCTGTTTGCTGAAAAGGGTCATCCTTATGTTCATAAGGGTTCAAAAACCAGGACAAAGCATAAGGAGTGGCCAGAAATTCATGGTGGTCAACATGGAGGTGTGAGATTTTTGAAAGCACAAGTCATTTCTTTCCAAGTAATGCTTCCCTCCCTCCATCTTTACAACCCCAAATCTTAGCCCCTCAATAAACTGTCACATACCCAAACATATTAATCTTAAAGAGTGAACAATGGAACTCACTGAGGGTTTGGCCATATCACACCTAGTTTATACAATACTATAAGACTGAAGCATTTGACAAATGTACTGGCTTCCTCTTTCATATTAATTATTTTGGAAATAAAATGCGTAGACAATTGTTTTTATGCAGTAATCAACGATGGCTTGGGAAATGACTTGAGCAACATTTCACATAGTAAACTAGTTGAATTGCATTAAAAATAGGTGAATCTATTCCAGGGAGATGAATTTGAATTAATATTTCCAGGATTTTATGGCAACACTATCTGTGTTATGTGTTTATGTTTTGCTTTTGAAATAATCTTACAATTATAGGACATTAGCAAAGAAGTATAATGTCAAAGTTTCATAAACTGCGCATCCAATTCAATGTAGTCACTCCATGAAAAATTGGCATGAATAGCTATGAGATCTGGCTTCCTGCAGCGTAATTCTCTACGGCTTGGAAAAGGCACTTCATTGAGATATAGCACCAGATTAATCGGGGAAGGTTCAGCTGATTGAATTGCACTTTTCCTTAAGATGAGACAGTGGTCTTAATTGAATCCCAGACTGTCTTAAGACGATGGTTCAGACAAATTTCGTCAACTCCACTAATTAAAAGTAAAACAGGTAAGGTCACTCTAAAGCTTACAGGGTCCTTCAATCTTCCCTGCATCAAACCCTTCAAGATTAATCTTCCTTCTCTCAGGCAGGTCCTATTTTGAAGCGAATCATTAATTATCTGTGGACAAATAGAAAGATTTGCTGCTACAGCTTTCATGTATTGGTGTAATCACTTCTCATAATCAATGACAGCTGTTTGTCATAAAGATGACATCTGTCATTCAGAGAAATGCTACATAAATCGGCAATAGTGGAGACAATTAGAGAGCATTTTCTGTCTGCGCAGTACTTTACGCGCTCGGTCTAGCTGGGAGAGAGGAAGCACAGCAGACATGCTCAAACACTCAAAGAACTCAGCAGTAATGAGCCCCAAATTGCAGCTGCTATTTTCTCCTGCACAGAACAAAAAGTGCTCACAACTGTCACTTTTATTAGGGAAGGAGGAACTCTGTAAGGGAAAGTGCCTTAAACAGGTATTTGAAGAAGATCACTTGGAAGTTACAGAAAGGCCATATGTCCACAGTGACAACGCTTTTAATATACATGAAACTCAATAAGCAGCGGTGCCCAATTAGACAGATTACTCTGCCAGGTGACTGAGGACTGTCTTATATAACCAGGGGAAATGTTTAAAATGGTAGAGAAGCTTTTGGAAAAAGATAAGCAGCCGCACATGTTGACAGCTACAGTTGCTTTACATCTTTCCATACAATGAATTCTCAATAAACTGTGCTGGTTTAATGCAAGACAAAGGTAATAATGTTTAGGTCACCAAACACGGAGAGCATTAATCTATTCTTGCATATTATGAAAGTCCAAATGAACTACCCTCATCACATGGTAAACATTTCCCAAACAGTTAAATAACATCACAGGATTTAACTGCAACCATCTGAATCTAATTATGAAAATACTTTAACATGTTTACTGCTTATGAATAAATGAGCTTCATTAACAATGGCAAGTATTCACTATCACTTCATTTTTTTCATAACAATGATGTTGTATGTTTCCCTTAAACAAAAAACAGCTTTCTCCTAATAACTTTATAACTTTTTCATCCTTTCTCTTTGGTGTAATAAATGCTTCCTATTAGTTATAGTATATATGCATGAGGCGGTACTTTATTTATTAAGTCATTTTGCGAATTCAGTCATACTCCCTTTCTGTACAGTCATAAGCTCATTTTACATAATTATTTGATTCACATATTTTCCTCATTCCATAAGGATGATATGTGTGCCACAAGCCCAATTTGTGAAAGATTCCCTATCTCAAATGTTTAATTCATGTTTATCAAAGCTGATGCACATCAAGTACTGCATTATAATCACAGAAACAAATACTCTGTGATTAATCAATTAAAGGGAGTCATTTGATTTTTTTTTCTTACATCTCTGACAGAAACCTTTAATAGCAAAAGAAATAAATAATAATAATAATAATAATATACCCATTTGTTGTTCAATAAAAAAGGTATTTCAGGTCTAGTGAGCCTAATCAAAGCACAATGAAAACCACCTGCCAGCTGCTCTTGGACACAAAAGATGAGATATCCCCCTTTTTCATAATTCTTTTTCATGCCTGACCTCATCTCTTGTTTCTGAGTAATAACCATTAATCAAGTGGCTCCCCAGAGTACGTTAATGATATCCGCGATACTTGGTAATGGCAGAGAGTCAAGGACAGCACAAATTGATCCTGGTCCCACACTCCGCTGGGTTTATGGCGCACACTTCGCTCCACAAAATACAGCACGGCACGTGTCTCCCCCACTCAGTGCTAAGGGCTGCAGAGGGCCATCTCCAAAGATGATGGAACGTTAATCATCATAGCATAATTAATAATAATAAATAAGTCCTGTTAATTAACTGTGATTGTAAGAGAGGCCTTCCTTCCAGAGCGGGCCTCCCTCTCGGTTCCCCTTCTGCAGGTTACAATGCTCTGCTCTTCTCCATGCTCTGCTTATAAAATAAATACATCTATGTGGAAATTAATTATTCTCGGCTCACAAACTTCCATCAGAAGATGAGCTCTAATCATTTTCAGATAGGACAGCCTCTCAGCACAAATATTGCTCTGGAAAAAAAAAAGCAAATTTGAAAAGTCATCAAAGAATGTAGCCGCTTCCTAAGATTATCTGAGTTAATGTTGAAATGAAGCTGTCATTCTGGGTGATGCAAGTGCCTTTCTTGTACATTGACCCGGGAGAATTAATTATGCCAAACAGACTATTGTCTGTCATGAGAAAAAAAGAGATACCTATGAAGTGCTTTCAATATGTTTTTGCCTCTTTACTTATTCATATTCATTTAATCTGCCACATTTTTTCTGTGACAACCTACTTGCCTATGCGAAATATAGATTTCATTAAGATGCCTTCATGAAGTTATTTATTTTGATTTCTACTCTCTTAGCACAGATTTATTTATTCAACAATACCCTAACAATTTCTAAACCACTTTGTTTGGTATGCCATATTTATGGATTTACTTAATGGTATAATGTTCTAAAATAACTGCAAAATATGTCAACTCAAAGCAGATTGTTTATTTCACACAGTCCAGAGAGCATACACATAATTTCTAAACAATTTTACTATCTAAAGTACCCAAGGAAATACAGATAACAGTTACACATTAAGACACTCAAAAATACTGTTTACTGGAGAGATAATGGAGACTATTTTTGACTATTTTGTTTGAATACTGGTCTTAAATCTGAAATTATTTCCTCATGTTTTTTTGTGAACTCTTGCATATGGTTGGCCAAGGATTTTGTTCTTTGCCACATAAGGAAGTTCATCTCATGATGTTTCGTAGGTGTCAGCCTGTTTGAGTTTGTGGCCTCAATTCCATGAATTTCATATACATTGTGCAGCATATTAAAATTGTATAAATGTCATAAAAAATCTCTCCACAAAAAGATTTTTTATCAACAGTGATTAATAAAAAATAATAATATGGAGAAGAACATGTGGTGGTGACACACGGCTCATACTTCATTATAGGGAAGCTTGGATGTTACAAATACTGAGACAGTGGCATTGTGGGAGATTCAGTGGCACTGTTGTGAATCTGTGATGGGTCTCCACAGTTGACAGGGACAACACATACACACACACACAAACACAATATTAACATTTTTGAAGCTGACAACTAGCATGAGTCAACAACCTCAGTTCATGAGCACAGTAAAAAAACACAGACCCCTGAATTCAACCCTACTTATATCCATGTGGACTTTCAAGGCATCACTTTCTTCAAATTATGCTTGACCAGTAAACTCTCATTTGAACTGGCAGCACTTTGTTCAGAGGTCAAAGTGAGATAAAACATTTAAGTCTAACACACCAAATACAGCAAAGGTGTCACTGTATCAAAAAGTTCCCATTCTCAAGCTAAAAAGTTGTTTTTGAAAGAGCATGCAAACAGATTTGTCTGCCTAATATATAAGAGCAGTGAGGCAGAGGACCAGACAATGGCACTAAAACAGCAACAACAACAGCAACAACAAAAAAAAATAGAATTTATAGAGCAGTCTGGAGGACAAGGTCACTGCAAGGTTGTATATGATGAAAATAAAGCTGTGAGTTAAAAGCTCCTGAACTCCTTCCCACGAGAGGACTGCAATGTAGCCAGGAAGCTTTCAACCAAGCAGCAGATATTTCTATTCAGCTGCAGAGCAAACATTGTGCATTGATCATGGAGTGTAGCTCTGCACTGTAACAGATAGAAAGTGATATCACATATGATATGAATTTTCACACACACACACACACACACACACGCACACACACACACACACACACACACACACACACACACACACACACACACATCATGTTACTTATGTGGCATAAAGCAGATATTCTCTGATTATTTAAAAATACTTGTAAAATTGCTGGTATTAAAATGAAGCCATGTTACACGGGTCACACACAAGATGTGTGATGATTCGAAAATAGTGCTACACAGTGTTTCCTAAATGCTTTAGTGTGACTAGGCCCCACATTTGTTTTCTTATGTGCCTGTATACATATCTGTGACCACAGAGGTGGTTTAAATGCATTATATCCAACAATATGAGGAGCTTTGACTCAGGTAATGCACACGCTGACCTTTCTATAGTCTCTGAGTCTCTGAGATACATCTTGTCCCAGGAGACTAGAGGGGCAGTTTATTGTAATGGGACTCATTAAAGTGGACTGTATCACGGTGGGTCGACTGTTGTGATTGGATGGTTTGTGAGGCCCTTTGTTGCTGCGGTGAATCCTGATGCCTCTCCCTAAGGTTTCTAAGATACAACAAGAGTAATGATGTGCATTAACCCATGTATAAAGATAACAAGAGTTTTAATTAACGGTGGAATCATATCAGAGGCAGTACTACAGTCATTTACCATAATGAAATTTGTGCAAGGGAATGAAAAGTAATCAAGTTACAACAATAGAAATTGAACGGGAATGTGCAGACAACTGAAGCGGTGTCACACCCAATTAATGTCCCCTCTGTGGGAAATCCATTAGTTTGTGACTGGAGCCCTTAAGGAGGTGAAGTAATGGAAAACTACCTGGGAGTATTAATTACCATTGGCTATATTTACACTGCTAACACACCTGAGTTAAATTATTCCTGTGCAGACTTCTGATAGAGCTGGATTTCAAAATGTAAACAGAACAGCTCTGCTGGCAGCTAAAGGAGCCAATGATTCAAATGAGATTGACCTTCCTTCTGTGCCCAAGAGAGGATAATATGCCGATAAGATAGCTTCCTTCATTTATTCACATTCAGAAAGAGGGATGGAGAAGACAATTTCACACTAGCCTGAAAAAATTCACTGTGCATTGTATGTTCCTGTATGCATTAAAAATCCTAGAAAAGGGCCGACATTGGTTATCAGCATGTGACAATTTCTTTAAATTAACACATCATTCATGATAGCTAGCTGCATCAACATAAGACTACTGCAGAAGTTATTCTCATATCTTATACCTACTGATGAAAGAAAATAAATGTCCTATCTTTCATCTTCAACAATCAACATGAATACCATGAACACACTGACAAAAGTCACCAGTGCTTTGGAAATGAATCATCATCTGATTAGATTCTAACACACTGACTGTCACTCACTTTTGGCCTCTAAAGAGTGATTTCTTATGCAGTACAGCATCCCAGTGCCCCTCAGCTGAATCTCAGAGGCTTCATTTCTCAAGCCTGTGTAAATAAATACAGTAGCAAGATTTTAAATATTAAAAACTCATTTAGTATGACTGACTGGTTACAGGCCTCAACCTCCTCCCACTGCAGAACCTCTAGGTGTGAAATTGAAAAGCAAATAATAATACTGAGTGAATGCATGTCGCCCTACACTTTATCTTTGTTTGTCATTCCTAACTTCCTCTACGTACAGTAGAAGAAGGATCCATAAGGAGGAGGCTGCCAGCAGCATTGCTATCGGTGAAAACAGGTACATGAAAAACTTTGGGTTTGGGTTAACTGTTTACTGCGCACAGTAAGTGTTGGAACTGAAGCCTTTGTGTAAACTCTATCATGCAGCCCAGAGCACATTGTAAGAGTTCTGCATCAGTGAACGTTTGGTGTAGTGTAATCATTAGCCAGCCCAAAACATCAGAGAAATTTTCATATCTGAAAACATAGATCTGTAATTACTTCTGAAATATCTCCCGCAAGGCAAAAGCAAACAATAAAATCCACGCAAATAAACCGCCACTAATCGGTTAAGAAAGTTGAAAATCCATCACTGGCAATGGAGCAGATAAAGGCAGTATCTGACAACACAGGTGCCGGATTTTGATTTCAGTGTGCATGTAAACACTATAAGCCTCTGAGAGGTAGGAACAGCGGCCTACCCCCCGTCTCACACCTACTCTTGTTCACACTGAACGATCCTGTGCATGTGCGAATGTGTGAAGATGTAAATATCCACATTTACCATCCAGACACACACTTATAAAATCCTTGGAATATTTGCCACAGATTTTGGTTTAAATGACAAAAAGTTTCTTTTTTCTTGTTCCTGTTTCTTTTTTAAGATCAAACAGGGTTTTATGGATCAGTCTGTTAGACACACATGGAAAATGCCAAGACTGAACATAGAGAGACAACAAAATGATCATGTAGGAAATCTTGAGATGCAGTGCTTTTGAACTTTCTTCTTAATGACAATACAGACCTTGTACATAAAAGTTGTATAAAACTAATTTATTCTTATCAAGCATATCTCCATTTCTGAAGATGACTGTTTTCTGGAGACGACTGCTTGTGAGAGACTTCTTTTGATCACTCACAGACATTCATACAGTACTCATATGAAGCTAGGTAACCACACGTTATATGCATGATGATAGTGACAAAATAATTAAATAAGGCACATGTAGTATCATCACAGCCAGCTAAGTATAATATCAAAAGAGACACATTAAAAACACATAAAAAATAATTAGCAAGTGGTAGATAGTTCAAAATGATTTACACTTTGAATAAAAGGTGTGCTATTGCAGCATGTGGATAAAAATGTAAAAAATAAACACAATTAACTGATTTAATATTAGAATAAAATTAAATTTCTGAAAACATGGGTTGTGATGCAGAGATAAACATTGATTGGAGTGTATATATTGTGAACCCCGAGCAAACATACACATCGCAACAGCACAAGTATCCAAAGCTTACAGCTTTACAGCTTTTTACTAAATATGTTTTTTACTAAAAAACAATAATCATCATGTATGTTAATTAAGACACAAATTTCTGAAATATGTTCATGTGATAAAACTAACTAAAATAAAGTTATTTGTTTGCACTAAATAGCTAATGCATAACTATATTTTGGTTTTTATAACAGTGTCATTCAAAAGTCAGTTGGCAGGAGATATAGCAAATATTCCTGCAATATTTTCTTGGACTACTGCTACATTCACTGTTATTCCATACATCATTATAAACTTTTTTAGTTATTTATTATAAACTACTGACCATAAGTTAAGAGTCAGAAACTGCACAGTCAAGCAACTATAGCACATCATGCTACGTTGAATCCTCAGCATATACCAGATGCTTCATTTCCATATTCTCCAACTGGTTTTAACCGCTTCTCATCAAGCAAGAATTGCAATGCATTTGCTGTTTTCAGAAAAGAAAGTACAATCCAGTATTCAGCCCTTAACATGTATTTGCAGTTAGCCTCAGAGTAAAGGAACAACTTGGACCTTGACCAATGTACTGACTGCAACCTAATCAGAAATCAATCCCTGGCTTCCGGACTTATACTTCTGGTTTAGATTTACTGCACACAGAAAAATATATTCAGTATGATGTCCACATTATCACTTACAAGATAACCACCACCACTTCACACAGTATTTGCATCTGAAATGTCTTTTTTTCTTCATCCCCAAAGCATCTGTTTTCCTCCACTGGAGTAACAGTGCATTTCTTCATGGTTAATGGAGATGACATGGACAGCACAAAAGTAGAGACATTTTAATGAAAATGATAAAAAAAAGGATTTTCTGGGGCCTTGGATTTGTTATACTGACTGCTGAAGTCCTGTAGGGCAAAAAGTCTGTGGGCTGCTTGAGAGCAATGTTTCAGATCTTGTTCAAGAGCTCTCATTTTTATTTGTTACATTTCTTTTGGAAATCACTCCTATTTCCTCATGATTTCACTGATGGTTGCCCATTTATGTTATCCTACTTTTCACATGAGTGGACAGAGAAATAGTTGACTACGACAGCCTCACAATACCAGATTTTACAAAAGAGGCCTTGTGCGTTGCAATAACTGACTTCTAACCTCAGATGTCAAAACAAACATTCATATAAACACTTAGAGTAGCAGACAAACCTACAAAACGGGTAGGTTGGGTTAGCCTTTGTGTGAAATTAAAGCTTTCAGACATGTTAGAAAATGAACAGTAATTGGAAGTAGCTAGCTGCCATGACAGGATGTCTTGAGAACACATAAACACATCCCTCGTTAACCACAGCTACTGCAACAGTCAAGTCCTGCTACGCCCCTGTCCCTACCTCCCTGCTCTCATTGTTTGGCAGCGTTGGCAGCTTCACCACAGAAGAAATCCTTCTTTTGAATAGTCCCTGGACAACAGACAGCCAGTGCAACATTCATTTATTCACACAAAAGTAATGCTGTATGTAAAGCTAAGCTGGACTACATTTTTCGTGTGTAGATTGTCTAATCAAATTCATGCAGTCATGTGATCTGTTCTTGTTTTTGTTTGCCCTCTTGGTGTGATATGTATTATTTATGGACATTTTTTCTTAAGCTGCGCTGCCACCACCAACAGTGACACAAATAGATGTTTTGCTTCATTGACAACAGTGGCTGAAATATACTGAAATAATATTAATAATAATAATAATAATAATAATAATAATAAGAAGAAGAAAGGTTGCACTATGCTACTGATAACCAATCTAAATATTTCTCTGTACAGTTTATTAACCTAATAATCATGTTATTATGCAGTGACCGGAGTTGGCAAAGAAAGACACAGTAGGAGAACTGGAACACTCTAACCTTACTGATTAATTCTCCCACCAGAGTACGCATGTAGTAATTTAGTCCGTCCATGTTTACTTACAGGGATTTTACTTATAATGTCACAACTCAAGGTGAAGTGGTAATTTAGGAGTAACATCTGCTACAGTTTCCTGCACAGACCCTTCCTGAGCTGCATTGGTTTTACATAGTGCTTTCGAAGCACTAATGTCAGAGATCCAACCAGAATATGGATACCTCCACCATATTTGCCCATGGGAAGGTGACATATGACACACAAAGTAAAACTATTTTTCAAACGTGACTAGAGCAACAGTCATTAAGAGTTCCACCTGTGTTCCAGCCTTTGGTGCCCAGTTCAGGTCCACTGAGTTTCCTCATCAGCACACATTACATGAAAAACATTCAGCTGAATGGTTCTGATTTTTTCCAGACAGTGCGGCTCCATTACAGTTTGTCACATGATAGTTTCACTGGCGGTGGCTCATCTGTTTCGCAAGCCAGTGAATGGAGACTGCTCCCACGGAACAGACACCCGGGCCACTACAGGCTTCCGAATTGTTCCTGCCACATTACACATGCTCTCAGACTGTAAGCCTATGTGAAATTAAAGGAGACCGAATACAGATGTCCTTTCTCTTTCATACTTTATGTATGGGTGAGTGAATCTGTGTGTGTGTGTGTGTGTGTGTGTGTGTGTGTGAGAGAGAGAGAGAGAGAGAGAGAGAGAAAAAGAGATAGTATTTCTGAAACTAGGTCCTAAAGATCCATAGTGTGTGCTGATTTTTGTTGCAGCTGAGCTCTTAAAAGAATTAGCTTTGATTGAGTTGAATATCAACCTGGACTTCACATCACTTAATAAGCACCATTAATTATTTGTTACAGATATGTGTTGTTTGAAATGAATATAAAATAACAGAGGGATATAAGTACAGGTGCAAGTTATTTATGTTTATTTGATCCTCTTTAACAAATCAGTGATACAGACAGGTGTTCAGCTTTATTGATTAAGTGTAATTAGTTGTTCAATGGGGCCTAAGACAAGAAATTGGACAGCTAATTAAGCTTAATAGAGACACAATACTGGGGCAGGTATTATGAAAATATGTTCAATAAATAACTTTCAATACATATTATCAGAAACCCACCTCCAACATCACATCATTTATCAGTGCATTTACTGCATTTTAATGTTGAGATGGCAAAGGATGTTCAGCAGTCTGTTAATTACACATAATTAATATTGAGTTTTGCTGAAAAGAGACCAAGCATACACACCCTGGGTCCCCATAACAAAGGCTGAGAAACACTGCATTAGATCAACACATATGGTTGCAGTCTGCTTGCTTTATTCTTAGGTGCTGCAGCTGCCACATTGCTGATCAGGCCCTTTATATGGTTTGTGAAATGTGTGAGATGCAACACTGCACTGCACTCTTTGGAATTCATCCCAGATAAAAGCATACACTAAACAAATAAGCTAATGCAACTATCAATGCTAGCCAAATGTTATGTAGCAGGACCAAGGTCAGGTTCCTACCCCCTCAGTCTCTTGCTGTACTACAATGTCCTTATCTCTGAATCACCTTTATCAGGAATATACTTTATGCCTGTTAAGTCAATAAGTAAACATACCCTCAAAGCTTCAAGGTTCCCATTTTTAATGCCCCCTTACCAATCTCATATGTTGACATCGCGAGAAGCCTAATAGTCAAGTGTCCTTGTATATGCTGTCTCAGATGTGTTTTTTCAATAGATGACATTATTATATTGACATATTTATATTTATGTATCCTGTATTTAGATGTGTTGTAAGCACCCGTAGGCTATACAGTAAAACATTTAATTGGATTTGTGTATTGGGGTTTCTTCAAGTTTATTCCCATTAGAGGAAGAAATTCTTATGCATGAAGGTTTTCAACAGTTCTATCACAGCTTCCAGTTGCCATTTTCACCTCTGCTTTTGATTGTATTTCAGGCTGTGTTTATCTGAATTTACTTGAATCTACAACATGCATACATAGTTATTATAGAATTCTGTTATTTGCTAAAGCTCTGAAGTAAACCCATAATGAATAAAACAAATTGATCACATGGTTCAGGATCTGAATTGGGGGTGGGGGGTGGAGGGGGTGTGGATTCACTCATTAAAAGGTCAGCCACAGGAGTGTACCTTCTTAAAGGTGGTCTGCAATTACCCTTCACATCTTTAGATGCAGTTCTTTGCATAAGCAGACACCCTCCAAAATGGTTGAATGCTTACTGCTAATTGGACATCTGGCCAGCTCTTCATCTCAGTTTAACACAGTGACTAAACAAGCGGCACTCTCCTTTCAGTAATGCACATCTTTTCCCCTGAGGACCTACAGTAACATGATGTCTCAGGAATCACCTTCAACGCTACCCGCATACGATAGCTGCACATCACAAATCAGTCTTTAAAGCTGGGCCAATAACAATTTCCTTGCTATAACACAAGCTATGACAAGGTTGTAGATTTGAAAAGGTGAGCATGAACCCATGTGATCCCTATGTTTCCTGTGTGGTAAAAATGCCTGTAGACTCCAAGGATATTTCATTGGTTTCACATTAATCCATTTATCAAATGTCATAAAAAATTCATTTATTTTAATTGTGTTATGATTCAAACTTTGTTGTGACCTATCATGCAGACTAGGATGATGACCAAAAGTAAAACATACTTCCAGACTGAGATATAATCACTTTCCAAATTTGGTGTGGATGGTGTTTTACCCACACACAGCATTTTTTAAAAAGAAGCAGTGAGCTGCCAGTCAGTTGGGCTTTAAGAGGTCTGTCAGTTTTATAGTCATAGAAGGGAATAACTGCAGTGACAAAGGAGAAAACACTGGGGGAAAAGGCGGATAAGCAAACTCATGAAATTGGGACATAAGATCTAAAATAACATGGTGCTAATAAAAAAGAAACACCTATTAAGAAAACAAGCCTGTAATAGGTCATCAGAATTCTTGCTATTCCCAAATAAGCTAAAGTTCATGACTCAAAGCAAAACAAGAGAGGCAGAGGAGTGCTATGTGGTGTGGTACAAAGAGCACTCCCAAGAGCTTGTTCATTCAGTCAGCCTGGGGAAACCGTTTGGCCAGACACAATGCAAATAGCCAACATTCTGATTTAATTTGTGAAATGTCCATCCATGTGTCAAAATATCAGTAAGGCCATTTACATTTCATTATTGTTTTCATTACAAAGAAAAAATGTAGTTTGTTTATCGACATACAGTATAGTACGTGTAAGTATTCCCAATACTCCTGGACCACTGAGGCATGAAAACCATTCAGGTGAGAGGAGGAGGAAGATGAAGAGGAAGAGGGGGGTGAGAGTGTGGACAAATGCGGAACAATGGAGCAGCACGGGTCGCATCAGTGCAAGGAAACTACAGAGCAGTCATAACAGCGGGAGCAGAGAGGTTAGGGGAAATGAATTGTTTCTGCTCTGACTCTGCTGCCATTCTTCCACAGAGAGGTTCACGCCTCCTCTTTTCCCTCCTCTCTTGTCGGTCAGATGATTGATCACACTGTGTATGAAAATCTGCCATATTTTTAACACCAAGAAGTGCTGGAGAGTCAGAAGCAGAACTGAAAGCATGGTTATGTTTCATATTATTTACAGAAAATTCAGCTTACTAAAAGGAAAAAAGTCATTCATCAAAAGTATGAGTGTGTTTTTGTGTTATTTGTATTATGCATGTTCATGTGTGTGGATGGGTGCATGTCTCTGTGTTTGTAAGGGTGAGTGTTGATTATGTACAGTTTTTGTATAAAAATGTTGATCACCAAAACCAAAGCCATATGTGTGTAGGTGCCTGTATACACACACATACACACGCAGGCATATGATTATTACATATATCTGTGATAAAGCATTAAGCTTTACCAGCTGTCACTGATAACATCTAAGCACATAACCAAAACTGTTATAACTGTGCAGTGCTTACAGATTATCATAACAGAAATGTTTATGTTCCCACGCTAGAAACACAGTAACATCCATGTATCAAAAGAACCATTATAACCATTATGCCTTGTTCATTCTACCACCTGGGAACTAGAAAAGATAAAGAATTAAATGAATGAAAAAGTTACCAGAGGGTACTGATCTCAGTCAATGAAAAAGATGGATCAGAATAAACAAGACTAGGGGGCTCCTGAGTGGCTCAGTCAGTTGAGCTGTTGCTTCCAAGAGCAGGTCAAGCCCTACTGTCTCGGACTGAACCCAGCCATGTTACCAGCCAACAGTGCTGATAACAGTCAGGAGCCCACAGTAGTGGAACAAGCTGGCTTCCTTGCTCCTTGCCTCATTGTTCCAACTGGCATTTATTTCACTGTGTCACACAGTGTGAAAAACAGTCGCTGCAGGTGTTTGAGTGTACCAGAGAATTACATTTGCTATGCCTAGTGCACCTGAGGTTGTGTCAGTGACAAGCCTAATATGCAACTGGCATTTCCATTAAAAGGGATGCAAAAAGGAGAAAAGCATAAAAAAGAATAAAGAAGACTAGAATGGTTAACACAGCTGTAAACAAGAATGATAATTCTTTATGCTGTTTTCACACACTTTTACAGCTTTTTATTGTATACAATAAAAATGTTAGAGAACAGATTGCCAGATCAATACGTAATGCATGAGAGGCCAGCACTCAATAAAACTCACCAGCAGACAAATTCTTTCATGCCTTTGTAGTTAAATTCAGAAATTCAGTATCAGTGTCATCTAGTGACACACATCATGGACCAACTAAGGAGGAAGACATCAGCTTTATGGATCCCTTAACCAGCTCCACAGCATGCTTACCACTTATATTACAGTTAAATGTTGATGTCATAAATAACTGTCCACTTGTATGTTAACTATGGATAGCATCACACAAATAATGTAATAATCATCACTTTTAAAGCACTAGTTAAAGCACTTTTTCTCAAATTGCTAACATGGGGAAACACTGCGATAGAACAATAACTGTTCACAATACAATAAAGCAAAGCAAACCAAAGCACACCATCCATTTACCATATTAACCTCCAACCTGCAACTATGACTAGATTACATTTTTTCCTGCTATATCACATTTTTTTCTTCTATTTAATTAGAAGTATTAACACATTCTGGGGGCACTAATCGCTGCTGTCAGTTCTCAGGTTTTCTTTGAGTTTCTCTCGGTATGATGGACCAGGACTGAAGCCTGAATGCAATCTGAGAGCTGTTTTGAGGAAGCGACTGAAATTTTAATAATTTATCGCATCAGGAAAAATAGAATATGACAAGATTTGGAGAGGAAAAGATGACAGGTGCTAAAAGTGTTTTTTGACAGCTCCATTACATGTCAATCATAAGTATTGTCTATCAGTTATATAAAGAATATAAGGTGAACATAATTCAATATTTTAAGTGCAAATGAAACATAAAATAAGAAGCTGTGCATATTACCTCAGTCTCTGCCCCAACATTAATATTTATGAGATGAAAGGTGTTTTATAGACTTGAGATGAAATGGCACACTTTCACATATTACCAACGGATCAAGGAAATTTGTTGAAAATATTTGAAATAACTATTTTTGCCATTTGATTATTTTTTGATGAGCAGCATTTATATACATGATCATGATGTATTGGTTTCCATTATTTTGTAAAAGCATTTCCAATCGCACTCTTCACCTTTTTAGTGGGATAATAAAGATCAAATAATTTCTATGATGGCCATGGAACTCCAAATCAAAAGAAAGGCAACGGTATCCCCTGCCTATCACCTAAACAGATTATTCAGAGAGAGGAGCTTCATTGCATGCTGTTGTGTGCCTTTTTTAAGTATATCTACAATAACAGTAAGTGTTGGCTCTTAATCTTCTTGTTTAGTTGCCTCTTGATACAGCTGACTCCAAACAGACTCTTGCAGTAGGAGAACATTAGTAATGCCACTGATGCTGCAGCTGACCCTGAAACTGTCATGGCTGCTCCTCCGCTCTCACACTGGTGCTGGTGAACAGCAACAGTGAGAAGGATAGGAGAGAAATGTGGGGGACTGGCACTGTCAGTCACTGCTGCCATCAGATACATTGGACTCTGGGGTACAATACAAAATTTAACACCAAAATCCCTGCCCACTGTAACAGTAAATCCCCTTAACGCATCTATCCTGTCGCTGTGTAGGTAGCAGTTCCTTTCTTACATGTAGCAATATCACAGCAGGAGAAAAAATCAAACACGAACCAAGTTATTTCTCCTTGAACTCCTAAAGCTTGGTTTTTGTTGTCTTTATATGGCACAGCATTTGTAGAATTTATTTCCTTTTTTTTAGGTCCTGATAATGCATGTGTTCTACTTTGCCTGCCCTTGCAGCTCACTCCCCGCCAGGACATAGCAGGCCATGCTTTTATAATTTATAGGTGCACCCCCAGTAGCTTCCTGAAGGATACAACCTTCATAAGAAAAGAAATCAATTCCTAAAACTGTGAAAAGAAAATGGATAATGCTATTCGAGGATCAAGAATTCTGTTTCTTGCTATTTTCTTGTGTGCACTTTCAGGGCACTTGTTTAAAAGCTGAGGAATGTTGGAGGGTAAAAAAGTAAGAGGGAAAACAAACATTTTTTTACTGGGATAGCAGGTGTGCCCTCTGCCAAGTTATGACAGCATTTTTAGCATCTTATACATATACGTGAAAGACTAAGACACTATTCCTTTCAGAAGGTAAGATGAAAAACACAGGGCAAAGTCACATGGCAGAACAAAGCAAGACTGAGTAGGTTTGCTTTGGAACATTTCTTTTTCAGTCTGTGTCTGAAATAATTTGGCCAAAACTGTTTAGTTTAACATAATTTCATTTTGATTTAAATCATTATAAAGGCATGCCTATTTCTGCAAGTGTTTCTTCTGACTTAACTAACTTTCATTTTTGTATTCTGAAAGTGTTTCCTGTGGAGATCCTAAACTTACAACATCTTGCACATGGAAAATTCAAGCAGGGGGCATTTGTTTTAACCATTTTGTGAGAACTGCACACTGTCTCAAACTCAGCAGTTTGTCTGCATGATCAGGTGAGGCTTCCATATCTCTATCATTTTCAAATTGTATACCCACTTTGGCAAAATATCCACTACCCAACAACAATTAAAATCAAAATTTCATTACAGTACCTTTGATCATAGGTATTGATCATAGGTGGACCCCATATAATAATTATGTGGATCATTTAAACATATATGCTGGGAAACCTTAACAAGACACTATGATGAGAATGTTTTTCTATTCATGATACAAACAAAAAGCATTGCTTTTAACTTATTTTCTATTATGTAGTAATAAACATATTTCATTCATATACATCATAACTGACAAAATTACTCTCTAATACAGATATTTACACTGCATATTAAAATGGTAAGTTTGTCATTAGTAAGTCTGTAAGAGAATGAGGAAAAATGGGAAATTGATATTTTTATATGGAAAGTCTGGAAAAAAGTGACAGATAATAGAAATAATCATGAAGAGTGAGACTTCAATGCATTTATCAGCACTGGCAGGGACTGTCTCTTTGTGTTTCCCTACACTGTCTGGCTACAGCAGGAACATAATGTCCTATGAGATAAGCAACCAAAACTACAAATGAAGCAACCACAATCCAAATGATGATATAAGCCATAATGTTATAGCTCTTTTGAATAGAAATGAAAATGAATGAAAGCACTCATCAGAGCACGGTGCATTGGCCCACCAAATGTTCAATGGTTTGCAGGAGCAGTTGTGGTCCAAGTGTAAGGAGCATTACAATTTTTCCACGACAGTGCCAGTTTAGTTTAATACTGATTTGTTGGGACAGTGACGGTAGGTATTCAATCACTGCAGTCAATCAGTGAAGGTAGTTCCAATCAAATCACAATTTCTTATGACAGCCTGTCTGAAAATATGTCTCCTGAAATATCATGATGTCAACTTGATTGCATTTTTAACCACTGTGCGTTTTTTTTTTTTCACTTTAATAAAGCCTGTCCTTGAGGCAAACCTGGTAAGGTCACTGGCCCATTGTTTTGATCCTGTGGGGTTAAACCCAATTAGAAAACGTGGAGCTCACACACATTTTCTGGCCACAGAGAGCCCAAGCTCAAATCCCACTCACAGGAAATCAATGATATCACAGCTCAACACCACACTATCAGTCAGGTGAGAGGCCTGTCAGCTTTGCAGGGGATTATGGGAGCAGGCAACAGGGAGCAGAGATGCTGCAGCTCTGCCTCTCACCCCGAGACTCAGGAAGAGGTCCATCTTGTTTGGAGATACAATGCACACTTCTATGACCTTTGAATGGGCTTTCCAGTCCGAAACTGGATTAACAATCTAGTACATGAACAAAATACTGTATGCGCAATAGGAGCTGTCAATGTGTTATTCTGCCTGTGTATTTTTTTTTCTCCTCTTTCTCACAAACACAGGCTTACACCTTCACACATGACCGTGTACACACAAAACAATGTGTGAATGTATGCATATAAATGCCTACAAGCAAACATTGATATACACATTATTCGTTTGAACCGAGTGGGCTGAATAAACAATTTGGTGAACATTATTTCTTGAAGTCACCTTTTTCATTTGGAACAATTGCACAGATCAGTAGTACATACCCTTGAGTTCACAATTCGAATACAAGAACTTTATTTATGATACAAATGATTGGGGCTTCATGACTTAATCCATTTGGCAGTACGATCATGTTTATTTTGGCAGGTGCGATATTAAACATTTCCTCAAAGACATCACACAATTTTCATCAGGAAGTGTGACGGTTCAGCTTTTAACAAGTCTTTAAATAGAGCCTGTTCCCTACCACTACAATTCCTAGGCATTTATCATTCTTAATGATTCTTCCTTTCGTCAGTGGGGACACTATGTCTGTATCAAGCATGCATGTAGGGACTGAATAGCACCTGAGGAGAAGTATGAATTACAATTAAAGGTAAAATTGAAAACACAAGGTCAGACAGGACCAGGAATGTAAGCCTGCAGTTTAACCGAGTATAGCCTTCCAAAAGATCACACTCTTTGTAGTTGCCTTGGCAATAACATCAACGTGAAAGAAAACTGTGTCAAAACAACACTCTGCTGAAGATTTCCACATTTTCCTTTTGTTCTGAAGCCATTATCAAGACATGATTTTAATTTGACACCTACAACACAAAGGCCTCTGCGCTGTGATCATAAAATCAAATCGCAGATAATTTTAGGCATCTCAGTGTTCATTATGATAACAATTATCTCCCTTTCAATCACATATAATATAGACATTGTTTTATTCCCCTCGGTGACAGCTGGGTTAAAATGGCCAAAATTAGATTCTTCGAAAGACTGACATTAACATGATGACATTATGTGAATCTGTAAAATAATCAGAGACTTTTAAATCAATGCAAACAACTTATTCCTATCTGAACAATAAATCTGAATTACATGTCAGCCTGGCTTATAATGAGAGGCATCAGTGTGCTGTGTGCAATAGCCTTTTTGTGCTGTCAGAATTATAAAAATGAATCTCTGCCTTAGAAATACACTAGCTCTCTTTTTAATAACGTCTGGGCTAGACTGCTGTGCAATAGTTATCCATGTGGTTTATTCTCTTTGTGGGTTAAAACTATTTAATTACTGCGGCAATATCTGCAATCCTATAAATAAGATGTTCTGGGGAAAGAGGAAGATGAACTTGTTGTACATCTAATCCCCCAAGAGTCTGGCACCGAAATCTTTATGACTGAAGACACAATACATCTCTCTTTTCTCCTTGCATTTAACAAGGCAGATCAAGTCAGACTAATAATGTGGCTTTCACATGAAGCCAGATGAATTTTCTTTGTCTTCTATCACAAATAAATCATTCTATACATAGGTGGTGCAACCTCACAAACAATTTATATATTGTTGGAGAATGCAAGCTTTGTAAGGGGGAAAACCTGTAATCACAAATGTGCAAGAGACATCTTTAGCATCAGAATAATCACTGAAATTCCATAATTGAAATTTGGTAATAACCTTTTATGAGATCCACACATGTACCCTCCAACACTTAACTTCTATTATCAGTATTTAAAATGTGCAAGATATCACCACAGTACTTACAATGCTATAAGAATCCATGTGATTTGTGAGAATTAAACTGTTTCCAAATCAGGGCTGAATATACCTGTACAGAACAGCCACAATCACTGTGCATTCTGCAGTGCAACTGAGTCTAAATGAAGGTAACTTTGCAGGTCCGTGCTGCTGCAAGTCTCGTGTGCTGAGAGTCATACTTACTGACAGAGCAGCAGGAATATGAAGGAACAGCACATTTCACCACTTCCTTTATATAAAAGCTCTTTTTCAGTGTCATGCTGTATTAGCTGTCCGCAGGGAAAACCAGGGGTTTTACTTCATTATTTCATTACCGTGGTTGGCGTTTATTTTGCCATCTTATTAAGTGTGATAACAAACTGTAGCGAAACACGCTGATCTAAAATTCACAAACAAATTCAGCTTGACCTTACTGGGTGTTGCTTTCCCTGGTCGTATGACACTAATTGTAAACATTTTCTAGACAGCTGATGGTGTCTAGGGAAAAAAAAACCCACTTGCGGTGCTATGGGGAGTGCTTCACTGCTCGTGGATTCAACTGGATTCCTTTCTCCTGCTCAGCAGTCCTCCTGCTGCCCTCAGCAGGACCTTCTGGAAACCATCTATAATTCATCCACTCCCCCCATCCCCCCAAGCCATTTCCCCCGGCTCTGCCCCACTGAGGCCTAGCAGAAATTGGTCTCTTGACGCTACAAATGTTACATACTCTAAAAGTCCTTAAAACAAGATGACACCAGTAAATTTCATCCGCTGTTCAAAAATCGGCCCTTAAAATCTACATAAGCACATTGTTCACAGTTGTAAACTGTTTTCAGGTAACAGATGTCTCAGACAGTGTGTCAACAAGCTGTGAGAGGTGGAAAAGGGAAAAGGGGTTTTGTTGTAAGAGGAGGTGAATGCATAGTTTGGAGATCTACTCTGCATGCATCTTGCATTTCGGTAAATAAAATATAGGGAAGTATGATAATGTAGGATAATGGTTAATTAATGTCATTATGATAATGTTACACCCACCAATAGATACTTTGGGCATGCACCCTAACTGCATGTACACTTTATCCTTTCCATGAACACGTCTGAGTCTTTCCACCTGTTCAACTTATCTCCTGATCCAGGCCCTTGGATTATCCCGCTTGCACTACTGCAGTTCTCTACACGTAGGTCTTCCTGTCTGTGCTTCCAAATCATTTCAGCTTACTCTGAACACCGCTGCTAGGCTGGTTGCCAATCTACAAAAGTGCTCTGGTCTCCCGTCATTGACTTGTGATCTCTGCTCACATCAAATTCAAGGCCACAGTGCTACCTTACCGGGCAGTCAAGGGTATGGTTCCCTACCACCATCACTCCATCATCAGACATTACACCCCAGCATAAACCCTCTGCTTAGCAGGCTCTGGCTGTCCACCCCCTCCATGGCCGCACATTCCACTCTATATTGCTGGAATGAATATCTTGTAACTGACAGAAATGCAAATCTCTCACCATCTTCCAGCGCTGACTAAAAGCACATCTGTTTAGACTTCTTTACCTTTGTTCCTAGAATTTTTACCTGTCCTCCATATGACTCAATAAAAGTGAACGCTCAGGTCTTAAACAAACTCAGATTCTGATTAGCATAGCTTTTTTTCAGTTCATTGCTAAAACCTATGGCATGAGTTTGGTGGCATGATGGAAGTTAGGTTGCTCTCTAGCATTGCTTGACACTTTAGGTCATGTAAACACTTTAAGCCATGATTCATCGGTAGATCATTGTTAGGCTCAAGAATGAATCTGAGAATCAAAAAATAGTGTTGCTCTATAGGGAAACAGGTATTTTATTTTTACTGTTATGGTTTTGTTTGACTTGATTTTCACATAAGTATTTATTCACTGTATTTGTATCTCTCCTCATGCTGTAATGCATTTAATTAATTAACCTTACAAGCCGAACTGGGTAAGAGTGTATGCCCTCTAAATAAATCATATAGAATTCATTAATTCACTGCTTTAAGATTTTCCATTCTGATATCACAAACTTAATTTGAGAAAGAAATGAAATTAACACAGCAGAAACAAGATGTTCCAAAGAGCCTGATGTATTATAAAATAAGGGCATTTTTATGAACACTGCAAATTCTTCTAAAGAATAAATAACACCTACACTGTACATGATGATATGATTAGGTTTATTATGATTAATGTTTTTTTCACCCATTTTAACCCTACCACTGTCAGTACTGCGGCATCTTAGGCGGTTTGTTTTTGTTTCCCTGTCCATGTGCTCTTGTTTACTGTTTCCTTGTGTTCCAGCCCTGCCCCGCTCTCCACCCTGTCCCCGCCCACCTGATTACCTGATCGCCTCCACCTCTCTGCCGGCTCACCTGCATCCCATCTCCTCATCAGCACAGCGCTATATCTACCCTGTTTGTTTCTGTCTTATTGCCAGTTTGTCTCAGTTTATCTGTTCTGCCACCAGCTGGTTTTCCTGTTCTGTCTGTTTTGTCGATCTTGCCTGTTTCTCTTGACTGCGTTTTTTGGATCTGTTTTTGGTATCGTTCCTGGTTTTTGACTTTGCCTGTTTTGACCTCGTTTTTGGATTCTGATTTGGACTTAATAAATCCATTGTGCATCCTCCCTCCCTCCCTCCCTGCCCCTGAGGGACGCATCTCCACTGAGGTCATCTACGAGGAGTGGCTAGAGCGTGGTAATGTGTGACGCAGCAGCAAGACCCTGGCTGAAGTTACCCACTGTACACCGGTGGAACAAAGCCAATTGTGTTCCATGACCATGGACTCAGTCACAGTTGGCAGATGACACAGCAGAGACTCACAAACAGCTCCAAATGTGATGTCTTGGGCTGTAGCATTAAGCCTATACACCTTTACAGACTGAACCACTTGGGAGCTGGTGAAAACGTTCTTAAAACACATTTGCATTATGTCAGATATTTCATTCTACAGTATATGTACATATATTATATACATATATTAACCATTTCAGTCTCACAGCCAACACATCAGATGTAGTTGCTGCTGTCCGGATGAGTTATTTTTACACCCACACCAAATAGAGCTTGTCAGCAAAAACTGTTTTGTTTTTTTAAGTGTACAGTTTGGAAAAGATGAAAGTGTGCTGTCACTTGAAAGAAACAAAGATTTACCTTTTACAGGTAAAGACAATTATTTTTTCCAAAGACTGGCATGTGGCTACAGTATGATACTGTCAAAACACTCACTGCTTTACTGTATTGAAGTAAAATCATTACATTATTATTTAGCAGATGCTCTTATCCACAGCAACTTACAGTTTTTACATGTTATCCAATTATACAGCTGGATATTCACTAAAGCAATTCTGGGTTAAGCACCTTGCCCAAGGGTACAACGATAGTGCCCCAGCAGGGAATAGAACCAGCAACCTCTCAGTTATGAGCCCTGCTCCTTATTACTATGCTACACTACAGCATTATGAACATACATGAGGTAAAGGTGAAAATATAATGTTTTTACTAAATTTGGAAAGGCCTTTTCATTGGCACTGATATCTGGAAGGACAGGAAAAGCACATTTAAATACAATTTCTGACATAAACATTGTAGTTGGTTGAATCTAAATACTGTGGTGCCACACCATACCTATACAAATATGTGCACAAATGTGCACACATTACATAATGGTTTTGAGAACTATCAGAATTTTTTGAAGTCAAAATCTGCCAAGGCTGTCAGAATCTACCATTGACTCATCCACTTTTCTGTACTTTGGCTCCCTGAAGCAATGCATCTTGCAATGCATCAGTGATCTTCAATGTAAGCATCCTCTAACAGAATGGCATTCTAAACAGAGTAACTGAAAAACAGATCCATGGTTCTGCCATGTAAGATGGATTAAGAAAAATAAAAAAATAAATAAAACATTTAAAAAACTGTTTATTTGAAAAAACCCAATAAAAATGATATTTTGCATATGTTAATATTATTTCTTGATCTCATGTTCTGTCTATGTGGTCTCTGCATAGTGGTACTTTTTGTCTATACATCAATGAACCAGTGACCACAATGAGGCAGTAATATCATATAACATACTTTACGCTGTTGGTAGCATAACTGGCTTCACCCTGGAAAACGGTTCAGTCACTTGACAGCTGAAACCCAGAATGTTATGGGATCCTTTCAATCAAACTAAAAAGAGTTTATCAATACCTATCTCTGAAAAATGTGTATGCAAAGTTCTTTAAATTCAATGAGACCATATCTGGTTGAAGATTTAAGACTGGGATCACCACAACCTTATTCAAGGCTGAATATCTGCTGCATTATAAATGAACATTTTAGAGAAAAATAGAAAAATATTTTGTGTTACAACACTGATAATGAATAAATCATATCTGATATCCATCCATAGTCCCTGCAGTACTTTGCAATACCACAGTAAAGGGAGAGATTTCCATCAGAAATGGAAGAGGTCTATAGAAATGGATGACTCAGACCCAAAAATGCCAGAATCCATTGACCAGCATATTGATACAGTTATGTGATATGGTAAACATTCTTTTAAGTACAGATCAAAGAGGAAAACATGCCACTCTTACGTTTGATGTTGTGAGTGTAGATGTGCACCTGAGTTTTTGTGTGACCCTCTGGCATTGTTTGTTTTGCCATTTCCACACTTTGTCTTGTCTGAGCCCTGTTTGCAACATCAGAAATACATGCCACTTTCACCTCTTGTATCACATTACTGGTTGTCTGAACAGTAAAAAAGCATGCACAAAGAGTGCTGCTGTATGCATGATAACAATACAATGATCTAATTAGATCAAGATGAAGAATCCTGGAACAGCTTGATGTCTCTGAGATGTATGGCAAGTGGAGACCGCATGCTATCATAATTTTGCCTTTTCAAAAAGGCATATACAGGTGAAAAAAAAATCCAGGAAGAGTATGTTTAAGAATTGACTAACTTCTAAAAGAATTGACTAAATTCTACCATTAATATACAAATGGCAAGAGAAAGGTCACACTACTCATGTAACACAGCAAAAACTCTCTGTCAGGAAAATGTTTAACTTATTTTCCAAAAATGTGTGCCTTGGACATTTGGATTGATTTATAGTTCGATAAAGTTCAATGCCCCCATTCCTCTTCAAAGACTACCATTTCAGAGTTACAAATCCATGAAGCGCTCTTTTTTCCATTTGAGCAATGCTGACTGATCTATGAAATCCCTTGGTTATTTTAAAACACACATCACGACAATGCCCTGGAAGTCTCTGTTGCATGTACGTGCATACAACAGACACCTTTCCTTTCATAGTTATTCCTTTATTGTAGACATTTTAAATTCAAGCACTCACCTCCATGGCTTGAAAAAAAAAAACAAACCCACAGTTTTTGAGAGATGCCGAAACAAACTGACATGGATGCTTTTGATGGTACTTTGCCGATGATGCTGTCGATTATGCAAAACACACTCAACTTAATATTCAATATAGGATTCTCTAACTGTTACCAGCAGGTTGAAGAATCGTTGCACACAGAATCAGGGTACTGTTTGCATTGGGACATGCAAACACACAGGGGAACTGGAGATGACGAGGAGGGATGAAATCCTTTGTGAATATCCCGTAAGTCTGTGGGGCCCTTCCTTCCCATCTCAACATCCCAAAATTTGCATTTTTTTATGGTATCAATGTCAAATTCTGTTTGACTTGCTTGCTAACCCATTGCTACATCATTCTCATTCTGTTCGTCGTCTAGGTGCGTGAAGCTTGAAAATGGAAATTTCTGTGCACTGGGATACCTAGACTGTTTGTCTGTTTTTAGCAGCATTCTCTCATACAAGAAAACCAAGAGCTGTAAATCTCAGGGAATGTATGTATTTTTTCCCTGGTAACCAGAAGCTACAATCTGAGTAGCAGTAAACTCATCTTTAAATTTCATTCTATTGAATATTAATTACCACGGATACTGAAGTGTTGTCCTTGAGGGCTACAATTAAACAGGTTTTCCACCTCTCTTTAAACTTCTAACACTCTCAGAACTAGAAAATTAAGCAAAAATTAGCTCAATCAAGGTGGTTTAATTTCTGGCTAGAACAATCCCTTGAAGACTGTGGTCACCCAGCATCAGAACAACAGAGTCACTTGGCTTTATAACATACTTGCATATATTCTTTGATCATATTATTTTCATGAAAGTGCTATTATTTCACATAATTAAGGAATAAAGCGACAAGAAATCATTTTTAGCAGTGAAAATGTTTCACTAGTGGCATATGGTATTATTGTTATTCTTTTGTAAACTAAAACCACTTACAGCTTTTTATGTCTGAATATTTCTTTCATAGATGTATATATTGAGATAACTCCCTCATAAAAAACTGAGTTTAAAATTGTACTTTCACAATGCACATGTAAATGTTGTCTTTGAGATTAACAGAAACCTAGTTTTAGAGAAATATCTGTCTAGCACTCTGCCTGATGCCTTACTGTATAAAAAGTGAAGTGTGCAGACAAATGTGATCACCTTGTAATAAAATTACATGTATGTAATTATAACCTCAGTGTTAAGTGTTAAATTTTAGGCATTTCTGTTTTTTACTGTTATTTTTGCAAAATGTCATTTGTCCTTTTGATTTTTTAACAATGGTCACTTTATTAAATCATATTTATGGAAATGTACAATGTATAGTTGTCCATGTGTACAATAGTTGAGCAACACTGATGATAGTGGTAACATATCATGAATGCAGAGCACCGATTTGGCTCAACAAAGTTCATTTCCCCTGCTCTAACAGTTAAAGAAAATAAAGCAAATTTTGTGTTTCAACAGAAATAACCAGAGCAACATAAAACACCCAGCTTAATGTCAGTGAAACTTAATAGGCCCCTAAGGCACCTGCAGCCATGTCTTTATAAGAGCCTAAAGAAGGCAACAAGCAACACCTGGGCTGATGAGCAATCAGCCTCAGCTGTGCAGGTGCTTGTCTGTAAGGCCACTGCTGCCCCAGGTCCTAAAGCCCCCCAAGCTGTGGATAACAGCAGAAATGACCAACAACTGCCAAATAGCAGCAGCAGTGTTCTCCTTCCAGCACCGCAGGTAGCTAATAGTTTCTCTTATTTTGAATTTTTTTAATATATCAATTCTTGTTCAATTACAACTTTTTAACTGATGTTCAACACAATTTTTTTAAGATAAAAAAAAAACTGTCTCTTGTGGCTGTATTTAACTATTTATATTTTAAGACAAACTGTCTTCCTAAAAATAGTAGGACACTTATTTATGTGAAAAATGGAAATGTCATATTTCTCAATAAAACATAAGGATATTAATCTCATACATTATTGTTTAAAGATTTCAATATAATCATAATAGGAAACAAATTTTGCAGTTTGGTTCTGTTGAATCTGCAAAAATATCTGTCATATGGTTGGATTTCACTGAGAAAGAAAATCACCCACACAAGGATTCAAGGAACGATGTGTTAAAAAGGTCATGCATGCAGCATCAGATGAGCTCAGTCTAAGTGGGTTTAACAAAATGACAGCTTTACTGTCTCTCCTCCCATTTATGGCTCAGGATGCCTCAGACTGAGCTAAGTGTTTGGGGGATATGGCACCTCACTTTACAACAACTTGTCCACATCACAAGCTTTCATGTGAGTTATTGGCTCAAAGACAAACTGCTACCAATAGATGAAAGCATATACTTATACCCTTTGAATCATTTGCACAGAAAAGTGTTGCAGATTCCAGCCTGTGTTTTTCTATAATGGAAAAGCAGAGATACATTGCCATGGGGGGACTGACAACCGCCCCCTCCCCGAAGCCTTTATTCTGCAGACGTAAGTCATTTTGAGTCAATAAATTAATCTGACTGTCGTGTTTGCCATTTGATCTTTCCTGTTGCAATAAAAAGGGAACAAGCCCGTTCCCCCCATGGCTTTCCAATGCCCCAGCCGCTCTCTCTCAATGTTAAAATATCAATTTGCTCTCTATTAGCATGGGACATGTAGGCAAATGCTTCCCAAGATTAAACGACATGGGGAAAGGCATCAAAGACCATTACTCAAAGGCAGCGGGCTACTCGCAAAATGAGCACAATCTATCAAAGGATAAATATTTACAAAGAAGAACCGGCATGCTTGTTTTGTAAACAAGATTTATTGGTAACCGAGTTATGCTACATCATGCCCGTTTTAGCCATTCAGGCGGGAGGAACTCTGAAGCCGAAGCCAAACACATTTTAATCTCGCATGAACAGTTTAAGGGAGAACACAGATATGGGAATTTGTTCTCCCAATGTATTGCATGGGGGACACATTTATAAATAGAGGCATGATAGTGCTTGGCTGTGCCTCCTGAGAATCCACAAATAGGATGATATATAATTTCACTTTGTCTCTGTGATTGAGTATGGTACATATTATAAAATGCAGCATGAAATATTTGAAATATATGAAATCTTTATTCATATTTGTTACTTGTTTTGCTGAAATCACATTTAGCTCTCACAGTGGTTTTTGAAAAATTAAGAATAAAACATACTGGGTACATCCTTAAAACAACATTGTATACACATATGGCTATCAGTATTCCCTAATGAAACTGCTTATTAGTAGATATAACAGGACATTTTACATTCAGATATTTCTATGTCATTTATTAGGGCCATATGTATTATGAGGATTTATTTTTACAAAGGTATTTGTGGACTGGGACAGACGATCTCTTTAAGTTGTATTTATGCTGGGATCTCAGGGTCTATCCCAGAATTTCCCCTTGGATTCAAAATTGGGCCAGTAAATCAGACAATAATGGGAGTGGAAGGAGTAACAGACATATTTAATGCTGCATCCTTCTGTGAGACCCATTTAAAAACTGTTTGTTAAAGCAAAATGCCAGAGTTTTTGCTGAAGTGTCCAAACAGTCCCATCATTTCTGCAGCTACAGCTAAAAAGCATTGACAAGAACTCGCAAATGTTTACAGGGCTTTGAAAAGGCGTCATTGTCAGAGGGTAAGGAGCCTAATTACAATCAGTAAGCCCTGTTGCCAATGTGGTCTTCTCAGACATGATCCATGGAGCCTGTGTTTTGCATTTTGCCTCATTCTCTGTTTTGTTTACCCTTATTCTCCAGCATGCCTTCCCACCTCTCACTCGTCAATGATGTGACGCTAAGCTCAAGGGCCCAAACAAGCATGGAGAGGTGTAGGCTAACAGCCATGAAAACGAACTCTAAAGCAACAGCGTAAACTAAAGAGCACTAATAAATCTGCAAGTGACATACAGAAAAAAGTGCTGATGCAGCCTCCTGTCGTATAAGACCAAGATTCCTTTGAGTGCCATCCGGTCATACTCAGTTACAGTCACAGCTACTCAGTAATGACATAAGAAGCACTTAAACTATCGCACACTCGGCTCACACCAGTTTCACCTGATCCAAATATTTTGCCATTTGAAAGAGTCGTCATCATCATTCAGATTTTTTTGGGGAGGGTTGTGAATCAGCTAAGCAGGAAATAAAACCAACCCACTCATAACTCCATATACATGGAAAACGTGTCCATCTGATACCTTAAACTAGCCAGCACAGCCATTTCTCCACTCCCCTGAAATATTTGATTATTAGTAATTATTCATGATATTCCACAGCTCATTCGTTATCCCTTTCTTACTAAAAGTAGCCTCCTTCACAAAAATATAATATAAACTTCTAAAGTGTATATGATGTAATTGTGTAAGGGATGGACATTTGGGGGACCACATTCACTTGTTAATGGTTTTCTTCCATCACAATTTATTTGTCAGGAACTTTGAGCGTGAGGGTTAGGGCAACATTTGCACTGCCATTAAAAAAGCTATTACCGCTTCACCTTAGGAAGCGAATTGAAGACTGGTCTCTCCATCTATACAAACCTTGCCCTAGTTGCTCTATTCTCTCAGTTGCTGTTATGTTTTACATTCTGTTGTGTTTACTTTCAGCACTCTTGTATTTCACATGGTGTGACCATCACACTACTTTTATCATTCATCAAGGATTGATGGTTTATCGTCCCTATATTATGTGTGCAAATAAGAATGCGAAAAAAATGTGATGCTAAATTTGTACCAACATATAATGCTGAACAAACAGACGTACAAAGTATAAAATGTCTGTGCAGATTATCTATACATGACCAAACAGACATGCAGAGCCATAGCTGAATGACAAATGGTTCACATTTACTATTCTCAATTAAAAGCATATTATGAAACATATCCGAAGGGGACAAAACAAAAATGTGGTCTACAGTTCAATTTTAACCATATTGCTAGAATGTACTCTTGGAATTGTTGTAACTCTTGAAACCAACATAAAGATCAATATTACAATGACATCAAATGTAATTAGAGCAAGGGAACAGCAATCTGGACTTCCTTATCGGAGGGTATATAATGTGATTACCACAGCTTTCTATTCAAACTAAAAAACATATACAAATTAAACAGACAAATTTGCAACCGTTAACAGTTTTTTTTTTTTTTTTATAGTACTGCTTTCTCATTTTATTTATTTATTTGGGTAGGCAATCTATTTTAATGTTGCATATTTTCCACAACCCTATGGAAAATCCACTACAAATACATAAACTGTAAACTATCAGGAAAAGGCTATGGATGGTAAGGAAAAGCATGCACGGTATCAGTGTAAAAACCAAAGAAAGCACATGCAGGTAAATGAACAGTGTAGACAGATTAAATGTTCAGTTTTTGTTGGATAAGTCTTCACAAAATAATTGACATTCAAAGAAAAAAAAAGAATTTAACTTTGTTTAGTTAGTGCTTTCGGTAGCCTCTAGGTGAGTGTGTAGAACATGACTTTTTGAAGGATTGAACTACATCCTGGCAGCTAATCAAAGCACCTCCCAACTCCACCTCAAATGAGGCAAACACTGTTATGCCTCTGGGCTGAAACAAGATTTGGAGACAATTATCTGCCAGAAAATCTACAATTGCTGGCAGGCTTTGTGTGGCTTAGATGGTATCCAAGTGCCTGTTTATGCTGTGTTTGGCATCTGCTGAAATGGTGAATTGTAAGAGGCAGTAGGTCTGGTTTAAATAACGAAGGACCAATCTCCTGTAATAGTTCCTTCATGCGGCTCTCCACACAATCAAGCACCTGATGGGTCTGCTAGACCAATTTAATAATGGACAGGTAGCAGCAAACTCTCACACTTGCTGGAAATAACAGCTGCCCTTTAGTTTCCCAGTAGCCTTTAACACTCCATAAATGGGGATGAATTCTAATTGATGTGTTTTTCATCAGACAACACATGCCAGGTAAGCACGCATTCCTTGTCACCCTGCACCTTCAGGCGCGTGTTAGCTGGCGTAATCTACTGACGCCAGAGGATGCTGTGTGCTGTGAAATTATTTAAACATGAGTGTCTCAGGCAGATGCTTGGAACATTACACTCTGCCCCTGAGCAAAAATGGAAGACAGTGCGGAGAGTGTTACATATTCAGTGGGAAATTGGCCGCTGTGTTGTCAGTTAGATGGTCTGAAGTGCGGTTAATTCACTGGCAGGCAGAGAACACAAACATGTCTGGTTGCTAAGCTTGTGAATGTGTGGGTGTGCGTATGTGTGCATAAGCAAGTGCTAGTGTACAGTATGTGTGAAAATGTATGTACAACACAACACAAGCCATTCAATAGTGAAAACCCATGGCTGGTGCTGTAATTTTATTATTATTTTAGCATGCAAAGTAAAAAAAAAACACTTAATACAGGAACAAAAGGTTTTGGTTCATATTGGTGAGATTTTAATAACCTGAGTCAAAAAAGTCACTAGCAACATAAATCTGATTTATGAGCATATCAATCTCCCTTTTCATTTCTCCCATTCTCACCTTAGGATTTCTACCTTTTCAAATGCCATCCCATTTCCTGTCTGGAACAATCAATTCTATAGCCCTACTACCGTCTACTTGATTACCAAGTCTCAGACAGGCTTTCACTATCTTGACTCAAACCCATTAGGATTATAGATGAAATTACCTCTCTGCAGAGGACTTGAGTAAAAACATAGGTACAAGGAAAAAATCTGACCATTGAAAGGTTGTCCACTAAAAATGCCCACATCTAAATGATGCATCTACTTAGAATAAACAAACATCTACAGCATTTCCTCAGCATCACAAATGCAGACAGTGGAACAGAATGTAATGGTTCCTTCAGTTCTCCCTCTGTTACGTGCGGCGCACTGTGTGTGTGGGGTCTGGGCCGCCTGCGTCTCGGGATTCCTCAATGTCAATCATAGTGTATCTGGGTCAGCCTAAAAGGTGAATAGCTTTGTCCATAGGTTCACAGAGACACTTTAATCACACCAACTTTACAGATTTGACCCAGTGAATAATTATGGTAAATCATCCTAGAATTGTTTTATTTCACTAGATTTTTAACAACATGATATAAAGACCTAAAGACATAAAGATCAATCAGCAGACGTGAACACCAACATATTTTCCAGATATCAGTATAAGGTATTGCACATGCTGATCACATATGGTTGCATTTATATGAAATTACCCTTGCTCTGAATAAAGACAGCACAGTATCATACTGAAGGTAATCAAATAATGAGACAGGTAATGAGACAGAGCAACACAAACACATCGGCTCTATGAATGTTGTCATTCCTTACACATAGATTCCGGTATCTGATCACCCAAACCCTCACTGAATCAGATTTAGTCTAATGTAGCTCATACAGATCACTGTTAGGCACTATGGGTATGGTAGTATGATACAAGGTAGCCACATTACCTTGTGCATCATAAAACAATTCCTGTTGCATTCTTTTTTTGAGCTTGATGCTCAGTTGTGTTTCAGCTTGATACTCACACTAGCATTTATATACCTCTGTTCTTGTTCTTGTTGCTGTGATGTGTTTAGGACATGTTTAATACATTAATGCTTAATGCATTGCATTGGTGATCCTTTAAGTCCCTCTGCTCCAGATAAGAATGCTATATAAAAACAAATAAATAATACATAAAAAAGACTGTTAATGTTTATTTACAGAGTACATTAAAATAATTTTAAATATTAATAATAGAATGCAACTTGAAATGAACCCTTTAAACTGTGCCCTGGTGAGGAACAGAATCCAAGGCCATGCTTCTAAAGTGCTCTGGTACTTGGTTGTATAACAGATGTTCCCACGTATTTCAATAGATGTCTGGATTTTTGGGTTTTCCTCTTATCAACCCTAACCTATTGATATTTCAGCATCCACAAGAGCAATGCTTTTCAGCTGTTGGAAGAAGCACCTTTACTGAACCCTTTTTCAAAGTGCTTCCAGCTATCGAGGTTTTAGTGCTTTCCATTCAAGATGAAACAAAGCTCTAAGTAGTCCAATCCAAGTGCACAGACTCAAAAGCCTTTAAGATCATAACGTTTCCCACACAAGAGTGAAAGTGAACACACACTTGAACACCCGCACACATGCACACACACACAACGAAAGAACAATGAAAGGAAATATTACAGTAGCGTCAACAAATAAACCCTAAGGTCACTGACCATCTCAAATGAAACAAAAGCTTTCACGTCTATAAAGCCCTTTTAATAAGATTTCAGACCTGTATGGCTTCTAGTCGTGTAATCTGTTCCTGCTGCCTTGCCAGAATTCACTTTGGGGTGGTGTGTGTGTGTGTGTGTGTCTGTCTACGACCACTGCTCCTTTTTCCATATGCAGTTTTTTCCTTGTTTGGAAAATGCTGTCATGATTTTCAACACTGTTCCTTATGACACATTTAATAATTCTGCCATTTCTGTGACTGACCTCTTCTGAACTGTGTTAAATCTGTCATGTTGATTTAGAAACTCGCATGCTTATAATTTGCATAGTGTTGATTGTAAAACATCAGAAACAACCAGCAGAAACATATTACAGATTGGTAATTAGTATTGACATTAATATGACACACATGTAGACTCATTTTTAACTGTAATTTAGTTGCTTCAAAATATGAGTCCTTTTGCTGTCTCTCTATATATATTTTTTCTTCTCATGCCAGTAGAGCTGAAGATTAGAGGTTCACATCAACCTCACTGTAAGCATATGATGTTTCACCCATTACTAATCCTAAAATTATGAACTTGAAGGCAATATAAATTCAATTAGACTCTTGATCCAAGCAGCTTACACACCACAGTGAATTCAAATCTCTTGATGAGAGTGAAAAAAAAAATCCTTTAGATATAAGCCAGAAATTTCTGCCAAGATCCCGATACATGTCTTCATGGATTAAGAGAGAATAAAAATGTACATCCTCCCTGTAACAGCAGAGAACATGTCACTTAAATGAGGACATTGTTCACTGAAAATAAAAAAAAAACACTGGGACCTTTATTTTAAGAGAATATAATGAAACAATCTGTAAAGGTTTGGATTTGTGTTATCTGGCTACCGATAGCACTGATTTCTCTGATAGTGACACTTGTGTGCAGATGTTAAACAGTTTACCTAGAAAGTGAAGAAGGCATAAAAATGACCTTTTCCTGATGTTCTAACACTTTGGATGCAGACAGACAGACAGAAATATGGAGTCAAATGCAATACCCCCCCAGGAGAGAATAATGAAAAAAAGCAACATGGTGCATATGCCTTGAAAATATAAGACGTAATATAACTGAGATTCCTGCTACTACAGAACAGTTAATTGTTCTATCAGACATTAAAGTGATCTCAGTGCTTTGCATATTAAACTATTTTTGGTGCTGATAGGGTCAGACACCCATCCAGATCCTGCTGTGCTTCATTTTTACAGCTGAAATGCGCCTTTCAGCTGGGACCAAAACTTGAACGAATTTATCCTTTCACTAATCAGCTTTCTTAATGAGGTCTCTCGCAGGCCTGTTTCACTGGCCCCCTCATCGCCTGACATTGGGACCTCCGGCACTTTGAGTAGTACTCAAGAGATCGGGAGGAGGACACAATGCTCTTGTGGAAAAAAACTGGGGAAAAATAAAGGAACACATAGAAAATAGTAACAGAGATAATGACTGAATTAATTAATCCAGAGTAAATACGTATCATACATCAGACGCATCAGTCACAGCTTTGCATGCTTGATGAAACGCTTTGTTTTGGAAAGAACCTGATTCCATCATTTCCGAGGAGGAGGGTAAAGAACAGAGTTGTTATACTTAGGCTCAGATCTGCACAGCAATCATTTAAGTATGAGACTGTCTGGGTGCCTCATTTCACCAAATTGTTTATGCGCAGCAGGCAGTCAAAAAGTCAAACACAAAATGCCACAGCAGTGCAGCTAAATCATAGGAACTAATTCTTATTCTTCTTTCTCCCTGCACTCTAATGTGACTCAATTAAAAATAAATTAATGTGGCTTGTTAGAAATGAAATTAATGAAAAGAAAGCACACATAGCACATCCATGTCTATCTCTCTCTCTCTCTCTCTCTCTCTCTCTCTCTCTCTCTCTCTCTCTTTCTCTCTCTCTCAGCAGCTCTCCTTTTTTTGATAGACCCTATAGACACAAAATACGAGCAAAACAGAAAACGGCAAAGTGAAGCGTGCTATCTGTGCTAAATCATACATGAATGAGGAGCCACAAACTTATAAAACAAAGGCTGCAGGATGCTTTAAAAGCACAGTCCAAAACAGCACAACTCCCAGCAGGACAAACCAAGCTGAAAATCAACAGCAGTGACCTCCTTACATCACAGAGGTGTCCACCTGGGCAGACACAATAATAAGCTGCAGCTCAAGGGGAAATTGCGCTATTTTTTCTAGTCATTCAATCTACTAACCAGCACAGATACCAGCTGAATGCAGCATTGATTCTTTGACATTTAACAATAAGAATTATGAAATAATATTGGTTATGTCTTCATGATATTGTACTTAAATCAACGCAAATGACTTGTGTGTAATGGAAGATTGTGAGGCAGACCTACACTAAAAATGCACTCTCTAGTTTCTCAGCTGTACTTTCTTGCTAAGTTTAAGTAAGTCAGTTAAGTCTATTTGAAAATGGGGCATAGCTATAGTGTGATATATGTATGTCTGTTTACAGTGCAGCAGAATTCAGACAAGCAATTCACCAATATTTATTTAGAAAAGGGGTATACACAGAGGGCCAACCACAGGCCACAACCAGGACAATTCTGGCTTACTTGTTCTGTTATAAAATCAAAGCAGTGTTCTGTTGACTAGCCTAACCTGGTATTTTACACTCAATACTGAAACAGTGCTACATTATAATGTACACCGGAGCCAGGGAAACTGTTCTGTAGACTTCCTTAATCAGCCACACTTTACTGGCCCAATGTAAATTACAGACAGTATTATCTCTCCTGAGCATTCCGCAGCAAGAGGCACGGACCGCATGCTTTTGTAGTGTGAAAACAGCTTGTTGAAAATGATTGAGCACAGGCCCCATGAAGGCGATTTCCCACTGTGTCTGCCTTAATAGCTATTGTTCTCAAAACACTTTGGAATTAGACTTTGCAGCACAGCAATTTTTCATTAGCTGGAGAAGTGTGGCTGAACGGTAATGAGAGAAAATGAACAGATCTAGGAGGGCATAAGGGAAATGCTTCTACTCCGATTGCATTAGCAGCATTGGTTTTTAGAGGATTTTGTAGATTACTCATGCAAACACCTCATATTGTCCCAGCCACCTGGGGGAGAGGATCAACAGTCACATGGTGCTCTGGTGTTACTGAGGGTCCAATGGGATAATCGAGAAAATTCATGTGACCAAATACCATGATACGACTAAACCACTAGAATAATTTTATATTTGTATTTCAAATTTATATGTTTTGAACTATTTACACAACAAACATGACTTTTATACTTTAGCAAACATTGTGACCAGTGACCACTGTGCATAAAGATAATAAGAATAAGAATAAGAAATACTTTATTAATCCTGAGGGAAATTTGGGTGTCACAACAGCACCGTCCAGCACAAATCGAAAACAACAATAAAATAAAATAAATAGAAAGGTATAAAATAAATAGAAAGAAAGGTGTTTGTGCAATTCTGCGCTGTGCAGTAATTATCTAAGTATCATATAATGACATACAAGAGAATAGTGAGGTAGATAGAGAAGTTATTGTCCACTGTGCAATGAACATATACATAGTATATAATATATAATAATGTTATTGTAATCCAATGTGCATGACGATAATAACTGTATAATAACAAGTTTATCTGAGATCTCCAAACCTATTGCTGGCACAATTACATTAAAGGGAGCAGCGTACGTCCCTGGAGAAATTTAGTGGTTATCGGTGAGAAATAAAATGATGAAACTAAATGCAATCATGAGTTCTCTCTGTCTTCATCTGTATGCTTTGACCAAATGAACATAGAGATCGTGGATGGGAAGTGTTGTCTCTGGTGAGGACTAGGACTACGGTATAACTGTGGTGCTAATGGTATAAGCTCTGAAGACATGGACTTTCTGCTTCCCTCCAAGTCAGACAGGGTGTCGACACCAATAAGAAGCCTTCTATTATAGTGAGTGGTGTTTTCACACCTGTTTCACTGTTCGGATAGGAACAGCCAGGTACCGCTCATCAACCCATCACATTGACATATTCCTTTCCATTATTAATGTTACTAGTGATGGATTCGTAAAAGTAAAGCCAGACTGATTATTTACAGACCAAGGTTATTCTGTCATAGTTCTGTGTAAGAAAGTAACAATAACCAGTCTAAATGTGGCATGTATATTAAATGAGACAACCTAGCCACACAGAAATACATTACATCAGGTCCTCTCATAGCTCAGCTTCTTGATGGACTCCCCTGCCTCTAGGTAAGGAACTTCTGAAGTAGGCACACTTCTACACTTTAGAAGTAGGCACAATTATACTCTTTAAACACTTTCTACACTTTAGTATCCATTGACAAAAAATTAAAATTCATAACAGTATCAATTGTGCCAAAAACAAATATCAAACGCACATTAGAATCAATGCTTACGAATCAGAAAAAAAAACAAAAACACCGGCATCAACGTCTAACAAAAAAAATATATATATTGATGGCTGGTTTTATGGATCACCTACTATGGCCCTGAATTTCAACCCAGTGCTAGGCACTAGATTATACAAAAGCAAGCTTGTTGGTAATTTCGACTGGCACCCCTATTAATATCTTGCTACCATCACTGCTTGACAATTTCGACAATGATGAATGAGTCCCGCTTGCCTTGGAGGGCGAAACAAGGCGTTGCCTGAATGCCACGGTGCTGTAAGCACCAGGATTATTCACTTCAAGCAACAAAGTGCTGACCTTAACGTTTAACGCAGACCAACACTCACCCTTAGCCCAACTATATAATGCCAGTGCACATCAATTAGATAGACAGAACAGGGGGAATTTGTTCTTCCCAAAGAAACTTAGTTAATGTGGTATAGAAACACAAAAAATAAACAAAAATAGAGTAGACAATAATCCACAGACAGGATATTGTAAAAAAAAAAAAAAAAAAAACAACTCAAGTCAAAGTACCCCAGCACATGTCCTGATAAAGACCTGCTATTCATTCAACGAGCCTTAATTGAAAATGTTATATAAAATGGCAGAAACTTTTATAATTTATAGTATAATTGACAATGAGCACAGCCATGCAATCAAGAGCACAATTAATTACTGGCTGCTATTATTTATAGCCTTGGGTCATGGCAGCCAAAAAGTAAGCAATAGCATGATTTAGATGCAGGCTACCCATTCATTGTACCGGAGTGTGCAACATTTGATTACAGCTTCTGCCCTTTTCTCTCCCTGTAGATTTGCAAAATGGAATACATTTTGGCCTGGTGCATGATGAGATGGAGGTACAAACAAAAAATGTTCAGTCCAATACAAACATGCCTTGGCCTCTCAGAAGAGGCATGCACGAGAAGACTGACGCTTTCTAGAGAGGTGGTGGTGACGGTGTTCCTCTGGTCTGCCATGAAGGTGTAACAGTAGCAGGCCTCTTCCTGTAGCCTTTAGGGTCACTGCTGTCCTCAAGTTCTATGCCACTGGGTCATTCAATAACATCTTGAAATCACTGACGGGCTGTAGGTCCTGGTGTACACATAGTTACTTCCGCTTTCTGACATTCCAGCAGGTCTGCTCATACTCCATTAACACCCCAAAGTCAGCAGAGAACAAAATAAGGCTTCCTTAGCACATGGATTCCCTGGAGTCCTAGGTGACATTGACTTTACTCATGTACAGCTGGGTGCACCTTCAGATATCAGTAACATCTAAGCAAACTGTACAAGGGGCCCATTCCATAAATTTCCAAGTGGTTTGCTATGCAAGCTGCATGGTGGCACGTTGTTGCTAATCTTCCAGGCTCTGACCTTGTGACTCTTTCTTCTTGGCCAACGTTGTCATTCCTGGAGCATTTCACTGTTACTTTGTTTATTGAAAATGATATATTTGAGATAGGAAGTATTTTTTCCTTTTTTAGTTCCACTCACCATTTGTTCTGAATCAACATTTGTAAACGGCAGAGAATTTTTGTAGTCTGCCCAGATTTTTGGCTTGCCCCTCTGGCACAATGTCTTCTCCATTGGGTCTTTCTTGCCACTGTTTCAAAAATGCACTTCTTCCATAATTACTGAAACTGGCAACAAACCACATGTGGGCATGCTGGATTTTACAAGGTATGCCTTGCAGACATTTTATTGGTCATCATGGTGTCACATGGTCATGGCATCGCCATATAATTAATTCACTGAATTATTACTACTGACATGGTAGTAGTAAGCACTGGTATCTCAAATTACAAAACTCATGCACGCTTGCAACAAGCTTGCATTTGCACTAGAGTCAAGCATGTAAAACTTTTGCACCCTATGTCTCTATAAACCCTGAGAAAAAGCAGACCAATTTAAAGGCAATGTTTCCAAGCCAACTGTGGCACATTTAACTGAACACTTTGATAAATTGAGTCTGAATGAAACAGCCTGCAGTTATTGAGGTCATCAGATTCTAAATGATGTACATTTAAATAATGAACCAGGAAGTGCTTGCCTAGAGGAGGCATACACGGTTTTTTGTGTCATTTTTTATTTTTGGTCTGGATCCTGCTAACCCTTGATAACTGTGCAAAATGAATATTAAAGCAAGGAGCCATTCCCATCAAATGCTAATGTGTTTCTTTTCAGACTTGGTCCTTCTGTAATGATATGATAAAAAGACATATTCCCATGTTTTTTATATTTTTGCTCTTTTTATTGCTCTTGCAGCCAGGAGTATATTGTCTGGAAGCTATGGACATTCCTTCACATGGTTGTGCCCTCATTTCCTGCTACAATTTGCTGATGATAGTTCATGTTGGCCAAATAGAGGGATTGCTTGTATGAAACTTTTAACATCAGAAGTAACTAATGAGAAGTGTCATATGGGGTAGTCCTGTCTACTGTTAAATACTATGGGCCCTTTGTAGCTCTGCCACAGTGTCACGTTGAATGCCATCTGGCTTTATGCTGCATTAGTGATGGCACATTAAACCAGGTATGGCAGGAATGTTCTGCAATGCCATGTGGGGAAAAATGCAGTTTCTGCAGTCCAGCTATATATATGTGATTTAAAACGCTATTACATCTGAATTGAGACACCACCAGTGCTATCATCAACAACAAATGTAAAACACAATTATGAATCAGAATTTTACCCATACACGAACATAGCAATGCATAATCTTATATCTTATAGTATATCCCTTCTACACTTACTGGATTAAATGAAGCCCGACAGGCCTGTTAAACAACTACAGTTTCAATTCAGCCCGGTGATACTTCCACCAAAGACATGGTCACATAATTCATAAGTGTGAACCTAGTTCCACTGAAGGAATATGCTAATATCACAATTAACTGGACAACACAGTTTATACCTGTGAGGGAAGATTTCTTTCCAGAGTATTTAGAATCAGTAATTTTCCTGGGAAAAGGTTCGTATTTATTTTCACTAAACACTTCAATGTTACAAAGTGTGGAACTGCACGTGGAAAGATACTGTTGAAGAATGTCTTTTGAAACAATATGCATATGAAAGTTCTTATTTTAGAAATATATGCATTCCCTTTGTATAGCCAATGCATTATAAGCACTTCTTAATGAAAGCTGAGGTTTGCACAGACATTGAAACAGCGATTGCCAATTTATTTACCAATTTGTCTTCCTGGGAATGTGGAGAATATAACAAAGTCAACTACACAATTAGCCTCTATCTGAATTCTCTCAGTCAACTCACTCCCCCCTCCCTCTCTCTCTCTCATACAACACCTGATGCTTAAAATCATTCTTCAAAAATGAATACTTTGGAGAATTGATGAACAAATCAAAATAAAAGAAAAAAGAGAAATGCGCCTTTCCCACCAGCCGTGACGCCTCCAAAAATAATGAAGTACCACTAAATCAGAAGTTTTATGGGTCTGCCTCTGCTGTCCAGCTGCTTTTATCCCATTCCGTGCTCCTTTTTTGGCAGATGTCACCAAATGCCAGCTGCAGCACCTATCGTTTGAAAACCTGTTTGATCATTAAGCTGTCGGCTCCGTGCTGCGGACAGCGCACAAATAGGCATTGGCAGGATAATCCCACTGCTGACCTGTCTGGATGAATAATACATCGAGCTGCCAGACAAGTGTTAAACAAAGCAAGACCAGACCAACTGCTGCATGAGGGGGTCAGGAGACTTCGCCCTGCCAGCAAGCGTAAGCAGAAACACTCCCATTCTGCTGAATACGACCTTGTTGGTATACAGGAGACTGCTCAAAGGTAGTGTCCTACAGTATGTGTTTGCGCTCCACTACATTTTATCTCTTTCAATTGGTGTCCTGTTCTAGAAGTCATCTAGAAGTGCTTAAACTATATATGCAAATTAATGTGGTATTTACACTAAAAGAACACAACACTGAATCAGTGAGTACTTCAACATTGATTCAGTGCTGTGCATGTGTAATCAGGGTTATTGTACTTATTGCACTATTCAGCATTTCAGGGTGGCAACAAGCCACCTGAATCAAATTAACCATCGTGTAACACCATTACTGTCATCAATACTGCTATCACAAACATTATTCCCAATATAATTAGTCTGCAGCTTGCTAGTAATGTGTCAATATAGAATGAACAGAAAAGATGTTAGTACAGATTTGCCCCTTCTTCTAAAGGTCAGACTGAACTTTCTCCAATGTTATTCTGTCCTACCAAAACAAAAATCAATGCAACCAAGAAAATAGCACAACCCACCACAGACACTGGGACCCAAGGAGAGGTGGAAAACTAGAGCATATCAAAATAAACTATGCAGAAAATAAATTGTGGAGGCCTGCATTATTTACAGGAAGTGCATTATTTAAACATGCAGCTGAGGGGTTAAAGAGCAGCATGTTGCCCTGGCATGTGCATGATGTGGAATAAATGTTTGAAAACAACACGCTTCCTCTGAGATTCATGCAGGATGTGAGTCAAGACCTCAGTGAAGAACTCATCTGTGTTGTATGAGAACCTTAAGAAGATCAAACCTTCCCTGCACTGCAGCTCCTCTTTTTAGACTTTGCAGTAATCCGTGACCCGGACTGAAGAACTGCATTCATTATGACAAGCCTTTACAATAATGAACACTGTTTCTGAAGTGCTTTTCGCACTTGCTCAGCACCTTTAGGTAAAATCATCCATTGTTCAGTGCATCTCAGAAACATTACAGGACAGGCCTTTGTCTAAGAAGTGCAGTACTCAGTACTTTTGGTGTAAGCAAAAAAAGTGCATCACACTAATAGCAAGTTACCTTTTTCTTACATTTCCTAGCAGTATTCCTCCATTGCACAATACTGCCTAACATCTACAGACATGTGGTTTTATAACTATAGAATTTCTAAGGTGGTCAGAAATATTAACCGCATCTGCACATCTAATAATGTAATGATACATACTGTCCATACATCTAATATTGCACACCACTAAAAAAGTCATCTCCTACCACAGTGACAGTAATTCCCATAAAGGAAATGTCACATTTGCACATGTTAGACATTAGAATTATCTATGACTTTGTTGTGCGGTGCTAGCCAAGCGAGCAAACAGCCCCACATCCCCAAGCATTGATTTGTCGTCCCGGGCTGTTCCAGAGAGCTGTTCCCCTGGAAACAAATGGCCCTTGCTCCGTGGGCACAGCATATTCATCAGTCTTTGCGCATCACTCTCAGAGTTTTACTAAAGTGATATTGATTTTGTGGAGTTCTCACCAGATGTAATCACAAGCATGGAAATTGGAATGCAGATATGCATTGAGATGCCACCTGTCTCAATGTCGTTCCATGAGAGTATGTCCCATATAAGAGGAAGCCACGGGAACCAGAGTTGCATACCCTATTTTCTCTCATGGCAGTTTCATCTGGGCTAAAAAAAAAAAATGAGGAGCGCTCAGGCATGGATCTGAGGAATGATTGGATCTTGAATGTACAGCAGTCTAGAGCACACATTTCCACACAATGCCCTGTAGGTAAATTCCACATATGAGAGAGCAGTTTCCTCAGGGCACTAGTGGCCATTTACTCCCCGCATTTCTATTAAATAGAAAATTGCCTTCCATTCCCATCTCATTTTCTCACAATACAGGGCTGGAACCAGCTCACAAACAATAACATTTAACATTTTTTCCATCTTCTTCTTTATAATTAATAGTTCTACCTACAGCAAGAATGATGCCTCTTGTAAAACAGTATCGGTGTGAAATGTATTCAGTTCACTTTTGCTGAGAGATGTCACCCAAGGGGCTGTATCGCACACTGCGGAACACTTGATTGTCACACACAAATGAGGTGACACATTTCTGTAACACAAAGTAGCTGCACCATGCACAATCACCATCATATCCTTAGTGACAACTGAACAGAATTTTTCCTGTTTCTGATTATAACATCTGGGTGGTTGGTTCTTCCCTTGTCGGCGGTGGTAAGAATGCACTGCTAGTATACACAAAGCATAATAGGAGGATCTGCTGATTTCTTACTACTGGAATCTGTGTTTCCTCTCCCTCAGTGGCTCTATGTGGGACTATCATTCTTCTACAGCAACCCACTGTGCAGAACATGTTATAATCCACTGGTCTCTCAACTGACATGAGCTAATGTCAGTCCCCTCAGGATGCCTGTGGCCATGCAGCATGGATTGAGGGTCTTGGCCATCTCTCTCCTGTTGCTATCTCTTTTTGCTTTCCCTGCTTTCTATTAAATGAATTAAGGCCAAAATAAATATTTGTACTTTATCATTTCTTGATTTTTTTTCTTGGAATCTGTAATTGCTTGAGACATTGGAAACAAAACCAATACAAACCCAAACACTGGAAAAAAAAAAAAAAAGGATCTGACCATTCGCTGGATTCATGCTGGAGCACGGGTGTGATAAATACAATGCTCTGATACACGTCAATGCAACTACTTTTCACACTGCGAGTCAACCAGTGCACTCGTTAGTTATATGCCAACTGTAGGATGGACGCAGCTTCACTCACGCTATCCGAGCACCCTGCAGGTACCTGATTAGTCAGAGTGTCCAAGAGTGGTGAGACAAGCAACCCCTACCAAGATTCCCACCCCTATCCCCATCTGAACAATACGTTCTGCTGCTGTAGAGTGCAGCTTGCACTCAAAGTGAGTGTTTTAATGACTTAGCTACTCGGGACACCCATGTATTTCTTAGGGGAAAAAAAGATTATTTCAACTTGAATTAAAGTACTTTCAAAAAGGGATCATAAGTATAATAATATCCAACATGGTACATAGAACCACATTAAAATATCTATCAAAGTTTCTATCAAAAGATTTATTGGTTAAATTCAATACAATGGAAGAAAAACATTGCAAATATTCATATTGATTTGAATTCAATAAAAAAAGAACAATCTCCCTGAGCAGTCCAAGTACAGAGTCAGGAATGCTGTATTCTGCTACAGGGGTAACCTTTCAAGGGACTGTGTTCATGAGTTTAAGGACAGCATCAAATCGTCTCAATCACACAGGCTTTTTTTTAAGAGGATGACTTTACCAAGTGATGCCACTGATGCCATTTTGCAGAAGCACTTGAGATGCTGCCAGGTTCCCCCTATGTCTATATAAGTCGTGGCACAGGCAAATGACATGTACACTGTTGGGCATCCCAGAACTCCTCTGTATGCTGTCAAACAATATGATATATTGTCAATGTCAGCAGCCCACGCAATATTAAACCTCAACTCACCCCTGTGTAGGAGCTCTGAAATTGCTTCTGAGAGGGTGAAGCAGCAGTTTGCCATGAAAATGACATCTGTCATGAAGCAGTGGTCTTCATCAATAGGATAAATATGTGAAATGTGTTTTTTTCATATTGTGAAATGTATTTTATTGCAAAATCAGTTGCATAAAGCCCACAAAGGTGGGTAGATTTTCTCTTTGGTAGGTTAAAGTTGAATGGTCACAAGCCACTCTAGCATGTGCTTTCTGCAATAAAATAAATAAAAATTATTTATTGATGATTATTTTATCTACTATATTAAAGATGAACCCTTATAAAATGCAAGATGCACAAATACACTAAAGTCAACAGCAGTTGCACAGTATCATGTTGATCATCTCTGTACAATCTCTCATCAAATCACAACCTACATTTGGCAGTGCAGAGCAAATTTGCCTACTGTGTGATGATTTGGATTGATTTTACAGCTAACAGGCTAGTTTTGGTCTGAGATGTAGTTACCCTTTACTGTGTCTGTCAAAACATATTTTGATACCTGGATCTACTGTTGATTCAAATGTGTAGGGTGATGTTAACTACACTGAATGAACAGGCAGCAGATACATGATGATGTTCCAAATGGAATATTTCATCGGAAAAAAGGGGAGGCCCCTCTCTCCGGTTTTGAGCGGCTCTGCAAGTAAGTGGTTCCAGCTTTGTCAAATCTTGATGTACCTAGTTAATGTCTGACTAGCTAACTAGCTAGCTACTACTGGTAGTTGCTGCTATGCTGCTACCCAGATGTGTTCCTCACAGGATGCAGTTAAAATGTAACTTGATTCGCATTAAATTATTTTGGCTGGTGAAAAATCTTCTTGGCTGGTGAATTTTTTCATCTACTAGCCACCCTGGCTGATGGACCAAAAACTTAGTTCCAGACCCTGTAAACACAGTTTAATTTTAATTGACCATGACCGTTGATCATGCCAAGACAGCGCTGTAAACAAAATTACAGCTGTTAATAGCAATGCTACCACAATACTGGTACTGTTACGGCCACTACAGCTACTACTATTGGAATATAAATAAACAGTAATAATTCTAAAATACTAAAGTTTATATTAATTGTACTGTTACCATTACTACTATTACTGCTAATAATAACAAAAGCAAATGATAATATATCCATTCTTTGGGATTTAGTTCACAACAGTACAAGGAAAGGAAGTTTTCTCATTTCCATCAAAGCTACATCGGACTGACGTCTTAAAAAAATCTCTCTTGGCATCTGACAACTTAGAGTGAACATTGTATTGCATTACGCCATCTGTTTAGTGATTGTGCTTTCTGGCTTAAATTGTTTATATTCAACACAATGTATTTTTATTGTATAATTGTAACCATCTGGTTATGATTGCATGACCCAATTGTGTGACCACTGCAATCACAGTGAAATGTATTCTGTAATTATCAATCACTGTAGGTTACCCCCTGCCCCTTCCCACGGGCTTGTGAGTGTTATTGTTAGTTGCCAAAGGCTGTCTGCATTTCTCTGCTGATGGATGACTCCGTTGTCTCCTTACCATCTCATCTCTTCACTCTGCAGTACCTCTATGCCTGCAGGCAGTGTAGACCTAGAGAATCTGGTTGGGGAAACTCAGGCTGTGTGTCAAGGCTGCCGGATGCTGAGTCCATGCTCACTCCCAGCAAGAACAGTCTGGAATGTGTGCATGTGCAGATGGGGACCAGATATGGTACACTTTCTCACAACTCAGTGCTGATCCTCCACTGCAATCTCCCTGGCCAGCTGCTGATGGGCAGATAGAAAACAGAAGTTACAACAGGCAAAGGTATTCGTAGTGCCTCTCAATTGGCCCCGCATTATATTATTATTCAGATTTTGCATGAGCTTGAAAGACCAATATATTCTATATGTTTAATTCTAAATTAAATCACCAAGTATACAAATATATACAATGTACACAAATATATATCTCATATGTGTTATAATTTTCTGTCACAGAGATCAGATAGCTACAGTTAGCTAGGACTATGCTTAGCTCTCTGCTGCTTGCCTGCAATAATTTCAACAAAAAGCTCAAAAATGCAAATCTAACAATTATTTTCATTTGCTTTTCTCATTATTTTTAGCTTGTGTAAATTTGGTCATACTCTGATAAGACTTGACTGAAAAGCCTGTTATTGAAGAAATAAAATGTTTGTTAGCATAAAGCTTCTGTATTTCAGTTTAGCAATTTCACCCCAAATACCAGGCAAACTAGACCAGGCTGACATGTCATGACATATTATCAATCAAGTACATGTTTTGCAATTAGTATGTAGTCCTCAAACTAAAATATTAAGATGGTTATCATCTTATACTGGCCATTTATTATCAGAGGCCAACCAGCAGTTGACTGTAGTTTGCTAGCTACCTAGTTAGGCCTCTGTAGATAGCTAGCTATCTAAAGTGGGCTACAATTTCACAGACAACAGTTACTTGGCTAGTTAATTCTGAAATCAGTAACCTAATGTTAAAAAGGGACTTTTCTGTGAATTAACAGAAAAAAAACATGTGAGAACTCTATCACAAGGGAAATCTGCATTTCAGGTTTTGCTTCAAATTAGATAGCAAAGCAACAGCAAAATAGTTCTTCATACAGGCGTAGTCTGACAAGTTTGGAGTATCATTTATGTGCAAAGCATCCCTTTCATAAGACTAGTCACACTCTGCAGAAAAATGAAGGGCCAGCTTTAAAAATGGGCAGCACGACACAGCTTTCACATCCCTGTATTGCCATATTCATTTCAAATTCCCATGACAACATTATGGAATCCGCCAAAAAAATCCAAAACCATGTTGTCTACATGGCTAAAATAAAAGCCAATATCTAGGCAGGTTTGTTTTGGGAAAAGCCACAAAAACATCAAAAACAACTGCCAACTGGGGTCATCAATAAGCAAGTCAAAAGGTAGTATAAATATGACTATTTCTCAGGAGCAAGTCTATCTTTGCTGTTGATGAACCAACATTTCATGTTTTTGGCAAGGAACATGACATTCAACAGTCAAAATGCAAGCAGGCTTTTCAATCCCAAAAGTCAGTGCAAAAACCCATTGCTACCTCACCTGCTCTGTTGATTGTATCAAGAAGTCCACCACTACATTTGTTGTAGGGGAAAAAATTGTTCTTTTTTCAATTGACTGACAGCCCACAACGCACATTCTTTTTTCTCCACTGATCATTCTACAAGACAATACCAGAAGATTAAATATTCTCAAAAATCACAACATAATTCTTTGTGTTTTCTTCCAGGAATACTGAAAGAATAGATGGTTTAGATAAAAGGAAGCTACTGAAGAAACCACAATTAAACATTTTCAATTTTTAATTTTTTCATGAATCCCACTACTTCAGCAAGGTGACATGAAACAATTCATATTTTTGTATCCTCTTCTGAAGATATAAAGCTCATCTTTCAAATTCAGTGAGAAATGAACATACATTCTTGCACTTTTACACATGCCATGCATGATTTATTTACATGCATTCATTAGTAAGATGTCATCTCCAATTTTATTACTGCGTATCTTTGCAGAAGCAGCACTATTGCAAACATTGCACTGAAACAAATCCTATAAATATAACAGCCAATGCACTAGCTGCTGTAAATAAAAAATCAGAGAGGTTGTTAATGTAATTTGGGATTCTCTTAATTAGTATAATTAAATAATGAAAAAAAAAATGAAAAAGGCACATATTAGATGCACCACATTAGAAACAAATGCACAAATGGACATAGACTACATATTTAAACATGTTATGAAGTTAATTAAATTCTTTGTAAAATAACGGAATGTTTCATTGAGCAATGCTTGTAGAATGTAGTTTGGTAGAGCAAAAATAGATCATGTGTCTCAGAAATTAAGAATTATATTTTTGATCAGATCTGCACTTCTGCTTAAACTGTGAAAGAAAGTGCCTTAGTGCCCTGAACACACACACACACACACACACACACACACACTCTCACAATGCTCTTATAGGGAAGTTTACAAATACTCCGCCCACCTAATTTTCAGGATTTTTAAGTATGGTACAAAACACGTAAGTATGGACAGAAATTTAAAGTGCGCCAAAATGAGTTTATTTTCATGTGAACTACCAGACAGCAAGTGGTTGAGAGAAATACATACTGCATGAATTAATAATAAAAATATATGAAACTATTCCAACTTGAATGTAAGTTCAGACAGTGCTGGGGGATATTTATAATGTTTATTCCCTTTATCACTGGAAGATTTTTTGCACTCTCACAAGCCAGGCGTGAGAGTAAAGTAGGCAACACATCTATGATTGCCTTCTTCTTTACCAAGGCATAAAACAACACAGAAAGTACCCCCCTCAGCTGTAGAGGTCAATTATGTTAGTTTGCATAAAAGGAATCAGCAAACACTATGAACAGTCATTTTCTCAACAATCTGGCATGAAAAACAAGACACAAATCAGCAGAAAAGCCAAGAACGTGCACATTTTTTGAGAGAGGTGATTAGCGATTTCACGCTGAATAGCAGCTGGACACTGATGCCATTTTCAGTAGTCTGTGTTTTCCTGCATTGTTCCAATGGCGCTTTTGTCTCCATTCTAACGAGACATTGTACGCTTCCTCTGCCAGCCTGGCATTAGCAGCTGGGCTGGATTTACTACAAGAGTGCTGCTGTTTGCAATTAGCTCTCCATTACACAATCAGCCTGATTTAGAGCTGTTCTCAGATGATTTGCCTAACAAATGAGGCAGCGTAATTGTGATGTTTGCTGAAGTCAAAAGACGTGATCGTAAGGCCAGTCTAAAGAATCCTCTAACATATGACCCCAGTGGCTTCAGAGAGGTGGCTGAAGACAAGTATCTGATTCTGATAAAACCATATAAAGTAATCAATTGCCCTTCAGCTTCCCATTTAAAGCCAAAGCAAAGTATGCATGGGGACTGGGAAATTGTGCAAACAACAAACCCCCCCCCCGCACACACACGCTCAATACTGTTTCTCAGCCACTATCCTTGGATTCAGTGTGAAAGTAGTGCAGCGTATTACCACATCTATTATGATTCGGATATGGTAAAGATGAGCTTTTTAAAGAGATTATGTCCTATTTTCAAAGAAAAAACAATGGGTTTGTGCTGAATAGCTGTGCCACTGATCCAAAGTGAGAACAATTCCAACTGATTCTATTACTTAAAAAAGAATAAGGTGAAAGATTTCAAAAAAGGTGCTTCTTGCATTTAGACTGTTCATTTGTAGTCATTTCAGTGGAGAGAAAATCCATACAAAGCAGTATTATAATAATTGGAGTTGGCTTTCCTCTAGTTTGTGGTTCCTTCAGATAATTGATCCTAATTTGCAGATAAAAAAGATGAATCTCCTTAGGAGGTCTCTAACAAACCCAGTCCAAAGAAATTCTTCTCTCTGTGGCTCACAGTATGTAGACAATCTCATTGTTGGAACATTATCACTGGAAGGAATGCGACCTTGCAGTGTTACTTGCCTGTGTTATCAGCTGCAGATTCTCATTAGGAATGTGCCATTGATTTAATCTACTGGATCAAGTGTCCTCAGAAATCACTTTCTGTGGCTCCCAAGGTAATGGCTGAAGTGTGTAGAGCATAGCATTGCCTAGCCTCCAACTGTGCTCCTTTTGTGAATGAATTAACAGATACTCACCAGCACTTATTTTCTTAACCATCCGATAGAGATGTGCACAAGTGTCTGTGACATTTCAGGCAGTTAAAGAGGGCCATAGGATTACAAACCTATTCTTTAATCTCCTGCAAGATGTCACTAAACTCTTGTGACAACTTGCAGTCATATGTATAGCACGGAAATAAAAATACTGGACAATGTTGTTATAATCTATCCAAATTAGCATGACTTACAGTTATCAATCCTAAAAATGTGATTTACACATTTAGAATGTGTTTTTGTCATAGAAAGATATACTACACACACACACACACACACACACACACACACAGCATGAAAGAGGGAGAGGGGTAAAACTTTCAGAGTGATTCTGATTAAAAAATTTACAATTTTACAATGAGATTGTTACATTTATCTAATTATCTAGGAGTGGCGAACACCCCTTGTTGGATCATTGAATTAATGACAAGATGACCAATCAAAATATCGTCTTAACGTTATTAGGCCAAACTGCAGATTTGATCTGAGGCACTTCATTCGATTTGAAGCACTTCACTAGAATACGTTACCTTTGCAGTCATCTAACTTTCATTTTTATCATGCAAAATAATTAAATACAATCTCTTCAGGGGAATATATTGAGTTAGTGGGAAGATACATGGATGTTAAGAAGCACATGAAGAAATTCAACCTTTTGAATTATTTTGAATTACTGCTTACTTGTTCATTACTGACTCTGAATAGTTAAATAATTAAATAGATCGCTGAAGGAGACGTGATTATGTCTGACTGAATGTACAGTGCAAGCAAATGTATAACTGTAAAAGCCTGTTCTCTACCTATCAATAACAGTAGATTATGTACTGTTTAATTACGTGTCTGAATTATGGATCTTAAAAGAACTGAAAGTTCACCTAGCTTCTCAGTGGGATAACACACTTAACTGTAGTTGGTCAACATGTAGGTAAGTACCAGAAAGGCTGCAACACAGTGAATGTCATTACTTCCTTCTGTAAGTGTGCGTAACATACAATTGAGCTGTAAGAAGGTTAAGTGGTAAAGGTGTAAGCATTGCTGACAGGTGGAATATTTGTTACGCGCAGAACTAGCTTGTTGTCATTTCATCTTGTAAAGTAACTGCCAGCTCAGAATGTTGAAAAGCCTTATTCCACCATACATCTTCTGTCAGTATCTGGAGTCAAAAGCAGAAATGTCAGTTGGTTTTCTGCAAGTCTCAAGGCTGAAAGGAACAGCACGACTATCAGAGTACTACCTATGATACTGCATAAATACCCAGTTCTGTCACACACATAGTGGGTTTCTCAGACCTAACCAGGTGTTAAACAGAATCTGAAACAAGATCTTGAGCAATGACAGACAGAGCTGGTTTCACTCACATATCAATGTGCAGAAGACCACATCACCTGATCTGTCCACAGTCGAGGGGATGTAAGAGCAGAATCAGAAACCACTACACTTCATAGTCAAGACTGAACTCAAAAAGACAATGACAAGGCAGGCATACTAGCATGAGCAGCAGCAATTTAGGCACCAAGAATAAATATGAGGAGCACATGCAGTTCATGCACGTACATTCTGGAGCTATGGAAACCTTGGATATCATTCTCATGATTAAAACAGAGACCACATAGCGTGGGGAGGATGAGAGAAGCCATAATACCAGGCACCACACGGAGCTGCAGAACAGCTAATAACCATGATATTTGTCATGGGGAGTATATCATATTGTATGTTGAATGAAGAAAGCAGAACATGTGTGTATACGTATGTGTGTGTGTGTGTGTGTGTGTGTGTTTGTGTTTGTGTGTACTGGATAGGCAGAACTATATTTTGTATGCTAGATTCAAGGACGTTTACTTTCCTTTCCATTTGCAGGTAAAAAGTAAATTATCCACATAATTAAATCAACTTTGTCACTGAACTGAGGTCTGGAAGGGAAGCTATGCACCTCTACAGCTCTCTGCAGGAGTGTAAGATATCCCATCCCTGACATTTTGCCTATCCTGTGACCCAGATCACATCTGCTGGGCCTGTTCCCTGTTTCCAAGTGTCACTGTAGAACAAACTGTACAGCACACTTTTCTGTAGCAAAACAAGGCTCTTGGGTTGTTCATTTGTGCTGCTTCAATATTTTCCTTCAACAGATTGATAATTATCCTGTCATGTTCTACTCTCTTTTGATGTCAATTACAGTGATTCTATAAAAAGAAAGGAGAGATGATACATAATTATTTGAGCGTGAGGGTAGTCATGAGGCATAAATGGGCAAAAGACTGAGTTTCATTCTGAGAGACATAAAAGTTCTGTGAGGTTTATTATTGCTATGATTACAAGTGACTTTAAGAGGGGATACTTGACCTTAATGTTGATACTCTGTTTTCATCACTGGTTTCAAGAGTACCAGTAACCAAATTGAGAACAGCAACATTCAAGAGAAGTTAATCACAAATAGGCCTATCCAATGAACTGCAGAAGAAAAAAAATGTTATCTCTCTTTTCCATGATATGTTGCCAATCTGCCTTACCCACAGGTCACATTGAGCGCTTGATTAAGGCTAATGGAAAACAAGGTATACAGCTCAAATGATGGATAGTGAAATTGATGTACTTTATGTATAACCAATAGGATGCTGACTGTCAAAGAGCTGAAATTCATTTTTTTTCTGTTACACTATTGATAAAACTGAAGGTCTAATTTATTTATGAGGACTGAAATGGTACCATTGACATTCTCACAATGCTGTCATTCTCCTCTCTGATAATTGATGCATTTTGTTCTAAGGGAGCACAACATGCACAATGTTGCTGAAGCATCCAGCTGGCTTCATCTTTGATAATTCCTCTGTTTTATCACTAAACAGCTGTCTAGTCCCAATGCTTTTGGACAATTTTGTATGTGCTATCTAAAGGCAGCTTAATGGCCTGTAGATTCTTAGAGGACTCACCACTGATTAATAGAAAGGTCAGCCTCTTTTGGCTATTGACAAGCTCAGAAAACACACACGGGATTGATCTTGCTTTAACTTCCATGACAATGGTAATGGGTCACAGGGTGAGGGTGGCAACAAAGAGAGCATCACTGTCTCTTTTACCTGGTCTAATCAATCCAATCTCCATCCATTCAAGAAAACAAGTGGCATTCCCTACAGCCTTGCAAAGCCAGCAGAAACACAAGGGCGTCTTATCTCCCTCCAGTTCCTCAGACACTGCAGACCTGCACTGGACTCAACCTGGGAGCAGTATTTCAATTAGCAGGTCACAGCAACTGCAACATCTGAAGACTGATATTCTTCAAAGGGACATGCTTTTTTCTGTTGTCTGCTATGACACATGTGTGTGTGTTGACATAAACAACCCCACACTTTGAATCTCAAATCTATATACCCCCAAAAAAAAAAAAATGAATACATAAAATATTAGGTGTTTAATTTGAAAATGTGAACAGTAGTTTAATTAAACACATCATACTGGAAATTCACCACAACAACAATAAATATACAATGATGTGCTAGGACACCACCAATAACCTAAGCAGACTATGTGTTATCCTTATTATCCTATCCTATTATCCTATATGTCTTTAGAACACTGTATTACTAATATGTAATATACACTACTCTATATCTGAATGGTACTTTAATTCAATTTTAATTTGACATAAACACATGTTCCAAATGCAATATTTTTTATCAGTTTCTGATTTCTAGTACCATACAAACACCCAGTAAACACATTGATGTACAACAGTGTTACAGCCACTAGTCAGTTGTCTTTTTTTTGTTCTGAGTTTTTTTTTTTTTCAATCCTTGAAACCTTGTGAAAATTGCAACCATAATTTGTGATCTAAACAAGCAGTGAAGTCAGAATAAAGGATCAGAGAAAACAAGCATTAAGCATTAAAAAAGTGACTATTCATCGGAAGGAGGAAACACCAAATAGCTAAACGGATTCCAGTCACTTCTCATTGCTTGGGAAAAGAAAATATCAGCATTTAGTGGACAGAATTCTTCCTAGCCATAGGCAGATAGCTAATGAGGTCATTTGTTTGATGGATTTAGCTATGAATATCAATATATCCATTACATCTAGTCATAATAGCTGAGCAATACAGAATCTTCTGAGTGTAAACTCCTATGATCTATCTCTGTCTGCAGGGAAGTTTGTTGAATAGTTCACTAGTCAGCTGTGTCTGGTAACTGTATTTTCACAAGCCTGATATCCAGCTAGCCAGCGATGTTTCATGACCCATATACTACATACATTGTGAGTCTCGGTTGTGGGGGAAAAAAAAGTTTTATTGGATAATGAAGAGAATGATCATAATATTTTATCACTATTATTACACTTTACGATCACATTTACTTGGCTGGGTGCATTAAGCATTTTCTGAAAGAGTTTAAATGTATTATGATTGCGAAATTGAAAAGAAGAATATGTAGCATTTAAGTAGAAGCTTTTACAAGCCCATAAACAGAAGGCTCATCTTAACACAGTGTGCCTTATTAGTAAAAACAGCACAGCTGTTTCAAATGTCACACTCCAAAGATCAGATGGCAGCACAACCTGGGATTGATCACTGTTCATGTGTTGATTACAGGCAGTGGGAGGATTGACAATCGGCACTAAAATTCATTCATTAATAACTTGAAAACTGGTTATAAAGATATTCAGTTTTCCTGGATATAAAAATATACTGTTTCTAGTTTTCTTATTATCAATATTTTAAAAAGTAATGAAACGTCTTTTTCCTCTAAAGGCTCTTCTAGAGGGAATTGCATTGGTTTCTTTATTTATAAATGATGTTGGCAGCAAAAGACCATTGATGTAAAATGAAACTACCGTTAGCCGAAGATACTGTGAGGCATTATAGAATAAAAGTGCCTATGGCCTGTATTTTTGTGATTTATGACACAATTACAGCTTTAATTTTACATGGATCATTTTTTCCCCAAATCAGTTATTAATCGTGTGTCAAACTGTAAGTGTAGGCTGTAAATTAATTGGAGAGCATTTGTATTTAATACATACACAGGGACATACAGCACTTACATGCACATGTAAATACTTCTGACTCTTAAAGTTCAAACAACTGCTTTGCTTTTGGTGGACAAAAAATTGCTAGTAGATACTGAAATCTCATCTTCAGTCCAGCATGCTTCATCTAAATTAGATGCCTTGAGGAATGTACAAGTCGTTAGGTTATGGATTTTTCAGTCACCTTGATTTTATGTAGTGCTTGGATACGAGCAGCATTTCGGGCAGATTTAGCACAGCAGATGGACATTGCAGTCTTAAGGTCTTAAATAAGCACAATGTTGATCCGGTTAGCACAAGAGTTGCTGCTGAGGACATAAATGTATCACTGAAAATATGACTGTATCAAAGACATAACACTGTATCTGCACTAAATGATACCGTATAGAATTTTACACAGGGATACCCATCCCCTCATAATAGTATAATACATTTTGAAATATATGACACACATTGTGGAAATTAAAACTACAGGATAAAATTTCAATTTCATAACAAAGCAGCACAAACATGTAATAACAGCTGATAAAGGTTTAAAGAAAAAAGGTTGTTTTTAAAAAAACAACACACTTTTTCTCATATTAAATAACATTAATATCATTTTGAAATATCATTCCAAGCATGGCATTTATACAAGCTCTCTAAACATTTGCAATTGTGTAGCTAATGGATTTTCTTCCTGCACACACATCCTCCTTCTCTGCCCTTCTGACACCCAAAAATGTGTTCATTAGAACTTTAGAAAGCCATTCAATATGCCATTCAACAACAATATTTCTTTGTAAAGTTACCAATAAATGTACAAATTGAAATTAATTAATATTAGAAACATCTAAAATTCTGTTAAAAACACACAGTGGAATTTTTTATTAGCCAAGCCTCAGGGCCATGCTAAAATAAACCGATAAACAAACAGCCGGAACCGTGCATAAGCGGAGAGATACGAGCACGGGCATCCTCAGATTTTGCAAAGCCTGATTTATCCTTTAAAAGCCCTGCTTGGCCTCCCTGCGGCAGCGAGGCGGAGCAGAGAAAGTGTTAACACTGCAGCAGCACTTTCTCTCATCCGCGCGGCTCCCGAAGAGGTCACCTTCTGTAGAGCTCCCTGAGGGCAGGGGACGTCTTCCTGCTGCCACCAGCCGTTGTGGGACGCAACCTTTCAGTCTCTTTCACATACCTAATAAATGTGGCAAGGCCTCTGCAATGCTTTCGCAGGCTCCTTTGCGCCTCTTAAAATGTCACAGTGAAGGAGAGCCAAAAGTAGAATTCTTTAAGGTTCATTTAAAGGCTTCCTTAATGCTACAGGGAGCCAGCTGGAGTCTGCAGGAGGACAGTGTCAAGTAATGGCTTGTCACAGTGGCTGAGTGCAAACTACTGTTCGCCGAGCTGTGTACAACTGGCACAGGAGGCTGCAGTGTAATTGCAAATCTGACATGATCTGCAGGCTGACCAGATCTCAGGGAAATCAGAGCTGTGATGTCTTCCCTTTATTCAGGCTCAACACACGGTGGAACTGCACTCTTTATCGGGGCACTTTTCAAAAGTTATTTTACAGTTCACCCCTGATAAGGAATCACTGGGTTCAAATGTTTTTGTACATCACCAGTGCAAAATGTGGATGTGTGTGAATTTACAGAGAAAAATATGTTCCCTGATTTTAGCGATTCGTATTCTTTCTGTTAACTTCAGTTAAGGTGAGAAAATCTATTCTCACTCTAATTGAAGTTCACCTCTTAACTAGACCACCACACTACACTTGATAATTACAACTCTTTCAGCATAATAACAGTTTTTAACTAACATAAAACAAAGCACAAAAAGTTACACTTGAGTTTATCTGGCACTGAGCTTTGGCTTCTTTCGAGATTTGAGATTTAAACATAATCACCTTCCATCTGAGAGCCTGCCAAAATAGTGGCTGCTGTATCGGTAAAAGTGTCTTTTCATGAGCATTCCAGAAGCAGACATATTTCGAACAGGTTCCTGCAAAAGAATTCTTCTGATGAATTTACTTCATCAACCTCCAGGGTTCTAATGGTGCCTCAGACTCCACATCTACCCTGCACACCATTTACTCTTGCCCATGTGCCTACTGCAGTTTGGCATAATCATTGCTCATCAGTCAGTCTCCTGCGGTATTTGGAAATGAGAGGCACCGTGCATATTCCAGCTTTGGCAGATGAGTGATAGATCTGTGTCTCCTTGTAAACGAACCTGTCCTGAAAGTGCGTTATTGACAACCCTGAGCCCCGTTTGACTTCCAGGATCATTGCTGCCTGAGGCTGCCGCACTTGAAAGTAATGAGGTTATTTCAGGGTGTCACTCGGCATTTCAGGCCCGTCCGTCCTTAATGCCAAGGCTTAGCTTCCCGTGGAAACCAGAGTCAGATGCTCATCTTCTGAAGGTCCTGTCTCAACATGGATCTAAACACAACCACCTTAAGACGATCTCAGCGGAAACCAACCTGCTGCTCCAACACTGAAATGATCCGGCTAAGGCCAGGAATACACTGTACGACTACTAAAATCTTAATGTCGCAGACTCCCACACACTGTGTGGTAACAAACTCCCGACAATCCAATGTCTTGCTGTCTTGGTGGTGGGTGCACTATGCACTGTAAGCACCCACATTACATGATGTCATTGCTTGTGATTGCCCCCTCGGCTTCATGCCATCAAGGAACAACAGGCATCTTGTTATAGCTGTGCAATTATCTTGCACCAAAAATAAAAAAATAAACAAACACAAAGGAGCATTTGGACCCATCAGTTGCTTGGACGGCGTGGACAGGGGGCCAACTAGCTACCGCATTCTCCTTCACACGCCCACACACCCACACATGTGCACGCTAGCAGAGATTTGTATGCTGCCATCCTGTCTCTTGCCCCTCTGACTAGATATTTAATTGTTATTGTTAGCTTTTATATAGCTTTCTATTTAGGATTTACTTATCAGATTGCTAAAGTGTTGACACAGTTATTTACAGCAGCAGTCTTTTTTGCCTCCATCGTTGTCATCATCGTTGTTTGTTTTAATCACTATGCCCAGTGTCTATTGTATAATGCCATTGGTCGCTCTGAACTCATGACATAGCACTGTTAACACCACGACAAAAAATTCAATACTCTTCGTTAATGTTTCTCCATAACCTGTCAATATACATTCAATAACAGAGAATGGCACACACAAACAGGTTGAGGTATTGGTATTCATTTTAGCTTCTTTTTCACTGCTCAATAGCAGTCTTATATGTAACAACAAATAGAGTGGTCTCAAGGAACAGCTGTAGCACTGAGGCTATCATAACATGAACAAAAGCATGAATTGACCCAATTGACAATTATTGCATACATAGGCCTAATACATTCCATTGGGACATTGTGGTGTATTCAGGAGCACATAGTGGCAATTAATCAGGTGTCGCTGACCTTGTCTCAACAAGCAAATACATATCTCTGCATACGCCATTAAGATTTTATCACAATCTTTGAAAATGCTTACAGACAAGTGCATTGCCCCAGAATTGTTCTGAAACTGTACAGCGCATTCCCAGCCTGATCTGTGGCATTCTACTAGTTTCTGATCAAGTCAAGATATATTTCTAATGTGGCAGATCTATCAACCTGACAACTCTAACCATATAATTAGATTTTCCACTGTTTTTTTGTGAGCAAACACAAAACAGAATTGCACAGATCAATCTGCTGACATTTAGGATATGAAATTATCTACAACAAATACAAAGTAGATTATAGGAATATAAACCAGACAGGGCCAATGGTCGCATCACCATTGCAAATAGTTCCACGTCTGTTTCTCAAAAGGCATCTCAAAGAAAACAACGGCTCCAAAGCCTTTCTCCCTTCATTTCAAAAATCTGTCCTAAAAACAGTTGGTCAATATCTAAACAGCATGGAAAAGCCAATGAACTAAATCTGTTTAACACAACAGATAACAATAATCCAAAAACTGGAGGTTGTACAGTTGTATAAAGAGCATTTTAGTGCTAATTTGCCTCAAAGACAACAAAAGCAAAGCAGGAAAACAAAAGCAAACATTTGTTCTTGCAATTAAAAATAACACAATTCAGTGGTGGTTGAAGCTATTTCCTAATTACATTAATAATTAAGTAATGACATTTGCTTCACTGCACTGTAAAGATCTATTCCCCATGACACGATCAAAAAAATCTTACAACCATTAACAATAATTACTGTTCCTTTGTCCACAAGTACAATGTTCTATATTAACATCAATTTCAAAACCATTTCCATCACAGAGGAGGAACAGATCAAAAAATGAAATGATAACTGCAATTTAATCATTTACATTCAACTGTAACACCAAAATTCTCACATTCATGAGCATGAGGATTACATTCATAGCAATACTTGCCAACAGGTAAGTAGTATTGCACTGACCACTGAACGAGAGAATATATGGAAAACTACGAAACACCCACCATTTTTCACTCTCTGTGGATCGGCAAGGTTAAAATAAGGTGGCAAACCTGCTTCTATTAAAAAACAACCTCACTGTCCTCATTAGAAAGACAACTACTGGCATGGGCACAAACAGGTCTCTCTCACTCAGGCCTCATGCATTGGGCAGCAGACTCAGTTCCGCTATGCAGCACCAGCTGTGACCATCTGGTGGCCCACATCGCTCGCCCGCCACGTGGACACACATCACAAAGTGTTCACCTCACTCATACTCTGCCAGTGCTGGGTCTGTTTCCATAACAAACAGATGTCCTTGCCCAAATTGGCCATCTATTCACGAAAACCATGTCTCTGTAGCTTCCAACTGAGCGAATGTGGATACAACACAAATTCAATTTGGAGAGGGTTTTTTAATTATCTTACTCGAATATTAGCACAACTAGGATATGATGCATGATGGCCTCTTACTTTCAATTTCAGAAAGGATGATGCCTATAAACCATTTACAGTGATTTCTTGATGCTAAGAAGAATAAATGAAAGCAAAACTTTTTTCCTAAAATTCTGTAAAATCAGCATACTCATCATTGTGACCCACTTATGCAGTAGTTTTTATAATTTTGTAAGATTCCATTTGAAAATATTGCACCTTTACAGGTCACATCCTTTGAATATGCTTGGAGATGATGGAAGAGGCACATTTAATGTGTATAGTTATCTCTGCTTTCTGAAGAAAGACAAAATTTTGCCTTAGGAAGGTCCACAGATTTTGAACTCTTGACTGGCCATCAATTAAAGAGAAAAACTTATGCAAATACCTCTGCAAGTTAAAATATTTGCGTAATGCCCAATGACTAAGGGGCCTGGAGTTCTAAGGTCACTGGTCTGCAAATCAGTAGAGATTAGTTTAAGTATTTTGGGGGAGGAAACAGTGAAATCAGTGAGTGACCAATGCCAGAGGCGGGGCATTGAATATTCACAGTGTGGTCAGCTGAGCTGATACATTCCCCAGGGACTACACATCAGTACACAATGACGAGAATGAGGAAACTGGCAGGAGAATGACTGACCACAAACACAATAGCACAAGGACCCAGTCAGTATCTAAAAGATAAGAGCGGGGCACCTACATCCACGGTCACAAATAGATTAAAACAAAAAAAAAAAAAAAACAATCCAGCAAACTCAAGGATAAAGCCGTGCCTACCTCTGTCACTGAAGTCGTCCACAAGGATGATCTCGGCAATGAGATGATTGGGCGTTCGGTTGATGATGCTGTGTATTGTCCTCAGTAGCGAAGACCAGCCCTCGTTGTGAAAGGGAATGATGATACTTGTGTTGGGCAGGTTTTCCAAATAAAGCTTGTGCTTGCAGCTGGATAGGGAAGATTATCAAACACATGCATTCAGAGAGGAGTTCATAGACTCTTATTTCTAAGAGTGTGGGGAGCATCCAATTTATGATTGGTAAATTCTGCGGATACATAAATAAATACAAAATTAATGCAGAAAAGCTACTTCACTGCACTAAAAGCTAAAAATGACTACAGAATCCTTTTTGCCACAGCAACTTCGCAGAATTCCTGTTATATTAGATTGGAATTTTCAAACTCATTTATGTTGGATCACAATTGGTTTACCCCAAACAGCTCCAATACATTGAACAAAGCTTTCAGCCATTATAGCATTTCCTTCATCACTGTTCAAAGAGACAGTTAGCACTCTGAACACATACAGAACACATTCATAAATCTGCATGTTAATTGTGATCGATGATTTATTTTACAGTTCATTCAAGTCTCCATAATTTACTCAGTGAAAAGCTTGACAAGTGGCTGGAATTTATTGCAGTCTCTTCAATAAGGGCTCTCGCTTCATTAAAATCTTGTTTACAAGAACAAAAAAGGTAATAAAATGCAAACAGGTCTAACATCTGTGCTTGTTTGTACTGCCTTTTCTGTGGAATCAAGCCAGCATCTAAAACCTTCTTCCTAAATTGCATGAATCACAGGAAGCTGACCACCTTTGCTTGAAGAAAATCTTACAATATGATATGCAACTAAGATTTACATGGTAACTGTGTACTGTATAATGAAAATAATCATGTAATATATTGAGAAATATGATGCTAAGCCCAAGAATATATTGTAAATACATTTAAAATATATTCATGCAATGAATGAGTAACATATTTTCAATATATTATACTGCATCTGTAGCTGAGTCATCCTTTGCTGCTTCCATTGTTCCAGCCCCCATTTTATACTTCCTCAACTGGATATTACATTTAAGTAAGTGGTACATACTTTTTCACGAATAAATAACACTTCAGAAATACAATTTTTTACCACATTACACCAATGACACATCAATTTGTAATTCTTGTAATTGCAAGAACACTGATGTGATGTTTGAAAAACAATGCTGATAAGTAAACAAAAATATAACATGATTGAACAAGTTTCCTTTGTCTTCCTCAGTTGTCAAACACTTATCTGTGCCAATATTAATGATGCACTACAGGTTTGATTTTCATTTCACTCTTATAAAACAAATAAATATTTTTTAAAAAATACATAATTGGCAGTACTCAGCTAGAGTCTAAACAAAGTAAGAAGAGAGACTGAAATTAACAATCTGTACTGATTACAAGAACCTGCCAAAGAAAGCAGTACTTATCTAGTTACAGAACTTGAAGTACCTTTCCTAACGCTAGCTAAATGGTGCTGCTGCATTCGCTAGACAGTTAACAAACTAGGTAGCAAGCTGACTCATGAGAAATCTTTGTTAAGTTTATTGACTATTAACAATACACAGTATTTACTTGCTGGGATACTACAAAAACTACTTCTCACAAGAGATAGTAAATGTTCCTTAATTTAATTTAGCTCTAGGTGATGTGGAATGGAGCAGTTACAATATTTATGCTTGTCAATGTGCAAGGATATTACAACAATGTACAAAAATTCCTTTCACCTGTGGTATGCTGGTGACCATTGTCACAACTGGAATGCAAACTGACAAGTAAGGAATGGACTGGAGCTAATTGTTTTTATGAAGTATTTTTGTCATGTCTGCTGAGGACTAATGGACAGAACAGAGTGAAGCAAGTAAAAATTACACTGATGTGATTTTTTAATGCATTGTAGCCAGCTTTAATCTAAATTACATGATAATTTGATTTTGAGGTATGATCGCAGGGCCACAAAAGTTGTTGTGATCTCCTGACTTCGCAAAATTTGAAATTGCAATAATTTGTCTCATGGATAGTAAATAAATATTTTTTACCTAAACTTTTAAATGACAAGCTCTATCAACCCCATCCCAAAATGTTTAATACAGTACAACAAAATAGTAAACATGAGGCAATGCTGTCAGATGTTTGCTAGGTTCACAGTAAGCAGACTTCACTTTTACCATTATTCTGCTCTTTGAGGTGTACGTCTAAGGGCTGACATTCTATTAAATATATACAGAGCATTAATATGACTTATTTTCTTCATCTGCTCCTAAAGGTGCATCTGGCTAATCAACTTCCATGTCACAGCTTTAAAATGCTGAGCTGATTCACGCTGAGACAATGATTCAGAAATTTGCTCCCAACAGTGTTTCTGAAAATACACTGAATACTGAGAGCATTTATTAACTAATAAATAAGCACAACACTGCCTGACATCTCATCTTATGTTTTCGTAACAACCAAGGAGAGGAGACTGGGTAAGATTTAGTGAAAATGGGCTGTTTTCAGCAGTCAGCTGCTTTGAAGGAGACAAAGACATATCAGACTGATTACCTCATTACTGATGTAACCTTTGGAGAAGAACCCTTGAATACTTAGCAATTTATTACTGAAAATGAAAAAATATGCATACCAAACCACAGTATACCAAAAATGGCCATGGACATATGTCAACAGGAAAAACACAATCTTTTACTAGTGGAATACAGTTAATCTTCTGTAATCATGATATTGTAAGAATATATTAGCACTGATTATTACTGATTTGTAAGGTGGTTTCAAATGAACTGCACACAACAGCACACTGGTAAGTACTGGACACACCAAACTGCATCTGCAAAGATACCTTATAGTACTTATATATTCCCTTTATATGGTAATCATTTTTAAATGATCTCTTTAATGATGTCTCTTTTTCCTTTTCAATTTTAATATATACAGGTCAGTGCTTATGTAACTGGCTTGTGAGTGCCCTTTCAGCATCTGAGTGCTCTTGCCCTTGTCAGAAGCTGTCAAAGTATTTACAAGGAAGATGACTGATTCTGTCCATCTCACACAGACACACACACATGCACACACACACACACACACACACACACACACACACACACAACTCACATCAGCACATACAGTGGCTTCGGAAAGTATTCAGACCACTTCTCTTTTTGTACACTGTGTTGTGTTGCAGACTTAATCCAAACTTGATTAAATGTATTCTTCTGGCCAACAATCTAAACACAATAAGCCATAATAACAAAGCAAAAACATTTTTTAAAAATTTTTTGCAAATGAAATAAAAATCAAAAACTGAAATCTCATTTGCATAAGTATTCGGACCCTTTATTCAGTACTTTATTCATAAGCACCTTTGGTAGCAATCACAATTTCACACCCTCTTGGGTAAGTCTCTACAAGCTGTGCGCACCTGGATTTGGGCAGTTTCTCCCATTCTTCCTGGCAGATCCTCTCAAGTTCAGTCAGACTGGATGGGGAGCATCTGTGAACTGCCATCTTAAGGTCTCTCCACAGATGTTCTACGGAGTTCACGTCCGGACTTTGGCTGGGCCACTCAAGGACATTCAGAGACTTCTCCCAAAGCCACTCCAGCATTGTCTTGGCAGTACGCTTCGGGTTGTTTTTGTGCTGAAAGGTGGACCTTCGCCCCAGTCTGAGATTGTGTGCACTCTGGAGCAGAGGGTTATTCAAGGACCTCTCTGTATTTGGCTGCATTCATCCTTTCATCAGTTCTGACCAGTGTGCCTGTCCCTGCTGCTGAGAAGCATCTCCATAGCATGATGCTGCCACCACCATGCTTCACTGTAGGATTGTATTAACCTGGTGATGAGCAGTTGGAGTTCAGTCCAACGACTTCAATTGTTGTCACATCAGACCAGAGAATCTTTTCCTCATGCCCTCAGAGTCCTTTAAGAGCCGGCTGGTAAACTCCAGGCAGGCTGTCATATGCCTTAGTCAGGATTGGGTTCTGTCCAGCCACTCTACCATGAAGGCCTGATTGACAGAGTGCTTCTGAGATGGTTGTCCTTCTGGAGGTTCTCCCATCTCTTCAGAGGACTTCTGAAGCTCTGTTGGAGTGGCCATTGGGTTCTTGGTCACCTCTCTGACAAAGGCCCTTCTTGCCCAGTTACTGAATTTGGCCAGACAGCCAACTCTAGGAAGATTTTTGGTGGTTCCAAACTTCTTCCATTTCACAGTGATGGAGCCCACTGTGCTCCTGGGAACATTCAAAGCTTTAGAAATGGTTTTATACCCTTGCCCAGATCTATGCCTGGACACAATTTGACTGTGGAGGACTAGGGAGTATTCCTTGGACTTCATGGCTTGGTTTTTGGTCTGACATGCACTGTGAATTGAGGGACCTTATATACACATATGTGTGTCTTTCTAAATCATTTCCAATCAATTCAGTTTGTCACAGGTGGTCTCCTATCAAGTTTTATAGACATGTCAAGGATAATCACAGCAAACAGGATGCACCTGAGCATACAAAGTGTGCAAAAAGTGAAGTGGTCTGAATACTTTCTGAAGCCACTATATATATACACATATATAAAATATATGAGCCTAAAAAGGCAAACCAGTATGTGATAGAATCTTCTTATATACGCATTCAAATTTGATTGCGTTTCAGAGCTTGTGTTTCCAGCTTTGGCTCTCCTTTAGCAGAAATGCATGTCTCAGAAATTATTAATCTCATTATTACAATATATTTTCAAATCAGTCTATTGTATGCACCATCCAAACAGAGCACAGTAATGTGTCTCCCATGTGAACTCAAACAGAGACCATCCATGATCTCAAATCTGTACTCAAGGTACACAGAGAAACACTTTTTATCTTTAAAAAGTCTACAAAATTCAAACTGAAAGATTTGCATGTGCACAGTAAAATTATTCACATTTAGTTTGTCAACTTGTTAAAGCAAATTATATTGTTTCAACCAAGAATAACATTCTCACCTAGGTTTACATTAGAACATATGCTTAGATCTTCATCTAAAACTGTCTTTGCATCTTTTTAAAACATAAACATCTGAGATTCAAAGCACTAGCATGAGTGGAGAAGCAGATGACTAAATTATTTATTTATTGATTTATTTAGCATTTTATGTGCATCAGAGTTTTGTTTATCCTCTGATATCCTTTAAAAGATAGATATAAACAATCTAAGTTATTGAACCACAAATATCAAACTGAAAAAGGGTTAAGAGAAAGAAAAAAAAATCTTATTAGGGAAAATAAAGCTGTTCTTTTACCATGACCAATGCCCTTTCTATGTCATTGTCTCTCATTTTGCATGCATTATTTAATGTGGAATAGTGTTTGCGATACACTGAAAAAGACATATAATTGTGTTTAGAAAAACCAAATATTTAGACATTGGTTGAGAATTCTGTTCAGTAGGAATAATTGCATTGAGTGTTTCTCCTGTATAATGAGCCCCATTGGATTTACTGGTCTCCTAGATAAAGTATCTATGCTCTCTGGTAATTATACATGTAGCAAACAGACATGGCATTCTTGCTTCAGGAATGACACACAGATCCACCAATAGTTAGGCCTCTGCTCACAGCCCTGTTTTGGAGTATATATGAAGATGTATGAGATACAGATTTTAAATGTGTGAATTGGTTTTTTGTTTTGGCAGTCCTGGAAAAAAAAACTACAGTCAATTAGAAATCCCTGCCTACCACAATGCCCCATTCTATTGGACTCATCGAAAAAGTACTTAAAGGGATTTGAATTTGGCAGAGAGAGAGGGAAAAAACTATTAGATAAATTAGTCTGGTATGAGAACCTAATGGTGTGATACAGAAGTGCTCTGTGAAGCAATCAATCCATACTGTGCAGCTGTCTCATGTGAGAATAATTAGCTGTCAATCTTTCAAGGGCCTCATCAGAACACTCCATGCAATATTCTTAATTGCTTTAATGCAGTGGTACAACTAGAACCTCCCATTAGAACCACCACCTTTGATCTGTAGCAAAGCGGTCTCCAGATTAGTGGTGCTTCATGGACACAGGAATGTTATTCTTGGATTGTAAATCATGTGTTGAATGTTCAAATTTACATTTGGACATTTTAATTTAATTTCTATTATTCATTAAAGGTGCAGACTCCAGAACACATCTGTTAGATGCAACAATATAGCTGTCAGGTAGCCACTTAAGAGAGTGGTCAGTCTCTCCTCATTCAAGTATGTCTTCTGCACACTTCTTTACCAGAACCTGAAATTCCAAGAGCTAGCATCTTAGATTGCTGCATAATCAGCTTACTTTGGATGCCTTATGTCTGGGAGGGAACGGTCCAGGGCAATGTTGTTGCTGACGTAGATGTTGAAACCGTTTTCCTTGTATGCAGAGTCGTCACATTCATCTTCAGCAAGTGGGTAAGGCTTCCCATGTTCACCCTTACCTTCAAAACAGAAAGGACAGAACATCATATTTATTTGGATACACTGTGTAGATACACTTTCTTGCAGAAAAAGGCAATAATCATATTATTTCCTGAAAATGGAGGTACTGTATGCTGTACTCAAGAGTGCAATTTAAAAAATGCAAGTATCACAGCTATATGCATTTTCACACTAAGGTATTTAATTTTGATAAGCATGAATCAGGCCCTTTCTGAGGCTGAATATTATTTAAGTACCTTCTAACTGCTGAATCCAACAATAGGTTTCATTAAATTAAGTCCAAAATGCAGTCAAACTGTTTATTTATAATGTAGACCTTAAAGACCTTAATTGTGAATTAATTTTCTAACTTCATTGACAGTGAATTATTGTCAGTGAGTGTCTGCAATGCAGCATTCAAAACACACTGTCATATCGTCATTTTTAGATTGTGTTAGCTGAAAGCAGACATCAATATATAGCATTTAGAATGACCATACAGTGACCCAAAAAAAAGAATAAACTGTCCAAAAACTTCCGTTCCCATCTCTGTCTAAGTTAGACAGCATTTCAGTTTATCACTAATATCTTTTTATCTTATTATTAATGCCAACAGGCTATAATGCAGGGGCTGCTAATGGTATGCAATCACCTGGCCAGCTTTAATTCTGGCTGGAACAGTTAACTGCAGCTGTATACATCTTATAATTTAATGTTGTTACAGTGGCCTGGTTTTGTTAAATACACATGGTCCCTATTAACAGATATAAGCATGGACCAGGAGCATTTCAATGACATTTTTAGTATTCAGACTTGAGATGCACAAGGTGACATTCCAGAGACACACAATTGGGGTGTGGTTTCGCTCAAAGATAGGCATTTTTCATTATGTCAGTGAAGGAAGCCCATTGTGGGCTTGTTGTGGACTCTTGTATACCTGTTCTGCCTGTGTGCTGTGAAAGATAAGGGGTGCTTAAATATTGCCCCGGTGGCAATCAGGTAGAAACACAACAGATTAACCCCAGCAGACCCCAATTTGAACAAGTGAAAATTAATAAGCATGGCCAAGATCGCATAATCCCCCTTTAGCATCAATTTCATTGGCCTTTGTGTTGTTTCAGTTTGTTTCCGTTGTATGGTAGTCTTAATTGGATTTTGCCATAATCTCAACCCAGGATAATCTAGCATTCATCCATACAACGTTATCACAGAAATTTACGGTCTACATACATGTATGTAGACAGATTATTCAGATTAGGAAGCATAAACAGCCAATACAATACATAGAAATAATTTTATTGACATTAGTGTTTGCTTTATATTAACCGAATATTTCCACATGGTGTCTAGTCCATTCAGAAATGATAACCACCACAGAAAGACAGCACCCTCAGATGTACAACAGTAAACATGTTTATTCATGGATTTGATGTGTCTACTCACATCTAACCTTCAACTAATTAGATGGATCCTCATGTTTTCTGAAATACAATTCTTTATTTGCAAACAATACGACTTTGGTCTGTGCAATGCAAGTGTGATTAAAATGTAGCATTGAAAAATAGGCAAAGAAAATATTAATTAAGTACATTTTTGTCTGTTACATTATGTTCTTTTGTTCCAGTTTAATCATGTATAGATATGGTAGCAACTGGGAGGAGGGATACAAGAGGCATACAAGACCGACAACAGATTCTCCAGAGAACAAACTCTGTCCAGCATTGTACAGTATTTAGAAGATAACCTATATCAATGGAAGGGAGAGCTGAGAGAAGGAACTCAGGCTAGAAGGGCAAGGACTGAGAGGACCTACTGCCCACATTTTGCCAGCTGCCCAGCATGTATAGTAAATTCATTTGGACACTGAGATGATACGCCACCTATGCAAGCTCCTCAAAGATAATTTGGCTGGTCAGATTAGTCAGAGCATTTCAGCATCTCTGAAAGTTACCTCTGCACTCTGTCCAAAAAATGCTGATGGAAGCATTTGAGGGCAGTGCAAATTATTTTAAAATCAAACAAAAATAAATTGAATAGGTCACCCACATTTGAGATATTCTCACCTTATACACACTCAACATTGTTAAAGAACATTGGATTTTTAAAAAACACCATTATATGTAACAATCCAACTTCAACCTTTCTTGTGAGATTTGAATTTTAATCTTCTGAGGGTTTTTCAGGACATCCATTTTTCTTTTGCCTTTTCTTTTGTGGATACTTTTGTGGAAACTAAGTCCATGGAATAGTCTGTGAATCTATAGGCCAGTCAGTAGTCAAGAAAAAATGATTTCATTCAACAACAACAACCTAAATTTGTGCTACACAGGTCACAGGCAAGCATCTCTGTTCATAATGTTTAAGGACATCCTTCTTTCTTTGGCCTTCATCTGAGGATAAACAAACTCAATGGAATATGTGTGAATCTACATGCCGCTCAATGATCAAGCAAAAATAATGTTATTCAACAACAAACAGCCTATACTTGTGCTACACAGGCAGGCATCTCAGGTCAGAATTCAAATAATTGAAAGGTATGCAAGGCCCACAAAGCAAAAAGCACATAAAAAATGCTCATTTTCTCCAAATGAGAACTGAGCCCGTAGTGAAATCTTTTCTATTAAATGTAACACGTAAGGTGTGCTTACAACATTCAATAACAAGAAAGTAAAGGTTTTTCTCCTGAATATCTCTCCTGACCCTCATCTGGGAAATTCAGTAAATACCTGTAGTTAAGTCCTAAGGCTCAGAGTCAGATTTGAAAACTTGTCTCAGTGACTGAATTATTGACTGACGTTAGGCAAGACACATTACTGCCACCCGGCTGAGATACAGCCCACTGTAAATCAAGGCCATGGCTGGGCTGCTGAAAGAAAGACATTACGTATCAATAAAGCTGCCAGTCAGACCTAAGGAAGAGTGTCAGCTGCCCAGTCATTCATGTGCAACATCTGGATGCTTTGCAAATAAGCACAGGGCATAAAATAAACTGGCTTTGATTGTAGGTGTACAAGTGATGCCTTAATCATACCTGTAATTATACTTGTATTCAGTGAGGCCATATATATACACAAACTCAGCAAGACTAATAACACAGAGAACAAAGCACATTTGCCTGTACAATGCATTAATCCACAGATTAGCTGTTATAAATGGTAATATTCAATGCTAATGTTCTAATTCTATACAATACATATACTGTATACTGTGTTAAAAAATGTGTACTGACTTGCTGCTCACTTTGTCTGCATTTTTAGATATATAGGTTGACCATTTTTCCTTTCAAATTAGGGGAAATTCTCTTATTGACATGAATCTGAGTACAATCTGAATTAAATCACTTGTTCTCAAAAAACATCTGTGACCCAGAACTGCATGTTTGCTTTGTCTGAAGTGGGGAGCCAGCCTAAGAGCGTAGGGCCAAAGAGCGAGAGGTCTGGTAGAGCACTGTGTGTTTGATTGCGACCGCTACAAAATAGCTGCAGAAAATAGATCTGATTAAGTGATACACAAGAGAAATGGGTGAATAAAAAGGGTGAATAAAATGAAACCTTTAAACCTTAGAAGTCCCTATTCTTCTTAATTTTCAGTTTTGTTTGTTGCATATAGTTTAGCCCTTCACTTGTACTTATTATTGTTAGTGCATTATTCATCATTAATTTATTCGTTTTCATTTAAACATTTGTTTTTGAATATTTTGTTCTGTGTCTCCAGGTCCTCATCCATATTTTGGTGTGGCATTTGTCAGGTCATCTTGGTGTCTTTTGCAGCCCAGTTAATACCTTTCACATTTTTCTTAAAACACACAACATTTTCTTTACGTATAACAAAAACTATCATTTGCGTTGGGACAAAAATCCCTTACCACACATTCAGGATCTATCAACCACCAATTACAAGCCAGCACTGGGAGATGAAAGGATGAAGGAAATGGATGAATTGTGCTCTTTGACCAGAACTTTGGAATATCCAGTTAACTATGCCACATGAGACTCACCATTTCACCTCCACCACCCATGTATGTCCTTTTTTCAGACACTCCACTGACACAAATGGCACCCTAGAAGTCACTGCAATCACCCAGTAGTCACACGTGTACTGGAGAACAGCTACTAATGATTGGAGAAATGGTGTGTTGCACATTGTTGATAACCAGTAACCAGTATGTTGCTTGCACAGTGATGATTTGGTGAACCCTAGTAGATTCAATTTCAAATTCAACCCTAAACCTGCCAATTATATTGCTCCACTGTGGACTTCTGGACCCCTGGTTATAGTCACCAAGGCACAAAGCCCAGACTTGAACCAGTAAAATATGGACTATAGAGGTCTTTGTTAGGGTTAGGGTTAGGATTTCTCCTATTTTTAAATCAAGTGCCTTCTACATCTGATCACTATAATGGGGTTACATATTTTATTCTAAACAGCTGTGATTAAAATAAAATGATGTGATCATGATGTGTAAACATGATGTGAGCATCAACAACATTTTATCACTGGAGCTGCAGCTAGATAATTGTCCTGACAGTGATCCTGGTGAGAGACATTGTTGCTCTTTGTGGTCATTTTTACATTTATCATAGTGGTGCAACCACCTTCATTCATTTCAACAACTGACTTATCACTGTAGTTATCGTTGTCATTCCAGGTGTGAATGAGCCTTTAATCTCTATTCAGCATGTTGTTTGTATTTTTCACTGAATGATGCAATAAGCCATCTCTGCATGATTGCGCAAGTTCCCTCAGCTACTCCCTAGATTAATGTGCAAAGAGAGCACACATTAATCATGAAAGTTTAAGTATTCCAGTGAACATCAATTAAGTACACTCTTTGCCTAATATCAGATATGTCTTGAATGCAAATCACACCAAAGGAATCATATTTCATTGCAATGGAGACTCATTAAAAGCATAAATAGGCATGAAGTAGAATATCATGCCTGATACAAAACTCAAGACTCAACACAAACAACTCACATAAACATCCCATTCTATTTGGTTTAGTAAATATCATTGTCGCAAACATTTCCTCTTATCTACATTTATATATTAAGAAAATACAATGTTATGCAAAACAATGGCATTGTTTGTATGGTAACACTGAGTGAATCCAGGGACTCAGGCACCGATAAGATAACCTTTGAATCTGAAGCAAGCATAATCAAATGGATTCTTCAATAACAGAATATTTTTCAATGACCTCAGGATAAAATGCCACTAATTGAACATTTCATATCTACACATTAGTTTATTTAAGTATGCATTCATTTAAGTATGCATTTCTAAGTTCAACAATTGCTTCAAGTGTGATGAAATAAAACTGCCTTATTGAAAAGAAAGATATTTGACTCATGAATAAACAAAACACTTGAAAAAGACTCTGTTCCTGAGCAACTATGAACATGAATGTACAGTACCTGTGGTGTGTGTAAGATTAAAATGTAAAATAGGTATAAAAACATTCATTTCATTCTGCATCAGTCCCCCTCACCTTAATACTACAAATGTTTGCACAGAAAAAATAGTTACCTGTGAATTTCACTCTCAGTATTGTAAGATGTTGTAAAATATTGTGCCTTGTGCAGTTTATTTAATTTGTGACTTATTTTTACATAGCCTATGACTTGGACTCTTGACAACATGAATACTGAGAGTTATCCCAAACTACTGTCCAGTGAAAGGTGACCTACTGCAATGTACACTAACCTGACAGTCAATTCACTTTTTATAGGCAATACTTTGCATTTAGAAACAACTGAATATTTTTTAAGCAGAGTAATGAAGTGGCAAGTTGAAAGTATATCCACAAACACCTTTAGATTTGTGAACTTGATAACACATCAGTAGCACTGTTTATCTGCAGTTTATTCAGTATAGTACCATATACAGGCTACATGTCTGTGATGTAAATAGTTGAGGAAATTATGTCCTTGTAATTTCCAATCAGTCCATACTATATGAAAGAAAGGGACAGAGCAATTAATTAATCATGCCATGATGGCTAAAATTAGTAAGTTTCATAAAAAATGAATGTGAAGCTTTACCATTTATCTACGATCATAAGAAAAGCTCTTCCACTTGTTACTGATGGAAGAAATTCTAATATAAATTCAGAATATGTTTGTAAACAATCATACATAACTTTAAGAATAAAGGTAGACATCTAATGTGAAAATATGTAATGGCATTAAAATTATGATAATGACTTGCATTTGTCTTGCACTGCTCATCCCAGGATTCCAACATACCCAACAGAGATCCCTTTTAATGAAACAGAAGCACCTCAAAGTCTTTAACGGTCAAGTCTGTATTCCTCATTTTGTTAGCAATTTGAAGAATCACTTCATTCAAAATTTATCTTGGTAATGATTTTCAAAATTAATTCAATCTAAAAAGCCATAAAAAGTTGAGCCCCAATGAGAATTTCCTTGATTAATATTGTCAGGAACAATATGTCTGAGCACCTTTATTCATTTGCTTCCTTGAAAATAAGCAGTGGTATAGATTTCCCATTTAAGTGCCCTTGAAGATCTACTACATCATGTATTTTTGATATGCCACTAATACAATACATAAACATACATATATAGTAATACATATTTAAGATATAGTAAGGGGCTTCCATGTGCATTAACTGCAAATGTCTTTCTTCTTTGTTCTCCCTTTTTGGAATGATGCAGGTGAGTATGATGCAGTGATTACTGGTATGGTATTTAAAGTTTCAGGGCAAGAAGTGAACAAATCCAATAATAAATCAGTAATATATTTTAAATATTTTGATAGTACAATGTGTAGCTCAATGACCTTTTCTCATGAATGAGCATGTTAAATGAAATCCTACTTGATTTGGTAACAAATAAGTAAAGCATTAAGGATGTAATAAGTTAATTTAGCTTTGCCTATGTGTGCATGTATTTCCACTTGCTCCAAGTGCAGATATTACACATAGAAGGCACATTATTAAAGACTGTACATGAGGGTCCAAACATCTCAAATCTAGAATAATTCTTAAGTAAACTAATACTCATGAAGGAACCATAAATTGTAAATTGTATTAAATTGAAAAATTGTCAATGTTCCAGTCAAACTCAGTTGTCAATGCTTTAATTCTTTAATGCACAAGGAATTTATGACATTTATATTTTGATTGATTTTCATCTGTACACGGGCATTCTGAGTTACCACTCCACTTCAAGCTGACATAAGTCTAAACAGCAATGCATGGTGAAATTCATTACTGTCTACAGAGAGACAGCAGCTGCCCATCGCATCACAGAATGCCATGCTATGCATGCCGAGCTGTGCAAAGGGTACACAAGAACGCTTTGGAATGTCTAATCAAGCCCTTATAGTATGTGTAGTATGTATTGTACCTTTGATTTATCATCTCATAAACCAGCTAAAATACATCCACATAACTTGCTGGCATCATAAAGTGAAGTTTGCTAGAAAGTTAACTGTTGTTATTGCAAGCTGTATAAGATTGCCCATCCTGGAAACATCACTCCCAGCATTACCCCAAGTGATGAGATCAGATCTTTTTCTGTCACTTAACATGCAAGTATGAAAGCTTTAAGTATGATCTGAAGTTTGATTTGAGTCTGATTTCTGTGTTCTGTTTAAAGTAGGGCTTTTGAGTGAGGACCTTTTTTTACATACCAACACGCATTTCCTCTTTCCTGATGCTTTCATTATCATGCCAGTCCCTTCTTCTCAAACCATCTGTCCAGGTGGGAATGTGTCCTTCACTTGGGCCAAATGAAAATCCCTGCAAAAACAGCAAAAGCAAAGGTTTCATTCATGACTTAAGCTCTGCGGTTGCATGTCAATCCAAACTGCACACAGTTCAATGGATAGGGAAACAAATTACATTTGCATTGTGGCTTAGCATTCACTACAGAGTTTAAACAACCGGCCTCTGGATCTTATTTCATCCATCACAAGCAAGATGCATAAACCAAAAATAAAAGTGTTAACCTGTAAAACTTGGTCACGTGACACTAGCACAAGATTTCCACCCTCAGACCAATACAGCGCAGCCCATCCATAGCACAGTTCCAGTGCAATTTACACAGTACTATCTCTATAGCACTTAGTGACCTTTCACTCGTACCCACAGCATTAAAATGCACTTCCATCTGCATCCTGAACATGGCCCTTCACTGGGCCTTGTCACTGGAGGCAGATTTGCGAACAACTTTTGAGGCAAATGAGTTCTGCGAAGAAAGTAGTCCTATGCACCTCACTTTCTCAATTCATTTCTCCAGTGCTAATTTGTTACTGCAATGATTCAGAAAAATTGTGCATGAAAACAGAAAAATGCCAAAATTATTGCTGATGCACTGTAAATTACTGTTTTAAAGTATTCAAGTATCCATAAAAAGGTCAAGGACATTTGTAATTTCACATGACTAAATTAGTGTCTGGTTTGCTACAGTTCAGGGCTGCAACACTACCTAGCTATATTCCATACAAACAGCATAATTTTGGCTATAATACATTTTTGAGGTTTCACTAGTCTCATTATTCAATTAAAATATGCATACTGTCTTAAATGATGCTGCCTGTAGATAGGATTTATGTAATTTAGAATGGCATATTTGCATGTTAGGAAATGTAGCTCAGTTCAGAAATTATCCCTCGCTGTGTATGGCATGTAATAGCAGTATTTAACCAATATGAAACCGAAACAAATGTCTCACATCTTGTTTCAAACATAAGTGTTACATCAGAAGGCAATGGGCTGGAAACGGAATGCCATGTTTGAAAGGGCTCTAAGGCTTGGATGACATCCATTCCTGGGTTTTACAGCTAAACCCCTTCCCATGCAGTTTTCAGCCTAACCAATCTCTTTAAAGATCCTTACTGCTTAAACAGCATAACAGCATTAATTACTTAATGTGCAACAAAATACTGTACTCCAAGTGTATAAGGTACATTAAACTATACTATAAACACATGGTCTCCACTTTTATAATACATTGTGTGCCGGAAACCCTGTCATGAACTACATTGCCAGAAATTGACCCTGAACTGAAATTTTCCCCTAAAGTGTAATACTATGAGCAAGGCTACATTCCCCAGCATGTACTATAAATAGGATATTTTACACAAAGAAGGTAGATAAAGATGCCATCAAGTCAAATTTAAATAAATAAAAGCCTATTATCATTAACATATCTTCACCATACAATTTCTGTTTTTTGACTCTTTTATATAATTTTGTTTTATTTTTGAGTGAATTATCAAAAATGTTTTGTGACATTGAGACCTCTTCACTGGGTGGTTTTTGTAACCAGTACAAAAAAAGTTCATGAAAAATGTATCTGATTAATTCATACTTCTCTCAAAATGACAAAGAACAAAGTGCTAAACAATTGCACAGCAGCGAGGAAATTTGGATCTTTGGGTCACACCTTTTCCTTTTTTTGCCAAGCAACTATTTTGGTTGGCATCAGTCCAACTGTAACAAACAAAATAATAGAAATAAGCCATTGTTGGATCTTGAGGCTCAGTTTACATTATACCATGGTACAATATTCGGTATACCTGAGCCATAATGCTCAGGTATACCGAAGTTCCATAATGCAACACCATACCTATAACAGGGATTCTACACACAGGCTAACCCACTGATGCATACCTGTCAAGCCATGCAGTTTACCTGTACTGCATACTGAGAGTCATACTGGAAAGATTGCACAGAAAGACTAGTTCCTTGGAGGCAAGACTTTTCTGTATCATGTCATGAGAGGTGACATTTCATAAGAAACAAAAAACTAACAGAAATATACTGTATAGAACAGCCTTCCCATTACTAAATTATACCCAGTACTGCTAAAACAGGGAATCTCCAGAGAATACAATTAATAAAACCACATCCAGGAATTCAGAATTAAGTCCATCTGGACTATGTTGTTAACTTGGCCCCTTACTAAGTAAAGTTTATGTTACATAAATCTCTCTAACTTTAAGTGATGAGTGTGTTAGAAACTGAGGATCACATATATGTGGGTTTTACACTCAAGTGAACAAAAGGGTTGGTTAATTCTCATGGTTCAACCTACAGTTGTGGATCACAAGGTCAGCTTTGCCAGGTGCATATCAAATTTTAAATGTCCTGCCAATAGTTTCTGGGGGATGCAATGATATACTAAATTGTTCAGTTCAAAATATCCTCTGACATTGTGTTTACTCTGGTTTTCCCATGGAGATACCTTCTTGCTGCAGGATACTTTTTTACATTGTAGTTTCCAATTTGAACTATAATGTAAAAAAAAAAACACAATGAAATGATTCTAATAAACCAGCTTGACAACTAAAATTTACTTGTATAAAACAAACTTTTCAAATTAATTATACTCATACCCATATTTTTCCCCCAAAATGGTTTAAATGTACTACAGTATCTAATAGACTTACAAAAAAAAGAATATCTGTGTCAGTGCAGTCATACATATGTTTCTGTGCCAAGACAGCAGATTTTGTTCAGCCGTTGTATTATTAATAGATCAGGGTAGAAGGGCATATCCTGCTTGTCAGAACCTCAGCTAGGAGAAAGCAGAGTACCTGGTTTTGTTTCTCTTCCCAGCACTATACCCGAGTTTGCACTGACCTGCCTTAGCTGTAGGTCAGCTGTTCCTGAGGCGAGCCAGGGGCATTTCTACAACAAATTGCACTGGGCCAACAGTATGTTGTCTAACCTCTGATACAATAATACACTCGCCGAGCCCAGATAAGTGAAGAAGAAGAAGGTGTGTCATTCCTGTGTAAAAAATGTGTCTTTCTCAAACTGGCGCATACCAAAGCAGCAGTTTTGCTCACATTTAGCGTGCACCATTTAGACCGGTATGCCACATTGCGCACCAGATCTGCATATAACCTGCATCATTCCCCTCAGTTTTCCTTTTGTACTCTCACTGGAACAGGAAAAACTAAGGCATAAGCATCAGAATTTCTTCCTCCAGTGAGCAAGCAAAGTAACACAGTTAGAGAGTGATGCGGCTCATTTATTTTCAGGGTGTTATTGATAGGTGTGCTGCTGGCAGTACCAAAAAAAAGTGCTTCAGAAAACTTCAAAGATGTTCTGGGGTCAGCAGCACTTTAGCAGCACAGGAGACTCCCTGAGTTGTTGATCAGAAAGCTTGTGCTCACAAGACAATTCTTTGTAGACTGAACTTACCGAGCCCCTTCACTGTTAAGACGTGGTGGGTGTTACTTCTGGCTCTGACCACAGGTTCGGAGAGAAAAGTGTTCAGCAGTCACAGAGGGAAAGATGATTCCTAGATAGATATTGATCTATAATTGGCAATCAAATGATTGGTGCACTGTCACTGCCACTTGGATCCATGTGTAAAAGATTGGATTTCTCAGGTTTAGTCCTGGAAGTTGTACTTGCAACTTATTCAGAAGTGTTCTGTTTTTGAATTTTGTACAATAAAGAAGAGGAAATAAATACAACCTTGAAAGCCTTTTGTCCTTCACTTCTGAGGAAGATTTCTTCCTTCCTCCAGTTAATTCACAGCTTTGAGGAAGACAGCTCATCCTGTGATCTTAGTGGGTGGCACACAGTCTTTATGATGCATGAAATTGGATCTAATCTTTTTGATAGTATACAGTAAGCTGACAAGTTTACTCTTAGATCACAAAAACCTTTTTGTCAATGTTCAGAATGTCATTACTGCATGGTTTGGTGTGGTAGTTATATAAGAGCCCAGGGTCTTTTTTTGTTAAAGATATGCTTCCACCCTGCCCCACCCACACATACACAAAAGTACAAACTCTCTCCCCCAAGGTTATTACTGTAGCTGTCATAATTAACACAGTGGATTTATGGTAATGTGTCTATTCCCTAGGCATAGTCTAAAATAAAATGGGGAGGAGAGGGGTGTGGGGGCCAATGCTTGTTTGTGTGTACAAAACACTGAATCCTCAGTCCACTGTTAGGATTTGTACAAAGCTATGCTTTTTAATCAGTTATAAAGACCATATGGGGACTGCATGTGTTTTGATGTGGGCTCTAATTTGGAGAATAAGAGTGTGTGACCTTGTGAGTGGGTTTTGGATAGTGGTAGTCATGCAGCCTAATTTTTCTAATGAGGCTAGTTATGGGACACGTATCAGGAGCCCATAGGGGGATCAGCTGTAATGAAATGGAATTTATACACCCACTACCCTCTGCCTCGGCTATAAGTGGAATCCACAACACATCAAGGCTGTTTTTCTCTGATTGATTCTGGTTAATTTAGCAATTAGACTACTGGCTCAGCAGAGACAGTATTGGGACAGCAAATTGCAAAACACAGAAAATATTCCACTAGCATTAGTGGAAAGTTCATCAAAGCAGGCGACAGTTCAAAAAGTGTTTGCTTTGCACTAATATAAATGTGCTACAGTCAATTCCAAAATGCACAGCGTCAGTGTAAATAGACATGATCTCTGCTTTTAAAAATTTTTTGTTTACTTTCAGCTTAGACTAATGAGGTCTGTGTTGCTTATTGATTTTAATGAAGTCGTATCTGAGTGCATCTGTATTGGAGAGAAAAAGCAATCAATTATGCCCATATTCACGCTTTGCTTTGTTAAAATTTTGTCTTCATGCCAATGTTATTGCCTGGAATAAATAAGAAAAAGGGCACTTTGAAGTTTGAGAAATGTGTTTGAATCACAAAGCCAAGGAAATATTCATTCTGATTCACATATCGGTCTTGTCAGCCACTTTGGCTATGGCTCCAAAAAAGCCAAATCCTGTTCATTTCCATTCAGATACCCTTGGAGCATCCATACGAGAACATCATATCCCTGCCAAAGCTGCATCTGCCAGTGGAGAAAGCCATGAATTCGCATAAGATTTGAATCTCCCCAAAGAAATGTTTATCAAAGTGCAGCAGCAAGGTATTCATTATGTCCCTTGCTGCCAGTGTATTAGAAAACTGAAATACACATTCAACAGCCTTATTTCCAGTCCAGTGTCCTCTGCCCCTCGATTCATTTGCTTCAGTTATCATTCAAAGGATTAAAAGAGCTGCCACATCCAAAGCACGACTTTCACAATTCTACTGTATCTGTTATAAAATCATACCAAGTTCTCCCCACATCTTTATTCATTAAGGATGTACGTTAGCCTTATCACAAAAATTATAACACCACAAAATCATGTGATGATTTTAGTTGACAGGAAAGCCCATTCATTCCTCCTATCACTGTTCTGAAAGTAGAAAGGAGATTGTTTATCCACAGACCCATCAGTGTGTAGCAATCTCAAAGACAGTAAGTTGACCAATGCTAATGAAGGCAAGGTTGAACTATTTAAAATTCACCATTTAGTGACAAAGAAGGGTGGAACCACATTAAATTAGTACAGCCACAGTACCCTAGAACTGGTCCCTAGAAACAAACTGCAGTGTCATATACAAGTGTGTGGACTCCACCTCTGCTGCTGAATGCAGTTAAAATAATCTGCCAGCCTTTACTGCTCAACTGACCCTTGACCATACACTTAAGTTGCATGTTGCAGTAGAACACAAAGCATACACGCCTAAATGGCTTGGGTGAGCTCTGTGTTGTGGTTACCGATGCTTTCTGTGGATTTCTTTGGGCTAGTCATGGAGACAGGCTGATGCAGCGCAACCTGTCCCTTTGGTGTGCGTGATGCGATGACAGAACGAAAACCGCTCCTTCTTGCTGCCGTTCTTCCTGCCGTTGCCTTCCCCACAGCTGAAAACAGCGAGTTCTCATGTGCCTCGCTCAAATTTCACACATCTGTCTTATTCTGAACTCCAGCCAGATGCAGGATGTATTTCTGTTTGACGGCAACGTTTCTGTCACTGCGTTAAACTGTCGGCGAGCAGCGCTGTCCAACTAATCAATGTTGTCATTTTGCAGCTTAATTTTAGACCCAGTTTGAGCGCAGTCATCCATCACGCTTTTTCTTGTATTGTGATCCTCCAAATGGCGAGGCCTTTCTCTGATACATGATGTATTTTCTTTTGCAAAAGAAAAAAGCCCCTTGTGATATTGTGAAAACAATACATACATATGTTTTTTTTTACTCTTGTTAGCACCTATCAGGTCCAATTAAACAATCAGCTTATTTTAGATCTTACAAGGATCAAGGATGATGAACATCTTTGTCAGCTATAAATCACAACAGAAATAATTTGCAAATTCCACAAACAGTTTATTTTTTGTCTGTAGTTGTAATTGGGAAAAAGTGGCAGAGCAGTACTATATACTGAATTCATGTCAGAGAAACTGGAGGAAAAGATCAGACATTGCAAGTCCTTCTTCAAGGTTGAATAATCACCTGCATGCTAATACCACAGGCCATCAACTTCTGTCTGCTTTACAAGGCGGGCCATTCACACGACAGAACAATTTAAAATACGCTTGGTCGCAAAACAGTATATCAAATGAATTTGAAAGCAATGAACAACATAGTGCTTTCCATGTTCAGTTTATTCCCTCTCTGGAGGGTCAATAAAATAAGCAATGCGCACCATAAAAGGTAGATTATTGTATCTCGTTGTGTCATCTGCATAAACGCTTACCCTGTCACAGTAAGCATTCCAACAGTTGTATGTAAACGCATTCAAAGCAATTTCATGCTACACTTCAAAGACACATACCAAAAAAAGAGAAAAAAATATAAAAGTGTGAAAACACGAGCAGACTTCCTGGCTGCATGTAAATGTCGGGTGCGACACATTTCCTGCTCGGGCCGGGGGGGGACGGCGACGGTGCTGCGTGGCGGATATTTCTGAGTGGATGCAGAGGGAGAGATGAGTGAGATTACAGCTCCGTCCCGGGATAGGGGAGGTGAATGATGGCAGTCGCTGAGAACAGCTGGCTGGCACCTGCGTGCGGAATGTGTAAGTCAGGGTGGCCCGGGGGGAGGAGTACGCCGAGGTACAGCAGCATTACATGCGCCGCATGCCGCAGTGTTTGATTTTTACATTAACCTCCAGCCCTGGGGAACCGAGCCTGATAAAGTACAACACACTCGCACAGGATCCACCTCCTCCAGGGAAAGATTAAACATCTGCTTAAATTACAGGCGGCACACGACACAAGTGTAATTATTACACTCAGCCAGTCTGCAGTCTGTGGTTTCCCCAATATTCCATAAGGTCACACTGTGCATGTAATTTCATTCATTCGTAGGGCTTTTAAGCTTCCTTTCTCCACCCAATTTATTTCATGAGTTGGCATTTAGTGAAGAGACATTTTCGTGGAATTAAAAATTCAATTTCTTTTCTTAGGACCTTTTCTGTCTCAGCCTTTGGAAGCATTTTGTTCTAGCACCTGACATAATGGTTTCTAAATTCTCACTTCTTAAATGAAAAGAGAAAACTTCTCAGAAGTAACTCAAGATTACATCACAAAAAAAAGTTTTTGCTTGTCAGAAAGATGCTGCTAACAAACCCAGTACTTTGAAATACAAGAAAAAACTCTTCACCACCTTCTTTTCTATGTACAATATTAAATCTCTGTACTCTGTACTAGTTTCTAAAAATGCTATGTTTTAATTGCTTAAAAACAACTAAAAACAACAGGTATTGGAGAACTTAATTACCTAATTAAGTTAAATTACTGTATTCTCACGTACAGTCTCAGTTTACATAACATTATCATAATCATGTGTTACTTAAGCCTGAATAAGTCCTTAGCTACAACTGAAAGGCTTTTGTGTGATTAATTCATGGTGTCAGTTTAGTCTAAACAACATGCACACTCAGTAAGTGGAAAATGAGACAGCTGGGTAGGTTATTAACTCATGCCTTAATGATAATTGTATAGTTATGTAATTAGTGATGTCATCAATGTGGTTATGGGGAGAGTTATCACAAGTAGACCTTATGGTTTCACTGTCAACGACCGATTAGAAGAACTCTAGCCTGGGTCCTCCTCTTGCATCATTTGCAATCAGGTAGACAGACCTTTTCTAGCATCCAGCTCCTCTCTGAATCTGATGTTTTTTGAGAGGTAACATCTTGTTAACATATGCCAGTCACTCAGCCATGTTGAAACTATAAACAGTAATACAATCCAGCACTATAAATGTACAGTATGCACCAAATAATTGCTTTATTGTTAAGAATAAACAAATGACTAATTGACCATCCATCAACTACAGTAACTTATATTTATCAAAAAGGTGACAGGGGCTCCATCTTGTAGTTATTTATTTTATCACATGCATTCCTTGGGGCTTATGTCCCTATTATTCCAACACATTTCTGAAACGGTCCACATGTCATCAAATACAGTTATTTGAAAGCTGTGTCTGTCTATCTTTATAGACAGCAGAATGGCATCCAGGACCTGAACAAGATGCCACTTGAACACAGTTCCCCTGTTATTAGAGTTCACTGTTTTGCATTCTTTTCCTCTTTTTTTGAACTTAACAGCTATTTATTTCAAACAATTCCACTCTGTAGAAAACACCTGCAGGAAGTCAAGGTATTACACTTCCCTTTTATTGTTTGCTTTTTTTTAAATCTCAGTTCTTTTGCCCTTATTTGACACTATGGCAGATCTTACAGTCAATAGAACACCCATGTTGTAACATTCTTTAAAACTTTCACTAGGCATTTGATAGTGAGACTGCAAACATAATCCATTCACATGACTATGAATGATTCAAAAAGGTAGCAAAAAAGTCAAGAAACCCCAGGGATGCATGCAATATATGTAACATTCCTAGGAAAGAAGGCCCTTCTCATTGTTCCACTGTAACCATTGTCCTCCAGTCCAGAAGCACGGCTCACAAAGATTGTAGATTAAATATTTCCAAACAAAAGGAACATTACAATGTACACAAACATAACCAAAGCAATACAATTACATCTCTTTGGACAGGATATCCTACATTATGTGGTTCTTGCCCCTGCCTCTTAACTTCCATTGTAAGAACTGGGACAGTTGGGAAGATATATATGGGAAGTTTATTTATATATATATATATATATATATATATATATATATATATATATATATATATATATATATATATATATAAATAAATGAAGTTCTCATACACTTCTAATTAACTTTATAACATTTATCACTTAAGGAAGAACTTATCAAGAAAGTATAACAAATTAATCACCATCTATCTGCTGCAACATGATTTACTGAATTTTATGTTAAATAACAAATAAAGGTATGAATTTGAATAATTCAGTCCCATAGCTATTACTATAAATCAGGTTTTGCGAAAGTAAATATGTATCAGGTAATCTCATCAAAACTTCTTATATTTTCGAATATTGGTACGAAAGCATCCCTAGTGATAATGTGTGATGTACATATGTCATTCCAACATCTCTAAAATAACATGCTGTTTCAGCGTTGATGGTCAGAGCATTAGGAAGTTGTGAGACATATCAGCCTTCCAGTGTCTTGCTCTCTGTACATTCAGGTACATATCACCAGATAAGGGTGTTTTTTTCAGGTTTTTATCTGGATCAATACAGCCGATTCATTATTATTCATCTAAAACTAGTCAGATAGATAGCTTTTGTTTCACCGAAGCATTGATATCAATGAAATTATATCCAAAGCTCTTTATATCAATAACATATTTCATATACTGCATCTTCTGTCGAGGGTGATATTGACCACAAAGCCATCTAAAACGTTTCCAAAATGATAAGAAATGGCATCCCAATGTAGTACTCTAACATTGCTTAGCACAAATAAGTATCACTCCCAACAATACAAATGAACAGTGTGCACAGTGGGTATCCATTATTTAGTGATACTGCAAACCTAAAATTTTAGTTTTGAATCTAAGGCAAACATACCAAAGTTCTGTTCAACATTCCGTCACACATCTTCAGCAAAATTATTGCACGCTGATGTTTTGCTGATCAATGATTTTATGAAAATGTTTAATTAACTGAGATTTTGTGCTGAATTATTTAGCAGACCAGACAGATTTTTTTGCCAAGTTCACCATCTGGACAACTGCAAGGAAATCATCATGATTAGTACCAGTTAGCAGACAAGGTTTCCCTGTGCAAAAAACAGGATCCAGACCACAGCAATGAATACAAATTTGCAGCAAATCACAGGAGACAGAGCAATTGGACTATTCAAACACGGACAGAACTAACAGAGCCGTTGCTGATGTCCGAATGGAACATATGTCTATTTTCATGGATGTCTTCCTCCCAATGACTCAGCCACAGCTGAAGTACAGAATGATTGCTCTCTGATCTCATCCTATGGATATTCTAGCCATCTTTGAACAAGTGGACATTATAGGGGATTACAGGGGACTCATCTGAGCAAAATCCATCTGAGCCTGCTTGTCTCTACCAGAAATGCAGTAGAAAATAAAGTTAGATGCCCACCAATTCGTATTGGTCATCCCTGTCTAACTAGCTTAAGTTTAACACTTACGTGATGAACCAAAAAGTGTGTTTGTCAAACAGCAGAATGGTGAGAGCATACAATACCTGAAAAAATGTGAAAATAAATACAACACAAATAACCACTGAAGTAAATATATAAAGGCACAATGCATAGCCCAGATTCAATCTCACTGTAGTGTGATTTGTCTTTAAACATATTTCAGTAGTGTTACCCTTTCATCTCCAAGCTGGCTAATATTGATTACATATTTCATGAGTAATCTCAGTTAACATTAGTGAGATCTGACTGTGACTGCATGATCTACGACCAGCTGACGAAACAAATGTAGTCTTGGTAAGATGAGGCTTGTTTGTGAAAAAAAAAGAAGATAACGTGTGCTCCAGGAAACAACTAGTTCTAGTCACAGGGTGGCATTCACTTTAAGTTTACAGCGAGGCCACTGTGGTCGGAGAAGGACACAGCATGTAAAAGTGCAATGCCAGAGAAGTGTACCCAAAAGAATGTGTTCCCTTTCTTCCTGCTCCTCACCACAGGAGGAGCAGATAGGAAGGTTATTAATCACTGATCAAAGACACACTTCAAAAGACATTTTGTCTCAGGGCTGCAGAAGGACACTCCTCAGCTTTCTGCATCTGACATCCTCAACACAGGACATTCTATGTAAAATGCTTCCCTGGATTTTTACGATGCAGCATAGGAGACAGAAACTGAGCTTGCCAGTAAAGAAGGATTCCAAAACTGATTAATAGTGCTTATTTAAAATTAATATTTTATATTTTATTTATATTAGATTAAATAATAGTTGCACTTGTGGCCATAACATAGCTAATTTTTGTGTTTGTGCACCCAATACAGAATGTACTTGCCTAATGTTGAAAATGTTTAATTAATGCTTTATCTCATCAAATTGTTATCAAACTGTTGTTATTTACCAGAATCAGCATGTTTCGTTGCTTTCTTTAAGTTCTTTAAATGCAGATTCATAGAGGCTTTATTTTGAAATTGTTGAGGAAATGGAGTTTTTAATCTTTTTTTTTTTTAATAACAGATCCCAATCTCAAAATCTCAGAACTGTCTAGCTTATGAATTGTGATTCTCACTTTAATTTTAAATGAATTACAGTGAACTTCAGAAAGAAAAACCCTGTCCTCAAAGCAGTGGAGATGGAGCTGTTTCTGTGTAGGTGTTGTATTGTGAGGCAGAGACTGGCCTTCTTCTGCTGGTAGCAAGGTTTTTCTTCAACATTGGAGTGTCTGGAATTATTACATCTGTCATTCAATACTCTGGCCCCGAAGGGAGGCAGTGGCTAGTATTCATTCCACTTGAGCCTGTAATATCTCCACTGAGTTCATTAGATTTTTGTCTTCTTGATGAATTTAACGTTCTTCTTGACCCCTAGAGTCTTCGGATTGTGCTGCCATGTATTACTCAGCCAGAAGCTTTACAAAGGCTATACATATCTCCATCACTGTGGATAAGTTCATCAAACAAGCTGCAGGGCTTTACATCTGTCTGTCAAGTCTCATATGGATGCTAGATGTCATCTGCTATTGGCAACACCACACCCTATATCTATTTATATCTATGGTATATCAATTATTGCACATTTTCAAAGACTCCTTCCTTTCACATATGACCAGAAAAAAGTGCATGCATTGACAAAAAAATTATGTAAATTCAGCTGAAAAAAGGAAAAAAGTAGCCTCAATTCTAGATTAAAAAAATTATTATTATTATTATTATTATTATTATTATTATTATTATTATTATTATTATTATTATTATTATCATTATTATTATCTAGAGTCCAAGGAACTCTCACTGATGGGAAGAAGAAACTGTAACTTGTACTTAAAATATTCTTATTGACCAATTATTTAAAAATAAACATACACACACAAATATATACTGAACATATAACTTCCTATGCATGTGAACATTGCTTAAGCATGTGGGCCATCAGCAGTAGTACACTTTTCAAAACAGAAATAGCTTTTTTTGTTGTTTACAGCTGATATGACAACAACATATCTAGCCCTTATTCCATTCAACTGTGCTTTGACATGCTATATACTGAACAACTGGGCACGATCAGACATTCTGAGGACTTCAGCAGTGCATTGTATGTCCTCTGTTAATATGATTCTATACTTCTCGCTGTTATTCAGTATCTACCTCCCTGTCATGTTCTTCCCCAACTAAGGACAACTTAGCAAGAAACTAAGAAAGTTGAAACTAAGCACAAGCCAATAAGCTATGTATGCTTACAGCACATGTCAAATGCTATCAGAGGTAATTGATATACCAATGAACATATACACGTTCATGTGTGTATATATAGACACACTCACACTTTCTAATTTCTCAGTCACTCTAGAATTTGTCAGGGGCCTGTGAGTTGTACAGATGGCAACAGTGGAGTTGGGTCTATCCTCCAATGAGTGCCCACTCCACTGTAATTCACTCTATGACTTGTAGTGTGAAACACAACCATTGGCTGAAAGAAACAGGGTCACATACAGTGGGAAAAGCATTCAAAAGAAGTGGAAAAAAAAAGATTTGATCATGTTAATGTGCATCACATCTAACTCTTCAACGCATGATGAACAAGCTCCTCACTAGATAATACAGTTCAGTTCTGATTATTGGATTTTGAGTCATGATGCTTTCAGGTACACAAGTCTAAAACTATGAGTGCTGAGTAAAATTGCAATTTTACCCCACCTGATATAGAGCCACTAAATCATTACATTTACTAGCTGCCTTTGAGAACAAGAAACTGCTTGGCTAAATTAGGTCCAGTGTTATTAGGAAAAGTCAGAGAATGCAATTTCATTCCCACCTATCATCAAGGTTCATCAATAATGAGAAAAAAAAGATGAAAAGCAGAGGAAGAATGATATTATTGATAATAATGATGACTACGACAATGGCTATGATGACCGTAACAATGACAAAAATAGTCATCATCATTCAGTAATTCATTATAAACTATTTATGATTAGTATCGGTTACCTATGTGCGAAATATGGAAAATAGTATTCTTTAACATTATTCTGATAAATCTGGACCAATCTCAGGGGTCCCAAGTAGCTCAATGATTCAGGCATTAGCTTTGAGTCCAGTCTGAGCTCTATGGCTCGAGTTCAATCCCAGCTGTGTCAATTTTTTCAACAAATTGGCTTTGTTTCACCAGGAAAAGTACAGGTATGTTAGCAAGGGTCCACAGGTTGCAACAGCGAGACAACCCTACTACAAATGGTGATTCCAAATGTATCTTGTATGTATTACTTACAATTTAGACAGCCTACAGTATTAAACTGCACAAAACTCCTTACATAGTTTGAGAAAACCTGTCTGTCAGCAGGGCCTTGATCCTTTGCTAATCTGATGTCATCACTGACCTTTACTGAGAAAGCAAAAACACACAGAAAATGACAAAACAGAGATGGGTCTGAAAACTAAATATGCAATCCTTGAACCATGAAACCATATTTTTGGTTACAGTTTGACTTAAAGCTCAGGGTAAAGGTTAAATAATATAGTTAAAAATGGTTACATGGCAACATCAAGTTGCAATTTTCTGAATTATCCCATAGTATGTATCTTCCTGCACTGTAACAACAGAAATGAAATTAAGACATGCCATCCTTCATAAGTAAATACATGAAAAAATAAGTATAAAATAATGGCGCAGATGTGACTTGTCTTCAATCACTACAATAGTCTTTTCAACCCATCAAACATTCTGGGTTTTTATGGTTTTATATGAACACGAAATTTGTAAGAATGGTGTCTCAGAGAGGAGAAATATGTTGAGACTTACCATGCATAGATAGTGAACATATTTTATTTTTCCCCCCCAATCATTTGGACAAGGCTTTAGAATGATATAGTTCAGTAGAGACATTTGAAGCTTTTATTTCACCAGGCCCATTTTGTGGTTAAAAGAAAGTCATATTCAAATGAATTCCAAGCTTTTTCTATATTCTTTTTGAAACTTAGAAATTCACCACCTGTCCACTTAACTAACACATCGATTAGATTAATAGCAACTGAATGCCTGACTGTAACAAAACAGCTTGTCATCTTCTGTAGTTTTTTTTTCTTTTATTGTTGAAAGCCATTCTCAAAGACACACATAAAAAACACTCCTCTTTCAAATGTAGCTCTGCACAGCTCATAAAACGTACAGCATAGATCACAGATCATTGTGCCTTCCTCATTCCCTGATCTGGTCAGAAAAACACTCCCTATTTTTGTCATCTATCAAAAACTCAAACCTTGAAATTGAATTTGGATTCATTGTTAGGTCTACTGATGGCTGGCAAAGTTGATATTGTTGTGATTTATATATGAACCATCTATTCAGACATCACTTTGGTTCCCAGACCCTGCATGTACTCTTTGCTTAACATCCAGTACCTGATCACTCCATGTCTGGAGTGAAATCTGATCATTGTTAGGTAGGACTGTGACTATGTTAGTATGTTGCAAGGCAATGTTGAGTTTATCAATAATTTTTCATATTACCATCGTGATACAGAATAATATCACTCATTTAGATCATTGTTTTAACATTGGATTCAATTCTTTGAAAGTCATGATCAAAACACAAATCAAAAGGAAAGAATGAATGTCTACGCTCTGTCTATCTCCAGGGCACTCTCAAAGTCATTCTGTCTTTGGAATCTTTCCTCTATTTGTATTTCTAAATGAGATTATTTTGAAGAGTGTCATTTCATCCATATAATTACTATTAATAGGGAATAAACTGTGTTTACTCCCCCCCCCAAAAAAAAATAATGATAGCCTTTTCTCATATGATATCTCCTGAGCACTTGGTGATCTCATTTTTTTCTATGGCCTCTATCTGTAATGTTTTACTCAATATCACTTCCTCCTATAAACGCTGGAAAGAAAAAGGCAGGGGAAAAGCGACTAATGCATCATTCTGACACATTTATTGTTTAGCTAGTGTTGTGCAGTCTGCTATTTCTGATATAATAAATGTTTACTGTATTTCTGCTTTAATGAACGCCTCAGGCTGCAACACGTGTTAATGCAGTGCAGTGAGGGAAGGCAACCGTGGTGGAAGGTTAATCTTGGAAGGCTGAACAAACAGAACAATTAGATTTAAATACAGCCTTAAGAACGGATTTTCATTACTCTGGAAAAAGGATGGCTAGCAGGTTTTTAGTTACAGCACACACCACGCTCCGAAAGGTCCGGTACCGGCAGAGCAGCCCTCCTCGATGCAAATGTGTGAGGCTGACCTTTAATTATGATTGACTTATCTAATGAACACAAGCACTTGTACAGTAAGGCTGGGGAATACATTTTGTTTTGAGGAATGCTACAGCGCTCCCAAAATAGTCCTCACAGATGCAAACATATCAAACTGACCTTTAATTATAATTAGCTTATCCAATATATACATGCATTAATATAGAAAGACTGAGGGATGAATTATATTTTTCAGGTATGCTGCTGGGAATTACTGTTGAACATGACATTAAGCGCCATGTTCCACTTGTGGTCAAACTATTAAGGTGTGTTCCAAAGATCAGGCATAAAGCATAGCCACAATGCAATTCAGTAATTAATTTACATAAATACAGATGGGCCTGCATCTGTTGTAATCTGGGTCTTGTTAGTTGTTTTCACGGTAGCATTTTTATCATTTGTAATTTGTCCTTCAAACTGTGAAGGTAAAATGTTGGTAGAGCAACACTGCAGATCTCAGACTGTTAACACTGTAGTCTTGCCAAATGAAACTGCTTACACATCACAGTCTTTGCCTTGTGAACTGATTTCTCCGTCTCACAGCCATGAATATCAGACAGCAAGTTTAATCTTTTTAATCTTAATCTAAAGGGACCATTATGTCAAAATGTGAAAAGTTTAGCACATTAAAGCAGCAAACAGACACAGGCCTGTTTGAAGAAATAGCAATGTCCCAGATGAACCCTTCTTCCTTGAAATATTGTATGAATGAGCTCTATTCAGTTGGTTCGTTCAGAGCTCGAAGTAGATCTTCAAGCTGATCTGCAAAATAAGCAAAACTTTTCCATGACAACATATAATCCTTAGATAAAGACACTGTGTGATTTATTAAAACCCACAGTATGTGGAAAATCTATCAATGTCTACACTGAGTCATTCAAATATAACAGAGTTCAAAGAGTTTCTTACATCAGGCTTCTGAGTAACCTGGTCAGCAATGTGCCCATCTTGAATGCAGGCTGAGCCCTACAGCCCAGGTTTGAAGCTGACCATGTCATCTGCCGCCAATGACCTGGAGCCCACACTTACAGAACAAACTGGCTTTGTTCCGCCAGGGATGGAGGTGGGTAGGTCTGCAGTGCACTGTGGGACTTGCACTGCAAAAACAGATGCATTGGCATTGACATGGCGAGATGAGCCTAAAGTAGTGCAAATGGCAATCACAAAAACAGTTAGGTGAAAAATTAGGAAAATGAACAAAAAAAGCAGGTATCCTCACAGGAAATTATGATGATCAACTTTTTTTATTCTCAAAACAGAGATTTGAAAGAAATAATATCTGATTGGAAATGGAAAATAGAATGTTTCACATATCTTTTTGGGTGTCAGAATTCTCATTTACAGCAAGCAGGTTGTTTTAGTTATAACATTATAGCAAGCTATCAATGCTCCAGCACTGCCCCCAATCTGTACTGACAAGAGGTACCTGGAATAAACTCTTCTTGCTCAGTGTTATCTCCTTGTAACTCATACTGGAAAACTAACAATGCTTAGAGGCTTGTGTCCATTATGATTAATGACACCTTGTTTGGCCTTTGCGTGTCAATGCCTTTCCAGCACTTTAAAAATTTCCAAGGTTAATATTTCTCCCCAAGTAACCCAATAACAATGAGATGCCCTTTAGAAGTCCATGTTTAAAAGAAAGGCTTCTGTGGACAATGCATTGCCTCAGACATATGAGTGGTCTACTGAAGGACATTGGCATTTGGTAGGGATTAAACATTTCAAACTATCTTTGTCTGCCCTTGTAGTATGCCAGTGTGTATCCTTGAAACTTGTGCTATTAGAAATTGACTATATGTACATACCTTGTACATGACAATGCCACTTTATCAGGCCATTCTGTACATTCACAAATATTAAGGTGGGAAGTTACAGTAGTCCTACTGCTAGTAGATTTGGAGTTTGCATTTAACAACAGCTTAGTAAATACCTTTGATATCTTCTCTTTGTTGCTCACTGAATTTTAACATTTGCACATGTGCAGCAATTCTGTTTCACTTGATGTGTCTTTCAGATGAAAGACTTGCACATGGACTTGCATGAGATCATTAGTATTTTGCATGTATTGCATTGCTGTATTTGTGTATTCCATTAATTGTACTATTAATATTATCTGTAGTTTACCAAAGTGGCAGGCTTGCATGGAGACAGTTCTGACAAATAATGGCAACCTCATCAGTGAACAGTTGCACCTGCATTTCACAATGTTTTTTTTTTTCCAAGAAGAAACTATTTAAATACATTTCACCACAAGTATGAATGTTAACATTGTTTCTTATCAAAACTGGCATGCATATTAAAAAAGTAAAATACATAACTGAGTCCACTTCCAACTCAGATAACAGTTGCTAATGCAAATGTTCTGTCTCCAAGCAAAATTTCAGTAAACAATGTTAATTCAAATCCTGTCCAACAAGCAATTACTCAAGCTTATCACTTTTCACACAATATATCATCCACATCTCACACACTGGAAAAAGGGCAGGTTTTGGCATGATTATGCTCATCCATTAGAAAAAACTCATTGCAAAATACTTTAGTCAGTGATAATTCCATCTCCACATTTTAGGCTTAACTAGTTCACATCATTATGCATTGTCTAGAGGCATTTCAGTATTGAAAACCGTTGTATATCCAGATGTTAACATGACCAGAAAAATGATAAAATATATAGCCTACATACTACACAAAAACAGCAATAAATGACATGCACATATTGGCTTTTTCGTGTATGCATCTTTTTTTTTTTTTCCTCAGACATTAATATTGAATGGACTTGTGCAATTCTCTGCCTCTCTCAACTCAGATGTTAAGCACTTTTAAATGCAGATTTACTCCATTTAAGCACAATTAAAGGCATATCAGCTTGCCTATGCTGTGGAGGCTAGCTGGGAGAACACTCATTCCCCACTTCTATCTTAATGGCAACTCCACATTCCCCCAGGCTTTGACTCAGCAAAATTCAGAATATATTCCCTCTGAAGAAACAAAAAAATATATATTTGACCAGGGGCTCTAGCTGATGATTCAGAAAACAAGCTAACGGGCTGCAGAAGTGTAATGTGAATCTATAATTACTTTCTGGCTCCTATCCAGTTGTGAGGCTAAAATAAAGAATGGCAAATACTGTGGGGAAATAAACTATACTTGCACACTAACTGCTAAAAGGGTTGCCACCCTTTAGAGTATGAATCATGGCGATGTTATTCTGCATATCCCTCTCAATGAAACTCCTTAAATATCTATATTTTAGTCCCAAATCTGCTGATGCTTTCTCTTTCCACACTGTTTATGAGCTTATATTCAGCTGAATTTATCGCTGCCATTAGTGTACCAGTGGACTATTTACGTTTGGAAAGGGCTGTGTTAAAGATTTCTAATTTGTCTTGACTTTGGCCTGTACAACCAAATGGCAAAAGCCATTAAGTAAATTGTAAATGTGTTTTTCTTATTCGACCCCAAGTCAAAAAGCCTACAGAAAATCACCAACAACCAAACCAATTTAAAAGAGTGGATATTTCACTCTAAAGAGCGAGTCATCTAATTTGTGTGACAATTAAATACCAAAGGCGTCTTAATTAAGCTTAAGTACACACAAGATCATGGCTGCTTTAGACAGATTCATATCTGCAAGTGAAACGTGTAAATCGCATTTATAGCAGCAATTTTTTATTATTTTCAGAAAAGCAGTTTACAAAAGTAAGTAAATGACTTTATGCTGTGGCGATTCTCAAAGTCTTGAAACAGATGTCCACTTATCTATGTATCATACTCTGAATACAATGAACATTTAAGAGCCAGATCTACACAACATTTGAGGGGGTTTTAACACTGCTAAAAAGTTCACGACACTGACACATTGGCACAAGTATTTTTTCAATAACAGAAAAGCAAGAGCTTCTGCATTTTGCCTTGTTGGGAGAAAGCAAAATATTTGGCAGAGAATAAATGTATGAGAAATACATTTTATCACATTTAGCAGCAATTGCAGGTAAAGTAACTGCATGGAAATTTTAGCATCTCGGGAAGGCAGGCGTTAACACTGATCCAGGCATAACAGCATTATTGTGGCTGCTTGTAATCACAGAGTTCACATTTTCCACATTGTACACTGTCCCTTGTTCTGAATACAATGTGGCAACAAGTGCAATGCCAAGTTTAGGCTACTTTACACCACTGATGGCTTCCCAAATATGCTAGGGCCAACTGACTGTACCCATGTTGATCCCCCACCTCCCAACTGATATGTGTGACTCCAGAGGGGTCATAACAAACATTGTGGTAAAGTACACAGAATATGTGTTTTGACTTTTATCTTCACACACAGATGTTTATTCAGCAAAACAATAGGACTGTGGCCATGGAGGATAAGTAAGCACCTGAATGAAAAATGTTGAGCCCTATCATGAGTCCACAGCAACAGCACAATAAGGGTGTAACTGGCTTCATTCCAGGTTTGAGTGAGTTTACGTCAGCCAAAGATCCCCACTGCTTATCAGTGCCTCTACTGACTCATCAGGCACCTAGCTATTATCGGGTTGCTGTTGTCACTGAGAGATTCTCAATTCTCTAATCAAACCTAGCTCTCCTGTAGGGTACTATGGGACTTTTAGTGTGTAGATTATCCACAGCCAAATAAAATAACTGTAATAACATTAAGAGGCCAAAAACTGTCAGTTAAAATTGATGATGCATTACTTCATGCCTGGAGATTTCCTGTAAATTGAGTTGTTTAAGGTCCTTAAATCCCACAATAGTCAAAAATAAATCAGTTCCCTATGACTAGCACTAGGCTTTATCATTAGCAGAACACAAAGTCTCCTACTCCTTTCATATGCTCAGAACAGTAGCTGCATACAGGACCTCAAACTCCAAGTGTATTCACAAGACAAGAAAAACACAGCAAGCCTCCACAACCTCATGTTTGTTCACGCCATCTGCAGCATGGGAGATACAACAATGTCATCACCATAATTACATTTCTAATCCCTGTGCAACACAGATAAATACTAGTGGAGTCTACATTAATATAGCTGTAGAGAGGCCTCATTCACAAGAGTGCTACAAAAAAGCATGCAAATAAAAGGTCATTTGTATCTCTGACAGACATGGAAACAAAGCCACCTGTGGATTCCAAAAGTGCTTGAGTGCACTTCCGTTAATATGTGGACCTATGATGCAACATGTACATTACAGCAATCAACCTACATTTAGTGATAAACAACTCAGTGGGCTTCATTCCAATGACAGAGAGCTATTTTCAGCCACATGAAAAATCAACACGTTGGTCTGTTAATCTCTATACTGCATTTGAACAACACCGACAGTAACAAAAAATAAGGTCTTATAATGTACTTTCACACATTGCTATACTGGATATGACTAGCAACCAAACACCAGGCTGGGCAGCACACATCATCTGTGTGGTCAGAGACATGGCCAGATATCTGCTAATCACTCCTTAATGCCATGAAGCGGTTAACATTGCTAGCAGATAACTGCTGTCAAGTTTTGTACATGGGAAACTGCAAGCTTTCCACTAACAATAAGACTGATTAATCATTTCTATCATTCTCTAGCAAAGCCCACAACAGGTCGGATACTGGACAGTTTCAAAGGCATGTATGGGAATTCCTCATATTTTTTTGAAGCTTTACCTGGTGTCCACATAACAGGACTCACTGCCAGTTAAATCATTTTCAAATTGTGAATAATCAGGCTAAAGAGAGGAGTGCACACTGATGCATTGATAGTAGTTTCTACGCATATAAAACGAGGCAACACACTGAGTTCCTGTATTAATGATGATTTTGAAGGGCATGCTGCCCTCATCTTTTGTTCGCCAAATGTGAAGAAAGTGTATGCCTTGCCTACCTTCCAGGAACAATGGAAATCTGATTAGATTCTGCACACATATGATTTTTTTTGGTTTCAGTTTTAGAGGTGAAATTTTGCATGCAGGAAGCAAAGTGGTAGAATTGCTATTTTATGATTTGCATGTGTTTGCGCCTCATTCTTTAACTTTCTCTTTCTCACATTTCATTGGACTGATCTGAATTTCATATTGGCTCTCACTCCTTTGTTAGAAATGTGGGTTGGAAATGTGTTTATTCTAACAGAAGGATATAAGTACAGTTATTTCTATTCATTTCAGCCCCTTAAACAAATTCATAATTCAGACAGGTATTCAACATTATTGATTAAGAGTAATTAGTTGTTCAATGGGGCCTACGACAAGTAATTGAACAAGTAATTAAGCTTAACTGAGACAGCTGCACCAAATTTGTTCAAGGGACATACATTCATAAATATATGCTACCACAATAAAGCAATTTTGTACTTTACCTTTTTATTATCTTATATTTTATTTTTTAACAGCACATCTGACGAACAGCTTGTAGAAGGTTGAATTATAGCATACATGTCACATAACAATCCATAATCAGTTTTCAACTCAGTTAAAATGGATTCATTTAGAAGTCGGTTGGAGCACAAATCAGACTAAACTGTAAATCACCAGCACCATACTTGAAAAACACTTGTTTAGCTATCTGTGATGGGTTTGACATTACTGACATTGACATGATATTATCCCCTCTTGCTAATGACAATAAAACGTGATTTTCTCACAGCAGTCTGCCAGGTGAACATTCACATTTCCAAACTCATCAAAACTGTCAATGTATTGACAAGTGTTTAACTTAAAAACTTAACTGAAAGGACTTAATCATATCCCATATTAAATTAAAATTGGTAAATACACCCAAGATACAGGATGCATACAAAATAAATATACAGTATAGAAACAAGTCACGCTTTATGCATGACGCCTATGAATGAAACACCACTGCACTGATTTGTAATTTTTTTTGTTTCAAGCCAAAAGGGTAACATTAAGGAAAGGGTGACCTAACAATATTAGCAACCTTACCGTCTTTGCATATGGCAAGTATCTGCAAAAGATGGCAATACAATCAATTTACATGGGCAGCTGGAGGTCATCATCCCCTGGAGTTTATAGATAAGGGATCGGAAGTAGAAACTTTTGTAACTTCACAATACAAGCTCCCACGTACCATTCAAGGCTACCATTCCAGAACTGTATAAAGAAGTGTGCAGTTAGGACTGCACTCAAGGAAGTGAAATTTTTCACTTTGACCACAGACATGTTGTGAAGTATTACAATGACATCATTACCAGTGCACTTTATTAACACATGGCAACTGGAGTCAAAGTGTAAGAGGCACTGCCCGAGCATTAGGTGTTTGTCACTTTGTTGTCAGTTTTGTTTATAGCTAGCAGAAAATGTGGGACCTGCAGAAAGCCATGTCGAGATTGGTCTGACATTCTCTGATCACTGTAGGTTATTGTTTCTTTATGCATTACTACTACTAGTACTGCTACTACTACTACTAATGATAATAATAATAATAAGAAGAAGAAGAAGAATTGTACAAAGTACTTCATAAGTCAACATAGTAAACAAATGGTGAGTTACAAGCTTGTTAAAAAGATTTTTTAGAATCATCTATATGAATTTAATATCAGCGATGAAATATTAATCACCAATACCTTATGTCATCATCCATCAGCACACACACACACACACACACACACACACACAATTATGGGGCACTTTGTGCTCGCTTATAATTTTTAAATGGTTTTAATATTATGAGAGAGAACACATAAAATGTTGCTGAAAGGCAAATGTTAGCTATCATTCTTACATTCAAGCTAGTGTTTAGCTCCACGTTTATGTCATTAGCAGACCATTCTTCTGTGGAGTAGAGGGACATGTGCAAAAGCAACTCAATATGACATGAAGAGTCATTCTAATTGGCCTGTGCTTTCTGCACTGTTGCATGGGCATAGTCAAACACTTATTTGCCTTCTGGACTGCAGACTCATACAATTTCCAAGTAAAGAATACATTGAGAAAACATCCATCTAGCCACATGAAAAAACGCAACAGAACGAGATGACAAAATGGAATGAATATTTTTGTCCTGGCAGCATGATCTCTCTCCAACAGCAAGTGATTACTGTAATACCTGGTTGAAATCGCTTTTCTCTTACCATATCAATACAGTACATTTAATGGTGGTGACCTTACAGAAATAAATGAATAGGGAAATTAACTGATCTCTAATGTAACCTAAGAATATGTCCCATGAGGTGATTCCTGTGATATATCTAACCATTAGCATAGTCAGGTCTATGATGAGATCTGTAGACATGGATTGCACTCTATAATGAGGTCAAATACTGCCGTCCACAATTTCTCTTTTTACCATTAATGACTCTACTATTTCCCCTTTACATTCAAGGTAGGTGTAAAAGTAGATGTCAGGTGACAGTGAAACAGAAAATTCAGGCCACTGTCCTTAGAGTAGGAGAGCAAGGAAACAGAAATATGCAAGAGAGGAGGAAGAGGACGATGTGGCAAAACGGTACGGATGGAGAATCAGCAGAGGTGGTGAGCTGGAGTGTTTGTAAAGGAAATGCTGGGTAAGTAATAGATTTAGAATTTTTCTATCTTGCATCATTTTGATGTGCTATACCCCTGTGGTAAAGGCAAAGTGAAGCTGTTGTTCCCAGTCCTGCAGCTGATCAATCTTCCCCTAGTTTCCAGGGGGAATCCGGCAAACCTTCTCCTGGCTCCCCATCCATCAGACGGCCGAAACAAAGGTAAACTTGGCAGATGCGGCCAGCCGCGGCTCACCATTAATCTTAATAGCTAACTGTAATTAGGAGCAAGAGGTATGAATGGACACGACACCATAAATAACTCCAAACCAGAAGGTGATAAGATTGAGAATAAAGGAGCTTGTCTTTTAATGGTCTATATAGTGCAAAAAAGGCATGTGTCAAAAAGGACATGGATTCATTTGTTTTGCATATTTTCATTTAAAGAGCAACTATAAAGGATGCTGCTCCTCTTTCTGTGTTTTAGTTGTTGTTGTTTGTTTGTTTGTTTGTTCTGAAGGTTAAGTGATAATAAAATAATAGGCTTTATTCTCACATTTCCAAAGTTCCCAATATGAAAATAAATCTACGGAAATGAATCTACAAATGTGTTGTTTTAAGGACAATCAAAATAATTCATGCATTGGAGTTACAGCCATTTACCAAGTTTTCAGCAAGCCATCTGTAAATTTATTTAGATTTTATTTTCCCTGGTATTCACCTGCAAATCTCCTGTGGTACAGTACATGGCAAATTATAAACCATTAGCCATTTGCCAGTTTCATAAATCTCTGTGAGCACAAACGCTCGGGGGATAATCAAACTGAAGCGTGAGTGCTGTCTGACCGAAATAAACAGTTATAACCCCCTGGTAAGACAACTGGAGAGCCTGTGGAGAAACTCTAGAGTGTCTGGAACAAATTTCATTTGAATTGATTGGCGCCGCTCATAAATGTAAGCGCTATGACTGATGGTGTTGTCATTCCGTCTCTGCTCTGTGTCCTTGGTACCTTGTATAACAACTGTGCACTGCATTTCCATCTGACTGAGCAGTTTAAACACAGCCCTGTCTTTGGAAAATGGATTGGGCAAAAGCCAACTCTCTTCCCTCATACAACTCATTTGCAGCAAAAGCATATAATAACTGGAAATTGGCTAACATGTCTATACATTGATCAAATTCATGATAGTCATTTTGTAAGCCGTTTCATACAAAGCAAAACAAATAGTGCAATGGAGAAGTGCTAAATGGTTGATGCAGTGGCATAGCAAATCGTGTAAAATCAAGGATACAACCACGCACCACACCAAGGCCTGAGGCTTTAGCCTTAGTCATCTGCATATGTATTAGGGCATTCCATACCAAAGCATATCATCTTTAAGCTTTAGTTCAAAAAACAAGCAAAAGAACTCAGAGATGTATGAGTAGTATCAGAGTTTTTATCTGATGTTCTGTAGGAAGCTGAAATAATTTCATTAACAGAGTGCTCTTTAACGCATATGAAAAATGATTTTCAACCCCAAAATACTAAGGTAAAATCTCGATTTTCTATCAGTTTTAGTTCATTTTTGTGTACAGACCACAGCTACATGTAACTGGCTAAATAAAGTAATCTCCTGACTGTGTGCATGCTTGTACCGCAGGTAATGTCGAATGTGTTTGCACATGTCTCCATATCCGTATTCATTATCTCCTTCTTTAGCACTGAGAGCATGTAGAGTGTAGAAAAGTGCAGCCTCTCCCTTCTGTGTGAGCACAGTCGGAATGCTGTGTGGACATCACCGCGCCGGCAGCTGCGAGTGCTGTCCAAAAACAGTGGCAAGTCAGTAAATCTTCACGTCTGGGGCATGCGCCAACTGATCAGCCGCTGGGAACAAAGAATGTGCCTGTTAAAATCAGCCTGGGGTAGCGCAGGAAGTGTGACAGAGTGCATTTTACTGTTCAAAAGAGCGTTAAGACTGCAAACTGGTACGACTGCAAGAATGTGTTCTCTCAGGATGAGCCAGTTCCAAGCGCCGCTGCATCGTGTGCAGTCTACAGAGACACCTCTGTGCCCTTCCCTGCGGTACGCCGTAGGTGGGACTGTCAGTTGTAGCACTGTGGGGTCCCCCCCCCTTTCTCTTATCACTGGCCCATGCATAACCATCACTTTGGAGGAAGATAAATTGGCTCTGGGAATGACTCAGTATTCTGTATAATTCAGAATAGCCTCTGTCTTGTTTTCCCTATTATGACTGTAACCAGATACACAACTTTTCCTTACCACTTTTGCTACAAAGTACTATTATCACAGATAGTACTGCCTCTACTAATACCACCAACAAGATAGCTACTGTGTACAGTCAACTCCTTATCACTGCTCAGGATTGTTGTGATGTTATACATTCAACTATCCATATAACTGTATACACATAATAGAGGCAGGCAAAGTTAAAAAGGGAAAATTAAAATGGGAAGAGCTCGGTATCACAAGCTATACTATCTAATATCTTACCACAGGGAGTTGAAAGTACTACAAACATCAATAATGACAGTAATAATTATAATGCTTTGTTCAAACTGCATTAATGGTTATTTTATCACAATCAGATGGTCTTCTCAAGAGAACTTAATTAGCTCTGAAAAATAAAGGGCAAAACATGGAGACAAAGGATATGTTCAATTGAGTCAATCAGGATATTGCCTTGTCAATTACCCCTTGAACCCTGAATCTCATTACCTTTCATCTGCATGCTGTAAACTGCATATCCATCAACAATTATGCTGACAGGTTTTCCTCACAAAGAACGCATTTCCTGAGTTTTGCCAGGTTTATTTAAGATACAATGAAGGTATGAGAACTGCTAATAAAGATCTATTGACAAGACTGGAAACATTAATCTCAGTCAGGATCTCACTTTTTCTCATTAGCAGATCAGAATGTTCTGCGGGGTACTAATTAAATGAGATAATATAATAGGATGGCTAACAAAAATAATAAGCATCAAGGACTTTCCTTATGAGTTTCAAGGAGGCTTATCCATTGCATTCATTCAGATGCCTTTTTTTAATCAGAGAGCGTCATGGGATATCACTGCTTTTGATACGCACAATCAATTTGAAGGAACCCATGAGACTGTGCATGTGAAACATATTTGACTTGACTTTCACGAGTTTTTCATGAAATGAAATGTCCATTGTAGCATTCCAAAGTCACTAATGCTGTCATCAAGCCTTGGTTCAAAGCCCATTGCATAAAAAGGTAAGACAGAAAGGGTGAGTCAGAGAGAGAAAGAGATTTGCTAATGTGCCATGTGAAACAAAGCATCACCAGTCTTTTTTTCATGATCAAATTGATGATTTTTAGAGTAGGGCCATAGTCCACAAATTACAATGGAAAATTAGCTTTTCATTGGTAATTCAAAACTTTAAATGTTTTAAACACTAAATGATATACCTGACACATCTACAATTTACACAAGTAAATTGAATTCTTTCAATGATGTCCATATGTCTGTCTTTAAGTATAAGAACTAGAATAACTGTTTGACAGCTATTGCTTGTTACAAGAAACAAACTATTTTGGTTCTACTTTAATCTTAACATGGACCGAAACCATGCAAGCAAATGTCAAAAAATAACAACAAAGAAACAGAACCACATATATAGTTTTCTAATATACCTTGTGTGGCAAAGTTTCTCAAATTGTTGTCGACACAAATTTAAAGCATTATTAAAGAAAGCTGTGAATACTCATCAGAGAGATGTCTAGTATCTTACCCTTATTTGCTTACGACAGAGGTAACAATGTTTGGAAGAGCCTGATCCACAGCCTGGTTTAAATTCAGACATGGATTTACATTAAAAATTCTGGACTTTCAGATTATTCAGTATTAAGGATTGTTCTCCCCTGCCCAAACTGCACTGCTTCTGAAACTGTAGCACAGTGCCTCCCTTATGAGCATGGTGTCTATGTGTAGGTATTCAATCAAACATTTGATTTCATGTTCCTCAACTCATGTTATCTACAGTATCTGATTAACTGTCCCAATGGGTTCCAGTATGCACTGCAGAAAAAACAACCAGACAATTACAGTGTGTAACAGGATTAATAAGCATAAGGGTGGCATAAGGCTAACAGACCTAATTTTTATGGATGTGATGGGTATATAAATACAATGGAGATGATTTTTGGAATGTCCTTTCCTGAGTTTAACCATTTCTCTCGCTGCAGCAAATCAGACAGACCCCCCTCAAATTTGTATGCTCAAATAAAGGGTCATAAAACAATTGAGTGTTATACTGAGTGTTTCCTTTGTCTCCTGTACAAGAAACTGGCAACTAGTGAATGAAGTAGCTAGAATCCAAACCTATATATCTTGCAATGGAAGACTCCAAGTGAGACTCTGCCAACAGATTAAGGAACCACGTAGAGAGACTTTTATGGAATTTTAACCTGAATGACAGATCTCAGAGCTAAGCCAGATCCAGAACATTATCTGTATCCAACCAAGGAGAACCACAAGCATCAACGACAGAAAGAACCAGGCCTCCAGTTCAAAGAGGGACAAAGAGGAATTGATCCAGTTGGGTCCTTCTCCAGTCTACACAGAGGAGCCAGACCAGAGATCCAGCCCTACCCAGCATGAGGAGAGAGCCAAATCACACCCAAATTCTTGCAGTGTCCAACTGAGAAGCACTGACAAAGACTGTGTCCCAATCCTCATCTGAGCAAGTAAAACAGTCTGCAAGAAGTCATATTACATGTGAAATATCAACACAGACAAATGCACAAAACTTTACCTCCAATTAATCTTACAGTTTTAGACTAGCAATGGAACAATTTATATGTTTGCAAAAAGGGGTAGTAACTGATATGAATCTTGGGATTCTGTTGACAATCACAGCTTTACAACAAGATACATGTCAAAGTGATTCAGATTAATTTGAGTCTTGAAATACGGCCACAAACTTTTCATTAATCCAACTGGTTAAATGTCTAGTAAATGAAGATGTCACAGTTTCTGTTCACTTCTGATTAAAACACACTGGAGTCATTAATTCCAATGTTTCCACTGTTTTAAATTGTATGTGAGAAACACTCTTTGGTAATATCATATCATTGGATTCATGTAACGAATTAAAGGTAATGAGCAATAACCTGCACACTAAAAATTTGAGGTTTTTTTTTTCTTCAGATGAGCAAAGCTACCTATATGACTGTGTTCCACCCAATAGCTGATGTAGATAAAAACTAAATGTCTCTATGCTTTATATTATCACTCAAACACATACACACACACACACCATCCACACACACATACACATTAAAAAACTTACATAACATCACCAGGGACACTTCTGAGAACGGTAACAGCATAGTGCTTAAATCTTTGACTTCAGCACCTCCGGCAAGCCTAAACTTCTAGAGATTAACAATGTGTGTGTATCAGTTCCTTTTGTTGAGTCCACTCTCCACAGTGACAAATCAATCTGAAAACCTGAGTCCAGTGGATATAATTGTTTCCTGAACAGTTAATTCCCAAGACCAGCTCACAATAATAAAGGTCCTTCTCCTAATGCTATGCCACATAAGGACCAGGACCAGCCTAACATAGAACAAGAAAATAAATACATTTTAAATATTAACTAATGCACAATTCAATAAAGTTTGAGGAAACCTTTCAAGTTGAGAATTGGTTAAAATCCTTATTACTGTTGCTGTGCTATATGGGCATTACATAAAGACTCACTAACCTTGGGAAACATAAACACCTTTCCATATTATCCTTAATTAGAATTTTAACTTCAGACTAAAATGATAATTTTACCACAGAAACAGTCATAAGCACTGAAACAAAACAGCATTAACACATCAACAGTACTGGCAACTGTGTGTGCATGGAATAGAGTTAAATTAGACTGTTATCATTCTCCTCATCTCAAAGACAGACATCTCTACCAGGGTCTTGGAATGCAATTACAAATAATCAGTTTACTGAGCAGCATGAGTATCACAGGCTCTTTATGACAAATGCAGACCCCAGAGAGAGGAACAAGAGCACAGTCTGAACATATTTCAACATAATTATTTAACATCCATAAAATGACTTTTGAAAACATGACCACTCAATTCAAGTTTTTAACCTCCTTTAATTCTTGAAACCAATGTGCACAACACACATTCTTGTACATTTTGAAGGCACATTTAACTCTAAGGATAATGTAATTCAACTGATTCTTCCCAATACTGGGCAATAGGGGGCAATTTAATTATACATGCAAAGATATTGCTAATATCATTTAGTAGCGCAATTAAATTCAGAGATATGAATTTGAGCTCCTAAACATCAATCAATAAAATCCTTTCACTAATAACATTTCTTAAGGATAATGTTTAAAAATGACCAAGCGGCATGTGAGTTAGGCTATCCAACCAAATATTTCAATTTGTCACAACATATGCTAAACTAATTTTTGGCATTACCGTGAGCATAACTCATGAAATTATAAATTCATGTCATTACATAAGCACAATGGAAACACTACAGTACAGTACATCTCCATAATTTTTTTTGTTCTTTTGCTTTTCTCCGGGGGTTTCATTAAATTCCCGCAATTACGTGAATTTATGATGAAATGTAAGATGATAATTCAAGCAAAAGATTTAGTGCCTGTAATAGATAGTCTGACCCTTTGTCTATTCTCCTTGCACAAGAGCACATTTTTTAAAATTTACTGTCTAATTTTACTGGTGTTATTTTTCGTCAACGACAAGTATCACCTTGTACAGTAGATCTTAATGCAGTAAATCAGATGTGGAGCCAAAGAGTACTGCCATAAAACATAAGAGGCTTAGAGTGCCGTGAGCCAGCTATGATAACTTAAGAACCAGCCACCTCAGAGTTGTGACATTGCCTGTCTCCTTAAACTGGGGAACACAGCAAGCAGAGCATGCTGCTGTAACCAGACATTGATATTCCAAGCAAGCAGCAGCAAATCACACATGTACTAGATAAGGAATTTAGAATTAATAACACAGACAGATCCCCTTCATGGCTTAATATCACCCTATTAAATCCTCATTGCGATTCCATGATTAACAAAAATGAATTCTGAAGCTTTTTTGGCCCCGGTGATCGTAAAGCTATCTGTCTTCCTTTCATTATGGCTGTGTAGTTCATACCCATTAACGAACACAGGTGGTTTTGGATTGGTTTCATGTTGAGCGGCTTCCTTCTGAACGTACTGCCATGCAGTGTCCAGATGTTATCAATAAATACACATCAGCAGTTCTGGGGGGGAAGAAGCATCATTGACAATTCCATGGGAACTACTTAATCCCATAAACTACTTAATCCCAAAACATTTCAGCTAGTTCCAAGGCAGTTAGAGTTTGTGAAACCATTGCTCAGTATTATTGTGAATAATGAAATACTTCAGTGCCTGTGTTGTAGGTGTTTCCTTCTTTAGGGGAAAGCAGATTTATCAAAGCATTTTGGAAGTCTGCTACAGCAAAAGGAACAATCACTTTAATACATATGTAACTGCTGTTCCACCACCCTGAATGAATAGATCTTTATTTGTCTCATAAGTCAGAGAAATTTACTCGGCTGTGATATAGCATTCAATAAAAAGGCTCACTTTTATTTCAGTTGACAACGACATTTAACAACAGATTTACCTGTTCCCATAATTTCTGTGTGTTTGTACTGTCTGAATGTAAGACATTCAGAAACTGTCATGCAGCATCTTATAATGCTGTGAGGTCTGACATGAGACTCAATGAGATCAAATACTGTGTTACACTTAGGGACCTTTTCAGACTTGACATACATGCATGTAAACCTTGCTTAATTTCTGAATCAGTTCCTTTGCAAAAAGAAACAGAGAAATTTGTTGCTTAAGAGCATGTTCTAATTGTGTCTGAAGTATGTTGACTTAAACATCAATGTTTTGTGACATTACCACATCCTAAACAAACTAAATTTACCAATTTACAGATATGTTCATCAGATGTCCTCCAGATGCTCTTGCTTTCTCTATTCAAATCAAGCAGGAGAGTTATGTGTAATAACTCTATTGTGTGAGAACTCAACAGTAACCAGAGTGCCTAGGAAAAAAAATCAACCACTTTGCATGTGAAAGGGGAATTCCATTTCGATGTATAACCAGGACAATGCTGTAAAATACTCATTCTTTTAGCAGATGACATGGTCACAATCCAATTGCTACATGCACACAACCTATTACAGCTCAAAATTGAAGTCTACCCTGGTGTCACACCAAATTGTGCCTCACAACACAGGTCCTTTATGCCTTATGACAGAACTACAAGACTAATCTGGAAAATGGCTTTTGTTCCTTTCTTTTCTCCTTGGTCCAACTGACAGCAGATGCCTTCTGCTGTCTATGTGAAGACAATTCCATTTTTTATCTTCAGTAACTCAGCTCAAATAATTTGGTGCATCTCTTGTGGATTCCCATATTGTCACTAGCCATATGGCAATCCCTGAATGATGGACATATATGTGTTATAATCCTTCATTTCACCCACATTATTTTAAGATATAACAATTCTCTTGCACACTGTACTTGTGAAAGTCCATCAGGAGACTAGCATCAATATCTCCATCCATTCCCAAATGCTTTTGGTTCCATTGATATTGCAAGGCTTGCTGTGCTTTATCTTGTGTGTGCATCTGTGTGCATTTTTCCCCCACACATTCAATGGCACTGGTAAATACACACCATTCAATCCACACAGCTATATCAAGTACATGCACCACACAGCACTGGGGGCCTCCACACAGCTGATAAGACTATTATAATTTGCCCGAATCTGACTCCACAGACTATTGTGGCCTATACATTTTCAAGACATGTTTATTCCCCCTCTCCAGCAAGCAAACATATATAAAATGTAATTACTGTTGACATAAACAAGAAAACCCACATTACCTACAATAGAAGCTTCAGCTCTTTGGTAATATAATACTGTATCGAAGAGCAGTTAATACATCTCATAGTAAAAAGTATCAATGCTATTAAAGAAAACTAAAGTCAGATCAAATCAAACTCTATTTGAGTCCAAAATCAATGACACAATGTCAGATAACCACTATGCAATTACCAACTGTGCTCCAGAATGCAGCAGGGACAGCAGGGAAAGAAAAAGGTACTCACTATTGTATTTGAGGAGGAAGTATTCTGGAAGTTTGCATCATAAACACATTCTACACACGAGGCTCACTGTGATCTGTTGCTGAAACTTCGCAGAGGTGAAGAAGGAAAAAAGGAAACGTGTGCAGTTTTTTTTTTCTATTTTTTCCCAAGACATTTCGGATGTCGTCTCTGACAATACAGAAATTTTTTTAATAAAATAAATAAAAAAAATAAAAATGTAAAAAAAAAATTTATCTTGAAAGAGTTTCCAGTTTTTGCTTGCAGGTGGACATAACCTGAAAGGCATGCTTGTCAGCTCTCACATCTGTTCACCATCCTCTCATAAACAAGAGGCCAGTGATGGAAATTCCCTTTGTTTTAGTAAATTATAGTAATATCTTCAATGTAAAATAATTTACAATAATTTAATCAACCTTGCACAGGAAAAGTGATTAAAATAAAAAAATGCACTACTTATTGCCTATTGATGTCAATTGATTGTGATTACTGTAGTAGCTGAAACATTTGATTGTCTGCATATAATCCACCTCTGCCCACAAAGCACTAGCCCTCTCTTCTTGTGCATAATTGGTGAACAAAGACCTTTTCATTCAATAGTTTCATCCCAAATGTGCATGGAAAACTCCCTAGATATAAATGCATTCGTGCATTTAATGTGCCAGAGAAAGTGGGTAGTTAACATGGCCAGTGCATTACTGAGAGCTAAAATTTCAAGGAAAGTATGAATTGAAAAGAATGAGGATGACTGTATGTAGTTAATGTTTCAAGCAAAACATTAATGTCACTTTCAAGCTCACCAGAATACAGAAGCTTGTGCTACTTCAAAAAAAAATTTCCCTGGGGTCCCCTTAACCCCTATGTAGCAAGCACATTTGAAATGAATCCTAAACCACTGGCACAAACATAACTGTGTCAAATTAAGCGATGAAATAAGATTTTTTTTAAGTGTTTTTCTAAAACTAACATCTCTCTTGGGCTCTTTCCAAGGAAATAAATCCAAATTGGAAACACTTATACAAGACCTGGCATTTCAGCCACTGCTATGTGGTTTTTGCAGCTCCCCTGACTGTTTCTGCCCGATCACTTCTTATCATGTTTAACTAGCAGTCATATAAAAGACCTCTGTGGTCAGAGGCTGGCAGAAAGGGGAAACTTCCTCACTGGGTAGAAGGTCTCAGGGTGAGAAAGGGAGAGCCCAATATCACTGACTGCCAGCAGGAAAGCGCATATAGTTATGATACAATGCCTTTGATTTTGTTGAAAATAAGGTAGTTATTATAAGCTTTTCGTTTTGTTTCATCCGAGTTTTGTAAAAGAAGCACTTTATTAGCTTTGCTGTAGCTTTCTTACATTACAAGACAGGCAATTGTCAAGCAATCCTTGAGTCACAGTATGGCAGGTAGGTTGACAAAAACACAAATCACCTGGAGTCCATTTCCATCCTCCATCCCCTGGGCCACGGCTTTGTGACCTGAAATCAGCTCCCCTCACACAGTGTCTTGTACACCTGTCCCATATTCCTGATCCACACATACACACCATGATCTATGAGTATCTGAAATCCAAAGGTGCTGGAATGCAGCCATTTCCTCTGCTTGTTTTTTTTCTATGGTTGGATTCTGCTTTTGTAACCTGAAACCTGTAAAAAAAAACCTTCCCAGGCACCATAGTAATACTTAAGACTCTGAGAGAGCTGAATACACATTATATGTTTATATGGTGAGTGAGAATCCTTCATTTTGAAGATCCCATACAAATCCCCTACTGAATTAGTTTGGCTATTTTACAGTCAGATTGAATTCACTGATTCCCTTCTTGTGCATTAACATGTCTTATGGCCCAAGCTTTTCACATTCCTTAGATTTCTGCAACAATATACTTATAATAACACTTAGTTCCACATATTTTAACAGTATGTCCTTGTCAATGTGTTTGTTTGTAGTGCTTTAAACATAAACATATTAAGTGCATTTACAGCTAAACCTGAGAAAACCTTAGGCTATAAAGGTGTTACCATTGGCAGAGTAACTCTGGTCCTCTTGGCACTTTTCAGCATAACCTGGGAGAAATCTGTTGAGTTCCACTGCTGCACACATGTCGTCAGGCTACCAGAGAACAAGAGGTAACACACATCTTACACAAATCCAATGGGAGCATGTTTTCAGACAAGAAAACACTGGCAAAATCCTTAACTCAGCAGGCCAGGGTCACTCTGCTGACTATAACGCTCAGTATCATAGAAGGGTATTTCCATTGAGCAGTACCATACACTGTGGTACCCTCTATAAGACATCACAGCTACCAAAGTGCAGCACATCTGCACTGGGACCTGTGTAGTTCTAGGAAACAAGCTTACTGCAGCAACAAAGACAGCCTGAACAGCATGTACAGCAGTATTATGTGGACCCAACATGTATTTAATTTCCCGATGTATCCAGGGGTATTTAACATAGCCAAACTAAAAATACTGTTTCCACTTACAGCCAGCTATAGATGTGGTGTAACATAGTACTGGAGAGATTCTCATAGTACTCAATGTGCCCAGGCCATGGCTACACTACTGTATGTAAAGGTAAGTGGAAAAACTACGGCACACAGTGGACACGTTCCACCCCTTAAAAATCGCTGCCTTTCCCCATTAGACATTTATGAGATTAATGCTTCAAAATAAAAAAAACAACCTGAAAATTGGCAGGACATTCCTTCTGAAATATATTAGGTAACAAAATATTCTGGCACTTCTAATAACATCACCTCTGAATACAGCTAACCAACTTCTAACTTCTCACATAAGTATTTATGAACTACGTACAAGTGTAAATCTATTATACAACGAATGGAAATTGCAGGGAAAAATATATATAATGAAGTCCTACAATGCAAAGTTTTGAAGTTTTTTCTTTGTGCTGTAATAGCAAACGCTACAGTGTTATCAACAAGTTTGCATGCTATGTTCTGCCAAAGCACACTGACATGAAGTAACCCAGTGAAATAAAAAAAGAAACCATGCAGCATCCTTCTGTCATTGAACAGTCCACTTCATGTCATGCAAACCTTTTCTCTGTCATGGTCAACTTACTCCAGCCCACAAATGCTATAGTTGCTGTGTGATTAGTTATTATCAACATTTTTACCCAATAATGAAGTGCGCAGAATGAGATGGATGAAATTGGACATTGAGGCTATTTATTGTATTGATTGTATTTTTATTGTTTTTTGTTGTTTATTATTGTTTGTGTTGTTTTTTATTGTTTTTATTGCTTGAATGATTGCTGTGTGAATGATACTGCTGTCTGCATAACAATTTGCCCCTCTTGGGGATAATAAAGTACACCCTTGACCATTGAAAAAAAAAACTCCACATACTGCATTATCTTGAAGTATATTCTACACATATAACATGATATGATGACTTTTGTGACTATTTAGACCATATCTTGCAACTTACAAGAGGAACTGTAGTAGATCTATTGAGGTCATAGCATTTGCTGCAATATTCTGCAATTGTTCAGCACTAGGCAGTCCATCTAGACAATTTATTGTTGTTGCGTTGGTTTTTCATGCCACCAAGTCTGAAAATTTCCATGAATATTCCCTAGATCCGATAATTCCAGAATTATTTTAAAATTTCATTAATAAAATACTGGTGTAAAAAAAATGTTTTATTGTTGTGCATGTGTATGTATGGATGAGAGCTGTGTTATCTCGAACACTTGAATATAATCAGATTTCTCTGTTTAATATTCACAATGGCAATAACAATAAACAATAAACAACAGGGAATTTATTGACTACCTCAGTGATATCTGCAAATGGTAATCTGCAAACCTCAGATACAACTGAATAGCCACCACAGTTGCATTAAATAAAAACTTTAACCAGCATATTTAACGACGTATATTTGTACTTTGATTTGTCTAATGGTGATTACTATTACAATAAAATATAATCAAACTGTAAATATACTGTATAAAAGTAGATACTGTATTTCTTACAACCTGGTTACATGTGTAATACCTGAGGTACAGATAACATAACCCCACTGCCACAAACACAAGCACACACACACACATACTACCCATACCAGCCTAGCCCCTCTAAAGACTGAGAAAAAGCCCTGTTCAGCCTCTCACTCTACCCTATTTGCTGATTTAACTGAAAATGTGCTGACCACTGATTAATACTGCCTCATAAATATCCTTATTAGATGTCAGTATTACCAAAGTGCTTGGATCGTCCAGATGAAGCCAGGCTAATATTTACTCTTTTTTTTTTCAAAATCAATCCACATTATACAAATTTGCATTCATTTGTGTACATGTGTATTTAAACAAATTTTATTTATTTGGATACAACAATTACAAAAGCCAACTTTTATACTTTGTGAGGGGTGATATATTTCCAAAAGTCAACAGGAAAATAAAACTCCAGGACATTTAAGATGGGTACCATTTCACAACATGTAAATGTGGACTACTGAGAACCAACCAAACATAACAGTGACAAAACTAAACTATACTTATGTGCTCTATGGATAAACTGTGTGGATTAAAAAAAAACAGCAACTGTTTTCTTGTTCATCATCTTTTCCATTTTAAAAACGCAGTGGTCCTAATTCATGAAGCAATGCAAGGACAGTTCAAATTTCAGGTTAAAAAAACAACTCAAAATAATATTTATAACTGCAAACTCCACCTTCCAGCTAAAAGGCCTCTGCAAACAAGACCGTCTCCATTACTGATTTCTAAATTAGGCTATGATTTCACACTTCATTATTCTGGCTGCTGTATATTTGAGTCTTACAAGTTCAGGCAACAAAATTGACATTTTAAAGCAATAAAAATATGAGTTTAAATGATCATGATTTATGTTTTTAAAATGGGATTTGTTGACATGGAACTAGCATAAAGCTTTTTTAACTGCTGTCTGAAGCCTTCATTTTACTGCTGTCATCCACACTGTGTTGCAAAAGTACATTTGAGCTTTGAGGCTGATTCGGAGTAAAATCAGAAGAGCCTGAATATATGTGATAGATAGACAGATAGGCCTATGCTCAAATTCGGCAATTGAATTTAGGACTTCAGTCCCAATCTAAGGATATTCAAGAGCTACAAAATGGGTTGCTAGAAAATATTGAAATCTAGCCATCTCAAAAAACTCAAATGGAAAATGAAACAACACTTCAAAGATTTAAGACCACACCCATTCCCTTTTCAAGTAGGATTTCTGATTCAGACATTCACAAACAATGTCTGTGATTGGTACTCTATGCCTGACGACAGAAACATCCAAGGATGTGGACAGGAGGACATGCAAGTAACATGTTAAGAGACACAGCAATAAGCACCTTCATCAGCACCAGCAAGACTTTTCTATGAACCATATGCTAAATGAGCAACCATGGCTCTTAAAAAATGAAGAATATACACAAAGGACACTAAACAACTAATTTCACACATTTAATTACTCCAGGGCACTTTACACCACATTCAATTACAGTTTAGGTTTGCTTTGTTTCAGATCAGGAAAATTCTATCAAACTCTTAATTAATGTGCGGACAAGTAAGTCCCTTTGCTGCTAGCCATTGAGCAGAATGAGTATGGTTTCACAGTGCAAGTTTTCAAACTCCATTTTCCATTTACCTTTTACTGGAGTTTTCGCCATTTCACCTCTTGACATTAACCTTCTACCACACTTTTTGCCACTCCACCACTTGCCATTTAAATTTTACCAAAACAGAATTCTACCAGAGCTGAATTCACTGAAGAATATGAGAGCAAGATGGAGAATATAGACACCCTACATGTTGCACTATTGCTTTTCCGTTGTGGTCTTTGGCAGCCTCCCTCATTAACTGCAGTTGAAATGGAACATGCTGAAAGTGTATTGCCTCTGTCTGTGGAGGACAATATCCTTTTGAAAAGCATTCACAAGCAACACCTGCAAAACATGAGGCAGCTGAAGCGTCACCTCCCCAGAACGCACACTGACAGTTTGGTGCCCTTCTTTTGTAGTTCATTTCCAGTTCAATCTGAGTGTGTTTCCTTTCACACTACTTAGTATTTTGGTGAACCAAAATTGCAGACGAGTTCAATTCCAGGCGGTCCATAACCATCCCTCTGCTGCGGTCTCCGTGAGATTATTCTGCGGCTGATCATTGTCAGAGACTTCACTTGTGGCTCCAAATGAACCAAACGACACTTCTGATCAAACTGTCAAATGAATTAGGTGTGAAATTGCCCTTAGTCACATGGTTAAACTTAAGTTAGTTCCTTAGTCTCACATGAGTGGTTATAAAAGCCAATGTTAGTTCACTACCATGAAGGAGAGTACCTTTTCAGAATTGTTTTACTTCAATCATTTGACTTGAACATTTGTTTCCCTCTAAATTTACACAGAGGATCACTTAGCTACGTTTTCTGCCTATGATATGCAGAAAACATGTTGTGCTAAAGATCAGATCCACTAAGTAGTCTGGTACAACTCCCCTCACATTTTAATTAAAAAAAGACAAATGATTCCATGAGCATGGTCATGTGTTGGAAGCTGTGTATAATGTGACATTTTAAATGGTGCAAATTTATTTTATTTTCAAATATATTTTTTTATTTTGAATATATCAGGGCTCTCTCTATGTTACAAAACTAAGCATTGAAAATGACCTATATTCATACTATACAGTAATAAGCACCATCTACAATGAGTATTTACATACCTGATTGGTAAACAAATACAGTAGTCTGAAGTTGTACATAATCATACTGTAGGCTACCTAACCTACCCAATTTTAAAAGTTCCCAAGAAAACGCAAATAATAGTAATAACAGCTTAATTGGAATGTACCACTTTAGAAGTACAATATAAAACAACCTGCAGGTTTAAACTGTAGAACTTACAGTACAGGGTTATCTGAGGACTGTAATGACAGACGCCTACCGAGTACTCAGGTTAGTTTGGCAAAACGAGGAACACGTGCACCCTTCTTTATTGTAATCATACTGTTTCTACGAAAATGTACACTACAATAGCTAAAACAACCAATAACAATATAGTGGAAATAGCCCAGACTTCGTTCGAGTTATGTTTGCAGAGTGATAGGCAGCAGTGTTAGAAACGTATCTTACCTGCTCTCCTGCCTCCGGTGTCTTCGTCTGACGTTTCTCTTTGTATAAGGACCATAAACCAATGTTTGGCAAGAAAATCAATGCAACCATAAATAAAAAGGTAAACTGCAGTACTCGCTTCTGTCTCCGCTTCATTTTGAAAACGCGGCGTTGAGATAAAATCCCTGCTTTATATGCCACGGTGCCTGCCTTTTGCATGTGATACCCTCTTTGAATTCTTTGACCGGTTGTCAGAGCACCGTCCCCGGGAACAGTTGGCAAACTTTCACCTGGAAACACAGAGAGTAAATTCGTAATTATTATTCTTGAAGTGTTCGATATTAACGTCTCGTTGCCACGCTGATATGATTTAAGTATTAAGACAGAATTGAGAAATATAATTTTTTTCACAGTAAAGAAACTGGTGTTAGCGGATACTGTTCGCGTGGCAAGCGTATACACTGTATATTCATAATACAAGCCAGGTGCACATGAAGCCGTTTAAATCTCAATTAGAATAGCTCCCAGCTTGGATCTGGTGGTTAGTTTGATGCACCACATTGAATTCTCGAGCCTTGCAATTGTGCAAATGCATAAATGAATCAACAGATAGACATGAAATAATACAAATACGTAATACAACCTTAAAACTACTTACTGTTGAATCTGATGTGCATGTTGTATCATCAGGGTCAGTAGTCAGAACATAATTTCCCCCTCTGTCATGTTGGCAAACATCAATTTCGCTTTGTGAGACGCTATAACGCTGCACGAAACCTATTTATTTTCAACAATGCACACATCGGGGACAGAGAGTTCGATCTGCGGTCTTAATAAACCACACTGGAGAATTCTTTATGCTTTGCATTCTTCGTACAAAAAGACCTGGCATTCCTCCCCTTTACCACTTTCCCTTCTGTACAACCTCACAGTTCAGATATTGTCGCTGAGAACCACGTGTATAACGCATTAGCATAAAAACATCCTGAAAGCTCACTGATCCCTTAAAAAGCGAGTCTAGGCATGTGGGGGACCGCGAACAATCACGGAGCCGTGATTCTAGTTGTCATCAGGAGCAGCAGCTGAACACAACCTCGAAATAGCGGAGCGTTTAGCAGAGGTGTGTGTGTGTGTGTGTGTGTGTGTGTGTTTTTTTTTTTTGGGGGGTACTACTTTCACTTGCAAGTGTTTTAAGAGATGAAGATATTGTTTTAAATTGTATGTCGATGATGTTGCTGTTTTTCAGGTAAGCAGCAGAAATGGTGGTATGCTTCTAAGATGGTCTATCAAGTCATGGTATTATAGGACCATGCACTCGTGCAGTAGTCAAAGTCACTTAAGATTATCATCATAAATCATGAATTATTAATCAAACTGACAAAAATATTATCCCCATCCAGAGTCTGTATAATTTGTATGTATCATTTGCACACATTACTTTCATTCATGCTCAGTATGCAGTAATACAGTATACAATAATGTATATTAATATATACCGGTATATCAATGCTAAATAATGATATGGTCATATTGCATGTTTGTGGATTTCACATTCTTAGTTGTACAGTAAGATAGTTCTATATGAATGCTTCCCCATATCAAATAAACCTAATAATTAAGGGATTTTCTAAAGGTCAAGGTCATATGGGACAAAATCCATCCAATACAGATCAGTTTAATGCATTATTTTGAGGAATATTTGCTTAATAAGAGCTGAACAAAGTCCTTGCACTTCTCCCTGTAACTAGCAACCCTACAGAAACATTGCTTTTTTCACTTTTCATTTCAAGATTAAGTCAAAACAAAATTGCATTGAGTTGTGTTTCTTATAATAATCTGATTGTGGCTTTCCTGCAGTACTGTAATATTACTTCAAACCTTAATTTTTTTTGAAGAACAATCTTCATATGAATACTTGGACAACAGTGAACTAAAAGGCAATATTTTGACAAGAGGGGTAGGGGAATAAGTGAACACTGTGATTTACAGTGTTAGCAGGCATTGTGACTTACAGTAGGTATGCCATTTTGAACAGAGCATTTGAGAGAACCAAAATAACTACTTTGGAAAAACAATGTGTCAATCAAATGCATGCCTCTTTAGTTTAGATTGTCCATTAATTAAATATTTTAATGTAGCAGTGTATTACATTTTAAGGCATAATGTGTTTTTAAAAAGCAGGATCAGTGATGAGGAGTGATCTATCAGTTCGGTGTGCATCCTGTTGCTGTATGAAGTGCATCCTGTTGCTGTATGCAACCATATGTAGCAACCGTTTCTTTCTTTTGCTTTGACTATATTCACGACATATCATGCCCTTTAAGTTATTTTAAAAAGTATATTAAGATGTCAATCTTCTCTCAAAGAATGTAGTCCCTGAGCTGAAGAAAGAAATGGTTGCTATGCAACAGAAAACACAAGTAAATGGAAGAGGCTAGCTAGCAAACAGCCATGTCATGGGGATATACAGCAAAGTTAGTATAACACTAGTTAGCTAATAGATATGTTCTTTCTTTCTTTATATTTAGACATTGCCATTAATTGCACTATCCCTTTGGAAAGTGACACTAGCACCAGCCCCCTCACCACCACCAACCCCCATACAGGACATCATGACTGCTGTGGAAAAATACATTTCTGTAATATGACACCTACAGAACAGTAGGAATTTACTCTGTCCTATGTATTTTCACAAATTAAAAATAGTAATACCATATGTTAAAGGACAATAATCACATGGATCCGTTTATAAAGGATTCTTTTCACATGAAAAGTGTACTGGTCAGCAGAGACGGCCTTATGCATTTGGGGGCCATTTCAATACTTAATATGGGGCCCTACCCCCATAAAACATAAACATAAAAGAGCAGAAAAAAGCGAGGATTCCAGTTGGTTTATATCAGCTGGGGGCCCCCCTGGAGGGCGGGGCCCGTTTCAATTGAAACGGTTGAAACATAGGTAAGGCCGCCACTGCTGGTCAGGAATCAATACTATCAGCAAGGATGTATTTGGACACTTTTGCCTGGAACTAGCTGTATTCCCAAAGATAACCAGTCAGTTGGAAGAAATTCAAAACTTTGAATGTCTTAGGTGAAAACATGAGCATTAACAGAATAAAACACCATTCAATATTAACTATAGTCAAGTTAATAAAATGTTTAATGTTGTTTTTTTTTGGTGGAGTGTCTCGTCGAGGTACAAGATTTGTGAAAGGGATAGAGCATTAGTAAAGCAGTGAAAATCACCAGTAATGATGAAATATTGAGTACAGCAATGAAAAGTTGAACATGAAATATTCATTTTGAATCCACCAAGCAAAATCATTCATGCATTATGTATCAATTGTTTCTTTTTATGCATATTTGTTGCAAGCTAAACTGCTGGCATGGGTTCCCTTACCTGTGTTATTGGAATAAGCAAATTTCAGATCTTCACTGGCAGCCAAACCTAATGAGACAGGAAATTATAATATGATGTCTATAAGAAATGAGAATAGATTTTGTTCAGTAGAATCTGGAATGTCTCCAAACCTGTCAAATTAGTTCCATCTCTAGGTCAATCAATGTAATTAAATAAGCACTGATTGGCTGGGATGGTTGACAAGCTTTAAAAAGTAAATGAAAGTTCTTTTAAAAACCAAATACACAATTTGCCCTCTGTTGTTCTCTTTCATATGCTGAAGTGGCTCCATGAGTGATGTTGTTCATTAAGTGGAAGACATGTTTTAAACTGGGATGATTAGGGGAGGAACAGCTCCTTGAAATGTTTCATCAAATAGATTTTTTTTTTAATCAAAATGTAAGAACTACAAATAAAAGTCAAAGGGAATTCAAATCTTGAATCAGAATCTTTGATCCTGTGTTGTTGGTTGCAGAGCCTCTGAGTTCAGACACACCTATGATCTATGTTTGCATCTGAAGGTTCATGATTCTGCAAGTTTTAGACATTGTGCAACTTTGGTTGTGACATTCTTTGCATATGTAAGATTTTTTTTAGTTCAGAAAGATGAGTACTCTAATCATAGACAGGTGGACTGGGCTGTCTAATCTTTGACCAATGCATTCTTTTGGTATACTGCTAGCTTGCCTCCTCCATCTGCCATGTATTGTTCTATTTATTGTCCTACGTTTTATGTTTATTTTTGGTTGTGTACCTTTGTTTCAACATACTTGACTGTTGGCAAGGCAAATTCCTTTTTGGATTAATACAGTATTATCTATCTATCTATCTATCTATCTATCTATCTATCTATCTATCTAGCAGTCCTCTCCATCGAGGTCTGTATTCACCATCTCCCGGGGAAGGTGCCAGGCTGATAGCTGTGCTTCTCACACTCACACCCAAGTCACGCAAAATATAACCACACCATTCACAGAAATCACCTGACCTCTTGAGAAGGATGTGATATGCCCCATAGAAAAAGACAGGGATTGGGCAAGGCCCAACTCAGTGCCCGTTCACATTTAATACAGGATGAGGAAATATGCTCTACCTGAACTGAAACTTCAGCACTCTCTGCGTCAACCTGATTTTACCTGCCATTGTGTCATGGCCAGTTCTCCTAGGCTTCTCCTACGTCCATCATCCAGGGAGCTATGTCCTCATTCAGAAATGACCAAGTTAATTGTGATTTTTCCATTGTGCTTTCTAAGACAAAGCAAACAAATACGTAATACTACTTTTGGATATCTGCAGCCTTGAAGATTCTGACCTGTCTGGGTTGTGGTTTCTTCTTGGCTATTCCTTAACGAGAACAGTGGTGCCTCTCTAAGCAGGGACGCGTTGGTGCACAGCCGGCTTCCAATCCTTCTGTATGCATTTTTCCATTTGGCCTCATCCCAGCAATCCTTCAAAAGCATGACAAGACAATGTGAGTACATCCATATGGATATGAATTAATTTTGCTTTTGTCCCCCTCGTGATATGAAGGATACAAAGGACACTATCTCAGGCCAGATTTTTAGAGTCCCCTTGCACTCCTCATAACTGGAGCTGCTTCACTGAACAGTCCATCAGTGCTCATTTTTTACCAACTATGTCTATGAGTACTAATTCAGAAAATAAATAAAACAATATGTGTGTTTAGCCATCTTAGAGCATCCAAATGACATTTTAAAGTTTCTTTGAGATAGAGGTTTTCAAGGCTCATCTTTCTCTGTATCTTTTTTCAATTGATAGTAACATATTGGTCACTACAAAAAATCACCACCACTAAAGATGCCATATTAAAACTTGTGATTCTGTAGTGATGATTGCTGACAACGTTGTTCAGTGTGGAAGCCTCATTGAGTGATTTAAAGCATTGCGGTACCCTTTCAAAGCCTACTTCAGTGTAATTTCCTAAATTAGTACATAAAATTCCCTCCATTCTCAACACATGTAAATTCCCCTTTGCCACTAATTGTAATCTAAAGATAGACATGTACTGTACATTAGAAAAGTGGGAGATGGGTAACTTGATTGCTTAATTCATTCTTTGAGTGTATTTCCATATTCCAATAAAGAAAGGGCACAACAAGCACCTGAATACTCTTACACCTGCTGGTGTTTGTGAGCTCCTTAGTCCCCACATGCAAATAATTACCAGATGCTTATTGTGGATATGTCAATATTAACATGTCAGCATCACTGAATATGATTCATGAAAATTTTCTAAAGAAGAGAATCTTTAGTTTGCACTGAGATACACAATCTGTGACAGTGTGCTTTTCAAAAAATATTTCTCATTATTTGAATGCATTTTTTAAGATAATCCATATTGCTGCAAAAAAGTGAGCATTTGGTTCTGCAGTCTATGTGAGTGGCTTGGAATGCTTCAGTCAGTTTTGTGTGAGCCTGCAGTGACTACAGGTGGCTCATCCTGAGGGATTGGCGGAATTAGTCAGATGCCATCTTATCATCTTTTAGCCTTTGGAACTCAACAGGTTTTCAAATGAGAGCACCATCTGTGCTAAATTTTTCAAAACAACCCTCATCTGCTCATTGACCGATACCTCATTGAACTCCCACATCTGAAAATACTGTGTAAAAATAATTGAGTTTTAATCTAGTGCTTGGGTAATAGCTCCTCTGTGTCATAATTAGCAAAAAGCTATAGATCCATAACATTTCTGATTGAAGCACATCTGATGAAGCTAATCTATTGGGGGTTTTAAACTTTGCTGAATAATACACTCTGAAACAAAAATAAAAACCCATTAGCTTTCTACAATGGAGAGTTTATTATATCTAATTGTTGAACCACAAAGTCTTTGAGGAAGAGAAATAGATAAATATCACTTTGATTTGGGGATTAGATTCAAAGTTTAACCATTTCTTCCTTTATCGGTTAAAAAATTCCTCACAGATATCATCTTTAGGGCATTAACACCAGTAATGCTGTTTTTGCTGTTAGTAAGCAAATGGACACACATACATCTTAATTATATTAGCATTAAAGGAAAATCTGATAAATATACCTATTTGTACATTTTTCACTGCTATGCATCACAAAACATTCAGACATATGACAAAAAAATAAATGACCCTGCAGCCATATGGAGACATGGCGTCTGCTTCCGCACATCAGACATTCATTGAAAAGGTACTCTGGTCAGAGGCCGTTTGTGTGAACTTTCAATGCGTTGTGCTATGAATACCAAAAAATATTTTGCTTAAAGTGAGTCCAAACTTGTGACAGCTTATTCATCTAGTCTTCTGGTCCATTCATTGTGGTAAATGATTCAATTTAGACAAGATTAAAAGTCTAAAAATCTAAATGTAATCTCAAAAATGTAATAATAGATTTAAATATTATGGCAAGTATCAAAGTTTTCAGTGACTGTAATGAGTTTGCTTTAAAATACCAATGACAAAGCAGTGAGAATCATGCTTAAGATCATGTTTCAATCATGTTAATAATATTGCATGTGCCATAGATAAAGGGAAAGTGATTTCTGATTCAATTCAATGAGTTAGTGACCGATGAGCCAAAACATGTAAATCTTTATAATGGACCATGACAGTCCATCATATTTTACAGCACGCGGGTACGTGCTTTGATAATATCAGGTGGAAATGGCAGGGATCATGTTAAGACAGCCCCTGTGTTATTCCATGAATAGTTGCATACAAAATAAATGTGTATGTGCGACTTTGTGTGAGTACTAATGAATAGGAAAAAATCTTGGGGGTCATGCTCATGTCACCAGATTCTGAATACTTCATTTTACCTCCTGAGATCATTCTCTTTCCATACAATTTTTTCTGCACACAACAAACATTTACAATCTCCAAAAACATTCTGAAGGGGAAAATACTGAATCATATTTCACAGTCAGGCTAAATGACTAACGAATTTCAAGAAATCCCAAGATAATAGCCGTCTTTGTTAAAGTGTGGACCAGTTTCACAGCTTGTATGGATGATTTGTGTATCTGTTTGTGCTGCCAAAGACAGCATAAAATATGTTCCTTAAGAAGAGATGATTAAGTAGTTTGTCCTGCTATAAGCAGTCATGCATGACTTTCACTTCATAAAGAAAAGAATAATCAATTCACTCCTGGCAGCTGTATTCACATGAAACGAAAAGGGGACTCATTTAGTTTCAAAGCTTCTGTCTTCATGCACTTTCTCCTCACATAATGTGTAAGGAACATAAAATGGACTATTTTGATTAAGATGTAATTTGCTGGAGTATGCTGCAAGAACAAGGCATCATTAGGGGCTAATTCAAACTTGTTCTAAAAACCTAATGCTTGTGAAATGTCCTTAAACTATAGTACCAGGACTATCCTGCTTGGTAGGACTTATTCGGCCACCGGCACATCTTGAAAAACACACATGGCTGATCAACTATTTTCTCATTTAAAACTGAAATAAAAGTGTTTTTATGATTCACTTCATTATAAAAATGTCTACACTCTGTCTACACTGACTGAACATGCCTGGTGAATTCTTAAAGAGTTTATAAAGAAAGTTGCTGCCACAAGAGAACAGAGTTGCCTCTCACACAGACACAAAAACACTTCCAAACTGACACTAAAAGGGCAGATCAATCTAAAAGGGTTACATCAATCAATTTTTTATTCGTACTTTATAATTTCTATCACATTACCCATTGTGGTGGAACTCATTGCTTGGTAAATGGAAATGACCAAATGATCTTTCCAGCTATGTTAATGTCTTTGTTTTAAAAACAAAATTGATCTTGGGCTGTTTTAGCAGAAAACAATAAAAACACAAATACAAAGCATTTAATGTTATAATTTAAATAAACAGTCACTATGTTCCGTTCCTGAGGAATATAGACACAAAACCAATGCACATAAATGGAATAAAATTGATGAAACACAATGATTCAAATACAGGTTGATAGATTTGTTTATATGCTGATAGGATCTGTCAATATAGGGCACGTAAGAGATAAAACGCAGTAAAGCCAGAGCATAACTGTTGACACACTGGATTTTTCAAAGAGGTTATCAATGTACTATCAATGTACTATATCTCATTCTGAATTACACACAGTGTAGCTCATTTTTATTTTGCTTTTAAATGGTTGAATTGTTGTGTATTAGATGATATGAAGTTAGCAAAGCTCACAGATCCCACTCTTCATTTAAAGGAGCAATTATTGTGTTGAAATCCTTTGAAGGCCACAGATGAATGCTGCAGATAAAGCCAACTGTTGCCATTGGAATCAATACATCAGCAGTCTGTCTGCACTGTGATAAGAGGAGCGCACTGTAGGTTTCTTGTGAGCTCAGTCAAAATAACTCACAGTTTGGGCTGTAATCAAAAATCTCCCCACTTGTTCTTTGCTGAGATTACGCTTCAATCAATGCCTTCAAAATTGACTAGCTAACTTTAAAATTGTCTATCCAGCTGCAAGGGCTGTTGTCTGTCTGCTTTCTAATCAAATATAGGACAGGCAAGATTCCCAGTGGAGATACATTTTGATTTAAAACATGAAATGATAACATTTAGAGCTATAACCCAGTTATTAAATGACTATCCGTAATGTGATGCCATCTGAAATAATCCATCAAATGTTATCTCTTTCTTGGTGACGTATAGTAAGTATTCTGATGCAATGATGGCCAAAAGCACTCTTCTCTACAGTGCACATGGAGTTAAAATCTGTTTATTCCACCTAAGACATACTTTTGTTGGGTTCAGAATTTCAGAATATTTCTCTCTTCCAGCAAGCCCAGGAGCTAGCTGATCACAGTTGAGGCATATCCCCCAGCCAAGTAAAGCAGACATCCACAATCCTGCTTCAGCAAAAAAGTTGAGCTTTTCTGCTGTTAGTCTACCAAACAATCACTTACATAATGCCTTATATTTAGAGCAGCATCCAATCATTAATAAGAGTGCCCTTATAAAAAACAGATACCGGACACTATTCCCTAACATGCATTTGCTTTGAATGGCAACCATAACACATAGAAAGTTGAATTTTCTGGTGAAATATGTATTCTGTCTAAAATGCATGGTTACGTACCTGTAAATGCATGGTTTGTGCTGCAAACAAACTTCAGCTGGTACCAATCCATAATAAGGAGGGGACACATCTTGTAATGGCTCCATCACATCAAGGACATCTGTCCTCATTCACTACACTGACATCTCACTCAAAACAGATGCTCATAAATGTAAGTGTAGAAGTAAGAGAATTCTACACTTACAGTGTTAGTGATCATCAAGATTCCCATTGATTTAAGAAAACAATTCCCTTTAAACAATTCCTGCTTTCCTAAATAAAAAAAACATAAACAGCTGGATAAGGGTGTGAAATATTGCCTTCTTCATTCATATCAAAATGGCATTCATATCAAAATGACATATCATCTCCATCTACACATGCTGCATCTCAGAAAAATAAGCATAATGACATGTCCTTCAGTTTGTTTACTTAATTTCATTTTTCCCTTTTATATCCAGTGTCACTTCAGCTTATTCAACTGCTTTTTATGGCCACTAATATTGTGTGTGCTAAATTGCCAGAATTATGCTTTGACAGAGTGGGTTTAACTTTCACTCTGGGTCATATGAAGTACATTAGAACCCCAAGGAAAATTCATCTTAACAGCCCCATAAAAATCTATGCTGGAAATCCATAAACTTGGAATAAATTTATTATAAATGACCAATGTCCCTCGCCCCAAGGGTTCAGTTTCATTTCTTCTTAAGCCATGATATGCCTTTCAATATTGCCACAATGTGACTTTTTATGCTATAATTATTGTCAAAATATTCCATATGAAATATCACTACACTTTCCTTCTGTTGTGTTATTGAAGTGGTTGTCAAACAATAATGCATTTTATCGGATAGTTCCTCCCAGTGAAAGTTGCCACTACATAGCTGACTGCATCAATTACAGGTCTTGGCCTAGTTAAGGTTCAACATATTTTTTCCTTCACTCTAAGTAAATATATGAGCAATTGCATGTAACACAGGTTTTTGGATTGTATCTTTCTATGCTCACACAACTTCATGAGCCAATAACTGAATCCAATTAAGATATCTTGAAATAATCTAAACTTAGCACAACTTCACATTTGTTACTTAAGAACAAACCTAAGGAGCTGTCACTTACATACCTCCATACTTCTTTTGGTGCCTGTATTTGCATACATGTAGTAGGGATGTTTTTCTGAGTGCTGAATTGTTCGGAAACAATGATGGAATGTCTCACTTTAGGATTCTTTTTATGGTTTGTCATGTCTAGATATATATTTCAGGGTTCCAAACTGACAGGTTGTGATATTGATGGTTCTTACTCAGCTTGTGTACATGTAATTCACTCAGTTGTCAAGCCTCTATACAAATGTGAATGAGATGCAACATTTTTCTTTTGTGGGAGACATTTCCCTTTTCTCCGTGTACTCACCCAAAGTAGACACATAATCAGTGACATGTCTCACACAGCACTGCTGGATGTAGCACTCCTTTTAAAACATATATTTAAGTGCAGGTACAGAGCATTGAATGAACACAATGTTGAGATGGTGAGACAATTGTGAAAAATTATTCTCTGTGATGTGTCCACCTCTCACTGATTTATTATTTATACATTTATATCTTTATACATAAGTGACATTAATATCATTATCAACTGATTACAGAGAGAGATGTAATGATGTAATTAAGTCTACCTTAATACACAGAACAGTATCATTTAATAGCATTGCCTGATTTGAATCTGTTCTCTTTTTGTCAAAGCACTCATTTGTTTGCAATCACATGCAGTTGCACATGAAACATGTTATTCCATACAGTAGTTTACTCCTACCCCTCCCTGAATATTATACAATATTATTCAGTAATGCTTAATGGTCCACTTGAATTTTGAACCGTTTGGGGAAAAAGTTTGTCAGTGGTAATATTTTACTGTTGATATCTGCACTTACCACTGACAGGCGATTAATCAGATTGGATACATCCCTGCTCAGGCAAATACTGGCACAGAAAGAATGTATGGAAATAGGCAGTCAGTAGACCTAAATCATGAATGTTTGTTTTGAAGTTGGATGACCACTGGAAGAAAGCACTTACTGAAGTGAACCTTCCTACACTGGAAAGAGATATGTTGTGTGTAATGACATAATTGTTGAGCTGTGGAATGCTGGAATAGTGTGGGATGACCATTTAAATTCAACATAATGCTGAAAACCATATCTATGCATAGTTAGCATAACATATTGTGAATGCATACATATTAACTGTTGGCCCCCTCTGAATATTCAGATAATGTGGAAAATATAAAATTGCAGCAAATATCCATTGTGAAGATTTGTGTTTTTAAGTCCAGCCCCTACAGCATCTTTATGTCTTTTGTGTCTCTGTGTAAACGACTCTTGCTGGCTTATGCAGTTCATTGATATTGTAAACACATAACAGAAGACATGGTGCATATTTGTGTTAATATTTATGCCACTATCAGTGCATGCAAATGATGCAAACTAAATTTGGTTTTAAGAACAGCAGGTTACCAACAAACATATCATGCTTCCAGTCACAAGAGATGGATCTTGGTTGGCAGTGACTTTCTAATTTTGCGAGTAAAAATATGCTCTGTTGTAAAAATGAATAACTAAATGGCTGGCCTCATCTCTCTTTCAGTGACAGTATTACCCCTGGGCATTTTTAGTGTTATATGTTCGGTTGAAGCTTTTTTGAGGTGGCAAGCTATTGAATTTCAATTGCCTCTACTTCTTTGGGGAGGAATGCCCAGAGGTAGAATATATTAGACAAGTACATCCCTGGAATAAAATGATATCTATATTAGGATCTGTAATGTCAGGCAAGGGCAGAAGTGGATTCACACCACCCTAATATATCTTGCACATTTTTCTGAAGATAGACCATTACATGTCAGAAATCAAAACTCATGAAGATGAATTCACACTATACTCAGACAGATAAAGTCTACCTTTAAGCTGCAAATGTCACATTGAGGTAACAGGTGAGGTTAGCCTGGAAGTGTCTCTATTCTGCCGGCTCTTCTCCACATAGCTGCAGCCTCAATTTCACATGCACACATAACTGCAGGGTGTCCCATAAGTTCCATTACCCATGGGTGTTGTAAACTCAAACCGGGATTTGAAGGTTTGAAGTTTTACATTTAAACTTCATTTAATTAACTAAACAAAAGGTGTGTGCGTGTGTACATGAATATCAATTGACTAGGAAATAATTATATGCCTTATTCTAACATGGAAGTGTTACTACACATAAAACACTGACACCCACACTCACACTGGTCATTAGTATTAGGTACAGTTGCTACGCCACATAACATATTTGAATTACTTTTGTTACTTCGGGTAAAGAGACTTAAAAATATTGGAAAACTTATTCATTCCTACATTTATTCAAGGAGTTCAAGAGTTCAGCTGAATGACAGTAAAATGAAGCCTTTGTGCAATAATGTACATTACATTATTTTTTTTTAGTTAGCCATGTCTTTTTCTTTTCCTTTTTAGCCATGTCTCACATGTGATTCCAACCTAAATCCATCATATATGGGACACTGTCATTACATCCATCATTCAGAAAGGAATGTTCTCAGCTTGTTGCCAGTTGGCAGTTCACGAGAACTTGAACTTGAGTTTAGTGAAATAGGACATCTATATCCACACTTTATGAAAATCACAAAGCGTCTGAAGTATGTCACATTTTGTTGCAGTGGTATCCTTTTGACAGTAACACAAAATGAAAAATAAATGTAATTTCCATAGTAATAAAATATTTAGTACTTTGAACATATTCCTTTCTCATCCGAAATCCATTGCTTTGCTTAAACTACAACCACCAGCCCCATAATCCGTTGGTGCAAATTAAATTGACATCATATCCATATTTTGTTTTCAATTCTCTTGTTTCACTAACATTTCTTTGGTATTAAAATTGTGCATTTGCAATTATCTATCATTTCAAAAATCCTATTTCTGTGTCAAAGCCTTGAATTTCTCCTGTCTCTGCTCTCTCTTCCTTACACTAAGTCACACAGAATGACTTCCTGTGGTCATCTCACAGTAAGCTGGAGTCAATTTGCTGGCAATACCTTCTCCACAGAAACTCAAATACGCAGATAAAACGGAGGGTCCACGATTCCTGTGAGGAACTTGAGCAGGTGAAGTCAAGTCAATGCACTCATTATTCTTTATTATGGCTGTCTTCTTCCCCCAATGGAGCGGGGCAACACAGGAGAAATCACAGCAGCTCTGGTCCTAATTAGTTCCAGAAATACTCCACTAACCACAGTAATGAGCCCGTCATAGGGACCTGTTGAGAGCAGGGGCGGGGTCACTAACATGATCTACCTGTGTCACGGGGGTTAAGTTCTGTATGCGAAACACCACCGGGGGGGGTAAGGCATACTTACTTACCAGGGCAGGTGTCGGCTCAGAGCACCAGGCCTCTTCTTTCCTGGGACTAATTTGACATTTCTATCTGCAAAGTCTTCCTGCATGTTATGCAGGGCACTGCACCCAAGTCATTTGTCTCAGTCAGGAGAGTGAAACTTAATCATACATTTCCTTCACAGAGCTGTGCACCATGACTTTAATTTAGCACTAAAACCCATTGCACATGCAGGACTTACTCCATTTGGAATTCGATTACCTTTGTAATTATTCAGGATTTTTTTTTCTAACACCGTAGCGCTGCATTTACTGTAACTGAGCAACTGATTAACTGATTACAATTTGATTGCCAACACACAAGAATGAAATATTAGTTTTTACTTATTTATCTTTCAAAACCCAAATGCAAAATCCCAAATATTCAGGAACAAATTGTTGTCCCTTAGACAGTATGCTTTTGTCTAAAAGAGAAGCCATGATTTCAATTTCTCATATGTTGATTAACCCTGGGTAAGATTACCCCGCCTTCTTGCCCAGGGAATGTGTCTTTTATATAACTTGTGTGATTAAGGAAGTCATTTTTTGAACAGCAAGAGTTAAACTTCCAAAATGGCCGACGTTGTGATAAAAAGTGTCATAATATGTCATTTGGGTGGGCCAGATTTTGGAATGCACTATGAACTGACAATTATTGCTATGAACTGACAATTATAACAGATTTATGAGTGCGTATGCACATATACACTTACAGTTGTGATTTGTATAAGAAAGCATGTAGTTGCAGTTGATGAATAATTGGTATACATCAGGGAGCTCTGGTTTCAGCACAGGAATCTTTTGTAAGTATTATAGGCAGAACATGAGAAATTAGTAATAAAAGTTTAATATGCATGATATAATAATTAACAATCAAAGGTAATTACATTTGCAATGCATTAACATTAAATGTTTTAAACCTGATATGTTAATTTCCATTTAATCACTATTTTTCTACATCAAATTTTTTCTTAATTGTATCCCTGAGAGACTTTATCCTGCCAAACTGACAAGCTTATTTATGCAAGGTACTTTCAAGATGTTGTTGTTCTTTTTTATTGTAATCAGTAAGGATATTGCATGCTGTGAAAAACCACAAAGTGGGACTTTCATTATAAATTCTCAGTATTTCCAAAGAAGTCCTCTTCTCACTGCGGTGTCTGCCACATTGTGCAGCAGCACTTACAATGCAATGCACACACCTTATGTTTGACTCTGACGAACTACAAGACATTTTATTAACTTGGCGGTCGAGTGCTCACCAACATGGAAAGGAAATACCTCTAACACCTCATTTAAAAGGAGAAAAACAATGTTCTTGTATTCTTGCATCCTGTTTAAATTTCACATTGAAAATGAAGACCAGGGATCCTTTAGCTTCGTGGGACCAGTGGTGATGTAGGTGACAAAATCATACCCTTAATTATGGTAGAGAAATAGCTTTTTGTTGACCCAGTCCAAGAATAAATCATATACATTCTTGGTATTTATGTTGTTTTGCAGGTAGAATTACATCAGGCATAAATGCATCTTGCCCTAATATGGCAAGAGATTAAATAAAGTGAAATGGGTTTTTGGCTGACCTATAATGTACTAATTCTACAGAGTGTGAATCAAAGGAGAAAATAAACATACTTCTGTCAGGGAAGAATGTAGCAAATGCTAACACCAGTAATAATGATTGTCATTTCTTTAACCTGTTTTAAAGGTATGTTCAGTGAATCGTTAAATTATATAATAGGTTTTGATCCTGCTATATGGTTGTAATTCAGTCAAGCTGTGCTATGATATGCAGTATGTTAACATGTTTGGACATCTTTTACACCGATTACTATATTATATGTTATTTATTTTCACATAAAAACAGGATAGTGCATTTCTGGGTGTTCACTGCCCGACTGGACTTGCAACTGAGATGTAGGGCAGCATAGATCCCATTTCATTGTGTTGAAAAACACTCATTTTATACTCTTACCATATCTCACAGAAAAATCACAGCTTGTGTCTTGTTAAATCATATTATTTGTCACATTTCATTTCTCAAACACATGTAATGTACCTTGAATTTCAATTTTTCCCCTGCACTGTAAGCTATTATTCAACCGTCATCATACAGCTTACATTGGGTGATTTATAACTGGTAACTTCATTAGAGCTCCATGAGAATACAGGATCACCCAGAGGAGGAAGCAAAAAGGGGAAAAGTCAGTCGGAGTAATTGCTTTTCAAAGCCGCAACACTCTTGCTAGCATGCATCCCAGGAAAGACACAGTCCTGAGATCAGTAATTACTAGATCAGTGGAGAGATTCCCTCACACCACTGGTACCACGGTGGCTCCTCCTGAGTCATCATGTTCATGGACAATGGGAGTGAGTCCTCTGCAAAGAAAGTTTCCAACCTAATTGCAAGCTTTTACTTACTTAAGTGCTGTTGCTTGCAGCGACAGGAAAATCTTTGAAACAGCAAATTAGCTGTTTATTAACTTGTTGATGCAGGCTATTTTATAGCACATATGGGTAAGCTTTTTAGTACAGTACAGATGCTGGGCTTTGGTTCATTAATCATATGCATTGTGTGTTCCCCCATATGCTTCAAATGACACAAATAAGGTGATATAAGTGATAGTAATTGCAAGGATCACTGTGGAAATGGGTGGGAACAAAAAAGTAGTTCTGTTGTATGAAATTACTGAATTTTAAAAACCCATGTGTAGTTCCATTTACAGCATTAACGGCAAGGTACCTTAGTAATAGTAGCTAACTAATTCAAGATCTGGATTTACAGTTATAGGAACTGATTGTCTTTATGCAGCATTTATCTGAACCAAGTGGAAGACAGGATTCACACAGTCTATAGTAAACACACATATATTAGTTTTTCAAGTAACAAATATTAACTGATTACGTAAAGTGTGTCATAGAGTTGTAATAGCAGCAATATCAATTTGTTCTGCAGAACATTAAGTTTCATTAGCACATTACATTTTATAGAATTTTGATAATATATTCCTATATTAAAATTTTACAACTTTTTCCAATCTGTTCAAATACAAAGATCCAAATTCAAGTATGCAGCAAACAGTTTTAAAATCAAAAACCATGATTCAAATGCTGTGGAAAAGAGAAATGCATTACTTTTATCTCTAGTTAACAGTGCAAAATCTGTACATAAGATGCCTTTGTTTCAGAGGATTAAGAAAATAATTGGATTTAAATCCCTCAAGAGGGAATACGTAGCACAATTGAGCTGACAGAAGGCAGCAATTAAGCTTTGCTCAGTTTATTTTACTGAACTAACAAAACCACATTCCCTAACACACCTGCAAACCACAATCAATGTATTCCCCCTGATTGATTGGCAGATTCATATAGAAGAATCCATAAAAACATCATTGTTCACCCTCGCATTGTTATAGACATTTGATTTCCAGGATGAAGCCTTTTGAGATGTAATGCCTTGTTTCAGGGGTGTGTCCTAATGGACAGCTGAAACAAGAAGACAGGGATCTATTTCATTAGTTATAATATGGCCAAAATTTGGTCAAGACACCCCCACTCTTTGCAGTAGGTGCCATGACATCTTAAATGACCACCCCAGATCAGAACCTCAGCTCAAAATCTCATCTAAAAGGCTGTCTCCTACAGCACAGCATCCCTGTCACTGCACAATGGCATTGATTTTTTTTTTTTTCTACTCCAGAGGGAATCTTGCCTCAGACAGCCCCACTAACATCACTCCTATCAGCAACCTGGTTTTCCCAGGAGACCTCCCATCAAAGTACTAAACAAGTTCAGCCCTGCTTCACCCTACAGGGTGGTATGACGTCTGACTTTTTGCTTAGAAGCTAAATCTTTTATTTTTTACAAGAAGGCCCTTTTCTTTATTTCGTCATTATAATTGATTTAAAATCCTATGATTATCAAACTGAGGCCATGCTTAATTTCTTGAACTTGTTAAAGATCTTACTCTGGCCAACAGAATCACATCTGACAGTTAAATATAAGTTAAACATAATTAAACACTACCACTTTTAATGATTTGGGTCACTGTATTTCTGAAATGCTCTGTGCATCCAAAATGTCTCATCAATGTTCAATTTGGTATGGGGATAGGATTCTACATGAGTTATTACTATTATAGTATTAATTTAATTTTATTTGGCAGGCAATCCTGCAGAGGGTGACAGTCTAGGTACATTCCAGTTCAGGATACAGTTTTAAGTATCAAACAAAATATACAATACACTATGGTATAATAAATATCTATAACATATCTATATGCTATAACAATACTACAAGTTAATTAAGCATTGGTATGTGTAGAGTAATAGAAATACGTAGAGTAACGGGTAGAAACACTTGCAAAAGTAGGTCTATCATTAAAATGTCACAATGAAAAATTACACTAAACAATTTAAGGTAACTTAACTCAGACAAACTGGATAATCACTATTCTAAAGCCAACCTATGCAATGTTTCCTAAATTCTAATATGTCCTAACATATGCCACTGTGTTTTCACCTTTGATAGGATAATGGTTACAATTTATCAACAACTGTTGTCTGTGGCCAGGAGAAGGTTAAGTTAAATTTTTTTGTGTTGTTCTGTAACACTTCAAATATAAGGTATAGGAATGTATCCTGTATGTAGTGGTACCAGTGCACTATAATACTAAAATATAATGATTGGTGTTCATTGTCTATGATATTGTTGTACCTGTAAAGATATGTTAGCAAACATACACGTGTTCTGGAGAGTCATGCTGTGGTATATGACAATAAACTTTATTTTAGTTATAGGCACCTATAGCCGGCCTGCTGTGAAAATGAACCCAATACTTAAATAAAAAGCCATTTAAGAATTCATCAAACACTACTAGTAACATATTGTAACTGGCTGAGATCAGAACACTGATCAGGGAATCATTCAACTGGCAACAGTAAAAATGATGATTGCCCCACATATAAGTTTCTTTTATTGTTGTGACCTAGATGTTATTATGACAGATGCAGGTATGTGGATAACCTCTGTTCGCATATTCAGCTTGCACCTTCCTTATTCCTATACAAATAAATTAAAGACCTTTACTTGTAAATCACTGGGACAGCAAACTCCAAAGGTCATTCCACTTGTAATTACAACTAATTAAAATGTGCCAAAGAGATGGATCTGAAATTTATCACTACTCATTAAACCTGTAAAGGCTCTTAATTGGATATCAACCCCTGTAACTCACTTTCCTGTTACCTGTCATAGTGAATTGCTGTAGCAAGTCATAAATGGTTTATTGTATTATGACACAGGGTATTTTCATTCAAGGCAGCTACATCTACTGTATAATTAACATCTGCTGATGTAGTCTAATGATATTTGCAGTTATGTGTGACATATATTGCATATTTGTTCCAAGAAACTGCATAGTCCAGGATGTGTATTAAAATATGACATCATCCTAAAAGTTTTCCATACCATTGTCACTGTCCCTTAAATTTTTCAGCCAAGGACTCTCACATGCATGTATTGAGACCACAGTTCACTGCCTTTTTGCACAAATTGTCAAGGCTCCATTGTAAAAACTGCGTTTAAAATGTACATAAATAATGGCCAACCTTGGAATCCCAGAGATTTATTTTCCTCTACACAGGGATTTGTATTTGTCTGACATATATTATGAACAACAGCGGAGCTCCTTGGCTAGGACAAAAACCAAAGAAACAAGTAAGTAGAAAAATACATGAAAATTGTATATTGAAATGCATACCATAAATTATGAGCACATTCACGATATGTTCATAGAGAAAATAAGCCATCAATTGCCAGTCATGGGTAATCATCTTTCTGAATGTTTTTTCTTTATCTCCAGGGAATATTCAGCTGAAAGTCAAACACAATTATTAAATCGAGAGTAACCTTTGGAGAAAAGGCTGTGATATTATCTGTGTTAACTAGTTAATTTCATGGATGAATGCATATCAGTTTTGGGTTTGGTACAGATTTGTACACTGGGAAATATTAGGTGGTTAAATAAGTATTAATATGCTATTGCCTCTTGACCACCTTTCACTTTCAGTTCCAATCCATGCTACTGCACGTGATGAACATCCATCAAAACACTGAAGCTATGGAAGTAAGAAGCATTATGGCACTTTTCTGGAACAGTATCTTTCATAAACAACAGGGTGAGGAGAGAACCAGATGGTTGTCAGTAATAGGAGCTGAGCAAAAATCAGCAGGTTTAATACAGTTTCAGTGGAAAAGTGTCATATTGTACAAGGTTGAGTACATTCCATGACCTACAGTAACCTGTTATAACGTTTACTGCGCACGGTTATTTTCTGGAGCACCAGTGATTGCTGGAAAAGATCACTTTCTTCACAGCATGTAGCCATTTGTAACACCTTTCTGGAACACTTTTGTTTTTGGAGGGAAATTTGTGTGTTGTGATTGGTATATATCATAGTCTCACAGCTTAGGGGCATTGGGTTATGCATTGACTCAAGGTGCTTTCTGCCCCAACAGTCAATCCACTGTCAGCTAATGTAACTCATACAATAAAAGTTGAAACTCATTTCCTGGGTAGTAGAAATCTAGAATGCTTTGATCTGACTGTGTGGCTGTTGTCTGCCATTCATTTTTGGTGGCACAATGTGCATTAATAAAGGGACAATAATGAAATGGATTCAATACCACCTCTGGGAGTTAATATATCCATTTGTACAACCATACCAGGACCTGTGAAAATGCAAACTATGATTTTAAGATATTGCTCGAATACAGCTTCTGTGCCAGCCTCTGCTCCTTTCATCTCAGGCATCGGGCACCTTACATTGCAATGCTCCAAACTAAGACACCGCAACATGTTAAAGTACAATTATGAAACATTTCTGTGTAATATTTTTGCAGCATGCTTTTATGTTAATCAATGTTTAAGATGATATATGGAAAAGCAAACCTCCTACCATGTGTTATGAAATCAATGAGCTGTTGTGTGTAAACTAATGCAAAAATGCAGTCTTCTGATAAAGATATTCGGGGCAGGGTTGAACAGGTGAGTTGACCAGTTACATTGAAGTCATTGTGGAAGCTTTGTTCCTCCCTGTGGTTGTCCAGTTGTCTGATCACAGGCACAAGGCAGATTTCTCCAGCACGAGCAGGCAAAAGCTTACCAAATATCAGCTCATCACTATAGGGAAAAGAGAAAAAAAGACTCCTTTATCGCATCCCTCCCAAAGCGCATTTATGTCATGTTTTGCATTTATGTGTCTGTGATCCTCAAGAATAACCGGCTTCAAAAATGAGCACGGGATTAACATTATCCCCATCTACCCGTTTCAGTATTTTGACAACCGCAATTAAAGCCCCCTTCGGGTGTCATCTGCCGAGGCAGAAAAGATTTAGTTTTCATCAATCTGTCACTGAGGCTTTCTCCGCTGTCAAGCAATGACAGTAGTTATCCACCTGTCAGACTTCTTCCAGGCATTTATGTCCCTTTTTCCCCCTCACAACATTAATACCCTGGAGTGCCTTGTAGTTTCACCAGTGTGTTGAGAGTTTACTTGCTGAGACAGACAGATTTCTAGTCAGTTATGTAACAGGTATATGCAAGCCCAATAAGTTTGACTTGTTAATTGCTTCAGAATTAATTGGGTTTAATTGCTACAGAATATTTAATTGAAAGGTTTATTAGCTTGTATAAACAAGGTATAGTCAATTGCAGTCCCACACAGAATACCTCTGTAATTAGTACTGAAACACAATTACAGGAGACCCAGAATTCCACACATGTGTAGAGACAGCAAAAAGTACTTGAGGCCTGCTCATTATGGCTTTGAGCGTAGATAGCATCTGAAATATATACAAACTCCCACTGCTATTTCCTGTTCTTTTCAATATCTATTTTACAGGCGCTTATCTGGTAATTGTTTACATTATCTCTTCATAGGTATCCTTGTAAAATAAAGGACGGTGACTGTTTTTCATTTTAAAACCAACTTTTGTCATCTCCAGGCAGATATGTGCCCTTGTAAAACTAAAATGATTTTGAGGAAACTTGTACAAACGTGGGTCCAGGCTGGGTTTGGGCTGAGGCCGTCCCCTGTGACACTGAGCAAAGACCCCAGTGAAATACCCTAGTGCATTAAAAATACCTTTTACACAGTCCTTGAGTTTTATTACACTCCTGACCAAGGCTCCTCTCCTGGCGGAAGGAGGAGTGAGTTAAATATCATAAGTGGGTTATAAATCTCACTGGTTTACAAGAGCACCGCCATTCTGATCTTTGCTCTACTCAACCCTTTGCAGCAGATGCTAGATTAGATTACTGAATTTACTGCACTCAAATCTATTATTATTTACCCATGCAGTCACAGGGGACTTGAGACTTATTGCAGAATCTGTCTGTACAATCTGATGCTGGAGTAATTCCTCTTTAAGCAAAATTACATCACACTCATTTACTTGTTGTAATCTGTCTGCTTGGAAGATTCACTATACATTATATAGTATACTATATATGTTAACTAGTGTAAATTAAATACTGCTGTCCTAGAATCGGCTTCTCTACCAATAAGAAATTGGACTTTAACCAATGAGCTTTCTAAAATGTTCTTCCATTTACCGTAATATTAATAGATAAAATAAATTACCCTCACAGTTTACTCTTTATTCCATACATCATTGACACAATTACTATTGCCAAAATATTATTTCTGTGCTCTTAATAATCAACCAGCCTAATTAATCCTCTGAATCTAAGATGTTTGTGTATAAATTGAAGATTGTTTCTTGTGGAGTTCAAACAAAATAATAATAATAATAATAATAATAATAATAATAATAATAATAATAATAATGTGGCATACCCTCGGTTCTGTGAAATTTTGTATTGCATTCCTTCTGTGTGCAAATGGTACAGGTGTATGTTTTACACAGTTTTGGCTTTAAAATGTCATGCTCATCAGCTCAGTATTTCTTGGGATATTTACATTAATGGGTTTTGCCCAGAATAGTTCTTAGATAAAGTGAATTTTCCCAGAAATCTCTCACCGGTGCATCTGTAATAGTGTGTTATAGGTGTACCAACTATCATATTCATAGTTCTATGTGTAATATGTTTCATCAATGTCAGATATAGTTGTAGTCAGATGTGAAAAATGGATTCATTTCTTGATATACTTGTCAAGATTTTTTTTCATTGATCTCTTGTTTATGAATACACTATGAATACATCTATTATGTGATGGTTTGCCAAACTAGAAATTCAGCTTAACAGTATGTTCAGATGTCACTTTTGACTGTCCTTTTTTACAATATGAGTGCTTCCAAACTTCTTCTCTTTGAGTTCATAACATTTTAGAAGCTTTAAAATGATAATAACACCCACTTGTCTTAAGACCGTTTCAGGGGAGGATAGCTGTAGGCACATGGATTTCTCTAATTTGCAATACAAATCAAGGTCACAAGGTGGCAATTGCCTATACTTTTAAAAGGGGGATGCTGTATATTTAGGCTGTGTCTTAGCTCTTATCCTACATTAATGAAAAAAGAACAAAACAATCATACATGTGTCGGCTACAGAGCTTTCCCTGACTTTAAATAACCTCATAAATATGGACATTTTGCAAATAATAACAGCTGAAGTCAGCTGAATGTAAGGTAACCAGCTAGATAGCATGAAATAAAACCAGGCTGTCTGGCTAAATAAAATGAGTTCACCTTGTGGGATAATATACTCAATTCCCTGCCATTCTCCCCTTGAGGAGACTGCAGACTAGACATACTTTCTAGGTAGCTGGTTTGCTTGCCACTGCTACTAACTTCAGGCAGTTGAAGACACAACAGTTCAAACTCAAAGTTATAAAGTCAAAGAAACTGGCAGTGCAGTTCTTATACAATAGAAATATACAGAAAAATGTAAATAAAATATGTCAAAATCTAAATAAAAAGTTGGCAAGGAATGTTTGTTCACTTTATGGCAAGGCTGAGAGACCTGTAGTGAGATTATCAGCAGAACTGTGTGTCACTGAAGTGTGTGTGTGTGCATAGAGTGACGCCAAAGAGTATGTGACTGTTTCTGGTGATACACAGAACAGAGATGGATCAGAGATATGTTTTCCAGTCTTAGTGTTCATGTATTGTGGGCAGACTAATACTTCTATCCACTTAAAATGTAATTTAGAATGATGGATTTTGGGCTTTTTGATGGTGGATGTCTCCCAAAATAGTGGTATGACAGTTGGAAAATTTGTCAGACAGTTGTACCGATATTCATATTTTCTGACTGTGTGTGTGAGAGAGTGTGTGTTTGCAGCCATTAGGTTTAGAATTAATGAATTGTGGTTCATGAATTAATAGGCATAGTATCAATTACACTCATATAGTGTAAAATAAATTATATCAATACAAATGTTTTCAATCACATTGTTTTCAAGTCAACACAAATTAAAATAATTAAAATTCATACTAATTAGTTAAGTCCTGCATGTCATAAGAAACCACATGAGCCATATTCCATCACACAATCTAAACCAGCCCTATTGCAAGGCAGTGCTAACTAGTGTTTCCTTGATTTGTTTTATGCCCTGTTTTTCTCCAAATGTTATGTGTCACATCAAATTGTAAAGTGTCAAACGATAAGAGTTGTACCAATATGTCAAAACCATCTGATTGTAGGTGAACATGCATAAACAGGTCCTGGGTAATTATATTGCAGTTACTGATGAATTGATGTAGGAGATCTGAATACAATTTAGTAACAATTTTATAACATGAATGGACATTTATGAAGCCTATCCTCAAATTCCAGCTCTAGCATTAGCAGCACATACCTGCACAGAAAGATGTAAAATGTAAAAAAAAAAATGTAAAAAAAAAAATTTTAAAAACTTCTCCTGTACACAGGCACTCATACTTGCCACATTACCCAGGATTTCATCTATAGTGGGTCTGACTGTCTGATGTGTGTGCGTGCGTGTGTGTGTGTGTGTGTGTGTGTGTATGTGTGTGTGTGTTTGTGTGTCAGATTTTTTTCTCTTCTCCAGATGTTTTTGCCCAAGGTGCTTCACCTCTTCCAAGAGGAAGTCTCTCCCACTGACGGTCTCTCTCCTGTGGCTTTCTGACTCAAAACAACACAGTTGATGCCTGCCAGGTAGAGTGTGGCTCAGGGAGTCTGGCTCTCACTAAGAAATGTCGAGCCATCTGGCCTTCAGCTTCCACTCGTTGTGCAGTGTGGAGCCACAGAAAGCCTCTCCTTCTCTCATCACCTCTCCTGATAGCAACTGACATATTGCAAGATTCAAGAATTCATATATTCTTGCCTCAGCTCACACTGGTTTCTAACAGTTGACAATTGTGAACATTTTGTCCATTGTGTTACTGCTATCCTATGTTAATAACATGCTTTTTTGATATTTTCAAAGAAAGAGAAAACTTTACATTCTCATGCGCAAGCTGATACAAAAAGTTAAACTGCAGTGAATAATAGGTGAGTTTTGAATATTACTTATTGATCATAGCTATGTTTCAGCCCCCTAGCCCCTGTCATTTGAGATGCATGAACATGAACATCGGTATATGTATACTTTATCATTATTAATTAAAAACATGGGTGTAAAAATGAGGGACAAAAATTACCCTCATGCCTAACTATATCAATTAACTATCTGGGTGATTTTAAAAACTGCAGATTACTACAAAATAAACATACCTTTGATGGCAGTATAGTGGCAAAATTGACTTTACTTAGGAATGGATGTTTTACAGCCCAGACTGTGTATATATATATATATATATATATATATATATATATATATATATATATATATATATATATATATATATATGTTCTTAAAATACTCAAACAACATGACACCTCCCTTTGATATGCTAAAAACGTCTTTAATTCGTTAATGCAAATAACAAAGCGCCGGCATCCAGAGGAGCGCTACGGAATTCTGAAAGCGTCCGACCGTAGTGCTGTGGAGGCTGCTGGTTTATCAAAGGTATCTGTTTCCCTCCTCCTCTGTGGCTGAACAAACAGGGCTGGAAGAAGGGGGGGGAGCGCAGCCTGCGGACGCGGACTCTGCCTCCTCTAGGAGCGCGTATGGATCCGCTCAGGCTGAGTACAAAGGTGCAGCTGCACAGCGCTGCTGGCAAGGTGAGCCGACGCGGCTCCCGAAAAGCTCATTGTCATTCGGCGTCAGTTTACGGAGAGAAAAATGCACTTGATCTCGACATGCAAAGCAAGCAGCAACCTGGAAGGATTTGCGCAGCCTTTGGGCAGCGCAGAGTAACTCTGTGTGCTCTCCATCCACTGACTGAGAAAGGCGCAGTGGGCACGGAGTGCAATGTGGCAAACAACGATTCCAGCATTTGGCTGCTCACATGTAACATGTCATTGTGTGACATAATCATTCAATAGTTATTTCATTATAATTATTTCACCTTCCTCTGCCATCAAAGTGTATATAACTTGTCTCGGGTGGATAAAATGAGTCATATTTATATAAATACATTGGTCTCATCAGTATTTCCAACACGTGAAAACTGAATTCCCCTGGGTTCGTAACTACAGTTCTATTCTTTTTTCCTCACGTTTGTTCATAATGTTCTTTGTTTCCTTGTTCTAAATATCATTCACTAATCTTGTGCAAACATTTTGATTACATCACTCTCCTCTAAAGAATAGCTGACACTGCAGCTCTATCTTCTTTTCAAAGCTACCTGACTCCGGAGGCAGCAAAATACTCTTAACCCTTCGCTGGAGGCGGTAACATTATCATTCAAGGCCACTTGGATTGCACTTGATGGCCGCGCTGCATGGTTATATCGCTAATCTCCTGTCTTGCTATGGACAGAGGGGAGACTGACATGGCTGGACCAGCACTATTCACAGTAAACCAGTCAATAAAACTGTACATAGATCACATAGCTGTAAATGATGGCAGAGAAGGAACAATGCCCTTGTACAATTATATCAGGGTACAGCTATACAATTAGTAACACTTAGGTCACATATAGATGTGACAAATAATCATTTGTTCTCTCATTGCAAAATATTCTACACCTTCTTAAGGCCAGACATGGCGATGATGGGAAATGTCCTTGTATGTCATTAATTACATGCAAATTGCTGTTGCCTGAGAAATTGATCAATTGCACTTTGCTGTTCACTGCTTCCTGGAAGGAGGTGGTGCCAGACACTTTCTGCCCTTAGCAGCTGATGCTGGATCAAAATCAAGTTTTTATACTGAAGGATTTAGTGTGGTTATCTCAGAATCAGTTTGAATCTGAGACAGTAATCATATTTCTTTTTTTCTCCCTGCTTTGATTTTGACAAAGCTACAGCTGAAAATAGTATTTTCCATTACAAACCGGTTTGGTTTAGGTTAACTTGGATCTCCATTCTACCAAGAAATTAAGCCACACATGATAATTGATAAGTGATCTCAAAGTAATATCATGGGACTGAGAAGTTTTCTCACGTTAGGCAAATATCTGGCTAGCTAATTCATTGCTGAAGTACCTAGTTGATGGGAGGATGTTTGTGGGATATCTGATTTGATATGCATTAGCGATTCCTTTTTAGTTACAAAATACAAGTTACAACATACAAAAAAATAAGATCTACGCCTGCAATTGATTGTATGTACACCGGATGGTATGCACACCAGAAAGGGGGAGCAAGTGTTTGGATTACTCAGGGATAGAGTGTTTAGTGATTCTTGGCTGAGTAGGCTGCAAGCACAGGGTCAGGCATGCCTGGCATAGTACATAATACATGCATACTACGGGAGCAATACCTCCAGAAATTGTGATTTACAACTGATGTCAACCCTTGCATCTGTCCTGGGTGAGGTTGCTGAGGGCATGAGGACTGATGAGAACCAGGTCACCCAGGAGGTCATGTCCTCCCTGTGGAAACCGCGGGAATTATTTATTAGAGTTGTAGACAGAATATTGTGTACAAATGAAGGGGAATCCTGCACAATGCATTGCCTGCCTGGTGCCCAGAGCAGAGGAAGCATATAGCTGAAGTCATCACTGTTTTCTGCATGTATCCATCTTGATTCATTTTCCTGTTTGCCAACTCCACTCTGAGCACCGCCACTAATAATAACAATGATAATAACAGTCATTATAATTGTAATAATTGTATAATTGTAAGCTGTGACATAAGATAAATATTTGTTGGATGTTAATTTAATTTAAAAATGATCTATTACTATTATTATTATTATTATTATTATTATTATTATGAGTAGTAGTAGTTGTACTAGCATTGTTGTTATTGTTGCTATTATGTTTCCTGCACTGCATGAAATATATTTGATTACTTGAATAGTATCGTAGAGACAACTAAGCTAAGGCAACCATTTATATTCAATGAAATGGCGTTAAATGTGACTAGTGCTGCTGTAGCCATTAGTCCTGACACAGAGCTGGATGGCTTTGCCTGTGTCCACTGGCACTGCTTACAGATGTGCAGACCTCCTGCGTGGCAAAGGTCAAGGTCAAGGTCAAAGTCCTGGTCAGTTTCAATTCTCTGAATTGTAGTTTCATAGAAGATTCCACAGGGAACATATATAGGAGTGCAGGGGAGATCTGCAGGTGCTTCACTGGCAACATAGACCAGGATTTTTTTGGCATATAGTGAACAATATGTCATTGCTGCAGGGGGGCTGGAAGCTACGCGTGTGCTGTGTACATTCTGCTTCATCTCTGTTTATTGCTATGTACAATTATATATTATAGGATAAAATTTTCTGAACCAAAAAGTAAACCGTAAATAATATAGTCAGACTGATTCAGCATTTCCTGTTTTTTTTTTTTTGCTTTAATTATTTTATGTTCAGAATCATATTGTAACTTTTGGATACTCTTCTGTTGTTTTACAGCATTTTTATGTTTTTTGAAAGTCTGAGAAAAATCTACGAACTAGACCAAGTAACTTTACATACAGTAGATTGGCTGAAGGCACTCACATCTATCTCAGCCTGTACCAATCTGTTGATCTGGTAAGACCTCCAGGGACAGCAAGTCACTTTCAAGTTTATAGACTATCTCTACAACTACAGCTCCCTAGTGTGCTATATTTCTTATGCAGGCTTCAAATAAACAAATTTCCTGTCACAATTTACATCCACAGGGATGCTACACTGTATAATTAGTTATGATGTACAGAAACAATGCTTGCTACAATAAAAAGAAAACAATAACATAACACTGTTTCACTTTAAACAATTTATTGTATATGGTCATATAGATGTTTGATTCTTCATACTGATGACAAAAATGCAAATTTGTTATTAAACACTGTCAAGAAGAGATTCACCAAACACACTAAAATGTAACACCTATTGGTATCTCATTAATTCCATTGATAAACTATTAATTGCCAATTATCTTTTAGCTTTATTGATAGTATGATATATTATGTTAGTGTTGTGCCTATCCTAAGAAACTTCACTCAACCTAAAATGTGGGGAAGACACTGCAAAAATGTCAACTGCTGCATTATAGAACGGGAAGAAATAAATCATTAACAGAAGCGGCAAAGAGAGTCTACTTTTGTGCAGGGACTGCTTGACATTAATTTTAAGAGGATCTGGAAAAAAATAAAGTTAATTACATCACGCAGATTTGCTCCACTGTGTGACTTGCATGGCTTTCAGTCTGTATTTGCACTGTAATCCTTCAGGCATCCGTGTAGGTACAGCAATCCCAGCAAATAGCACAGGCACGTGAATTATGACAATTATCAATTATATGGTTGTATCTATTAGAAGTGAATCAATGAAATAAAGGCACAGTTACAGGCAAGGTTGTAGGAAATGAAACAAGGATGCACAAACAATATGCACGTGTGCAACAATATCCACTTAGTAAGCTGGATCCTGATGGATATCATATCCATGCTGTAGTGGTAATTCACAGTGCCCCCCATATTTATTAATATCCCTGACTAAATACTTGAGGGGGGTTCTCAGGAGGGTTCTTCAAATCTCTTGGTTTTCATTTTGTTTAACTGTTTCCTTGATTATGAAAAATGACTGCCAGATTTGACAGAGTTCTGGAATTGCCAGATGCAAACATTAATTTTGTGCTCCATTAACTATTTCTGTTCAGATTTGGATGAATGCTTTGGGCTGTCATCATGCTGGAATGTCCACTTTCAGCAACCAAGGTTTTGGCTCAAATGTCCTGGTATGTGTTGAAATTCATGACTTCCTCTATCTTTAGAAGGGCTCTAGGACCTATAGATACAACCAACTGACCTATGAAGTTTTTTCTTTCTCACTTCCTTTTAAACACTTGAGAAACAAAAACAAGAAATCTTTACATGATTCAAGATAAATATGATATATTGTGTTTAATTTAAAAGATGAAAAGTGTGCGTAAATGTGGCATACTGTTTTTGGTGCTAGTGTCAGTGATTGTGTCCCTGTGTCTGCTTTGTGTTCTTGTGTCTGCATACCAAGCCTGTCCATTTTAAACCCTCTAAAGTCAGCGTGCATTACTGTCCCTCTCGTGTTTTCCCTAGAATGGGTAAATAATGGAACATAATTGAATTCATACTGCCAATGTGGTCTAAACACAGAACATGCCAGTGCTTTCTGAGGATATTCCAGATCTTTTCACTTACAGGAAGGAAAGAGGCATAACAAACAACAGAAAAATCCATCTTGCTTAACTGTTCTAATGTATCATATGATGTATTTTCATAAGTGCCTTATTAAGCCAATTTAGCCACTGGCTACAAACTTAATAAAAAGCTTTTTCTACTTGGCTACAAAATCCAGCTTGGAAAAATTACATTTGACTCTTAAGAATTGGTTAAATTGGCAGTCCTGTTAACCAAGAACAGAATAAAACCTAAAAACATGTAATATACTATTTCGGTCAGTAGATTTGACATACAATGTAGTGTCATCAACATACATGAGCATATGATGTTTGTGGCCACAAAGTGTATCTTTGTGCCATAAAATTAAAGCTTACATTTCAAGTAAACTCTGTTCAGAACAGAAAGCATGTGAACACTGCCAAATCAGAAATCTGTTAAATTTCATTAAGTGATACTGCTGGAACAATGTGTTCCACAGACCCATGAACTAAATTTGCAAATTGTGCAAATGTAGCACAAGCAGTCATATCTTTAACCTAAAAACATCTTCGGCAGTTCTGCAGTTTCAATCAGATATTCTATGTGTTCTCTTTTTAACCCCTTTTTTAAAGAAAAGACAGGTGCTACTAAGTCATTGGTGAGAGCAATGCAGTGTAAAGACAAACAACAACCATGGTAGCCGGCAAAATGCCATCACCAGTTGATGACATTGAATAGTTTCATGAAATTTTCTGTATCTTTGAGATATTATGGTCGTCTGGTAACTTGTGACTCATTCTGAAAATCCACATAGATACTGTAGAGGTTTGGTACATGAACCAATATCTGTGATTTTTTGGAACCATGTTAGATTAACCCACTTGTGCACTGGATTGAACAGCACATACAGAACCACATGAAATACTTTAATTCTGAACACGCTTCCAGTTCTAAATCAACTGTTAAACCCAAAGTGCACATCCAGCGTTGCCACCAAAATGTCACCACCACACACTTGGGCATTAGATTTATTCAGCTACACTAAGGCATGGAAGACAGTAATGTACAAACTATGAAAATGGGTTTTCGGTCAGCAAATGTGACTGGGTTAGAAATGGTTCTGTTAGAGCCCATTTTTCAGAAGGGATTGTCACACTAAAGAGTGTCATTGTTCAGAAAGTGTAGGTCTTCATCCAGATGGTCTCCCTACCAAGCACTAACCAAGTCCAATCCTGTTTAGCATTAGCCATTAGGCAGATGAGAGTTCAGAAAAGATTTGCAGTAACATGACCACCAAGTGTCTGAGGCCAGTGGAGCCAAACACTTGTGGCTATCGCACTCTTTGTGTCTGGAATGGCAAAATGTCAGGAATAATGCCAATACACCTCAAATGTGTTGAAAAGCAGGAAAATCCAAACTGAAGGCTAAAGGCTGAAAGTATGTCCAAAAAACCATCTATATGGACATCAATATTAACAACTAAAAAGGAATGACTCTTCCTTTTGCCTAATGAAATTCTGCAGCACTTGAAGTATCTCAACCACAAGGAAAGAACATATTTACTTTTGAATGTTGATGTTCCTGACTCTCAAAGTTCTCAAACAGAAAAGTATATTTTGCCCTCAAGTAAACTCTGCAACAATCAATACTTTCTACAAAAGTATGGGGAGGGATGTAAAATCTCTCTTTCAGATGTCAAATGAAAGTGAAAAATTCATCTCCAACAAAAAGTGAATTTAATATACTGAAATCTAATGCAAATCATTAAAAACTGACTGTCAAGCCAGCTGACAAAGGGGCTAGTTTGGTTGTCATGACTATAACTATGATTCTAAATTCAAAAGACAGTTCTCTGACCATACAAATGTGCAGAGTTATCCAATGCTAACCATTAACTCAGATGCGAACTCTGTTTGACAGCTGGTGTTTAAACTATTTTACTTGTTCTGAAAAACAGAAAGCAGAACTGGCTTTGTATGAGCTGTTCAATCAAAAGTACACAAGTTGCTCTCTAATCTTCCATGGTTTCCAGTAATTTCTGAAATTGGTTCATTAGCTGATGACCATAATATCTTAAAGATACAGACAATTTCATGAAACAATTATTAAATGTCATCAACTGGTGATGACATTTTGCTGGCTACAATGGGTGTTGTTCATCTTTACACTACATTGCAGAACTGCAAAATATTTATGTAGGTTAAAGGTATGACTGCTGGTGCCAAAATCATTGTCATGATTTGAAAAGTTTGGTTCAGAGGTCTTACGGAAGACATTATTCTGGCAATATAACTTCCTGCATCATATCATTTTGTCAATTTTGTATATTAATGACAGATTTCTGATATGTCAGGGTTCATGCTTTCTGTCATTCTGTGAATTTGCTTGAAACTTGCCTATGCCTATTTGCTTATGCCAAAATGATACATTTTGAGTCATATACTGAATGCTGATGACATTAAATTGCATGACAAACCTACTGTTTATTACATGCTTTCAGGTATTATTCTGTACTTCTGGATGGGGCAAGATGGATTTTTATGTAGTTTGTTATGCCTCTTTCCTTCCTGTTAGTGAAAAGATCTGGAATATCCCCAGAAAGCACTGGCATGTTCTGTGTTTGGACTACACTGGCAGCATGATTTTTAGTTATGTTCCATTAATTACCCATTCTAGGGAAAACACAAGAGGGACAGTAGGGCATGCTGACTGCAGAGAATTTAAAATGGAAAGGTTTGCTGGCATGCTTTTCCCTCTGTCACTACTGTGTGGTGTGTGACAGTATCAAGAAGGTAAACACAACACAATCACTAGCCAAAAAGTATGACATAAAGAAAATTAATTACACTATTCATTCAACCAATGTTATACATCTCCTCTGTCACCCATGTGGCTTACATATTGGCATAAAAATAGTCAAATTTGAATTTGCATTAATGAGAATTAATGTCATCATCAGATGTGACAAAATCTCAACACTTTGAATGTGGCCTTACTTTTGTTAGAATTGATAATATAACTCAGATCAGGCCATCTGGATCAAAGACATTTGCAAAACAAATGTACAAATTTTACTTGACTTCTGGTTGTTTAAACATGGGCATTTTGTTTTATATGAATATTAACCTATTGCTGTCTCATGCCCCATTCAGCTGTGTTTTGTCATCCAGCCTGATTTTGTCCATTTTGACACTTTGTTCCTCATGATGATATCCATGTAACCTTGATTAGCCATTGACTAACTTGTCTTGAATTTGTCTTGTGTTAACGGTTCATTAGCTGTTTGATCCAAATTGCTTTTCACTATGTTCAAAGAACCACTTTGTTTATTGCAAAGCAGCTGTTAACCACTTTCTTATTGAGTGTTACTGTCACTGGCTATAGCAGTCATGCTGCTTTTTCTATGCACAATACATTAAGCTCCTTGTCTTTCTATACATGCTCCCCATGTTTATACAACAATGAAGGCTTTTTAGTAATTATTGGTATTTTGGTATTTATGTCATTAATGATACTTTTTCTCCCTCAGTTTTCACATCTGTTTTAGTCCCCTCTGTTTTGCATGTTACCTTTCTGATTGCCTAAGCACTTGCACTTAGACAAGGTGTAATACAGATTTTAAATTTATCAGTAATGGTGAATTTATTATAGTCTGTCCCAAATGCCTGCTTATTAAGTTGTGTGAAATACGTGGTTAACTAATTATCTAAGCATAATCTACAACAATATACTGAGAGGGACCTCTCAAAGATAAAGTGGGAAAAATTAGGATCAGTTTAAATCTTTAATGATGTATAATGTAACAGATTATAGGTACTGACTGTTGGAAATGTCATCAAATGAAAAGGATTTAACTTCAAGTGACATTCAGAAAGAAATATTCTGCTCTAAAGGTGATGCACATCAGAAATATAAACATTGTAATTTACCAACATTTACACATGACCTAACTTCACACATACTTACCTCATATATCCCACCAATATTAACACCCTTTGACTCTTTCCTACCAAACGTCTTGAACAAAGTAGTTTGTATCTCCATGTGCTTTGAAGCCTCAATCAATACACCAGTTCTCAGGGCCGTGGAGGGCTTTTCAGCCTTGATAAGATAGCAAGAAGATTCCTTGGGAATGGCATCTGTGCAGCTGTGATTCTTCAGCACCTGATTTTCTGCTCCTGAACAATAATCATCTCTCTTTGCAAGTTCCCATGACCTTGGTTTTACCATGTACCATGTAACTACATATTTTAAAATGTTGAACAACATGCTGGATGAAATCCTCAGGTATCAGACATCAGGCTTCAACCCTTTGTTGAAAATATATCTGTCACCCAGTCTGGCTTCAGTCCTCATTAAATTCTACATTTGGGCCTCATCTACAACCTCATCTTTCCCTTATACCTAAGCCTATAAACAAAACTCATCCCACATGGACTCACCTGCAATTACACTATGGTCCTCTCACATTAGATGTTGCAGTACTCAATGGACTCATCCTACAGCAAAGAATAATAATTTGCCTTTTACCTAGCTACTATATATGGCTACATTATAATCATTTCTATATATTGTAAAGCCATTCGATATATATATATATATATGTATTCTACATATGTGTAGACAATGAACATTTGTTCATTTGGAAAGCATTGTTGCAATCAGTCTCTAACAAGAGATTCAAAAGCAAGTAAAGATTAAAGTAAAAATGCATAGGATTTATAGAACTTATACGATTCTTAGCACTTTGTAAAAACCAAAAGTAATCCCATGCAGAAATGAGCTGAGTCAAGGGACGCAGGTCTGCAATCTTTGCACCTTTTTGTTTAATGACATGCCTCATACTATGATTGTTTTACAAGTCCAGCCAGCTATCCACAATTTCAGCGGAGACATCTTCCATTTTACTGTCATAAGATTTCAAAAACCAATTCCTACATTAAAAATGGTTTTGTTACGGCAAAAACACCAATGGTGAAGAGATAAAAAATTGAATGAATTATAGGCGATAGCTGGAGTATTATTTTACTGTTAAATTTTAAATAGAAAATGATTTCTTTTCCATTCTCAGTTTTAATGTATAATATTATAGCCTAAATATTTTAAGGAGATGATAGCACACCAGGGTTGATGGTCACTGAGTGCAAGTTCATAACATTTTTTTACTGATATTAAAGATCTATACTTGAGGTACTTTACAAGGTAGCATTAACAGTGACAGACAATAAAAAACAAAAACAGCATAAAAACAAGCAGATAAACCAAGCAAAACATCACAAGGAACAATAAAAGGAGATGAACCACACAGGTCAGAAACAGCTTACAAGAGAGAGAACATAAAGAAAGTTTTAATAAGTCAAAGGAGGGAAGGAACAGCAGTAGAATAAAATAAAAGTCTAAACCACAAAATACTCAAAATAGGATACACTGATTACAAGCTAGATTAACGAGGTGTGTCTTTTGATAAGGATCTTGAATGGTTTTCTAACTCACGTTTCCTCTGATAACAAGGGATGAAGTTCCACGGGCAGGACTGCAACAGAGAAGGCATGCTCACAGCCTGTGTGGCAGTCAGCTACAGTGGGCTGATGAAATAAATTGCATTTAAGAGAATCACTGCATGTGTCAACACTACTGGTCACAGCATTCACGTGCTGATACAAGCAGATGCAGAGTTTATAACTTACATCCTAAGAGCATTGCTAGTAATTCAGTCCATGAATGCATTTTTACAGTCACTTCAAAACACCCGCACCAGCTCACTAATTGCAAATTACGACCCAGTGCTGGATGATGATTTATTTTAATGGGTAGAGGAAGGAAGCCTTCCCATGTCGTCCCAAGGAAAGCCTGAATAATCTTTAATGGACTATTTTACCCTCAGGACCTACACACGCCGGACAGTTATTTTAGAGGAATACTAATGAACTGAAAGGTTTACATAGTTTAAGGCGGCAAATGGAATTACACAGGGAATAACTGTCAGTGGGAATATGGCAAAAGTAGAAACATGTAAGCCATTTTCATAATTAAGTTACAGTCCCTTGCTTTTTTGAGTCCTGCCTTCCCCACACGGTCATCGGGGAACAAAAGTGATATGTGGCGAAGGGAGAAAAACAGTATTATGAATATCAGGTAGTTCCATTTGCATCCTCAAGTGAGAATTTAGACCAATTCTCTGTAATGAATGAGAGCAGGTCCATGTGAATACATGTTGTTTTCTAATGAAATGAAAAATAGCAACCCATCTATTTCAGAGCGCACCATTTATTTGTGATAACTGCATAACTACATCTTGTGCAGAGATGTTAATGCACAACCTGAGACACTATGAAATGAATATTCAGTGCTTGTGAAACATGTGCAGGATAGAAGTAACAATTTATGCTGAATACAGACCTTTGATTAAGAGATTCTGAAACAGAATGAATTGATTCTGTTTGCAATGGTGCAGGACCAGAGTGGTCTGGAAGATTTGATAGCAAGGCAGGGGGCTTCCAAGAAAAATATGTGTAATGTAATGGGACTTCCTTATATTTATGGAGAAAAATGAGCACGGCTTCAATGATGAATGTCGGACAGTTGGCATGAGAGGTAATGTGTGTCTGCTAACATTAAATGATTAAAGTTTCTGACAAATTATCTCATCGCTTCCTGTCCCTACTTCCATTCAGCAGGTAAAATGAAGTGGAACTTCTGACTTGGTTTCCTTGAATTTCAGAATCTCAGAATCACCCTGCTTTCCCTAATCTCCAGCTTCCTTTAAGCAGCAGACAGTCCTGAAAGGCAGCAGAGCACCCACCAAAGTTTCCATGCCCTTATCTGAATATGAATCAATTTAAATGAGCTACTTCATTTAAACATCTCAGTCAGGACTGCATTAGTAATTTAGGAAAATGTTTCTGTAATCATACATAATGATGATGATGACAATATTATTGTCATAACAGTAATGGAGATGGGATTGCCTCAAAATCTACAGTCTGCTCAGCTAGGAGTGTCAGTCTGCATGACACCACAACATGTTTGGTCAAACCCTTGCTCTGTGTCAGGTGTCAGCAAATTCTCTCCAAACTGAATTTTTTTAGTTTAGTTTTACTGTACTACAAAGAAACCTGTCAGCTGATCCAGTGAGCAGAACGCATGCTCTCTGGCTGCTGGTTTGAGAGCATGCATTCTGTTCGTAAGTGGCTTTGAGAAATTCCACAATGTCCCTCTTTATGGAGGAAAATTCTCTCTACAAACTGCTTGTGAATTGCAGTGCAATACCTGCCAATTTCCTGCATACCGTCCCTTTAAACTGTCAAGCGAGTCTTGAACAGTTTGCTTCATCCCATACGGGACAGAGCTCTCCGATAAAAAGGCTGCTGGAGACCGTGTGCAGCCCTCTGTACCTGTCTGCTTGTTTACACTCAGACTCCCGTCATGATAAATGCCCTGTGAATAAATTCAGCCATTAGTCAGCTGCACACTGAAAGAAAGCCACGGCATCACAGACACGATTGCTTTCTCATTCACGGCCGAATGACATATAATTTTTCATCCTTTCATTCCTTTGTGCATGATCCTGTGCAACCCCAGTCCTTGGGGAGATGTCTCCAACTGTCACTCAACACCCTGCATAACAAAATTAATGAATCTGCAGACCTGTACAAACATATTCATATTTCAAAAGGCTGGATTTGCCCAATTTTCATTAAACCCAAGGTGAAATCTATACCAGGATATGAGGTCGCCAAACAAATGTGAATTCATATGTGGTTGGTGAACACGAAAAAAACATGATGCATCTATTAAATCAAAAGTACTAATGACCCTGATAAAAAACTATTTTTTTCCATAAATCACTATGATGTATAAAATTAACACATTTGAAAGCTATGGATAATGCCTTCACAAACATGTCATGTTTTATGACTTCTGAAGATGAATATCACATACATATCACACACACATAATAAAAATAGGCAGATAAGCAATGCATAGATTTCACCAATTATACAGTAAATTAAACTTAATATAATCTTCACTACACTTACACATGGGAGGAACTCTAGTATACAGTGTCAATTTTTACTTGGGTTTTAGGCACAAATTACCCTGAGGATCCAAATCTGTTGAATAAAACAGCAGGAGTTTCCTTGAGAGACAAAGGTGGAGAGCAGCTTCAAGTCAAGTCAGTTTTATTTTTTACAGTGCATTTTTACAATTAAGATTGTCACAAAGTCCTTTACAAATAACATAGCTGATTTCCTGGAAGGAATTAAAAAAAACCCAGGCCACTCAGGAAAAAAAACTGGAAAATTATTCTCTGACCACAGGAAAAGGCAGTGGAGAGACTCCTGGAACATAGTGGAAATGCTAACATAGTAATACACATAAGAAGCATCAGTTAATCAGCTTCAAGAACAGGAAAATACAGATAATAAAAGAAATTGAATAATGTTATGTTATGTCAACAGTTGTACAAAACAATTAGTTATAAAAGGAGTGGGAAGGTATTCAAATAGTCATTTACGGTATTAATTCACATTGTGTATCAGTTCTGAATGAATATTACAGCCTTGCTGTGATGTGCTCTATCATGTGAATCCCTAAGATTCATTGTATCATAATGCAGAGGTATAGAGGAAGGCTTTTGCAGCATTGAGTCAATTGAAGTGAAAGTTGGGTGATTTAATGGACTGCCTTACCTTGCCCAGTCTGTCTGTGTACTTTTATATTAAGCCCATAAATCCACCTCCAGTCTATTGTTAAAGTGAATTAGCAATCGGTGTAGATTTAATGCTTTATATCACTTGGTTACATTATCGACCACTTCTGTATCGATTTTGCAAACGTTGTAAAGAAAACAGAAAATAAGAATGTGAGATCACACAAGTATGGCTTTTGTGCTGCACACCTACTGTATGACTGGGACAGATTGCTTATGCAAACCCTCTGCACCAATCTCATTCATTTAGCAGAGATGGAGACCAAATCTACAGTTTGCCACTACTGCCACCCCCCCAATGCTGGGTTTATTATTCCTTACGGTGACTCAGTGTTAGTAAGTGAATGCTGCTTGGCTTGCAGCAGTGTCAGTGAGGGTGCTATGCTTTCATTGTAGACACAGATAATATAAAAACTATACTGTATATATGTGCGTGTGTGCGCGCATTTTATATAGTATGACATTCAGTCAAACCTTATCTGAGCTTCCAAATGAAATGTCAGACTAAAAGCATCTGCATTCATATTCAATAACATCATGTTGAGAACCTCCCAGATACAGTCAATTTTTTTGGGCAGTACAATTTTACTAATCCAATGTGAGATGCAAGCCTGCTGTCTTTCTTGTTTAGAGTGAGTGAACGATCGATTCGCTGACCTAATGAAGAGCCTGGTTTTCTTCCAGCTTAAGTATATTAAATTATTACAATCAAACTCATGTTAAATGAATGCACATTACAAAATGGCTCTCCATAAAAACAGTGAGCATTTTCCTTGTTTTTGGAGATAATTCTGCCTCAGTGAAGTCCAGCGAGGTATACGATTGCTTCTCCTCTTGCTGCTCTTTTTTTTGGTATCCATTGCAACCATTTCCAATGCAGAGATTGCAGTAGTTCTATGGAAGCTGAAGGTATTCAGCTGAATACCCTCCCTTCAGCACCTGAGCTCAGTGGACCACAATAGCACACATTTGCTCAAAATGGGCATTCATATTTAGGGTCACCAGATTACTTTTCAAAAGGACTTCCAGGATAATATGAAATTTCCTCCAACATTCTATTTCATCCTGCAGCTGGTGCTGAAGTATTCAGTGGAAACTGGTGGTGGTCTCATCCCTGCACCTCTGCACCTCTGCATTTTTCATCACCAGTCTGAATTTATGGACTACTTGAATTCTAGGTCAGGTATCATTTTTATTTCAATTATCCAAAATGGTCATAATACCTAGTCATTCAAATATATCCGTTGCTTAAATAACATGTCAGTCAAAATCTGTGGTGAGTTTTACACTCATTGGCCAGGGACACTGCAGCGTTGATGCATGAATGTAAATTGCTTTTCTGCTCTTCTGACAAAGTGCACTGCCTGCAGAAGTGAGTGTGACTTGCATACATAATTAAAAGCCAACATTCTCATTTTATCGGTTAAAAAGGGAACATTTAAAAAGTAGTTACAAGGGAACTGATTCATCTGATTGGGAGCTGTATGTTCATGTTGGGGTGTATTCTGCAGTGCTGAAAAACTGGATGATGCTCTGACAAATTACAAGTTGGCAGGACATACCCCATGCCTATTTATATCACTGAGAATTAGACCCTGACGTCTGACTCCTTATTAACATTTATTTGTGTAACATATAACCTTATGCTATCTCAAACTACAGAATACAGATAAAACTTCATGGAGCCTCACAACAACTTCTTAACCCTGGACCATGTTGTTCTTTCCACTTTTTTGCTGCTTCTGATACTTAGATGCTTATAGCCAGGTTTAGTGAGCAATCATTTAGGTGTCATAAAATAGCCAGCAACCTAGCTAGTGTGCTCTAATCTCAGCTTTAGTTTATTTTAGCTGTACCCACCAATCAGGCAGGTTAACATATGTTCTTGAATACAGTATAGCTGTAAAAGAAATTACAAAAAGATACTTCCTGATCTAATGTATTACAGTAGTTACAGTAACTGCTGTCATGTCAAATGGTAGTGCTCTAATTATTAGAATTAACATAATTAATGTTAGCTACCAACTTTGAAAATTAGGGTTGACGCAATATCACTCAAAGGTAATAAATAAGAAATGTAATAGATCTGGGAGATCCACAAAAAGAAAAAAACAAAGAAATCATAGACTGTCTTCCCTCAGATGATGGAAGATGTGTCATAGGAATGGAACAGTCAGAATGCCTGTTTTCATAGAGCAAGACAAATTCAACTTAGAAATTCCTTGATGGCAGTTTTACATAATCCAATGTGTTTGTACAGTAACTTAGTCAACTACAGTTTGAACTTGCATCATTAAAACAAGTTAAGCCTGACTTTTAGGAACATGTTGCTATAGTTTGCCAGCTTATTCAGTAACCCAGGCCCCATACCATGATCAAGGTCAATGTGCAATGTGAACACAACTACTGTGACTTAAAACCCACCTACACATGCCACATACCTAAATAGCAAATTCAGCTAGCTGTACTAACAGCACTACACTCTAGCTATCGCAATTAAATACAGTGTCTCAAATGATTAACAACACTTCTGGTGTTTGATTTCCCTGACCATATTCACAGCTGTGCTGGACAAACACACTTACAGTCTGAATACATTATAAATTCACACTCAGTTCCTATTCCTACTCCTATTCCATCACGGATATGAATGAATTCACAGGCCACAGTTCAAATGCAGAAAATTCCATATTTCCTGCTTTGCACAGCTGGTTCTGACACCTCTTTAACTCCTTTAGACAATGGCATAGTATATCGCTAACCTTTTAATATTAAGTCTATAGATAAACAATAAACAAATCATCATACCCATCACAGACGCTATTTTAAATAGAATCTACTGTAGATAGGGTTCAATGTACAACACAATACCAACTACTATCAGAAATTCCTTTATGTAGGCCAAAATGGGGAAAAACTGCTCTGGGAAATTTGCATTCTTGTTTTTGTGAGCATCCAGATTTAGCAGATGAGTAATTGAGTACACATTATTCAATCCATTTCCCATTTACTCTGGAACCTAAACACAGTTTTAAATTGTTTTGCTTGTCCTTGTTTATATTAGTATGTCTTGGTAATTGAACCAGAGAAACACATTACTTATGAAGCCAGCGTTCATATACTAGTGATGATTAATGTCCCTGTGCATTACATTTTGGACAGGAACAAACAGCTTCAGCCTAAAAACAATATTCAAACAACATTCCTCTCCTTTTGAAAGCAATTTACAAAAAAAGAGAGGAAAAAGTTCTTTCAGACTTATAAATCTAGATTGGAGGAAAAGAAAATGTCTAACCTAAGTGAGCTGTACCATGTAGATCAATCCTAAAAATATCACACCCTCTTGAGCCAGACTGTCTCTTGAGCCATAGCCACAGAGCCAAGATTTATGAAAAAGAAAATGAATTCATTTTTAAAAAGTCACATGAACCATGGCCCAGAACATTGGCTAAAGAGCTGTTACATTTTTGAAGTGAGCAGTCTGGTTTGTGGCTCTGACATACACCTGTTTTAAAACAGTGCTAATAAGGCAGGTGTGGCTCATTTGCCCATGACTTTAACACAGACACACTATTCCCCACACATAATTAACCAGGCTGAAATAAAGCTGATGGAATTAGATGAGTTATTGATATTGTGCTGGAAAGGAAGCTGACAGGATCCTGTGCATACAGGATTTCAACAATACACAAATAAAATGTCATCAATTAAACTTAAAACGGCAAAATTTATGGGTAGGTACAATTTCAAACTGTTGAGGGGTCCTCCTTCACATAAATTTCTACCAGTGTAACGTGTCTCAAGTTCATGCATATCAGTATAAATCAACAGATGTAACATTGAGAAGGCTGATGGAATCACTAGAATTCCATAGAGTTCCATTTTATTTTTGTATCAATGCACAGTATTGTTCTGGGAGACAGAACTGTGTAGACAAAACACGTTACCACAACACAGCTGTGGGTGCTATGATTGCTAATAACATGCAAAACCTGTGTTCATAATTCATCTTAAAGGATGAGGCCAGGAGGGCTGACAGGTAAAGGATCTTCAATAAGTTTCTTTTCAGTCAATTTTCATTCAGTTTAAATATTCATTATCCAAGGAATCTGTTTTCTCAGCTGGATTGCATCTGTCGATGAAAAATTAATAAAATTTCACAATGTTCCCATAGTTAAAAGAACACAAATGCAGGCACGCAAACAGAATGTTGTTCATATCTCAGAATCATATATCAGATATCATATATCAATATCATATATCAGAATATGAAAAGACATAGTTAATACATTCAATAGTTATTCTGTATAGATAAATGAGTTGTACAAGCTCACCTCTGCCCTTGGGAAATAAACCAGAACGTTTGCATTAATCTTTTCCCTTTCAGTCATTTTCAGTGTAAGTGGGTAAGCCTTACTTCACATTGAAATAGCATTGAAAAAGAATTTACTAATGTACTTACATCAAAGTAATATATCTAAATCCTTGAAGGAGTATGATACTGGTATTTGTTTAGTCTACAATCTGTTTCATTAGGTGGGGAAACTGAAATCCTTTGTGAAGTACTTCAGATCCACTGTGACAAGATAGAGTACAGGAAATTGAAACATTACAGTTCATATTTCATTTAATGTTGATATACATTTACCTCCAAATCATTAAACTTGCATAAATGTACATACTGTACACAGAACAACAACTGAACACTAAAACCATATTTATCAATTAAATCATGCCTTCATATTGGACATAGTCATACAATAGCATAAGGCAGGGTGTTGATAGTCATGGTTTAATAAAAAATATAGCTGTCATTAAGTAACAAAAAAATCACATCACTGATGACCCACTCCGCCCTAAAAAAAATCACTGACCTTCAAACAAAATCATTCAAATGTAGGCAGAAATCCAATAAGTCCATAATAAATGTAGGAGACAGGACTCTATGAAGAGCCTTAATCAAATAGAAGGTTACAGCATCAGTGCCATCAGAGAATGAAATATTGGTGCACAGTCAGGTTACATCAAGAAGGACAGGAACATGGTCACACCTTAGACAGAGAGTCCTGGAAACAGATTTACCCAGCGATGACCTAGAACCTGGGACAACACTAGGTAAAATTAACCAAGGCTGACATTCTGTAGTTGCGGTAAAATAAATAATTTTAATATATGCTTTTAATATATGCTTACATTTTTACAAGTTATGCGCGTTACATTAAACAAGTTATGATCCGCAGAAAAACATAATATTTTCTGAGTAAAAAACAGTACGTTATATACAGTATATGTATATTTCTGTTAATTGCTCCCTATTGCGTGGCTCCCCCAATCCACACCCCAAAACCAAGGGTCGTGTTCTTGCTCCGCTCGCGCAGCACGACTGCTAAGAAAATCAAGGTGGTCACTAACATACAGGATCTTGCTATAGGTAGCTGCGCAGACATTTCGTGTCCTCTAAATAGAGCCGTTTCTCAATTAATAGAACATGTTGCAATCGGAAAAGTACACCCCAGACATGAGATACCTACCTTCCTTCACCTTTTCAAGTGCCTAGTTTTATTTCAACGTAGGTCATCACTTGCATTTACATTATCATAATACCAAAACATATAACACATACTGATGATGGTATATCTAGTGAGATGACATTTATTGATGGTAGTATTGCCAATAAGGGTGTTTAGTAATCTTTGTTGTTTCTATAAATATTAACTATATGTGTATAAAGCTGGGGATGCAATACATGTTCATAAATAATGAAATAAAGAAATAAAGTTCACTAGCTAGTAAGCTCAATTCATTCAGCCTTATTGTCTGCCTAGTTAGCTAGCTAGCTGGATAAAAAAAGGTAAATTAATGTATGATGTGTCTGAATTCTGCTTCAACAAATGAGTTTAGATGAAGCAGAAGTTACAGAAACCCTGAGAAGAAACTCTTTGTGATGTATGGGTTTGGAGAAGGTCCCACTAGGGCATAACTCAGCAGATGCCATATTTTACATCCCAGTATGAAAGCTTTGAAAAAAGACACCCTGAAGCTAGATGTTCTCTCTTTTTTCTCTCTGATTTTGTGTACTGGTTTGTACACAGCTCTATATATGTCAAAATGGTTTATTACTGCTTACAAATTACATGGAATTGAATACAAATTTGTGCAATTTCAAGTATCTTCACTGTGTGGCAATATGTATAATTAACTATAAGTTATAATTATTGACTGTGTACTTGTTTTGCAGTTGCCTAATTAATTGTTGTGAACAAATCATTAGGAATTAAAATGCATGTACATCCATATTCATTTATAATTGATTTGTTGTGGGGTGGCAAACTTTACAGCTAAGTAAAACTTAACCATCAACTGAAAGGTGGAAAAAACACAGCTATGTTATTAAATTATGGATAGTATTCTTGGACAGCATTTTTTCTTTCACTTGGGAACCAAAAGAGATGCCTCAGGATTTGTTTCACATTGTCACTGAAATGAAAGGTCTGTGCCTTGTGTGTATGTGAAAGTCGTTCAAATGTATACATTTAGATAGGCCATTCTACCATAATAATTTTAAACTAGGTTGTGTTTTGACCAAACATACATGAAAAATCTCCCTCCATTACGAAAACAAATCCCTCTATCAAATGAAAAAAAATATTCCAATTTATCTGGAAAGAGAGTGGCACTGAATTCAAAGAAACGTTTGTGTAATACAAATTCACTCCATTATATTTCCAAGCAAGACACTTTCTGTCTCCGTCAGGTTTGTTTATCCTCTTATGTCATGGGTTCCTGATTCTTTTTGAGCTCATTTGTCAAAGAGACAAGTTTCTATCTCTTGATCACGGTCTTCAGGCATGGGTCTCTTGGTGAGTAATGAGAGACATCAGGAGCTTTGAGCTGAACCCCGAACAGAAAATAACAATCTAGGTAAAGAGCAAACAAATGTTCAGATATGAAAACCTTTTGGATATGCACCAGGAGTTCTAATTCAGATTCAAAGCTTTTTAGTCCACTCAGAGATGTGATTTAACCCGACACCATGTGTTAAAATAAGACATCCCAACACTTGCAGCAGATATGCACTATATTACAGAAACATCTCGAGTGATTTCATTAGCAAAGCAGGCGGGCAGAATTAGGGACCACATTCTGGAACAGAGTTCTGAACTATAACTGTCAACATCTTGCAAAAGCAACTGCATGAGATACATTTTCAACAGATATGTCTGAAATAAACTTCAGCTAAACATCAGCTGGGTGGGAGGGATGATAGCTATCAAAAATGATGACTTGTTCTGTTCTAATTGAAGAAGTCTGTGTTTCTCAATGTACAAGTCACATTGAATATCTAAGCTGATTAATTGTGGTGGAATGAACTGTATGCTTCCAGCTTAATTACAATTTTGATTTTAATTGCAATGCAAACTTAATGTTGATTGATAACGATGTCTGACAGTATTGACCTTATCCTTTAAATATTATGTGCTGTATACATGTTTATGTGTGTGTGCACGCATCAGTGCTCATGCTATTCATGCTAAATCAGGAACACATCCTGTTTAGCCTTCATTTCAAAGGCTTTAAGCTGTTGACACAGATGATAAATTGGTGACGTTGTAATTTCCCAGGGACATTTTGGAGGAAACACAAACTCCTAATGTCATCCCATCAATGAGACATCATTCATGATTAATCCAACCTCTTGCTGATTATTATGGAACTGCCTTTATTGGTGAGTTATTGAAAGCATGAACTTTGAAGCCTAAGCTCACATTTATTAATAGTTTAAGGCTTAGAGGATGACAACTTAAAAGTAGAAAAATGTATGATTTCGATGCCCCTCTTACAAAACTTTATTTCTTTATTCACAGATGTATTTACCTGGTCAGTGAAGAACTAATGCCACATCACTGACTGCAAAAACAAGCTGCCAGATGGAGACTGAGATGGATTTATGAGTGTGTAACAATACGTATGTGTCGTAACACAGTCAATGATAAACAATCCAACAATTCAACAACTGCAAAGCAAAAAGAATGCATATTTAAAAATGAAATCCCTTACATAGCCCTGTCTTATCTGTCACTGAAAAAAGAACAAAACAAACCAGTAAATACTCTTAGTATGTGTGTGATACCACCAAAAGCTCTGTCAGGAAAAAAAAAAAAAAAAAAAAACAATGTTGGCTTGTGTTGCGCGTTTATTTAATTTATTTATTTATTTGATGCATTATTAACGCTGACAAATGCAGCAGTAAGGGAATCGTTTGCCTGGGAGACTCATTTAAATTCTGCAAGTCAGATGGCTTCCTCCAGGCTTCACTGCATTGAGGGCAGTTAATTGTGGCTTTGTGTTTTATTTCCAATCTGTATCACTGTATTAGAGCAGCTACGTGCCTGAAGCGGGGGATCTGATTTTCTAGTTAGGGTTCTTCTTTTTTTTGTCAGGGTCTGGATTTACTTTTGAGCACTGAATTAGGTATTGATTGCCCAGACACTTCCTCAGTCCTTTTAGAATTGAGAAAGCACCTCTGTTTGGTTAGAGCTTATAATCAGCTAGCCATAGGCCCTAACAAAGACACAGGTAGAGGGCATATGTAAATTTAATGGCTAAGGTCATAACGCATTTTCTGTTAGAATCCACATAGAATGTTGGAAACAAACTCCAAAAACGAGATGGCCAACTGAGAAAGAGCTTTAGCTATCCAAAAAATAAGGGTTTGTACCTAAATTCCTAAGAGAATAAATTAAAAGTGCTTGTGATTCACTGTGTTGTGTAGGTTTTTGATGTCAGTTTCTGATCAACAGAAATAAGAAAACTGGATCATTCAAAGTCATTCACAGTGTCAGTTAAAGGATCAGAAACAGTAATCCAAACATAGCAGGTCATGAATATTACAAATAAAACTTAATGAGCATAAATGTGACATTGGTGTTTTACTTCAGATTCAGTTACATCTGAAGGGCAATTATTTTTGGAATAATCAACAAATTAAGGTTGACACCTCTTGCTGCGCTATCTTGCTTGCAAATTCTGTCCAGCGCATGGATGAAGCTTCAAGGACATAGTAGAAACGTGAATACACAGAGTATAGCCTGAAGACATTATGGCAGAGCCATCGTGATGTGACTGACATTTCTACTGACACCGCATTCTCTGGAGAATGAATTAAACATTCATTCATATTCCCTTTTGTGAGGAAATACATGAAATTGATTGAGTGTGTGTGCATTTGCCATGTGTATGGTGGTGTTATTTCTTTGGAAACTCTTCTCTTGTGGCTTCTCCTGATGTATTTTATGGAATTATTTATCAGTAATGACAATCATTTTGATGAGAATGTAACACCTTGTGACAGCATGTGAAAATATCTACCAAATTCATTCTGCTGTTTTACTTAATACTTTTTGCTTTCATGCAATGTATCTTGTACTGTCTTACTGTTTAAAGCATGTATATGCTTTTTAAGCAGGTAAAATTTCACTAGTATATGAGTGAGCTTTAATTTAACCCAAAACTATTCTCACATTCACACACACACACACACACACACACACACACACACACACACACACACAGGGTACACAGGGGACTGGCGAGTCACTGAGGAAATTAATGTTTTCATGAACCTTGAATGAAGATGTACTCTCTGAATTTAAAATGGGTCATGTTTAGGGGTAATGTCCAGCCAATCACAACTTTTTCTGATCTTCTGTGTGAAAACACCTCCTGGGGGCTTCAGCATGAAACGGCACTTTACTGCCGACATTTCTCCTAAATAAGGAAACAAAAGGACTCATACTAGTCTTTTAGTAACTTTTAATAGCCTCTGTGAAAAGTTTCAAAGTTTCTTTTATTCGTAATAGTAGTTAAAATGTGGGTATTCTTTCTGCTGTATGATTTCACGTGTGATGTTTGCTTTCACTCTCAAGCATGACAGAGAAAGTGAGAGAAAGAGAGAGAGACAGACTGAAAGACCAACTACATTATCCTTAACTGTTGGACATCTAAACACTGCAAGAATTGCAATGGTTCGTAGGTGAAAAAAATAACAACTATGATGTATGTGCTGTAGTCTGCACAATGACAACACATCATCAGAAAACAGATTTGGACTCTATTAAAAAAATAATATCTGGTCTCACAACAATCTTAATTTTGTCAATTCTTTGCAAAAACAAAGCATGACAATATCAATGAAAAGCTCATACAAATACACAGTAAAGCAAAGTATCAGTAAGACTGCCTTTTAAAAATAGTAAAGAGCTGTAATGTCAAGGTAATAAGTGATTTTAATTGGTTCTGCTGGTTCAACACTTCCAGCACTGTGGGTCATATCCCACAGGTGGGTCAAAAGAGGGGTGAAGGGTGGTTATGAGAGGCAATATCTAACAGCTAATTAAATGCTGTGCATAATATTATACATTGTACATTACACACATACATTGATGCACTGCTCCAGTGTGTCTCACCATCTCAATATCACCCTGGGGGTGAAGTGAGAGCATGACATTGGACACTAGGCTCACCGTGTTAGTGAAGGTCTCCGCCACCCCTCTGTCCTCTAGGAGCTCAGCTGTTTGCTTATAGTGCGCTGTCTTTCTGTTATCTCCAGAGCCATGTCTGCCTGCAAATCTCATTACATCCTGCCAGCAATGTCAGTCTGGTGCAGGGTACCTCTACCCTGACATATTAATTACTGTACCTTCAATCATGAACAAAATAAACCGCAGCCCAACTACTCCCTAATTTGCTTTAGCAACCAAGTTATACCCTGTACAACTCAATTTTAAGTAAGATGGCATATTCCAAATGCCACGTTTATTTATTTAACATCGATTCCAGCTCTGTGACACAAATAATTCATTGATCCAACTGACTATGCCAGCTGTTGCAGGACTCCAGCAATCAGGGCTTGAATATAATTATCATGTGAGTGATTAGGGGAAGAGGTAGGATGCGCTACCCTTTGTGCCCTCTCAATGGGAGTTTCATAAAAGTCCTTGTTTTTCCAGAAGTCTGTTTTTATTCAGATATTTTTATTTTTTATTATTTATTTACTTTTTTCCATGTTGGGCGAGTTTAGTCAATTCTATAATGCTGGTTAGTGTGCTATGCCAGTTGGGGTGCACTGGAGAGAGGTTGTGTTTCATTACATAAAGTACACTTTATAGGATTTGTCTTCATCTTTTTAAATGCCTGATATTTTGAGAGTGGTATTTAATCCACTTTTACATCCCAAATCAGACTAAAACAAAGGATTTTCATTTAAAACAAGCCTCTGTGAGGGTCCACTTTATTTCTTTGGGCAAGGCGCAGGTCATGGGATCACAGATATCCACCAATCAGATTTATTTCCGACATTCGATGCCACGGTCATTTACAGCAGTCTGGCGCTACACTACTTGATTGGAGTGTCTGCTTGTCTACGAACCCAGTTTAAATTGAATTAGACGTTATTAAGATGTCCTTTAAAATGTCCACATTAAACTTGTCTCCTGACATTGACAGTAATCGTGATGTAGATCCAATGACATGGGTAAGAACTGTTTTCAGATTACTATTTTTTATCTCACTGTTTAATTAATTTTTTTCTGCATGCATGTTTACACATTTTTCTTACAAAATTAGAATTACTGTACAATAAATGGATTTGAAAAGAAAAAGAAATTTAATAACCACAAAAGCTTCCAGGAAATCAAATAAGACTTCAGGTCAGTGAATACTTGTTTATGTTTGATTCAACCTCCCTCAATGTGGTATTGTACTACAAACAATTTTATATTGATGAGTTTAATCAATACCAATGAATCCAATTTACAATTTTATAAGTGAAACATCTGAATCCAATAAACATTTCTCTAGACTGACGTTGGATTAGACCACATTTGGATATATAAAGAATATTTTCTAGTTAACAAAAAGTTAGTGTACTGCAAGCTTATGTCTTTTTATTCAAGATGCACAATTATTTCAACTAGATGGTTTGGTTTGAATGACCTGAGGGACCTGTTCCTGATATACAGTAGAACCTTGTTTCTTGTATTTCATTTAGACATAATTGTAATATTGAAGTACTGTCCATTATAAACATTCAACATAAGGTAAACACATTCTAACAACAGTGCCCTCATATTGCATATTAATATAAGAAACTGCAGCAGTTCAAGATTTTCCAAAAATATCTGCCTGTATGTGAAAGCCTTTACATTACGTTAACACTGAGTAATGTACTTTGCCATTACATAAACTCAATATATCATGCGTTTCCAGAGTCTCGTTATTTATCCTTTATTCAATGTACTTTTCAACATTTTTTCCCCATCTTTCTGAGAGATGGAAGAACTTCCATTTTTCTATGAAGATAGTTATTTAAAAGCATTTAAAACACTTTCACATCATTACATTCTGGAATTCTGAAGTAGAACCAGTATTTTTAGAACTTCTTTTAACAAAAATGTGTTTTGGTAGTCTGTAGAATACATTTAGGATAACTTGTGCGAATGTTTTATTTCCATAATCACTACTGACCTCTACTGCTTTATTCAAGACATACATCCAAAACCATGTGTAAACAAAGAGAACATACCTAACATCCTAGTGTATGTGTCAAAGAGTAAATGACCTTTTAGACGCATATTTTTAATAGTGTATGGACAATTTTATTAGTTAGCTGTTGACAAGTATTCACAAATATTATTTAAATATCCAATGTTTGACTCAAATAGCACATCCAAAAATGAGGAATGCTTTGCACATGAAACAAACATTTTCAGCACGAGTTTTTTAATGTCAAAGCAATAATCATAACCAGTAACTTCAGTATCCCCACAGAGTCCAATCTGTGTGGAGTCCAGTGTGTTTCCTGATTACTAAAAAGCACATTTATATTCATAAATATAAAAAAGTGAATACCAAAAGACAAAGACTTGAAAGCATGACATACCTCATTTTTTGCAAATTTATCATGCGCAGCAGGTAAGATATCTGTTATTATACTATAATATGTGTGTGTGTGTGTGTGTGAGAGAGAGAGAGAGAGAGAGAGAGAGAGAGTGGTATGTATCACACTGAAGTGTGCATTCCCTCATTATATATGCAGTGCAGCAAAGGCAAAAGCTGTTACCACCCCTGAAGTGGAATCCTACTACAACTACAGAAAAAAACCAGCAACTAGCAGGCCAGCTATCTAGTTAAAGGCCTTCAGCAATAATTGCTCATCTAGCTAAGTTAGTGAGACATGGCGTAGCGAACAGTGCAGAGGTTGGACAAGTTACCTAGATAACTACCCATACTTTTTGACAGAATCAATCTCATCTCACTGTTATTTGATGAGGGGTGCAAGTACTGTAATGTTAGCCATCCGGTTATTTCTGCTGAATGCACCAGCAGAGACGTTTCTCTTCTGTGATGCAAACCTAATTCCAGAGAACAGATGAGCCCTGCGCCTTACCACTATGCTACATTGCCGCCCTGATACATTTTTGGTAGATAGGTACACATAGTGATAAAACGTATTTTCATAATTTTAGAATCCCATATTTATGTCAGTTTCAGATCTTTATCTTTGCCTCTATTGCTTGTGAGTTTTGCATGGTACAAAGCATGCACAGCAGATGCACAGCTTGCACTGTGAGATATGCTACTAGCCTGTGACAAGTTTTCATAGAAGACCCAACTGCTTGTGATCACCAGTTGTACTACTTTAAGCTTTTCTCACCATGACAACCTCTGCACCTACAGGAGCACAGAGCGTACTTAATGCAATCCTCTGCAACATCCGCATGCAAACATGACTGTTTCCACACTACGAATCCCACAGAACAGTATAGCAAAGTGAGCACTAATTGGAGGATAGGTGCTACTGCACTGATATCATCTGAGGGAGTTGCAGGCACCCGACCAGTCACAGGGTGCAGCGAGAGCAGTGTGACAAGAGGACTCTGGCTGAGCTACCGACCCCAATGCAGGAAGGATAAAACCAATTTGTTCCACCACTGTGGACTCATGGTTACTGCTGGCAGATACCATGGCTGTTTTTAAACTCGGGCTTTTGGGACCTGCTACGTTTTGGCAATTTCCTGATAATTTGTTTGAGGCAGGGAGTGATAATTTTCCTTTAATGCATTTCTGTATGGTGTTATAGGAAATATAATAAAGTGACCTCATTTTCTATGGTAAACCTTTGCTATTGAAGATGCAGTGTACTTCCCCTAATAAGTTCCCAGAGGAGTAACGTACAATGTGAACAACATTGACTTTTTACAAATCAGATGAATCAGAATACAAAGTACTAGTCAAAGGTTTGGACACACCCGATTAAGATAATGGAACACATGCATTCAAAGACATTTTGGTCTAAAGGTTTATTCTTAAATGCTTGAAATTTGTGAATGAATTCCTTTCCAATTTTTTTTTGTTATTTTAAAGAATATAAGATACAAGAGAGGTTTGAGTTGCTCATAATACTTTTTGGTCACTGCATAATTCAATTTGTGTTATTTCACAGTTTTGATGTCTGTACTGTTATTCTAAAATAGTAAAAATAAAGAAAGAAAAGTGTGACCAAACATTTGACTGGTACTATGTATCAGCATGTGAACATTATGAGAAAAGCTAGAATAAATCGACCATGCCCAGGTTATGTGAATGTCCCAACACAATAAGCCAGCAGCAAGTCCCAGGGCTTCAAACCAGCCGTACATAAATGCGTGAAAAGTTTGCTTTCTCCTCCAAGTTAAGTCCCAAGTGTGTTTTCCTCCCAATGTGTGTGTGTGATCAGAGTGAAAAAAAAGAAATGTTGACCTTGTAATAATGAGAAGTAATGTTTGTCTGAGATCAGTCCTATACCTCTCCTGATATTTTCCTCCTCTTCTTGCCTGGTCAATAGAAAACTCATTGAGCACCATGATTAATTTGCTGAACTTTGTGTCACACCTAAATAAATGTTTCACATTATGATCACATCAAAATCAGTCTAGACCCTTCTCTCCCAGGGCACTCTCCTGGATGTTATCATTTTTATACTGTATGATGTCTATAATAGTGCCTGTCCTATTATCAAAAGAAAACCCTAGCTGGATAAGCAGAGGATTCAATAAAACAACAAGACAGCCAAAATGAATGTAACAGCAATCTGAACAGACAATTCATAGTCATATAAAACAAACAAAAACATCAACACAATCTTCATTGTATTTCATACTTGAGAAAGAACTTATTTTAAGGAATATTCTAAAAAGAAAATGTGCCCTGTGTATTGAAACCTTTTGAGATAAAGCAATCATAAAATATGTATACCAAATCTTATGTGCACAGCATTAATTTTAATTAAAAAACAAAACTGTGGCAAAAAAGTTGTAGTACCATAAGTCAATAACTTTCTCTGATCTTATTCATGATGGAACTTGACTGAATCAGACAATGGGTCACAAACTTTACGACACTGTCCTGAAGAATAAAAAAGCTGACAAGATCATGGCTTTATTAGAGCATACACAACATGGACCAATATGTAGACTCATGAAGGACTGTACCTGTCGTGTGATTATACAGGAGATTCATAATAGTTATGGGGGAAATTCATTCAAACTGGAAATAAAGTGGGTTTTCACTGTCATATGTAAGAACATCTTCAAGCATTTTGTTATTGCTAACAAAACATTTTTGTTTTAGAATAGAACTGGAACTGTAGCTGAAAAGAAGCCATGTTTACATGCACAATATTCTTTACCCTGGTTACAGTCACATTCCAAATAAACTGTTTATATGTACTATGAAGCACAATTATTGCTCATATTCTGCTAATAAGGTACTTATGTTATTTTCTTATCACTTCTGCAAGATAGCTAACTGCAAACAATTGTCATTGCTCCAAAAAATGCATGGATTTTTTGTCAGCCATTATAGCTAATGACTGAATCATGACCCAACATTCCTTGCAAAACATTTCATATGCATAAGCATAAACTTATTCACAGAATATTCTGGATAAAGTGTTTACATGACTCAATAATTGATTTAATAGAGCAATATCCAATGTCTCATATTTGGGTTTCCTATAACTGGAATACTGCAATTATTAGTTATAGGATAAGGTGTGTACGTGACTCACATTATAGTCAGAATACTTAAACATTCAGAATATTAATTTTCATGTCATGTCATGACTCTGGAATTCCATATTAAGAGCAAATCTTTTTCAGCTATTATTCTAAAAGATAATTAAATAATCCTTCTACATTATACAGTAAATGAGAATCACAGAAATTGGTCCCAGCTCTAAAGAAATAATGGCAGCCTGCAATACAGCTTGCCATAATTAATTTTTCAGTGTCAACAAAGCACCAATTATGCTATGTTAAATGGCATCCCATTACAATCTGCTTAACAGACTGAGTCAACAGCTGTAAATGCAGCACCATTCTGAGTGTCACGCAATTAGCAGTGATTGGAAAATCCATACAGCACTGACACTAAAAGGGTAATACGTATTAGAATATAGTGAAGATCATGGAATTGCAGGTATTTTGCAATTTTCCTCAGTATTTGAACTTTAGTCAAAATACAAGGCATGCTATGCTACTTGAGTCAGTTGAATTGTTGTCTGTTATAGGGTTTGAAAGATCCCCGCCCTTCTTCAAAGCATAAATTCAATTCAATCAATCAGTTCAAAGTCTTCTTTTTCAAAGCCATGAGGGAGAGGAGAACGTTGATTAAATTCATAAATTTAAATTCAGACAAGTGGTAGTAGTGCAACTGATACATTTTTCCACTTTTCATTCATATCAATGCATTATAGTAATTAGGTGCAGCAATAATCTGGTCTTAATCATTGCATTTTGTTTACAGAAATCCTTTGTCTTTGCTTTATTTTACATGCATTTTATCTGTGTATAGTGATTTCTCACAAATGGGAAAATATGTAGGTGTTCTTACCCCTACATTTGCACATGCTTCAGCTTCCACCCTACCTCAGAGTTCTGCTCATGCTTCTCATTTGATCACAACAGCATTGATGCCTCATCTGATTTCAGTGGGATATTTAGTTTAAAGAGTGGCATATAGTGTCTGAAAGTATTCATTTGCAAATGGACCTTATCAGCTTCATTTATAACATCTTATCACCCAGTCCTCCCCATTGAGAATATATGAGCCACCCCTTTCTGACAGTGATTGTCCTTTTGTCAGGTGCACATTAAAGGAATCTGAAGATCAGTGTGGTGTGGGGATGAGAGGAGAGCTTGTGTTGTGCTGAACTGTGACTTTGTGCTAGTATGTGATTGCCTGTCTGGCATATGTTGTGTTCCTTCCTCCTCTCATCCCTCCACCTTCCTGGTATCTGATTAAAGGAAAGAAAATGTGCACGAGCTTTGATCCTGAATTTGACACTTTTAAGCATGATGGCTTTGACTATATTGCTGTGCTGTTTGAGGATGAATTGAATAACAAGGATACAATCTAAACTGAGAGACTGCTTATGTAGGATAAGGGCTGGTTTTAAACACTAATTAATGACTTATTTATTAGTAGTATTATGTTAAATGAGTTCTTGTGTTAGGAGCATATCACCCTTTCAATACATTATCTGTGGATTGCAGTATTTGTGGATTTTCCATTTCGTGAGGATCTCTAGACCATATTCCCTGTATATTTAAATACACTTCCACATTCAAGGTACAGTACATTTATTCAGTACTGAATGACAGGAACTAGTTCATTAATACGCGGTTTAAAATACCTATGTATGTATTTATTTTTATTATGTATTTTTATGCTTCTCCGCCTTTGTGTAACCCTATTTTTGGAATTTTCAATTGTACAGTATATCATAGTAGGCTTGTCTTATTGTAACAACCTCTGCCCTCACAATGCAATCCTCTGATACACTTACATGCAACCAACTGCTATTTTTAACACTGTAAGTCACACTGTGCACGGCTGCAGAGTGGTTGGTAATCTGAGCAACTCCCGGGAACCTGACAAATCACAGGGTACCTGAAAGTTGTGAGACGAGCAACGCGTCTCAACATATCCACCAACCCTCTCCCTGGTGGAATGAATCCAATTTGTTCTGCTGCTGTGGGCTCCTTGTCACTGTCAGCTGATGACACAGCTTGGATTGAACCCACATCGTAGAGCTTAACTTGTGCTCAAGGTGAGTGCTTTAACTACTGAGCTCCTTGGGGGCCCCAATCTGTGTACCTTTTATTCATAATTGAATTAATGCGGACATTATCTGAATTTGCAAATTAGCAAGGACTCTACCAATTAACATAAAACATAGCATTTTACTAGCAACATATTGCATCCATGTTAGGAAAGTGGAAGAACAGAATGTCTTCTACACTGATGTCTTCTTTTCCTGATTTAACAGACAATCTCAAGTAGATCTTGCCACCTGTAATAAAATAGCATGGAGTAGAGAACTTTCTGCTCAGAATGTTTCTCAGCCATATTTGTTTGTAAGTTGCTGTTACTTTATGATTTGGCAACGATACAAAATGTGGCCGTAATGTAAAATTTTGTTTGTGTCAGTACACCATAATATTACAGGGTGGTACATATGGCATCCCAGCTCTTCACAGTAAGAAACAGAATTAATGCTTCTCTTTATTTCTGCACTTAATGGAATTGAAGCTTGATTGGGTTTAAGAAAAATGTCGAATCACTTCCCTGTTCTACTTTGAACCAGCAGCAGTTCTAAAATAAACTAGAATGTTACATGTTGTGCTATAATATATTTAGGATAACAATGACCTGCAAAACTGCACTTTCAAATGTGATTTCATCACAAAGTTAAATTATAGTATGTGGATATTTACCTTTAATGCAATGGGTATAAATACTGAATACATATTTATATTCATATTTATATATAGATTGAAAATAGATTAATTGACTTTGCTTGTAGACAGTAAAATCCCACTTCAATTTACATTAAATGCATAGTCGAGATGTTCATTACATTAAAGAAACAGTTAACCACTTTAGAAAATTGTGCCATCACATTATTTTGTACATTATTCCATTTGCATTAGACATTTTAACTCACCATTTAACTTACATGTAAAACAAATTTCTTGATCAATTGTTCTGTAGTAAAATACATCAAATGATTCTGTGCCAGGAAGCAGCTGAAAGGTTATCAGCTTAATGTAAAATCAATGCTCTGACAGGTTCCACCAAAGGGCACTTTAGCATCCTTTTGTCCAATGTCACGATTGTGACCCTTTCAGCTGCAACAATGATGAATGCTTTATATCACAAAGCTTCAACACAGGAGTTGTTTCCATCTCATTCAGATTTTGAAGGTGTTTAACTTCCCTTGAACTCTTATCATTAAAATGTAGCCCATTATTCAGCAACATGTTCCTTTCAAATGGGAGTTTAGAGTTTAGCAACAGTTCTTTAACCCCTCCCATCATATCAGATGGTAGACTTTTCAAATTGTTGGCCTCAGCTCCTCAGAACTGATATGAAAATGTGTAATTTCACCCTTGCATTAAACTAACTTGGACAGTCATGTTTAGGGTTCACAGATACAATTTAGTTGGTTATGATCCAAAATACAATGGTGTCAGCAATACATATCTGCATGTTAATGTGAATAAGATGAACGTTGACACAGCACTTTGTGAAAGTGCCAAACAAAGCAGTATTGTCAGGACAAAGAAAAGGACTCACATAAGTTATTTCAAGGAACACAATGGAAAAACATGTGAAATTGGCCCACATATTGATCAAATATTCAGTTTCTTTGAATGAAATTAAAATTTACCCTGGTTCTCTGTCTTGTTTTATTAATCCTGTTTCGTCCTTGCCTGGTTCTCGGCATCAGTATCATAAAATCTGTTTTCTGTTTCAAGGATTCTGCCTCCGCTCCCTGTTGCCGGCCTGCCCGGTTCTGCCCCCTGTCCAGACCCTGCTTCCTGCCTGCTCAGCCCCGGTCCAGCCTAATACATGCCCCAATTATAATACATGAACTTCCCTTTAAATTATGGCTCCGGACCTGCCTGCCCAGTTTGTGACCCCTGCCTGGCCTTTGGATCAGATCTCCCAGGCAATGGAAGCTGTCCAGAGTCCTCACCCCGATCCCTGATTATTGATCAAATATTCCTGAATGAAATGGATACATTAATGGATAATCATAAAATGTGTTATAATACACAATTATAATACATGAACTTCCCTTTAAATTATGGGCAGAGTCATGGAAGCTTCCAGTAGTTAAGAGTGGGGCAGAGTCATATTGTAGTTAAGAGTGGTCAGTGATGTACCTGGCAGGGAACTGCATGCCACAAAGAGGTCCTTTCCCTAGAATGAAATAGAATAGTAGAATAGGAATGTCTGTATATACATTAATATGGGAATATAGTGTAGCTTGACCGTGTATGGGCTGTTGTGGGCTACGTAATTGAATTATGTTAGGGTGAACACACAAAATTTGTATTTTGTTCATATTAAAAAACAGGAAGAATTTCATCCTCTCTGTTCAGATACTGTTGTACAGACACCACATTCCCATATTTGTAAGGTGAATGCATTATGCTTAAGTGGTCAAATAAAACAATTGTTGGTTTAAAAATTGTTGGTAGGCTTCTAAGAGGTAATTTGGGATACTGAAAACATTTATCATTTTGAAATCAAGATATAAATGTGATAGAGCAAATAAAGTGCTGGTTGATACTTGTTTCTTAAAGGAAACCTGAGCTGACAAACCCACTGATGAGTGAAGCTTTTACTAGAAGAGATGTGGAGTACACCATAGCAGGGGGACGCATTGTCCATCATTCCTATCATATTCATCCCGTATTTTCTGGCCTCCGGGAGGAACGTGGGAAATCTTGACTTTACTCCAGCAATCTTCCATCCTACCGACCTACCTGAATATGTAGAGTTCAACGCCCCATACAGCTGCACACCCCAAAATTGGTTTTGTCACGGTCAAAAACATGATTTGAATATTAGATGAATACAGAACTGACAAAGTAGTGTGTTGATACATGCATGTGTTTGCGTGTACTGTGCTGACACAGAATATTCATGAGCTGCCATGTAGCCTAACTCTTGTAGCCTTGATGTTGCAACATTCCTTTGCATTTCCTAAAGGATCTGTGTCAGTGCTGTAACCATTTGGTGAAAAGATCAATAGGAACACGCCCCCAAACCTTTTATATTCCAACAATATTTTATTTCAGTGTGAAATTGATCTGATGGATGGCACACAAGTGATGCAGTCACGCCTGGCCAGGATTATACCCTAGAGCAGTGATATTATGGAACAAACTGCCATTTCTAAGACAAGTTAGGTTTTTGACATAGTAGGCAAAAAGGGGGCTTGTCTGGCACAGATTTGTCATTGTCAGGGTTAGTAAAATCCCTTGAAATGAACGAAACCTACAGCAACACAGCAACAGTCATTTTCAGCAGAATACTTTCTTCAAGGCAGTTTACTGTGTATTGTTATGTAGAGTTTCACACCACCTAATGTAAAATTTTACAAGAAAAATAAAGGGAAAAGTATAAGAGGCATTGATTTTTCATATCCACAGCTGACCAGATTGTGTCAGTTCATTGATATCTATATTTAATGGCTGAGGACTGATGAATGTGAGGACACATTTCACTCTGGATGTGTGTGTGTGTGTGTATGTGTGTGTGTGTATATATATGTGTTTGACATGACCACCAAAGCCTTGAAGGTTTACTCCACTGAACAGACAGCAGTGCTCTCTGATGTCTACCACTCACAAGTCACTCAGGTATGTGAACATGTTATAAAATTTCACAATGACATTGTTATGTCTTAACATGCTTCTGGTGAAGGTGCACATCTCAAATGAATACTGCAGAATTGCATTCCTGTGTGTGTGTGCGCGCGCAAACTTGTCCTCTGGAGGGGTGGGGACTTTGGAGGATGAGAGTGATTTAATCGTTCTGTTTGGTTGTAAGAGAGCAATACTTGTTCTGAGTCTGTGAGCTTAAGAGACAGGGAAGGCAAACAAATGAGTAAACCCAGAGCAGCATCCTAAAGAGAACTGCGCAATCGGGAAGAAGATGACAGGATGCGAAGACAAACAGACAGGATGCGGTGAGCAAACGCCCTTGAGTATGAGTTGGGCTGTTCCTGTCAGACACACACACACGCCTTCTCAAGTGCAAGGTCTACTCATGCAATTCATTAGGTAGCCAATTACCTGTAATAAGATCTTTTTACAGCAACACAGGGTGACCCTTCAAGAATACTTTACTGCATGAGAGCAGTCGTTATTTCTGATGGGAGATGCACCTCCACTTCTGAGGCTGAGCCCGGGCTGTAAATTATGGCATGGTCATCCCGTTGAATAAGATGCTTTTTAATGCAATCCATTTCTTTCCCCACTTTCCGTTGCTCCCTCTTAGGAGCATTCTGCTGGATCAATAGCAGCATAGAGAAAAATAAATGAAGCTGCTGGTTATGGGGCATGTTTATGTGATGAATGCATTATTAACCCCCAGATTTATCGGCCCTTCGCTCCAGACCGCCCTCTCCACAGAGGGCTACGGGCTTAATTATGGAGACCTCAGTCACCTGCACACTCCCAGCAGGGGCCCATGTCCCTGTGCAAGGTAGCCCCCTAGTGGTCGCCCAGCTCCATGCACACCAGGCCTGCTAATCCGATCCCATTCATAATTCATATTCATGAGATTAATTTCTTATGAGGTGTTAGAGGATTGGAAATTTTAAGTAACTATTACATATTGCATGCTGTGCTTACACTGCAGAATATGAAAACAACCTGATCAGCAAAGTATTTTGAAAGTATAATGCATGAAAAAAACTTAACTCTGGGTAATTTGCCTGCGACATTGCACTGGAGATGAGTTTAGCTCACTCGTCGCTACAAAGTGAAAATGACTATGCCCACTCAATTCAAAGGTTTCCCACTGGAGTGTAAAATGGAATTTCCAATTGCTAATATTCTTAAAAAGGAAAAGATTTTTAGTTTGAGACATTCCCTACTTCTCCAAAGGATGGGAGAACCATACAGGCTACATTATAGTGCATGTAATAAGCAAAATTGTGGAAGTCCTCATTATACTAAATATATCCTAGAATTACAACATGAACTTAGTCTCACACTAGTATCTCACACTCATGCTACATATGCATGCTGAATGTGTGGCTCAAATTTCATATTGCATTTACTATGTAGTCTCACACACACGCCATCCTTACACAAAGTAGACTCCAAATACACAGTGTGTGCCTGCTACTTAAATATTAATAATTTTCTTTCTCACAATTCACATTGGCAAGGGAAAAAATGAATGTATGAAGACTGCTATCCAGGAGAATCCACCCGGCAGCTACTATCCTCTGCACATTATTCTTAATCCCTTCAGATCTGAGCCACCTTCCTCATTTTTTCTGACATACTTAAATGGCCTTTAAGGACAAACCCTGCAACATCCGTGGACTCTACAGACTCTGACTGTGCAGTATCCTGCTCTTACTTCACCCACCTTGGCTTCTCTCCCTCTCAGCCTCCTCTCCCCTACTCTCAGTGTCACCTGGCTGCTACTGTATCACATATGGACCACTTGCCCCATGAATCACATCTTCTCTCCCCTCTCTAACACCACGTAACACAACAGTGCCAGCCTGTAAAGGAAACAATGGAAGGAGCACCATACAAAAACAGAAACAATTGATGTAAAAAAATTCAAGCACAACTGCTCAACCACTGCCTGCTTCAGTCACCACACACCTGGAATCAAGCACAGATAATTAGGCAGGTGTAACTCATTAACTCATTGAGCTTCCTGTCACACAGTCCTCACATACTCATACAATGACAAATACACAGTAGGAAATTAAGATGATTGGATAGAGCTCTGTTATTGATCAATTTTAGGAGATTACATTAAATAACACATTTAAACCTTCATTACTACAATCACTTTATTTAAAATACTCTGTAGGCATTACTGTTTACCATACATTTTATGTGCCAGCAGAATTACCATGGTCCAAAGTGTGTGTGTGTGTGTGTGTGTGTGTGTGTGTGTGTGTGTGTGTGTGTGTGTGTATTTGGGTGAGTGTGTAAATGAACAGGGCAGATCTGTATTATTTTTGTAACAAGTTTGACAAATTGACAAATAAAATAGACAAATATTTGAACAGAAACAGCATCAATACGATAAAAGCACAGCAAGACACAAGACACACTGAATTGCTAATCTATCCTACTTACTGGAGTAAAATGTAACACAAGCCATGTCTAGATCAGCTTTGATTGTAATACCATAGGAATGTAAGGACTCAATTTGCAAATCATTTTATATCTGATTTTTATTTGACAGGAAAACTAACTTAAATGTAACTCCAATGTTTCTTTTCTTGATTACTTTTTTGTTTTGTTTTGTTTTGTTTAATAGCATTGACAATTAAATTGCAGCATGACATGCCTAGCAGGGTCCACACTGGAGACGGTTCTTCTGTGCCTCATTTCTGAAAAGCAGAAAAGGTTACATTGATCCTTGGTGCCAATGCCCAGCATTGTTCTGGAATCTTAATTAATCAAAGAATTTTGACAATCGTGGCAGAGATGTGAGACCTTTTATTGAATGCGGCAGGCTCTGAAAATTGTTTTGACACTCCTGAGGCAGCGTTGGTATTTAGAATAATTATTGTGGGAGTTAAAGCATGTAGATGCACAGGTGAGGGAGAAATAAAATGTCACCACTGAATTATGGCATGTTGTGTCAAATGAGGACAAGTAGTTCTTTAAATACGTACTTTCAAATTGCATGGGAAAGAGCACCATTGCCGTGTTCAAAAACGTATTTTTGACATGAAGCATATCTTAACTATAAGTCAGATGTCAAATGATGTTTATCATACATAATATATGTGATATCCATTGAAATCATTTTGGCTGAGCTGGTGGCTGATTCAGTATAGTCTTTTTTTGAGTTGCCATCACATTGTGTGCTTGTGCATTTTAGTTTGAATCATAATGATCAGGAATATATAATTATCATTTATCTAAACAGCCAATTTGTTTCAATCTCTGAAAAACAAATATTGTTAAAGTTACCTCCTGTTGAAACTGTAGAGCAGTCAGTGTTTGAGTAATGATAATTTAACTTTTAATTTCACAAATGCCAAAACAGGGTATTGTCTCAGTGTTGTTTGTGTACACACATCCTCTCCATACTTTCAGATAAAACACATTTTCACCATGAATCCCTGTGGTTTGGAAAAAAAAAAAAAAAAAAAAGCACTGAATTATCTTCAGAGAATTAGTACTATTTATCCCTGTATTTGTTTAGCTTAATTAATTCAACCCAGGGAGATGTATGAAGTATTGTCAAGCTCAGCTTGCTCATTGTCACTGATGTAGTCTTAATATGAATTCAATCACTGTTTTATAATTAAAATGCCACCAAGGTAATCACAAACATGTGGCCCAATAGAGAAGTAAAACAATGGGCTAATTGTATAAAAATAATTGAGTAATCACTGGTTGCAGTTTTTTATTTATCTCACTCTGGCAAGGACCAAAGCCTTGCCTTTCCATGTTCAAGATAAATCCAGCAAAGCAGAGGTCAAATAAGATTAGAAATATAGATCCAGAACTTGAAAAAGCCAGATTCATTAACCTGCTCTTCCCCTGTGGTTTGTCACCGCTTTCATGTTAAGGTCAAAAAGGGGCCCTGTCGGTTTGCTCCAATTGCTGTCTCATCCCTCCATCTTTATACATGCCTGCCTTTAGGATGAGCGTTTTAAAAAGCTATGAGCCACTTGCCCATTAGTTGAAAGGATTGACCCTTGCCAACTGCATGAAGAAAACACATTACCCGTATATCATTATATCAACAAGAAAGGTCAAGTTGATGTTCAGAGGGCAAAGTGAGGGCACTGATGTTTCCATGGTTCCTTTTGAGTGAAAAGGCAGACTACTGTGTTGTAATAATGCATCATTCCATGTATATGAGGACTTTGTTCTGGTTACCTCCGATTTCAGTTTAAATTCTGTGTTAAATGTTGTGTCATTGAAAAGCATATGGCTGTTTTCATTGGCTGTCATAACACTGAAATGACACATCTTTTGAAAGAAAAACATGCCTTCAATTTTTTGTGCAATATCATGGTTGTTAAGGTTTGAATTGTTTTCAGATTTGCTGCAGAGAGTCCATGCACTCTCAGGTCATGGATACAAGACATCTTTGATATTTCATCTGCTATCTCTCATGTTCTGCTCAATGAATGCAGTTTTATCCAGCCTGTTACAGAAAGAAAAACGTATGCATTTTTGAATTTCGGACTCTGCTCAACACATATTCGGTGCTACTGCACCAAAGTGGCTTTTTAAATTTATAACTGAGGGGAAATTTGGGGTTATACCAGCAAGCAAGAATGACTGGCAAGAGTATCTTGGCAAATTTTCAAATCTGACCTTCTCAATCTGGCCATCTAATGGTCTCCCAGTGCTCTGGCACAAAATGGCTGCTGTGTGTCACCCAGGCAGGTGCTAAACATTAGTGATGGTTGAGGTGAATCAGCCCACCGCCAACTATAAAGTATTTGAAAGACCAAAAGATGCCATATAAATACAATCTATTTGATTCTTATCACAGAGGCTTTTGTTATTAAAAGTCATCAAAAGAAACAATGAAATAAAAAGGTTTTACAAGATCTAGAGGTGTGCATGGTCTGTACCATCTAGTACCGATACTCTGTGTGAAGAGATAAAGTCAGCAAGAGGTCTGAGAAAGAAGCCTAAGGAAACACCTTTAAACATTTACGTACTGTTTGCAGTACTGTTTGTAGATATCTAAATGTGCATTTTTGTCCTCTTGTAAGTTGAAAATTATTTATTCAACCTGAAAAAATGGAGATATTGCATTGCACTAACATGTTGAATCATGTACATGCAACATTTCATGCTGTGTTATTAAATACACTTTGTACTTGCACATTGCAAGTTGACCTAGATAAGAGCATCTGCTAAATGTAAAAATGTAAATGTAAACACATGAAATATAGTTGTATAATATTGTATAAATTGTAAAATGTAAATACTGTCATAATGAAATAAAAGTGCATTGTATTCAAAAGTAACGAGAGAGCCACTGCATGCCCTTGAGATTAAGAACTTTATGAAAGTTTGAAGCTATTCAGAATCTTATAGCTTGTTGTGCATTCGTCCCTGTCATCTTGTACTGGATCAAGTGAGAAAGATGCTTTTGATGTTTGACAGGCCTCCTGAACAAGTAGGCTCAGCTACTTTCACAGGAACTGTTGTGTGTGGACAATAATATACTTCTCTGCTGGTATTTTATTCATGTGTTTTGTAAAATAGATAACATATCATTACACCGCACACCTGTGCAGATATACATTTAATGCTGATTATCACACTTATTACACATCTTCAGCAGGAGAGTGAATGCTTAAACATGTTTCTGAGAGAACCACACAATGGCCAAGGTGTGTCTCAGACTTGGGGTCAATCCCGCATGTACAATGAAGGCATGCAGAGAAGTCCAATGATTGCATGCTTTCATTGTACGTGTAGGCCTGCACTCATCAGAATGCATGTGTTCACTGTACTCTGCTCACTGCATGACAGCAATTGCACAGTTAGACCTGCATTGTACATGTAGCCATGCACTCTGATTCTACAATGTACTGACACATATATGCAGACACTTAAAATTCTACTTAAATTTCACATTATGCACCTTACCGTGGCAAAAATAGTACAAAAACATCCATAGGTTCATACACATATCAGTTGATTGTGGTCTAGCATTGCTGTAGCCATTATGCTGAAGAAGCAGATAGCTAGATGCTTTTGAGTTTCTGTAAGGGTCTGTCCACATGCCTTTGTTGACAGAGAGAGACTGCTGTGTGCACCATTAGCAGAGAAAGAGAGGGGATCATGGAGGACAAACAAATACATGGCATAAAATCTAATCCTGAGAAGATGAATGTGTAAACCATAGACAAACAGTGACCAATGAGTATAATACAACAAATAAGCAGAAGGATAAACATTGATGGAGTCATATATTACACAGATAAACATTCTATATCCAGAGCATGCCAGGAACAAAATGTACAGACTCCCAAGTTGAGAACAGCCTCTGTCTGACAGAAAGTCTGAATTTATCTGTCTAAGCATTATGTCAACACTGTAGATGATGGAAACGGGCAATCGTTGTGGTGGCACTGGATATTAAATAAAACGCATGAAGTGGTAAAATAAGAATCTGTCCTTCAGAGTTAAAATTCCTGAGAGGCAGGATAATTTATTAAAGGGCACCAGTTAATGAATTAACATTAACATTTAATACGAATCTAAGAGGAGTCTGCAAATGTCATTCTGAGTTTGCTTTATCAGCAGATCTTCACTTTTTAGAATGAGACAACATAATTTTTGAATAACATTTATTTACAAACAGTCAATAATCAGCAAAAGGAATAAGAATTATGTAAGTGGATGGTGATGTTGAAATAACTGCTGATGCCGAATGACTGATCACTTACGCTGATTTACAAAATAATCAATTACATTACATTACATTCATTTAGCAGATGCCCTTATCCAGAGGGACTTCCAGCACAAGATAACAGCAGCATATCAAATTCAAGTTATATGTGCAACAGTCTCAGACCAGGCTAATAACACTCAAGTGAGTGTGAACACAACACCATTCAAGCACTATCACAAATGAACTTGTCCTAATCTGAAACTAGCCATCCTAGAAAATAAGGGAAGCACACACACTACCATGCATCACTCACTAGATCACAGTATCCATAATACATTGAGATACTACATGCAGAATAAGCATCAAATAATGCAAGTAGAGGGTGGGGATTGAGGTGTAACCGAGATGCAGTCTTCAGTCTGCGGTGCAAGATGGCCTGTGATTCTGCTGTCCTGACCCTCATGAGAAGTTCATTCCACATTCCACTGCGGACAAATACAGAAAGGCTTTGTGGCTGAGAGGAGTGACTCCATTGGGAAAGGAGAGTCAGTTTCCCCATGGTTGCAGTGCATAGTGATCCGGCCAGTACATATGGTCTGATGACTGATTGTAAGTGTAAGATTGTAAGGGGGCTGTCTCATTCACTGCCAAGTCGTCTAGACAAGTCGTGCAGCTGCATTCTGGATTAGCTGCAGGGATTTGATGGTACAGGCAGGAATACAAGCAAGGAGGGACTTACAGTAGTGCAGGGATGAGAGGACCAGGGCCTCAGCTGGGAGCTGCATAGCATACACAGTGAGTTAAGAGTGGATCCTTCAGATGTTGTACAAAAAGAGTGCACACCCAACTCACCACTGCATCCTGAGAAGAGAAGGAGAGTTTGCTGTCAAGCATTACCTCTAGCCTTTTGACAGTAGGAGTGCTATTGGTGAAATAGCTTGTAGAGTGGACCTGGGAGGCCCTGAAGGGGATGTAAAGCAGAGTCTTAGCCAGGTTGAGCTTTAGGTGTAGGTCCACCATCCACTGTAAAATGCCCTTCTGGCAAAGCTGAGATGTGTGCAGAGACTGTGTTAGATGGAGGATAAAACAGGAAAAGTTCAGCATCATCAGCATATAAGGGGTATGAAAAGCCACGAGAGGAGATAACAGAGCCAAGGGATTGCATGGAAAGACAGAAGAAGAAGGGGCTGAGTACAAAGCCTTGAGGGACACCCATAAGCAGGCTTTGGGTTCTAGACAGACAACCATTCCAAGACACTCTGAAAGAGTGTCCAGAGAGGTAGGATTAGACCCAAAGAAGAGTTGTGTCAGAGATGCCCAAAGTAGCCAGGGTAGACAGAAGTATGGTGCGGTCCACTCTATCAAAGGATGCAGAAAGGTCCAGAGGGATTAAGACAGGAGTAGGAGGATGCTTTAGCTGAGTGAAGAGCTTCAGTGATGCAGAAGAGGGCAGTCTCTGCAAGTCAAGAAGCTTGTTCTGGAAAAGAAAGGAAGATAGTTGGTTTGCTACTCCACTTTATAGTGTTTTAGGGAGAAAGGGGAGGAAAGAGACTGGTCGATAATACTGGAGAGCAGATGGGTCCAGAGTCCTTGGACATACATCCAAAATTTTGTCTGCTTCCAAAGCACATTCAACAAAGGAAATGCAGTTTTCAGTAACAAAAACACACTATCTGTTACCTCACAGAACTTGTACTTTATTAAATGCATATAAATTTAATATTTTTCTTATTTTAATGCATGCTGAGGAAGTACAGGCCATGTGTAACCCTGTTGGATCCCTCTAGTGGTAAAACTGGGAAATGCTAAAGCTTGACAGCATGCTTTGCACCGGGGGTTTGATGCACAATCAGCTCAATCAGCACACCTGAGGGTACCACCTATCCCTGAAAGGTTCCTTGATGACTTCTGCAGAAGTGAATAACACTTTTTGGGCCATGGCACTCTCTCATTTTCTCTGTCACATGTAGCCAAGCACCTTGAGGGCAACCTGACAGTTGAAATGCTAACTCCAGGATCCTGTTGAAACTAAGGGCGCTAATTACATCGCCAATGTGGACAAGTCAGGAGGTGGAAAATCATTTAATGGCCTGTTGATGGTAGACCCAGTGGAAGGTAGAAAACACAGAGTATTATTGATGTGCTGCGTGTGTGTGTGTGTGTGTGTGTGTGTGTGTGTGTGTGTGTGTGTGTGTGTGTGTGTGTGTTATCAGGCCACAATTTTTAAAAATTTATTTAAGAATTTTTCCCCCACCTAAGACTGAAATACTTTTGGTGTTAATACAATTATTTTGCTATCAGCTCAGGAAGTTTGCTATGCTTCTCTTTCTGCCCTTCTCATGTCTCACCATCACTGTTTGAAACAAATCCCACGGTATGTATTCAACCTGAAACAGCTCAAAACTATTCACCTTAATGTTAAATAATGTCTATGTGGGGCAAAGATTAAATTCAAATTAAATATGGTATTTCAGTTCAATTTTCAATAAAAAAATAATTTTTTAAACATCATTTGCTACGTAAGATGCAATACTGTATATTTCAGCTAGGTAGCATGTGGTCTTTGGCATAGATAGACAGTGCCATCTGTTGATGAACCACTGTGTTGGCTGCCAACATTAAGAAAATTAAACTGTGATATTGTAAACACTGTATGTCTCATAGTGATACTAAAGAATTAAGACAATGTGGGTGGCAGCTGAATAATCTTTCTAAAACCCAAATGTTTTGAATGATATTATGGAAACTGTGTGTGTTAACTGTGTGTGTGTTTTCACACATGAAATAGCTCAACCAATGAATGAATGTATCATTTCAATTCATTGGTAAAAAAACAGTAGTATGGAAGTCTTATCAGTAATAATCTTAAGACATTATTGTAACATTAAAGCATGGTATTGTTTCACGTTTGTTAGATCTGTTAATGCAAAAGAGGATATCTACTGCATACCTAGCTACACAACAAGACTGTGTCAAACTAAAGAGTAAACTAGGGTATGCATGAATGAAATGAACTAAACTCTAGGATGAAAATTGACATTTCAGATGCTATGATTTCACTCCTTGGACATAAATGCCTGTAATTATTATTGTTAATAATAAATAATAATAATAATAATAATAATAATAAAAAAATAAAGTACAGGCCCGACATTATCTGGGACTAGTTTACAGGAGTACAGCCCCTAGCAATTAAGCAGCAAATGGTGATGAAATGCATGCTGATGAAATACAAACCTTGCTGTGTTGTCTTCTGTAAGAAGGTATTTAGAAAAAGCCATTCAAATTTCATCTGCAACCTTACTAGAACATGGGTTCTACTGCTTGTGAAATTGACCATAAATGTTTAGGCTGACCACTTTTGCAGTGTGAGCACAGTAGGAGATCAAGGCAGCCATAAAATTGAGATGCCTTTGGAAGCCAGAATGTGACCACGTCTGTGAAATGTGCATTGTAATATGACTTGATATTGCAAAACACTGAGCAGTTTCATGCAGCATGACCACTGTAACTGTTTTGCTCAATAACTTTCAAGTTGTAAACAGCCCCTAGAGAATTTCCATTATTTTGTCAGTATATCCTTAGGGTGGCAACTTCACACAGCTGTACCTGTTTTCTGTGCTCCCCCAGCCTCCACAAAGTTGAACACATCCCTGGAGGCATAGATCTTTAAATTACCTGTTCTCTACTTTTGGCTGTAATGGGTTCAGTGTTTATACATGTCAAAACAGAATACTATGTTGTGTTGTTTTGTGACCACAAATAAATCAAACAAGCATTATCTTCTTTCAAGAAAACAGTATTTCCCATAATACCTTGTATGCGCACCCTGTGTCACGTTGCGTATCGACGTAACCTCAATAGCTCATGCCTGTTGGGCCATATTGATATCAGGTCTGTGTGCACCGGCGGTGCGGATTGCCGTCACTGTTTGAGAGTCTGTAAAGTCAGCAGAGGTAAGGGCTCGGAGCGTGACATCCCAGCCGGATCTCCGCCTTCTTTAAATGGTAGGTTATATCTGACTTAAGGAGAGAAATGAGCCCGACGGACGCTAAACGAGGAGCCAAGCGGAGAAAGAGCAAACGGGGCGGTGGCAGCAGTAGCTGCGGTAGCGCTATGAGTGGCTATAACGGCAAGGCCGGGTCCTCAGCCGCGGTCAGAAGTCCCCAAGCCCCTGGAGCGCCCGATCCCCTTATGAGTTTGTTAACAGCAGGGTGCCCTGGAAACAGTAATGCAGCTGGCATCGCAGGCTTGAACGGAGAGGTAAGGATATGGGTGCGATCACCCAGATAGCTACCCATTTGAGGCCTTACTGAAGTAGTTGCTAGCTTGCTAAGTTGGTGCTGATTGAGCTGCTGTTGTCAGCTAGCGAACTAGATGTTATCAGAGTTTGAGTCTGTTGTTTACCGTTATGGTTTGACTTACCTCGACAATACACAGACAGTATTTATTAGAATACTTGATGTCGGGCCTTGCCTTCTCTGCGTCTACTCACAAACTAGTTCTATACTGTTGTTAGCCCGCAGTTTTCAAACACTACTAACTTGAAAACTAGCTAGCTAAGTTAGTTATAGACAGCTAGCTCACTGGCTAACGTAACGTTAGTTTCCTAGCTAGCTGAACCAGCTAGAACGTTTTGAGATGGCTTATTTGTAATAGCATCCTCTTAAGACACTAGTATGACTTTCATTTGACGTACATTTTTGCAAAAAAGGAACTGTCAGTGACCGGAATCGTTCGCAATCGTAACACAACAGGCCAGGTAGATTTGTGATTTGATGCGGACTGTTGTCACTGAAAGTTCGCCAGCGAAGTTAGCGTTTGCTAATAACTAACCCTCCCAAACGAGGAAGTGCATTCTGAGTGGCTCCTTCTCCACTGATGCGTATGCAAAATATTGACGTCTACAAACGGGAAGCCCTGGCCTTTCAGCTAGCTATCTTAGTTAAGAAGCGTAAACTTTCATGTATTTTGGTAAGCGTGTATGCCAGTCAATATTTGTACATCAGATAACTATTTCGAGGCACGCTGTCGTGTGACGCAACTGATGTTGTGATCAGGGCACTGCCATTCCTGTCATACAAAGAGCCCCACCCTCCTATCTATGTAAATGACATAAATGTATTTGACGTTTTAAAGCGTCCTCAAACGCAAAACACCGGTTCGCCACAGGTGAAGTTTTAGTTTCAGAGGCTAAATCTTTTCTCCTGTTGTGTTGATAATTGTAGTAATATTTGATATCACTGTGTGTTTTTGTTTTAAATTTGACAAAGTACCATAACCATTTTGGGGTTCGTTCCAAGAATGTCTTGATACTTGATACATGTGGAAGAATCACTTGTCGTTGGCACCAACAGGACAGGTAGCACCATTGTAGGTTATAAGAGATTGCTGTCCTTTTTCTAAAGACATTTAAAATATAAATAGACAACTGTAATGCTTCTGCAAAAGTCTGTCTGTAACACACACTCATTTCCATTGCATACTAAAAAAAGCAAGACTAGTGTTGTTTCACCATTGCCTCAATAACTTCACTATTGCAGTATTGACATTGATCACAATTAAATTACATTACAAATTATATTTAAGCCTTGAAGAAAAACTCGTTCAGTTTCCATTAAACATCTCTCATTATTATATTTTTGTCTGCTTTGATAGATGATTAAATGAGCATTTTCATGTTGTTCTATTAACCCCCCCCCCAAAACCTGTCCATCCACACAAGGGTTCAAAATCTTACGGATTTTAAAGCATAGCATGTGCAAAGTGTATTGATGTGTCATGAAAGTAATCTGAAAAGAACTTTATTACCTGCCATTCAAGCTGATTTGTTTTGGGCAAACATTTAAAATAGTCTGACATTTATATTCTACAGGCTCATTGGTAGTTTGGTATGCAGGTATGGAGGTATGCAGGGCTTTAGTAAGGTCCTCTTCCCTATCCCTCTTTCTGGGTAGGTGGTGTGGCAGATTTGTTGCTGGTGATGCCAAGACACAGCTTGCTCTACAGTTGTGGCACAGCTTTGGCGTTAAGCATTACACTTGTTCCAAGATTCATGTCATGGGAGGTTTTCATTAACTTTGACAGCACAAAAGGTCAAAAATGTAGCCTACTTTTTCCTGTATGACATGAATTGTCAGAACACACAGGAAAATGGAACTATAGGGTATCTAACCATTTAGTAAAAATGTGTAGTGAACTAATCTAATTCCAAGATTTTCTGACCCATTTTTCCATAATTGCATTGCTAAATTGAACAATCTACAGAATACTGAGAACATGGTGCCTCGTTTCACTGTATGTAGATGTCTCATTTATATGGTATAAAAGTGCTATGGGAGACCTTGTATATTTATGGTATTGAAACATTGCACATTTTCGTCATGAAATGTTATTCATTTCTTTATCAAGCAGATAATTAATTATAATTTGGTCCTCCGGGGGACAAAGCAATGCTGGCTGTTTTCAGAGTTAAATGCCTCACGGGAACAGCTGGGTTGTGTTGCATAAGTCTGAAGTGTGTGACAATGATGGAACCTTGCACATAACACCTGAAAGAAATCCGACCCAGTGCCGTGATCTGAGACATCATTTATGTGGTAATAGTCAAGGCCCACAGGCTCATAGAGCTCAGCTAAAGTCTGTACTGATACTACCTTTTTCTGTGATCCGAGGTTGCTCATGTCATTGTATGGAAATGATATGCCAGTTATGATGTAGTATGGAAGTAATTTGCCAGCAAGATAATTTGAGAGTGCTGAAACTTGAAACTTACGTTTTCATATGAAGTTGCATATGGAAGTTTTGTATGACCGTATAACCCTTCATGATATTTTAAACTATGTCCAGCTTGTCTGTTGAAACTGCAATACAAGCCACATCAGTGCATCTTTTTCATTTAGTTCACATCACACTATGTCCTTCTGTTAAACTTGTGTTTGCAACTCTAATGGCAAATGGTTCTGAGGTGTATAAATGTTTTTATACTGTAGGTGTCAATGATTGGTACACAGTTTTCAGAAGGCCCAGCAAATTCTGACTTCAAAGGAGCCATGCAGGTAATGTCATGTTCCTTTTGTTGGTGTTCATAGCAGAAGTAATGTTCTGCGTTGTTCTTTTCTCCTTGATTTAGTTCTGGTGTTCATGGTAACATCTTCGGGGCATTTTCAGGGGATGTGCTTACAAAAAGTATACGTTTTACTTACTTAAAAAAGTCAACTTGCAAAATCTTTGCACATGTAATTATTCTTCAGGTAATGAGGTGTCATGTTTTCCCTGTTTAATGAACAAAATTGAGACAGACCGATTTTAATTGTTTTGTAAGCTCCTGACATATGTTTGAAGTGGGTTTACTGGAACATTCTTCCATACTCTAAGGATTCCTCTCTGCAGCTCCTTTCCCTGTCTTGAATTTTAAGACATCTCATTACACTTATCATGCACCTTTTGTTATAACAATGTTGCTTAAAATCCTAGCAAAGCAGTGGTGGTGCACATTTCAAAATGTGCCCCTTCCTCTCTTTCAGACCCCGTTCACCTTTGGGATGGGGCAGAAGGCACCGTACGGCACTGGAGAGCGCTGTTTACTGTGCAGGAGAGAGCGGAAGGACGACTCTCTTTTGGACCCTGCGGTGTCCGGTTCGAGTGCGGCGGCACTTTCCGCATCCTCAAAGAGCAGCAGCAGCACGCCGCAGCTGCCCCTGTGGGTGTGCCCTGAGTGCTGGTGCGCCGTGGAGACGGAGGAGCGGCGCGCCACCTCTGAGCCGTTGCCGGGGGTGAGTGCCTGCGTCGCCCGGGGAACCGGATCCAAACTGAATTATTAATCACACAGTCACGTTTTAATGTAGCGATCCTCAAAATGAACATCACAGACCAAACTGAAGAATAAAGGTATTAGCCAGGACCTGTATTGGCTAAGGCAATACTGTGTGGCTGGATGTGTCAGATAAAAGTGGAAAGGGCAGCAGTGCGGTGTAATAGTAAGAAACGGGGCTTGGGGTACTGCTGTCTTTTGAGCAAGGTGCTTAACCCAGTAAACATGTGGGTGTATGAGTGGGTAACTTGGGAAAAATGAAATCTGTGATAAATGCATCTGCTAAGCAAGTGTAATGTAATACACAAGCTTAATCTCATCATATTCTCAAAACGGGGCTAACAGCCTGTGTGAATTTGGACCATTTGGTGGTGGTTTCTGTTTGTTTGCATCTGTACTTGAACAATGTCCTAGTTCTTTGCTTGAACAGTTGCTACTGTGTTGGCGTTGACCGAAGGCATAATTCAAGTGCAAAACTGGAAAATCTTCCATGATTCCATGAAATGTTGTTTTGCCTAAAGGGGCAAGTCTTTTTATCTCCTTGCGCTGTTTGTACTAACCGGCCTGATCATTCAGCGATGTGAAATGGATTTGACGCCTGCTAATACCCATGTACTGAGACATCCCAGTGATGCCGATTGTGTGCTGTTCTCTCTGCGGATGCAGAGCCAGGACTTCCTGCCTCACATGCCCGCGGGGAGCAGCCGGTCCCTGCAGGAGACCGTCAGAGGAGGGGCGCTTGCCGTCGGAGCTCCGCCCGCCCCGGCCCTGAACCTGAGCCCCGCTCTGACCGCAAACGCGCTGTGCAGCTGCGAGGCCTGCAGCCAGCAGAGGTGAGGGGGGGGGCCACCGTGAGGGGGCAGCACCCAGTCAGCGAATCCAAAACCCGCAGGACGGTTATACATTATGAACAACTCTTTGATCCAGATTCATCTTTCAGGGAGAACTCTGCAGAGTCGGAGAGGCAGTCTCAGGAGATGCAGAAGTACTGGTCGGAGGTGCGCTTTACGGTCAGGTGCATTTACCGGCAAACTGGGACACCGCTGGCAGATGACCAGGACCAGCCTCAGGATCCTGACAAGGAGGGCATAAAAAGACTGGTGGATAGGTACTCCCAACCTTGCAAAGTTTAAAGCTTAAACTGTATCACACTTTTTGGAAATGCTCTCTTTCATGTGTAAAACCCTATCTTCTGTGAAGTGACTGTGCAGTTCTCAGGAGTGTTAACAACAGCTGCGACAGCATGAATATTCTAGACCCTGCTTCTTGTTTTGTGTGTAAGCGTGTGGCAAGGGCTGTACAGTGTATTTCCTGTTCGCGCTGCAGGCTCTGTGAGAAGGACCCCTACCAGCTGTACCAGCGTCTGGAGCAGCAGGCGCGGGAGTACGTTCTGGAGGTGAAGACGCGTCTTCTCAAACAACTGTCATCAGGGTCAAAGGTCATGTCCGAGGAGGAGGCGGGGCCCCCTCAGGCACACCAGTTTATATCCCTGCTGCTAGAGGAGTACAGCGCCCTCTGTCAGGCCGCACGCACAATCAGCACCTTCCTGCTCACGCTGGTAAGACTCTCAGGGGGGAGAGGTGAGGCCTGCAGCCAGTAATGTCTGATATATTGCCTCAGCAATGCATTGTTTTGTTTGTAGAAAGAAGCTCTACGGTTTGATTTTCATTGCACAGATATTTTAGCTGTTGTCATTGTTTAAAAAAAATAATTGTTGGATTGAAATGTGGTTATCACCTGCAGGGACCTCAGATTTTTCTTTGATTTTACAGGAGAATGAGCATTTGAAGAAATTCCAGGTGACATGGGAGCTGCAAAACAAGCACCTTTTTCAAAAGCTCGTGTTTTCAGAACCCCTTTTGCACAACAGTTTGCCATCTCTGGTTGCACAGCTAAGGTAGGGTCAGAGCTTAAACCATAATAGCACTGACTTTCAAACCTCATTGAAAACAGGGGAAATGGGAACCCGCTGGTGCGTAATTGGTTTTAGGGGATTAGGTCGTAATGAGCGGCTGTAAATGGCAACAGCATGGAAATTTTCCAAATTTTAATGTGTTTACTAAAGGATTCTTTCCTTAGTATCTAAAACTACACAATGTGGAAGGCTTAGGATGAAACTCTTTTTCTTTGAGGAATCATGGGAATTTTTTTGTGGGTCAGTGTAGTGTAACAGATCATTTATTGACATGGCACCCTATCACCAAACAGTCATAAAATCACAACAGATCTACATGAAAAACAGGCATGAATGATTATCAGAATTTATTATTCCATTTACAAGGCTGTAATTTTACAAACAGAAATGGTCTGTTAAATGGGACGGCAGTGTAGCATGGTGATAAGGAGCAGGACTGGAAAGCACCACTGGTGCACTGCTTCTGTACCCTTGGGCAAGGTGCTTAACACAGAATTGCCTCAGTGAACATCCAGCTGTATAAATGAGAAACATGTAAAAGAATTGTAACCTATGTAAGTGGCTCTGTATAAGAGCATCTGGTAAATGCCAATAATGTAAAATGAATAGTCTTTGTCTTATCTCTGTGGAAAGCAGATACAGGGGTTGCTGCATTCACTGTGCTCACAGAGGGGGTTTACAGGTCTCTGTGTGTTTGAATGCTCAGGCATGGCACAACCTCGCGTGACTCGTACAGCGAGGACATGTACAGCGCAGTGCTCGAGAGCTACCAGCAGCTGGATCAGGAGATGAGCGCTGTCGCTCTGGAGTGGCTGGAGTGCGAGAAGCGAATCGACAACTACGTCAATGAGCAGGTGAGTAACTGCACTAGCAATACAAGGCAAATCCTGTCCGGTTGCTATTGTTGTAGTAAAGCATTGTGAACACTGTGAATAGAAGCGTCTTTTCCCATTTGCTATCTGAGTAAAACCCTCCTTGATTAAACTATATTGGGCCAATATTGATACATGTTTATTTTTGACAGTTACTTTTTAAGGATGAAGGACAGAACCACACAGAGCAAAGGAAGGAACCACATAATTCTCTTATAAACACAAATGTACGTAGCTCATCACAGTGCTTCTGAGACATTCAGACATCCAGACAGATACTGAATTAATTCACCCATTTTTACTTATTTATTCACTTCTGTTTCAGATCTGTATTATAATTGTAGTGGAGTCTTTATAATGAGTTTTTGTTTAGAACATCCAGAAATAATTTTTGCAGACAGTTGGTGTAGAGAATGAATAAAATGTCTTGATATTTCATATTCTGTTTTCAATTGTCTGTTCACATTCCTCAATGTTTTTAAGGTGCCATTAAAAACAAAGCAGCAAATGCTAAAAGAAGACTGGGAGTTCTTTAAACAAAGAAGATTTAATGAAGAACAGGTGAGCTCAGTATGAAGCTACTACTTCTTAATAGGAAACCATTATATTTTGGATGTACACATTTATCAGTGTTTCTGCCCATACACTTTCTGTGCATGATGTACTATGTCACCATCAAAGGTTTAACAGATTCATGGTAAGAGTTTTGTAGTTGTCATCCCCCCCATCCCCCCATTATTTCAGGGTGCTGTTGAAGTCAACCACTGTTTGTTGTTCTGTGTAGTGGATGTGTCAGCATCTCTTCTTTTATTTCAGTTAACAAACAGTAAGAAATCCCTCGCAGGAGACAACTTCACTGACACTATGAGACACATGCTGTCATCTAGGCTGAGTATACCTGACTGCCCAAATTGTAATTATCGAAGAAGGCAAGTCTAAAAAATTGTCTTGTTTGCATTCCCATGTGACTTGGGGGGAGCGTGAAAGTTGCTTGTGTTTATAAGTGTGTGTGTAGTGCATGTATTGTTACATTCGTCAACATCTTATGTCTGAATAAGAACCTGTATTGTCTAAAATCCAGATGTAGATGCAAAACCCAAAATGTTTTATGCCCAGCTGTGGAATAGTAAGCAGCAGAATGCTAGTATCTTTAACAGTGCATGCTAAAGAACATTAAGGCTTATCAGTTTGAAGAAATATCCTTGAGAAATGGAATCATCAGTTTAATAACCACCTTGGAGCACAATTTAATGATAATGAGATTGTAAACATAACTTACTGCAATCATGAAGTTCCTGCTTCAGTTACCTTAGCACCATCAATGTCAATTCTGTCCTTGTCCTTGCTTCTTTGTTGTGTCCTTAAATGACTTGAAAGGAATTAGTCAGGTGACTCCTTATTCCCTCATGAATTTAAATATAGAGAGTTGGCAGGAGAGAGGTATTCTCTAAGTAATAAATTACATTGTTCAGGGACTACCATGCAGTTACTTAAGTTTGCTACTGAGAGTTACTTGCGAGCTGTTTCTTTGGTTCTCATCACAAGGCTGTCTCATCTCTCCTGCTTCAGGTGTACCTGTGATGACTGTAGCCTGTCGCATATCCTTACCTGTGGAATCATGGACTCCGCCGTCACGGAGGAACTCCATGTGACTAAGGCCGTCCTGGACTACCCGTCTGAGGTGCACCCGCCCAGCATGTCTTCCACCAGCTCCAGCTCAGGCTCCAGCTCCGGCTCCAGCTCCGGCTCCCCCATCCAGCAGCACCTTCACCTCATCCTCCCAGACAGAGGGGGAGTGTAAGTCATCTCTCACCACATGCCTTCGTCATGCTGAGGCCCCACACCTCACCTCTACCAATGAGAGTCAATACGTATGATGAACACATTTCTCTGCAGTGTTTATTTTGTGAAGGGGAAATGAATTATATGTTACTTTAATTTGAAGTTGGCACTGCTAGCATTACTGGGAATGAGAACATACACGATAAGAACACAGTAATTAATGCATTACAATGCATTAAAGATTGTTGAGTTGAAATTCTTGGTATGGATTGAAGCATCAGTAAAGGCAAATTTGCCAGTCTTTTCTTGGTCAGAGCAGTCACAGTCCACAGAGGTTGCTGCTGTTATTTCTGTTAAAAAATCGGTATTTGATGGTGTTTTCTGATTGAAATTTATCATTTCAAAATAATGAAGTCATTGTTTGGAGAGGATGTCACCTCATCTGGGGTAGCAGATGTAAATCAGTTGCAAGCTGAGAAGTTATGGTAAATCCTGCTGACCTGGCCCTCCAGGACTAAAATCACCTGTCTGTGTTCTAATTGGAACACTTTATTAGTCATGTGGCATCTTTTCTTGTGTTCTTCGCCATTCAAACCACACTTTGTTGAAGTATTACCTTTTCAGACTCATCTGACCTTAATAATATAGATCAAGGCAGGGTGGAAATGCATTCTTTTCTTTGAGGGGGAAAAAGAACAGCAGCATCTTTAAACTTCAGGTTTCATCTGCATTATTTGGTACAGTCTGGAATCGTGGTATATTAATTACATATTCTGGAAAGATTAAAAAATTTCTTTCTTATAGTGGTGACGGCGACAGTGATGGTTCTCCATTATCTGCCAAGTGTGCGGACGTTTACCCACTGAACGGCTATGACGTCGCAGAGGTGGTGTCCAGCATGAATGGTGTCCACAGAGAACTCAATGGCGGGGGAGAAAACATGGCGCTGAATGATGAGGTATGTTCTTTTTGGGGGCCATTTAAATATCGTAATACATTTTGGCAGTATGCACATTGCTGTGTCACCACTGTGATGCTACTTGTACAGCCTTTGCCTTATGCAGCTTTATTTAAACATCCTTATCCTTTGCGTTCCTGAAATGTGAACTGTATGAACAACCCGAAAGGTGTTACTGGAGCGTTTGTAAATCACAGCTGTTGCAGTTAAATATGGGGTGTGAAAGGTTTTGTATTGTCTGTATTGGATTGTGTGTTGAACAAACTTTCCCTATTCCTCCAGTCTCCACGAGCGACCAGCAGCAGCAGCTCATCAGAGGAGGAGGAGGAGGAGGAGGAGGGGATGGCATGAACTGCGTGGAGCCTCCAGGACTGAAGGGGGAGCCGTCCCCGGGGAAGGTTAACTCCGTGACGGACAGTCCGAGGCACAGCAGCCCTCCTCCATCGTACCCCAACCAGCAGGTATGGTAGTCCACAGCATGCGCTGTAGTTCAGTGGGAAGCCGCGAAAACTGAGAAATGGGTTGCACATGGGAAATGGTATGATCTCTCAGTGAGCCTCTCTGAGCAGGCCGATACTGATGTTCACAGAGCTGTGTGAAGGCTGTTGCCTAACAGGCTGTTGTGTTTGTCTGACAGCAGCAGGCCGAGCAGGCCCCGTACACGTGCGAGTGCCATGTCTGCAAGCAGGACGTGTGCGGATTCGGTCCCCCCGGGCACCCCTCTGGCCGGCTGCACTTGGATCATCAGCTCCTCCCAGAGAAGACTTCTCACCCTGCCCTTCACCTCTACCCCCACATCCATGGCCAGCTGCCCCTGCAAAACATGCCCCATTTACCCAGACCTCTCCCTCACCCCACGCCTTACCCATGCACCCCCTTCTCACACAGTAAGGTGAGCTCACAGCCCTTGAGGTCGCAGGCTTTATTAGAAAGTCTTTAGGGTGTACTTTCAAGGGGAAATGGATTGTTTTGCTTTTTGGTTTTTTAATGCAATTTCCCCTTTATGCAACCCTTGTTTGCTATTGGCAATTGTATACTGGGCTTGTCTCACTGCGGCAACCTCTGCACTTGTAAAGGAGCACTGAGGCGAGACACATGCAACTCTCTGATACATTTGTCTGCAGTCAACTGCTTTTTTTGCATAACATATCACACTCCAGCAGATCTGGTGCTCATTGGGGGATAGATGCTACTCTGCAAACAAATTGCAGGCAACTTTAGTATCACAGGCAGTGAGATGAGAACACCCTGCCCCACCTGCCCACCCCTACACTCAGCGGAACAAATTTGTCATACTGCTGTTAGCTCCAGGTCACTGGAGCCGGGGAAAAAGAGGTGGCTGGGATCAAATCTGGGCTATAGAGCTCAGCTTGCACTAAAAGTGAATGGCCTAACCACTGAGCTATTTGGGAGCTGGTTTTTAACTGATTTATTCTCAAAATTTTGAACCTTAAAAATGTCCTTTTTTTGTAGATGTTGTTTGCCAGTGTGAAAAACTGTCACTTTGTCTTGGAGGAATGGAGAGACTGTTACCTAATTAGCATGTCCAAATGTGTTAAACTCATTGAAGTTTGCAGAAAAATATCATTCAATTCTTAGTGTTAGTGGCTTATGTTTTTAATCAAATCAGCCACAAGGTGTCACTATTTACCATGTTCAGTAAATGGAAAAGAAGCAGTCTTGCCTCAGGCACCCAATACAAAAAGCCTTCCTCTTTTCAGATTTTTGGTAATGCCACACCTCTTCAACATGAGAACCTTCATCTGCAGCATGTGCAAAACAATCTACCAGCAAACAAATATCCTTCTTTCTCCCAGACTCTTCCACTCGCCCCTGCGTCACACCATGCGGGCCAGCATCAGGAATTCAGCCCGTCGCTGCAAGAGCACATTTATCAGAACTGTTTTGGGAACGCTGCTGACTGGAGCAGCCCGCCACACTGTCCCCCGCTCAAGTTTGAGAATATCTGGGAGACCACCATGAAGACCTGGAACTCAGCTGCTTTCATGCAGGAGAACCAGCCAGGTTAGAGGAGTGCTTAGAGCTCTGTGAACATTATACACACCTTTGAAGTGCCTCTGTACAAAAACCACACTTTCTGCCTTAGTTTGTGGGAACTGCAACAAGCATGTGCCTTTGGCATGCATTGACATGAGTATATACACGAAAGCTAAAGCATGGCCCTTGGTAGACTATAACTGTATGTGTATTACTAAACAAGACTTGGAAATGCTGGTGGGAGTGGTCTGGATTTGTTTAATGTGATCCTCATACTTAGTATGGCTTTGTAGTCCTCAGTCTTGTTGCGTATACAATCCTGTTAAGCTCTGGTTATTTCCTCTCATAGGTAACATGCTGAGTCTTCCAGAGATGAGGCCAGAACTTCCGCCACTGTCATGCAACAGTGAACCCGCGGTCCCTGCTGAAACCAAGGAGCACAAAAACGCTGCCAAGAAGAAGTGTCCCTATAATTTCCAAAATGCCTTCATGGATGCCAACAAAGTAGTGATGGCGACATCGTCAGCCACCTCATCTGTATCCTGCACAGCCACCACTGTCCAGTCAAGTAATAATCAGATCAAACTTTCATCCAAAAGACCCACTTCCCTAGGTAAAGAGGGCAGGAGGCGTGCACAGCAATAGCAATGTTTCCCAAGGCTGGCTGCCAGAGAAAATGCAGTAATTCTCAGAAGCTTGTTCTATTTTGAAAGTGTGAAAAATACTTAACTATTTGCAATTTGACAAATTCATTGTGTGAATATAACCACAAAGAGGTCAAAGTGTTTGACCAAATCATTTTAAAATGCACCTTTTGCTCCTTACTCTGAGATGTGTTACTATACAATATATCAACATATATGATATAAAAGACCCTAATGTTTATAATTACAGATTTGCTCCTGTAAATTCAATTGAAAGAATACCAGTCATTTATTCTTTTTTTCACAATTTTAAGCAGCTTGATATTTGACATCTTCTGTCTTCTAGGTGATGTATTTCACAGTATAGGTCCAGAAGACTACAGACAGCTGACTGCAGTTGCCCCTAGGACTAGCCCCATAGGTTTTGCCTCTTTCCCTCCCCTTGCTGCTACAACGGTGCATCCAGGCTCTGCGCTCCACTTCCCCAATCCCGGAGCTCCGCCCTTCCCAAAGACCGCTGCCATGGCCCCCGGCTTCATGGACCCTCACCAGGGCATCTGCCCTTCCCCCTCTGTCCTCCCTGCTCCGCCCATCGAGGGTGCCATCGGCGCCCCACCCAGCGTCTGCAGGTATGTCTCCATGATCTCCATCACTTAAAAAGGCCTCCGCTGTCGTTTCAGATCACGTGTCAAACTTTCAAAGCCTGTAGCAATGGAGTGTGGTGTGTCGATTAGATTTTGATTCATTTTTTTTAGTCTACTACAATTCCAAAAACATCCTGCAAATCAAAACCGCAAATGATTAGAGCGTCAGAGTTCCACACAGCGTGTCGGCTGATCAGCATGCTCCCTGTGCCCTGCCAGTGACCCTGACTGTGAGGGCCATCGCTGCGACGGCCGTGGCGGCTATGACCATCAGCCCTACGATGGCGAGGACAGCCAGGACGAGGACAGCTGCTCGGAACACAGCTCCAGCACCTCCACTTCCACCAATCAGAAGGAAGGAAAGTACTGTGACTGCTGCTACTGTGAATTCTTCGGACAGGGAGGGGTAAGAGTAATCAAAGACAGTTACTAAAGCCACCACTGCCAACGTACATTCGTATATGAGCATGTATAGTGCATGAAACATTTTCTATTAAGACTAAGATTAATCAGAGTAACAGATTAAGATGTATAGTTACACACTGCAGGGAAAAAAAGGCTGCTCTTTTTTCAAGTGTATGAGACCACAAAGGCACTGTAGGAATTACTGCAATACTTTTTCTGTAAATGTGTAGCATAGATTTTGAGATTATCTGGAAAAAAAAACGTGTGTTCCTCTCCAGCCTCCGGCGGCACCGACGAGCCGTAACTATGCAGAAATGCGAGAGAAGCTGCGCCTTCGCCTCACCAGGCGGAAGGAGGAACAGCCCAAGAGAGACGAGCAACTGTCGGACCGCGACGGCGTGGAGGACCACCGCAAAGTGGAGGACCTGCTGCAGTTCATCAACAGCGAGGACTCCAAACCTGCCAGCAGCTCGCGGGCTGCCAAAAGGGCGCGGCACAAACAGAAGAAGGTAAAAGCGCCCCTGGGTGTTCGCCCTTCTTACACGTCATAGCTGAAGGTTCATGTTCTAGTGTCTCATAAAACAAGACTTCCTGAGAGTTGTCTTTTTTTTTTTAGGTTCATGTATCTGTCATACAGTTTACATTATTTTCATTTAGCAGGCATTCTTATCCAGAGCGATTTACATACAGTAGGTTACAGTTTTACCCATTTATATAGTTGGATATTTACTGAGGCAGTTCAACCAGCAACCTTTTGGTTATAAGCCCTGCTCCTTACCGCTATGTCACACTACTGTCCCCATTTATAGATTTTTTTTTTTTCCAAAAAAAGTATTTTGCAAGAAACATTCTATCACTTCTTAATGTGGTTGGTAAAAAAAAGTCATTGCCAATATTTTAGTTAAACTGAAGTTGCAGTTAATAATGCATGTTGGTGTTATTTCACAGTTAAAGGGGGACACTAAAATAAATTAGGGGCCAGCTTTGCTCTCCCTCAGTGGTGGCCTTGCAGCATAGGGGACATGATGTGGCTGCAGGGAGAGATAGAGGGTGTGGTTGTGCTTGTTGCAGATGGAAGAGAAGGCCCGGCAGGAGGCAGAGGTGCGAGAGAGAGAGGAGGAGCAGAGGCGGAGGGAGGAGGAGGAGGAGGAGGAAGCACTCAGGCAGGAGCTGCTCCAGCACCGAGAGCTCCAGCAGCACAGAAACACCAAAAAGAAGAAGAAGAAAGAGAAAGGCAGAGAGGCCCTGCAGACTCCCCAGCTCCTGAAGGAGACCGCTCAGAAGGCCCTGGACAACCTGAAGAACAGCAAGACCCAGCTTCTGCACAACATCATCGGCCTGCCTGGTCCTCCGAATGGACCAATCAGCAGGAAGGAGCCGGGAGCCACCCAACAGAACCTCACACAGCTCCATCAGCTGATTGGCCAGGAAAAGGCGAAGGAGACGTCGACGGAATCACCACCACTGCCGACAGAGCTGACGGACGAGCCCAAGACCCAGCTGGAGGAGAAATATCCAGAAGAGCCCGAGGTCACAGAGTCGGCTGTGAGGCCTAGCAGCTGCCCTCGAGCCCAGACGGAGGCCAGGTCTGCACCCGCTGGGGATCAGCATGCCGAGATGAGGATCAGTGGGTCCAACGGGCAGAACCAGCTGAACCACATCCAAGAGGAGAGCGGGTCTCCTGACACAGAGCCAGTGCAGGCAGAACCGCTGCAGCATGAGAAGGCCAGCGCCGCTGATTCCCCACAGCCAAAGAGTAAGGCCAAGAAGAGCAGAAAGAAGAAAGGAGAGAAGGCCAGTTGCTCCATTGGTGAGTGCTACGCCGAATGCACTGTATTCTCTCTCCGTCACCTTTTCTATTCAGCCCAAATACAGACAGACAGACACACACACAGAATTGTGTATGTATATGTTTGTGTGTGTAATTATATATATTTTTATGTATACACTACCAGTCAAAAGTTTGACACTTTATTTTTACTATTTTCCACATTTTAGAATTATAGTAAAACCATGCAGTTTATTATGCAGTGACCAAAAAAGTGTTATAAACAAATTAAAACAAAAGAAAAAAAATCATGCAAAGGCATCAAGTTCACTATTTATATTTGTCTAAGAAACAACTTTCAGGCATTTAAGCATAAGTCAAAATGTTTTTGAATGCATGTGTCCCGTTATGTTAATCATTTGTGTCCAAAATTTTGACTGGTAGTGTGTGTGTATATATGTGTGTAATTTGTTTTTTCCTCTCATGCTTACACACCTGTGTTGCATCTATGACACATAGACATAACTAGAACTGCCAGGCAATATTTTAGAGGGAGATTAAAACTTAAAATTTTGATTAGAATTTCAATTAGAAGTTTTTCTCTGCCTCTTATTAGTGTGTATTTTGTCATACTGAAGATTGATTTCTGACCTAGATGACGTGTTCCTGCCCAAAGCCATTGATTTGGACAGTGAAGACATGGACGAGACTGAGCGAGAGGTGGAGTATTTCAAAAGGTACGAGTATCGGTTTTAGTGCAAAGTCATTGTAATGATTACATGCAGCGTGCCACTCTCCTGTTATTCGCCACCCCTTTTTCGGATTCACGTTCAGGGTTCCCGTGTGGCTGAGCAACCTCTGGATTTCGTTTCTGTTCTGTAACATCTCTGATGTACTGTAAGCCGATGAGTGTGCAATTCTGAGGAAAACAAACTACAGTTTCCCCCAGCTCAGCTTCCTGGTATAAGTTTACAGTCAGTGGTCTTTAATTGAACTTGCTCTTATGGGAACGTCATACTTGTGGGAAAGTCATTAGTCATCAGAAACTAGTTCTGACACTTCCCTTGGGTGAAGCCTCTGTAAGAAGCATCTGAAAGAAACGGTGATAGTTTGTGTCACTGCCTCTTCCTGCAATGTTTGACAGTGATTTCTCCATCTGCAGGTTTTGCCTGGATTCAGCTAGGTTAACAAGGCAACGGGTGTCCATCAACTGGTCCAATTTTAGCTTGAAGAAAACCACGTTTGCTGCCCATTGATGGCAGGGGGTCGATGGGAAACCCAATCACCGTGATGACTGACAACCCAGCCCTGCTGTGTGGAAATGCCACCACCACCTGGCCTTGTCCCTGCTGCTGCTGCTGCTGGACTGACTCACCAAAAATCCATCTGTTCTTGTATTCTCACAGTACCAGGAAAAAAACAACTGCTTTCTACCCGAGTTTGTTTGGCTTGTGTGCTTTTAGCCTGTGAGTGGGACAGAGTTCTTGTAATTTGAGCCACTTCCCAGTGCGGGTCAGTCTTCCCAGGCTGGTTGTGATTTTGCTCCAGGTTTTCTTTGGCATGTAACGTCACAGTGCTAGCTTTCACCATGCTGGATGGCAGGCTAGGAGGCAAGTGCTTTAGTGCCCTATAGGGCAAGAGAGATCTCGTCAGCATTTTTTTGGAACTACCCAACAGTTAAATCGTTCAGAAGCAATACTCTTCTATTGTTGGGATTTTGGTTTATTTATTTACCTATTAATATCTACCTACATAGATGGATATATTTTATCCACCTATCAACTGTCCAGTTCTTCTCAGATATTTTTCCCTAGTCCCCAGGTAAATGTGTACATTGCATTGCTTAAGAAAATGGCAGAAATGAGCATTTGATATTGTTCTCTCAGAGATGTTCCTCTCTCGGATAGCTCACTTTGTGAAGCAGGTGAAGAGCACTTAATACATGCTGTACATTTGCTCCTCCATTCTGGTGAAGGTGGAAACTCTCAGCTTGCCGTCCAGCATAGAGGTTCCTGGGCCTTTATGACATTACTGCAGAACCCTAATAGATATCTGGGTACTGTAAGAAAATTTAGGGTTGAAAGAGCCAGACGAAACAGATCTTTATTTAAAAAAAAAAAAATAATAATACCAAAAACTGTTTTGTCCACTATTTATGTGACTTCTGTCCCATCAGATTACAGGATTTGGTTTTGACAAAATTATACAATTCAATGAGGAAGGAAAGGTAATACTTGATTTTTTTTTTTTTTTGGTTCATTTAACAGCCCAATGTTAAATTGTAGACGTTATGTGTTTTTTACCTGTAGCCAGCTTGTATCAGTACATGCATAAAGAAAAGAACAATACTCACTATCTGTCCGTTAGAGTGTGTATTAAATTAACACTGAAGCCAAACCGGCTACTTTTTTAACATATTGTTAAGTAATATTAAATCTTGTCTTTCTTTTTTGAAAGATGGAATGCAGTTGAACATCAGGATGTCTCGTGTGCCTTGATTTTTTTTTTTTTTTGTGTATGCCATGATTCAGGCACTTAAGTATTGTTTTTTGTGAATGATCAATTATCCAGCTTAATACTTCATGAAGATGGTCTAAAATGGGGAAAAAGAGTAAATAGGTAGAAAACTATGCATGTTGAAGCTTTAAGTGCTTAGGAGAAAAGTGGTTTAAAGGGAGAGGATTTCCTCAGGTGTGAATCATGCAGCCCAAGGTATGCCTGTAAGCACTCAAAAAGCCACTTGGTAACTTAGCTTTGACTTACACTGACTTACATCTTTATTTTTATCTGTCCTGAGGCTGAAGTTATAAGTGCTGGAAACTTAGTCATGCTGATCTTTCAGGGAAGGCATACACAATGCAGCCGGTGGGTTTAATGCAGAATGCTCGGCAAGACGGTAACATCTGAACAACCTGTAAGTGATTCACCGATGACAGCAAAACATGCTTTAGCGTGTGACTCTTACAGCATCCCAGTAATTTGCATCACAGACTACAGGTGAAACTGGAACAAAGTCATGAGTCATGTTTTGGGGCTCTGCAAGAAAACTATTCTGGTAAAAGCAGTCAAATATTCTAATTCATTCCTTTCACTAGTCACAAGATCAGTTAGCTTCCGTAGTGACTATCATTCCTTATCAAAAGCATTACATTCAGAATGAGAGACCTGCGGTAACAACAAATTTAATTGTATTTAACAAAAACCATTAAGATTGGTATACCTAAAATACTGCATATAAAATAAAGAAAATTCAGATGAAAATGAGGCTTTCCCTTTATCAACACACAGGAACATGCCCCCTGTAAACTTCTTCACTACACTTTGTTTCGCCTCAGAAGCAGTAAGGGAAGTGTGACTCAGTACACAGTGACAGCAGAAGAAATTTAGTGATATCACTGGAAAGAAAAATCAAAAAAGTTCCAGTTTAAAAGTGGTCAGCTGCCTTCAAGATGCATGTATGATATTTCCCTGTGTTCAATGGGTTACAGTCAGTAATGCGAGGGGAAGTCATGAGATTAAGAGAAATGCCAGAGCAGACAAAAGCTCTTTTCTCAGACACTCATTTGGCAATTGAAAGTGGAAACTCAGACATTGCCCTTTTTGTTACTGATGCATCTGAACAGCCAGAATCAGAGAGAGTTGTACTGGCTTTTAAATGATTTCTGTTCTGTGCAGGTTCTTTGTGACAGCGGTTAATTCTCTAAACCTAACAGTGAAACGCACAGGCACGGGTCTTTCAAAGGGATCATGTCACATATATCCACTCTACAGAGACACCTACTCACATAAAAAGGGAACTTTTGGTGCTGAATATCTGTCATCTTTAAACTTCCTGCGTTATTTCACACATCCTGTCATTTAGCGCTCTGGTGTGTGGTGGAACAACCACGTTCACGTCACATGAAATAGTGAAATAGATATTGAACAAGAAGCACTGAGGGGGGAATTATTTTTGCTCATATATATAAACATTGTAATTTCCCTCTTGGCTTTCAGATTGTAAAGTTTATGGGTAGTCTGGATTCATCAGTATACATAAGCATATACTGAATATTCTCAAATAAATTTGTAGAGTAACTTCAAATTAGGGTCATTAGACCTGCACTACATTTCTTATCAGATTGTGGTTATTCGGTAGTTCACACAAAGAATAAGGACATTTGTCACAACATCTGTACATTTTCTGTTTGAAGAGGAAGTACTGGTAAATTTCAGCATTGGAGAGTTTAAGTCATACCTGCCAGATAGCATGCTTCCTGATCATGCTCTGATAGGGAAGACTTTACTCAGAAAGTAATGACATACCAAACTTTGCTAAAGGTTCTGCGTGATGAACACTACGAAAGCTTTGATTCTTTGTACAGTCTGCTCATTACTACTGATCAGAAGTTTATAGTGGCGATACAATGTCGTGAAACTATTTCAGTCTGAGTATGAAATGGCTGGAGCAATTCATTTGCTATTCATGTGAACTGAGCCTCTTGAACTTTTCTCAGGGTGGTGCTTTCCTGTGTCACAGGAGTTCACTGGACAGCTAGTCATTCATGATGCAATGTCTCTCACAGAGCAACAGAGGAAATGGGGAAGAATTTGGTAATGTAAACAATGAAAGGATTAATCCGTAAGGACTTAATGCTATCAAGATAAGGAGACTGAGCTGAAAGTTAACATGTCTCAGTCAAACAATATAGCAGCTCCAAGGTGAGAGGAGGGCAGCATCATAGAGGGTGCAAGAAGCGGACACCACAAATGGACCTTCAACACACAGAGCAAAGCTGAGAAAGATGATTTGTTTATTCCCACAAAACAAACAGCAGACTGTCCCCGTCCACAGAAAATAAATGTCCACATTGAGTCACGTCATGTACCTTGATGATTATGACTGTGCGTTCTTAGTGCTGGTGCCATGTCCAATAGTCTGTCATTTTCGTCTGTGTGTAACACTGTCCTCTCTCAATGTCCTACTTCTTGTTCCTTCTACTTTTAGGTGCTCAGCAGGTACTTGGCCCAGATTTCATGAAAGAGGAAAGAAAAGGAGTGGCTGTGCCGGTAAATCTGTCCTTAGAACAGCATTTGAACAATGGCAGAGACGGGTAATGATTTGAAAATTAGAGGGAAGGAGAGATGAGAGGGAAGCTAATGTAACAGATGATAAGTATGGAGATCTTGCCATCATGGATCACCTGAAGCAGTGTAGAGAAGCCTGAGAAACACAAGTTGGGGAAACCCACGTATCCCACAATGCACTTGCCTGGTCCAAATAGGGTAATTGACACAAATGTGTACACTCAAAACACAGTTGAAAGCACCAGTCCTTCCTTTCAAAAAAAAAAAAAAACTAACCAATAATAATGATGATGATAGTGATGATGACGATGATATCCAGCTTTAACTATAAAGCACGCCATTCCCAAGTTAAAGACAGAGGCAGAGCCCACATTTTCAGGTTTGGGAATCCCCTGTTTTTTATGGGAATTTCCCTAGTGTTAATGTATACACAAATGATTAAGAGTCACATTTACCCATTTATTATTTACTGTGTATGTGTGTGTGCATGTGTCACACAGATTCTGTTGATTCCTCAAGGAACCAAAGGAACAGGAGGAGACAGAATTTCTTCCAGGGAAGCACACATTTTAGATGCAATTATGGAAGCAAGCAGCAAAAGTCAAGTGGCTCTGTTTTAACCCCATGTGTCTTTATCCTGTTTTTTTGGTTCTGCACATTTAGGAGTTTGGTTTCCCATGGAATTTTAATTCATCTTTAGTATAATGTTTTTTTCTTTTTTAAACTGGACTATGTAGGCATAGCCTAATGCCACTTTCATGGTGACATTTTACAATTTTGTAACATGTGTCCTGAGGAGATATTTGTGAGATAAATATTTCCACTTCAGGAGTTTACCATGTTTATTTGTGGATCAAGAGGATACCATGACAATCGAAGGGGGAGTCTGTCTCAGCCTAAAATGACAATGTAAGGTGGGGACATTTCTTTCAATCATCCCTATTCAGCTTTGCAAAAACACCTACTCAGTTGGTTAGAGTTACTGTAGGTGATATCTAATGTACTGTACGTGTTTCTCACTCTTCATGCTGAGATGAACCTCCTTGAAGACTTACTGAATGTCACTTGTGAAACCAAGAGTGCCCACACATCTTCCAGAGTACCCCACATGTACATCAATGCAGTGGATTTGCGTATGTGAGAAGGGTCTCTCATATCGAGAAAGATCTGAAAACGTGGGGGTATCTATGGTCTTTATTGGATGGTGAGCCTATATTACATCACATTTACATGTCCCAGGTAGTTTCTCTGTGATCACCTGTATTTATGAAAGTGCAGACAAAAGTATGGCCCAGACTGTCTTTAAATTTGCTGGGTTAATTCAAGTCAGTAATGAATTTTCCCATCCTTTTTTTTTTAATTCAACAACGTCAAAACTCAAAACAATGTGTCATGTGAAGTGAAAAAGTGAAGGAAAAAAAGAGATGCTTAAATATTTGACTCAAGAGTCAAGGGAAAAGTCAATTGCGGTATCTCTGCCTGAATCTACTACGCCTAAGTCTCTCTGAGAAAAACAAAATGAGCCAATGGAAATGTCAATAAATGTCCCTGTCTTTAAATGGGCTTCTTTAGGTCAGACTGTCTCCACCCACCCTTCCTGCCAAAAAGCTAGTTAAAAAATATGGTAAAGATATAACTGTTTTCAGGAAATGTTGATTCATTTCACTAATACAGCTATCAGTTTCAAAATAGCATTAATGTGCAATTGCCTTTCATCAAGTGGTGATGCACTGGGCATTTTTCACTGGGAATATCTTTGGGAAATATTTATTCTGTGAGAATGCTTCTCTCACTGGGCGATTGTATTCCTTTTGGTCATTCCCCTGTCAAATGTGAAGTGAAAGCAGAACCTGTGCTCCTTGGCTTTTCTGACTTTCTGCTCCTCTGTCCCTTTTTTTACATCCAAAATGACAACTGAGAATGCCCTGCAGTCATACCGCATCTACCCAGAAGGAATTGAAACTCAGTGGCTCACTAGGGCATATCAGCTCATGTTTCTGTATGGACTTCAATGAATCCAAACCATATTTGTTCCACTCAATGCTCTCCAAAGTGCTCCAAGAACAGAATTAAAAACACAAAATTGTCCTTAAGGTAGTAGTCTTCATTAAAAAAATACCATCTTTATTATCACTGTATTGTAATTAGAAAATACAATACCGAGGACTAACTGAACAGATTGTTAATAATTAGCATGCTCAATGTCATTTAGAAGAAGAAAAAGTGCAAAAAGAATAGATAATTGAATTTAAAAATATGTCAATACAACACTGTCATACACTTTAAATGATGCATGTCTTTCAGTCATTCAGATTAGTTGATTACTAATTGTATCTATGAGTACACATGAAGGCTTTAACCAGGTACTACCACAACCTGTCAGATACTGTTAGTCTGTACCTTAACTAATATGCAGCCAACAAGTGTAAGACAGGATACGTAAACGGAAACACAATCTACCACATCATAACCACCAATAGCACCATTTTAATAATATCAGTAAATTCAAGAACCCATAAAAAGTTTCCACATTCATAAATAAATAATCTTACATACTGGAAAAAAATAAAAAGTGCAAAAATTCACATAGGTTTGTGAGCTATTGTGTGTTGAGATACAGAAAGGGCCAAAAGGAAGTGTAACTTTATTTAGGGTACGCTGAGTTTCCCACTGTGATCTGGAAATGTCTGGTGAGTAAGACATGACTAATTTCTGGCATTTTCTCAGCAAAATGAAAGACCATATTGGTGTTATGCAATATTCTTAACTTTTGACTAATGTCTTCAAAATGTACCATATTTCATCACCAAACAGGACAGTTGCTAGGGTTACATTTATAATGTTTTGTGTTTCCCTAACATGTAATGATCTGTCTGATGTTTAAAAATGACTGAAAAATAATAAGACACACATATGTTCCTATGATGTAAATCCATGTCACAATAAAGTTTCATTCATAGTGGTTGGACCTGAAGTTTCAGTAATATTGTAATGCATTAATACATTTCAGCTTGATCTAAAAAAATGAATTATTGGCACATTCAGATATAAATAAGTACAGCTTGAATTTGTAAAAAGAATTTAAGGTTAGACCACTTTCCATTTGAGTCTGCTTAGTCAAACAGGACAGCCTAGAAAGTGTAACCCTTAACAATGGGTTAGCAGAAATGACAAAGTCCATGATAAATCCACAATTTACTGTCTTTTACAGCATAGTGATTGATTTAACCTGGCTCTTTATTTGAACAAAACTGTAGCATTTGAATACCAAAACGTGCAATGAAAATGGTTTTCAATTTGGCTGCATAGTGGCTTTAAAAAGATACTCCTGAAATAAGGTGTTATGTAAACCGCCAGCTCCAGACCTTGCGTTCTTCACAGTTGACCTTTCTGACACGTAGTGCTTTACTTCAGGGCTTGCAGCTCCCGCTGCAGTTTTCCAGTGATCTCTGTCACCCTCTCTTACAGGTTGGCGCACTCTGTGCAGTGCTTCAGGAATTCGCCGGTCTGGTCGTCGCCGTAAGACGTCAGACAGCGGGGGCACTGTAAGTCCGTTGGGCCTTTGCGCTCAGTCCGGACAGGCCCCTGTGTGGACGGGCCGCTCGCTCGGCTTGCCCCCGGCTGATCCGCCGCGCTCCTCTGCAGCGGCTCGGCGGAGTCTGTCTGAATGTGACCGCCGGTCCTGCGCCCGCTGTGAACTCGGCACACCGGCCCTGCGGCACCTTTTGCATCCTGTGAGGGAGACCAGGCGTTTACAGTTAGGAACGATCCGCCCAGTTTCACCTTGGTGAGACTAAAACCTTGGTGAGACTTAAAAAAGCTATTTTATCTTTATATTTAAGCTATTTTAAGCTTTTGTGAGCATTTCAGCCTGGGTGTCATACCTGTGTTCGGAGCTGTAGTTTGAGGCGTAGCACTTCCTCCTCAAGGTCCTGAATTTTGCTTTGGGCCCGCTCCCGGTCAGAACGCTCACTCTTGAAGTCATCCACATAAATGAGGACCTGAGAGAAGACGAACCAAAGAGACTGGAGTCAATATACAGTGCACTTCTGCCAGGCTGAGAAGGCCTCCAAATTCAACACACAAAGCTTCCATTGCTCCTAACCTACTGCACTAAGACAAACTCCCATGTTTCAAAATCCATGATGCTGCATCCAGACCATCCTTTTGGTTTAGAGCTTCACACCTCAATCAATGTTGCCACTATGTGACAGCTTCTTTATTTGTTCTAACTAACTAGGTAACTAACTGGACTAACTGCAATGCACTTTATCTCAGTTACTGAGTAACAAATTTAGCAAATGTTACAATTTTCTCCTCATACATTACAGAATAAAAATGAAGGACAAACTCAATGGGCACTAATACTCAAGGTCACGAACAAAGTGCACAGCAGTTTGACTGAACGCAGACCGCGGTTGTTTCTAGCTTTGTAATGACCTGCTGCTCCAGCATCTGGATGTGCTCTTTGTCCTTCCTCCTGACGTCCTCCAGCTCCCTCCCCAGCTTGGCGCAGTCTCTCATCTTCTCCTCCAGCTGCCGGTTCAGTCTCAGGATCTCCTGCTGCAGCATGCCGGCGTTGGCGGGCCCCAGCCCCCCCAGCGCGTTTACCTCCTTCAGCCTCTGGCACAGGCCCTTCACATACTCCTCCCTGCTCAAGTCGTACTTCTGCCACTTGGCATTAAGGCTTTCCACCTGTGACAGAGGCAGGGCCAGGATCAGTAACTCCATAATCCTAACCATAGGAACCATATCCTAGATCACGTTAAAGTGGAGAGTAGCATATGGTGTTCCATTTGCAGGGCACTGTAGCTTAAAATCTTGCTTGACCTCTACCCTAAAGAAATTATTCAGACAAATATCTTAATGTATTACTTCTTAACTGTATAAAATCACTGGTCTTAACAATGAAGTTGTGAAATTGGATCCATTGCTGATGAGAGGCAATGTACAAAAAAACACAAAACAGTACATAATAAATGAGTTTTCTTCTTACATATGCCACTCGTTGTTTCAGCACTTTGTTCTCCTCTTGTAGTTTGCAGACAATGGGGTTAAGATGAGCAGCTTTTGCAGACACTGTACACTGATTTAAAAGAAAGAAAAAGCACAAAAGAATTTGCTGTTTAGAATTACATATACAAGAATTATGAACTGTCTACCTGCAGAGTTTGGTAAGGTGGTACACATAATGGAATACATAGTAATCAGTAATCTAACAAATGGCCTCACAAATGTTTCCTCATTTTCTTGAAGAGATTTTGTTGACAAGAGTGTGTTTCCACGGTACACATACCTCGCCCGGTTGCTGTGAGGGCGTGTGGCACTCGTCTGAGCCGTCCTCCTGCTTCTTGATCTCTAGCCTCCTGAGCAGCTCCTGGCACACCCCGACCGTGGCCCCCAGCTGGGCCCTGAGCTGGTCGGCCTCCTCTGCCAGCGAGCTGCACAGCACCGCCCTGGTGGCCTGCGTGCGATCCCGCTCTACCAGTGTGCGCTGCAGCTGCTGGATCTCCAGGTCCTTCTCATGCTGGGGCCTGTGCGTGATCCTCAGGATCTCCTGGTCCTTCTCCCTCACCTGCTGCTGCAGCCGCTGGATCTCCTGCAATCCATAAGTGACACGTTCAGGCTTGTTGTTCCTTGTGGTAAAGGAACAACAACAAAAAAAAACCCTTTATGTCACTGCAAAGACAAAACAGATGGAAACAACGCTCACTGCCACTTGTGAACATATTAATGTTTATTGTGTTGAGAACCCAAACTGACAATGTTCATGAAGTCTATCATAGCCCCCAACCCAGACTGTGTGGCCTGAGGGTCACAGGCTGTGTTTAATTCTTGTTAATGTTTAGGAGGCCACAAGCACCTTATTTAGTCACTCTGTGGCTCTTTTTGATGTAGTGAATTTATACACAACATGCAATTTGTGCTTAATGTAGAATGACAGATTTAAAGCAGTGTTCAAGTGTTTCAGGCTGAAATAGCAAATCTTCCATAACAAAATATTTATGTGAAAATGTAACAATATATTAATTCCTTTTCATTAGTTTTGTCCATAATGCTTGGAGCTGAACTAAGTCACCCTCACAGCGAGTTGGTTTATTACATTCGAATGTTATGTGTTTGATTTATATTCTAGGCCTAACATGGTTAGAATTGCATTACTATCGTGCTTTATTCCTGATGTGATAACAAAGCATACTTAAAATGTGCTTCATTATAGGAAGAGAAACAAAGTCAGGTACAAACTGGCCATAAAGACTGAAACTGCCTTACTTCTGTATAGAAATCCCCATCCCGGATTGCACGTCATATCTACACTATTATGCATTTAGCTGTTGAAATACGCATATTCGTCACAGTGGCGAGGAAAAAAAAAACATATTACCACAATGGCTGAAAAAGGGCAAATGCCTTCAGCAAGAACCTAGTTTGGTAAGGCTAAATCTGAATTATTCGATAGCTCAATTGTTTACAAATATAGTGCAATTCTATGTAAAGTGGGAGGAAATGAAATATCTCTTTTAAAAATAACTACACATTCTCTCCTATCAATGTTGATACACCATATTAGGGAGAGGCTGCTGACGTTACCAGTGCTGTGGCGTAACAAAAAAGATACGTGAGGAACTTCCAATGCGTGTGTTCCAGTATGCAGTACTTCTAAAGGTCTGCTAGCCATCGTACAGGCAATAATTTGGAACAAAATTTAACGCTAACTAACATTCAAATAAACAATTAACTTTCTTAAAAAGCCAAATAATTGTTTTGAATTTACGCAGAATGCCTAAAACATTATGTTACAATCCTGGTTGATTTTACTCACTAGTTTGCTCTTTTCCAATTGTTGAACAGAGAGTGCCTCCGCGTCTCTTAATTTCCGTTTATATGTGGCGATTTCCTTGCACAAATTGTCGAACAAAGATTTAGAAGGCCCGAATACAAGAGGTTCCTCTCCTTCCAAATGAACGGCGGTTTTCTCATATCTTCCCAATCTTGCCTTAAGATCTGCAATAATATTGTCCTTCTTGCATATCTGATGACTTAGCGAGGCGATTTCCTGACGTGTTTCGTGATAAAACGTATTTAGCGTATTGTAACTCTGAAGTTTGGCTTTCAGCATCTCGTTTTCCTTCTCGACATTTTCCATTGCAAATACTTCTAGATTATATCCAAAAGGTAGAACCTTCGCTCTGACAGTTGTCTGGGCTGTTGTCAGTATGTAGCTATTCCATCAGCATTTGGCGTTTTAATTCTTCGTCCGCTTGGTACAAGTTGTAGGTTGTCGTGGGCTCAACAGCCGCAAATCCTTCAGCTAGCGAGAAGGTCAACTCTATTCGAGATGGGTGCATGGAGTTTCACAATAATAATATTCCATCGCTTCTGGGGATTTCCTTGCGGGACTTCCCCTGCGAATCGGCGGACTTTTCTTGTACTTTACTTTCTTAACAAGGTTGGGATACTTTAATGAATACTCTTTTTGGGCTTAGCTGATTAAAGGCTTACGGTAATGTTTTGAAAGATCAAATGCACCAGCCAACATTCCTAAATTCATCATTCATTGCTACTTTTTTCCCCACTCTAGCTGCTTGGGCTTGACACAAAGTTGTCTAACTGTAATGCGCATGCGCTATTCGCTTCCGGTATACACTTAAGTACGTTTTGTATATACAGACGTTTAGCAGCAGTAGTAAAGTTTGTTTTTTTAGCACGATTTCCTGAAAGTCGTGGTGTTTTATATTGAATTTTTTTAATGTTAGCATTGCTTCTGTGATGAATGCAGCTATGCTAAACTCACCTGCTGTGTTCTTTCCTTCACAGGCAATTAAGTCCTTGTCCACCCTTTAGTAGCACAAACACTAGTATACATCAGTCTCTCAAGAAGTCGACTGTACTTCCTCAAAATGGCAGAACACCATCTATTTTCCTAATTAGAACCCTGCCCTTCTGTGGTATGTGTAGGTGTTTGGGCAGTTAGACACCAGACTTGCAATAATGAGGGGTGTATGGTAATCTGGAGTGTGTGGACAAAGGAATGAGTTGGGGCACTGCCTTCTGCTTATAGAAAGTTTTTTGTTTGTTTGTTTTCATATCCACCCTTAAAATGCCTAAATTATAATACAGGAGTAAGTTTTCAATTAAGCTATAATGTGTTGTAAGCATCTGTTTATAGTGTAACAAAAACAGCACACTAATGCAATAAAAATCACTTGTTTAAGGAGTAAGACTTTTCAACAAAACATTCTGAATATTCTGTTTAATCATTAATTTATTTCACTGTTTTTGTCTTGGAAGAGTTGTTAGAGTAACTATATTTCGAACAAATTGATAAAAAAGGCTAAACAGTTGTTGCCAGATAATCAAGTTGAACACAAATGTGGTATTAATAATATGTGACTTATATGACTAGTAGAAAGAAACAATGGCCCTGTAGAAAGTCACTTCACACTTTTGGCATATATGTCTATACTTATATGTCTATACTATACTTATATGTCTAAATATGTGTTGTTGGTGGTAACTAGAACTGCTAACAGGAAACTAATGAAAAGTTTCCTGAAAAGGCCTATACCACAACCAAATGGTGGCTGGGGAAAGGGGTGTAATGCAGTGAAAAGCAAAATAGATGTTCACTTTTTATTGGCCAGATAATCATTTTGTTAGTGTGGTTGTTCACAGAAGGAAATATGTCAGCTGTTTTGAAAGGGGAAGAACAATTAGAAATACCACCCATAAATAGATGACCAGCAAACATTACTAAAAGTAAGCATTTTAGGAACATAACATGAAAAACTTTAACTAACATAACTGTATCATTTAATGCTGTTATTAATAAGCTCAATAATACTATATTTGAATGCTTTTTAACCAAGATCAACAATTAAAAATATATTATAAAATTATAAAATCATTATTGGAGAGTCAAATTGTGTATAGATATGTACTGGAGCTGATGGACATCACTTCCTCTGCTGCAGCTTTCTTCTCTGTAACATTTGTTTCAGCATATGCATCAGGGAGAATATACAGTCTTGTATTATTGAGGTGTGGATGTTGTTAATTAATCATTCAAGCATGCACTGCCCTCTTGTGGCCCTTACATATGCAGGGACTTACCATTGGCAGTTCTCTGAAAGTGTATGAGTACCTTGCTATTATACACACACCAGAAAATAGAAATACTTTGCTCTTTGAGTACTTGATGCTTGGGTGTGCAGATTATATCTGCCATTCAGTGTTTTGGGGTATTGGCTGCAAATGTTAACTTTTCAGCTAGGCACTTATTGGTCTCATACCAAAAAAAAGAATGTTAGCTGGCATCTGCCAAGGAAAGAAATAACGCACTGTAAATGTTATTTGAGACAAAACCTCCAGGCATCAGGATAATGGCTCAAAATGCTATTTGCTCCCACATATTGTATCATTGACAAAAAGCAAAATTTTGTTGTGACTTGTGAATGTACTATGCATACAGAGAATTCCATAGTGCATTTTGCATGAGGAAATAAAAAAAAGAATATTTACCTGGTTCTGCAAAGAAGGGGACTCATGCTTAAAGCAGAATTCTAGAATCTGAAATTGCCCATGTCTCTTAATTTACCCAATTGTAATACAAAATGAAAAACTAAACCCCACATAGCAGTGATCAAAAGGAAGGTATATTTAATACTTTGTGCACAATGACAAGTCTTTAATGATTTGTTTGTAGAAATGCTGTATTTACAATCTTCATCAACTTATAGAGACACTGATAAGGTATAAGATCTTTACCATTGTCATTGAAATAAATGGACTCTTATGACATTACTTTATAATGGGGGTAATGCATTTTGTAATTGACATTTACACATACACTTTCTTTAATGATGTAATTAAAATACACATTATCTTAGTTGTAATCTCCAGGAAAATGGTTATTTTTCATCTTCATTTCTCTCCCAAATACTGTTCTTTGACTGACACATTTGTAATCTTAACTTCATTCAAAGTTATTTTTTTCAAAAGTCTTTTCAATGCTGTCTCGATTGTCTCTCACGGAGCACTTCTTGCAATGATGCTCCCCACTTCATCCTTACTGCAGAGCGTCAGTGTTTTAATTGTAATCGCTGTCACCACTGTTTCCATCCTCACCGTTCCCATTCACTTTTCCATCATTACTGTTGTTGTCTTCGCTTACCTGGGAAATGATTGAAACACACACACACACACACACACACACACACACACACACACACACACACACACACAGAGTGGATTATTGATTGTTTAGTTAGACACTAATAAAAGAATGAGGGCTAATTGAAAACAGCACATGGGTGGTATAAGTCTGCACATATTATTGAGACCATTTGTGCTCTGATGTCATGCTGTGGTCAGCATTCAGTATAGTCATTTTCATGTGTCTTAGTGATCAGGTACCAATCCACAATAATTTTGTATAATGATCAGCTGCTTTATTTTATCATTACATTTTTACTGTGTGGATGTGCACATATACACATATTTAGATGACTGTTACTAAGATGAGTTATGGAGAAGTCTACACTGTTGTGGGAGTTTGCCTGTGAGACTAACCTTTAAACCAGTCTTCTCTCTCATGTCCTCCTCAATAACCGTTTTCTCTTCACCCTCCCCTTCACCTCCATTTACGGCTTCTTCATCCTCTCCCTCTCCATTTTCTTCCGTTCCTCCCTCAGTGTTCTCTTCTCCACCCTCTCCCTTCTCACCCTCTCCTTCCTTATCACCCTCTTCTTTGCCCTCACCATCCTCATCTTCCTCCTCTCCCTCTCCTTCATTTTCTCCCTCATTATCATCATCATCATCTTCTTCTTCTTCCTCCTCTTCTTCTTCCTCACCCTCTTCTCCCTCTCCTCCCTCTGCTTCATCTCCATCACCCTCTTTGTCTCCACCCTCTTCTTCACCTCTTTCTCCCTCCTCTCCTTCTCCACCTTCTCCTTCTTCTTCCTGCTCTTCACCTCCTTCACCCTCCTCTTCTTCATCACTGGATTCACGGGAACCACTCTATAGAACAGAGATTACCAGTGTCACTCTTAATGACTTGGTCCTTCTAAATAGGTACTAACAATATGGAACGGTTGAACAATGAAGAGCTGTCATAGGTCACTTATATATCATATATGTTTGTCATATTCATACCATGTTTTGGATATGCAATTTATCTAATATCTATTACACAATTCCAATGTATATAACAAAAATGATGCTTTTAATCTAACTGTGGATTGTATTAACAAATAAAACATGTAGTAAAACACAAAACCATGAGAAGTTACATTAGAGCTGCGTCTCTTCCTCTCGGAGTCATCATTGCTCTGCAGAGAAGAAATATGACAGAAAAAAAGCTTTTCATATTTTGTGGACATTCATACTTTGGAGGGGAGAAACATGGATCAAACTGCAACTATCAATGACATTATCCTTGAAATATTAACCACTAAGCTTAAGTGTAGGAGAGAAATGATAGATGACCCAATCAGGTTATGGTCTTTGCTCCAAATGTGGATTTGATTTGTTGAAACAATGAATTAATGTCTGTTTGGATATGATGATTTTGTTGTCTAATACAATTTTAATAGCAATGGAATAAATGCAGAATGAGCATATGTGATGCATGCATGTGATGAGAAGAATGATTTGACACACCTCTCTGTCCTCTGAGCTGTCAGATCTGGCTACCCGTCTCCTCTGTGCCTTTGTACAAAATAGATCAATTGGTTAATTAATTAATAGGTAAGTATTTGATTAATACATTTGAAATATTAAAAAGTAGTAATGGTAAATATACCTACTGGCAAGGCAAGGGATGCTGCCAACAGGCAGATGCATAACAAAGCAAATTTCATTGTATAAGTCTGCAAGGACATTAAAAAAACACAGATGAAGAAGAATACAGGGAAACAATTCCAAAATGATCATTTCATTAATAGACAACGAACATATTTTATATTGAAGGTTCAATAATCTCATACTCAAATAAAGTAAACTAGGACTAAATACATACATGTGTAATATATACATTTCATTTTATCAACATCAACTTCAAATATCAGAAGTTAAATGTAAAATAACCCACAATGGTTCTTACCTGTCTATACATAGATGAGAGATATCCAAAAAATGTAAAAAAATGTAATCAAATGGCAAAATATTGCCTAGAGGTTCTTTGTTTAATTTTAAATACCACAAAACAGGAATACCCAAAGGAACGATTTAATTTAAACAGTGCCCACGTTTTACGTCAATGGTGGGACCATCCTGAAGTACAAAATGTGTAACTCTAACTGCGCAAACAACACGCCTCCACCCTGACAACTACAAAGAGAGGTAAATTTTACACAAGGGAGTCTCTGTGGTCATACACTGGGGGAGACTAGTTTCTTTAATTAAACATCTTGGGAGTTGTTTGAGCTCAGTTACATTGTTAAAGATGTTTACATGATGTTTTCATTTCAGGGGTTTTAAACTCTTTTTTACCAACAAAAAAGGTTGTTCCTCAAAAGGAGAGGTAAAGCAGTAACAGTGAAATAGAGTCATTAGGTCTAATAAATGTGTATCTGTTCATTCTTTTATATATATGTGAAACACAAATAATTTATTGGTTTTATCAGCTACTGGTATCTAACTCAGAAGTTGTCTCCCCTCCACAAATGTAAGCACATGTTAATCCATGTGCATACTGTGAAATTTCTGAAATTGCAATCACACCATCTACGCTACCAGTCATCTATGTGGAAATACTGGTACAAGTGTCTTTTATAAGAAGTGCAATACTCCTTTTTTATGTATGTTGTATGTTATGTCTGTCTTGTGTATGTGTGGACCTTGAGTCTGACAAATAAAGGTGATGATGATGATGATGACACCACTATATAGCCTTCTTGTGCCACACAGATGAAATAAAATGTGCTGGAATTGATGAGTGCTTGGATGGAAGACTTGGATAGGGTAACCAAGTTGCTTGTGGAAGTGGAACTGGTGGGCCAGTAGGGGGCAATCTTCCCTTCAGACCAGGTAAAACCAATGCCATAGGGCATTTTAGTGTAAGCACTGTCTTTGGGATAGGGCATCAGGGTGATGTCTGAAATCACTGTTAGCATTTAATACCCCATGCTACTTTATTAGGCAAGAGCAGTCTGTAATTGTATCATATTAATTCAGAATATTTTGTTTTGAATGTTTGTGCTTATTAACAAATGTGTGGGTTGTTAGATATTACACCATATTTAACATGAAAAAGAACACTAAATAAAAGTAATGAATGACATTATTTAAATCACAAAGTATAAGTCTGTCATTGAGGATAAAACTAATTAATTAATTAATCATTGATTAATCATAAATTAATCATTGTTAAAGGCCAAAAGGTAGACCAGAAAATCAGCCAGCATCAGGGAGGGAAAGCAAGAACATATTCCTTGTGTTCAAAGGTGAGAATGTGGTCAAATGTGGTACACTGTTTGTGTGGGAGACAGTTTCTCCTAGATAATATATAACTGCAGGTCAAGTACACCCACAGAATGCTTTCACGGGTGAGCCTGACACCATCTCAGCATACTAAAGTGTGATATTTGAGCAGGAAAGTTCTGTTTGCATCCATGCTTTTCTCATGTTTAGCCATCCAATCTTCTGTGTTGGGATCAAAAAAGTTTTATTTTTTTAACTTTCTATAACTGTTTCTTTTCTGTTTGATTGGTGATTAGATGGAGAGGTGTATACTGTATCCAGGGGTGCCTCTAGAAATTTTGGGACCTATGAAAGAATATAATATTGGGCCCCCCAAACCTATAATAATAATAATAATAATAATAATAATAATAATAATAATAGTGTTCTCACCCCCTTAAGGCGCCCCTGACTGTATCAGTTGATATTTTCACTTGATTCATACTGAAATGTGGAGCCCTACAGCCAAAGCCTTATAGTCCAACATATCACACATTCAGTGCTTAGCTCCTAAGCCAACAATGACCAGGAGTTCAAAGCCGTGGAATGTAAGTGCCTTCATTTCTCCAGAATAGGGAGGGTTAAACTGCAAAGTGTTGTTTTACACCTGAATTTTATTAGTGAATTTCATTAAATTATTTTCTGAACCAGTAATTCAGGGCTCTCATTGGTGCTAATAACCTTGCTCTCGCTGTAATAAATGTGTTGTTATCTGAGTGCCCCTCTTTATTGGCCAGAGTTCAACATTCCATGCTTCATCAATTACATCATGTGTAATAGAGCATCCAATATGTATCAACAGTGCAATATCAGGAACAGGATAAAGAATGTGAGCTCAAGAGTAAAGAAACCATATAATATGTTTTTATACTCATATTTGTTTTCATTCTTGCATTTGCATTCATTTTAGGGACCACTGAAATTTTCAAAAAGAAGCTATGGACTAAGTGTACTGTGGTTAGGTAAAGTACAGACCTATCCTTAAAGGGTGCTTTGAACACAATGTATTTCCATGGAATAATTTTTTGTCTCTGTTTCCCAGATGATTTTTATTGTATGGTCCTAAACATTGCCCTTTATAATTAGATACTGTATGTGTTGAAACAAAGACCAAAAGGAACCAACAACAGCATATATTTATGTGCTATATGTGTATGCAAATATTATTACACAAATCTGTTTCCATAGCTGCAGTTTTACACAGCTGCCAATGGGTTGGTATGTGGAATTTTAGTATATTTAGTATATACTATACTGTTATATACTGATACACACATGCACATACACCAACACACACACACACACACACACAAAACACTCACTCTCACACACTCACACATACAAAACAGAATATGCCAGCAAGGTCAAATATACAGTGAACTTTATTTACTTTATTTGGTAAACATATAATATTGCACACATATAAAACATTTGAAAATTCTACACTAAAATAAAAAATGAACATCTGAATATTTCATGTGTCTCTATTTTAAGACCTTGAGTAACAATGTGTCTACATAAGCTGGACTTGTACTTTTGTAGGTCTTGGCAAAAACGTAAAAAAACAAAAAACAAAAACAACTAAAAATAAAGAAATACTTGACCTCAAACATGACATTCTGCAGCTCCTCTCTGGGTCACTTGCTCTCCTGGCTGCTGTTGCTTTGATTTGAGCTACTGTCAGATTTTGTAGAGTTACTATTGTTGCAGGAATCAGAGGAATCGCTTGAATCACTTGAGCTGCATGATTCACTTGAATTGCTGGAGTCACTGCTTGAGGTGGTATCACTGGAATTGCTAGAGTCACTGGAATTGCTTGACTCACTTGATTCACTAGATTTGGAATCACTAGAATCGCTAGAGTCATTGGAATCACTAGAATCACTGGAATCACTAGAATCACTAGAGTCACTAGAATCACTAGAATCACTAGAATCACTAGAGTCACTAGAATCACTAGAGTCACTAGAATTGCTGGAGTCGCTAGAGTCACTAGAGTCACTAGAATCACTAGAGTCACTAGAATTGCTGGAGTCGCTAGAGTCACTAGAGTCACTAGAATCACTGGAGCTGCTGGAGTCACTGGAATCACTAGAGTCACTAGAATCACTGGAATCGCTAGAGTTACTAGAGTCACTAGAATCACTGGAGCTGCTGGAGTCACTGGAATCACTGGAGTCACTAGAATCACTGGAGTCACTAGATTTGCTGGAGTCACTAGAGTCACTCGAGTCACTAGAATCACTTGAATCACTGGAGTCACTGGAGTCACTGGAATCACTAGAGTCACTAGAATCACTGGAATCGCTAGAGTTACTAGAGTCACTAGAATCACTGGAGCTGCTGGAGTCACTGGAATCACTAGAGTCACTAGAATCACTTGAATCACTTGAATCACTTGAATCACTGGAGTCACTGGAATCACTGGAGTCACTAGAATCACTGGAGTCACTAGAATCACTGGAATCACTTGGATTGTTAGAATTGTTTGAGTCTTCTTGGTTGCATGAACTGGAATCTGATTTGCATGAGTCACCAGCTTTTGAACTACTGGAGCTACCACCAAATGGATCGTCTCCCTGCATATCGTCATCATCAAATGTGTACTCATCTGTTTGATGTTCGAAAGAGAAGACATCGGCCAATTTTGGTTTGTCAGCACTGAGCTGTTTTTCATTGGGCGTGTTTCTGATTTCACTTTCAAATGCCACAGGAGCCGAAACATCTTCACTCTCTTCCCCATTAAATTTCATATTGGATTGAAGATCTTTCAAAAATCTCTGCCTTTTTGCTCCATTTTTTAACTCTTTAGTGGAATCCAAAGTAGTTCTGTCATCTTTAGCTACTGTAGCTCTGGTGCTCTTATGTATTTCATCTCCAAAAGTATTGCTGTCACTGGAAACAGTACTTGCATTAAGTGTAATGTTATTGTTAAACGAAGACACAAAATATGTGACTTCCAAATGCTCCTCTGAGCTAAAACCAGAATGCTCCTCAGAACTGCTGTCAGAACTCTGAGCTGAGCTGCTGTTAGACTCCGAACTGCTTTGGAACCCTCCATCTCCACTCCCAATAGCTCCCCTGGACAAGTCCAACAGCATCAAGCTGACATTGGTATTGATCTGGAATGAAAGTGGAAAAACTAAGCATCATTTGAACTGTTCAAACTATGAACATGTTATAACAGTGACCGCTTTTGTATACCCACATCAAAAAAAAAAAAAAAAACGGCATGCTATTGTTCTTTCAATGTTGTCATTCACAATTGTATAAAGATAATTGAAAATGTGGTTATTTCTACCTTTGGCAAATTGCTGTCGATGCCATCATCACCACTACCCTGAATAAAAACAGAGAAATGCGAAACCAAAACATCTGTATTTTCCAAATCAAGCATCTTCTCAGAATACTACTTGTAATTGCAAATTGTCATTATTTGCATGAATTACTTGAGCTCACTTTTTAAACTTGGCTTCAACCAGCTGTGAGCCATTTTGACACTCTAATATGATCATTCTTTGACAGTTTAGCATTACCTTTTACTCATAACCATCACTTTTTTAACTTTAAAAACAGTGCTGAAAATGCTAGCTATACTTACCATATAAATGTTTTCCTCTTGTGGTATCTGCAACACAAAATGCAAACTCTCTTCAATGGAAGTCAGTTATCCTTCAAAATTAAGTCTAATTTTATTTAATACAAGTACTCACTGGTAGGGCAAAGAGTGTCCCTGCTAGGCAAAACAGTAGCAGTGTTGCCTCCATAATCTCAGCTTTTTCTGAAATAAATTATATGCAATCATTATGCGTCTATCAATACATCAGACTCGATACTATATGTATATATTTATTCATTAAATTTGCACATTACCTTAACACACATTCTTTGATATCCAGAAAGCCACAAAAATAGCTGTTATTTTTCAATACATTTTGAAATAGCTGAGTAAATAACTAATTGGCTTTATACTGTGAGACATAACAGATAAATCATTCTTACCTGTAAGGTTTGCCCTCTCAACGTGTTAGTGTATCCACCTGTCAGATTGTGGTTTGTGGGTGTTTGTGGAGGTGAGGTGGTTGCACTCTGTGGCCTATTTAAACAGACTCAGGTAAGACCCCTTAAAAAAATCAAAACACTGCAATGGCAGTGATGTCACAAGGTGTGACCAACTTTCTCTCAAAGCAGTAACGTTACCACACACCTCTTTGTCTTGAAGATATATTTACCTTAAAATGCAGTTGTGGCTAGCTAATGACAAGCGTGCTGTCCTCATAATTTCATGCCTTCTCATAAATTTATGTTTTGGTCTCTAAATATATACAATTACCTCTAGGGAGAAGGAGGAGGACATATTTAGATATAACAAACTGGCAGGTACACAGCTCTTGCGAGGCTATGTTTTGCCCTGGTAGATAGTTGCACTTTCACACATGCCAGCATTCCATCTTTAAATTTTGTCCACAGACACCTTGAAAAGTGGAATTCAGCTCTTCCCGCCTATATACGTTTAATACTTCTGAACTAAAAGTTTTTGCTAGATATTTCTGCAAACACATCCTGCATGTTGCTTTATCATGTGTGTGTTCTCTGGAATATGTTTTGAGCACTTACCTGAGATATTGGTATCCAGGGTTACCTGACTAGTACTCAGTGAAAGGCTACTGTGATGTCAGATTGAACCTTTGTGCAGCTGTCCTTGCCATGTTTATATTTCTTCGTTATAATGGTTATAATATTTGCTTGGTTATAATGGCTTGTTGTTTTATCATTTTATGTATACCAGTATAATGGCTCATGGAACAAGTAAATTATTATTATTTCATACCTAGAAACAGGATTGGTAATTGTAAATGTTTAAAAAGAGCAATTGTAAAAAAAATAATGATAATAAAAAATAATTTAAAAAGTAAAACTTAATTGTACTTTAAGAGGACAGGTGCTGTGACACTGTCACATTAGTTTAGCCACAAATTTGCTTATGAATATTTATATACCATCCAAGGGTATAAAATATAAATACACTCAGATGGGTTTCCCCACTAATAATAAGATGCAGACTGAGTTATGTGTTTGTAGGCACAGTAAGGTTACAGTTGTGGTAGAGTGGAACAGGATCTGGCAATTAATTGAATTATTTTGCTTGTGAATTGAATAGTAATGATTGTGAACACATGCAACCTTCTGCATTTTACAGCAGTATTTATTTAATCAGGATTTCAACCAATTTGTTTTGTCACTTCTATTTCACCTTAACTTTGCTTTGTAGATATCCCCGCCTCACATTCATATGTCTATAAATTCTAAGATTTCTGTCACAAGGTAGATACACGCCTTAATCAAGAGCAAAAAAAAATTCTTTCCTCAGCCAGAGGACTTTTAACATTACACCTTTAATACTTATGTCAGTGCTACCCCCAAAACATATTATTTAGCTGATATAGTTGTAGCAAAATGGATCCATGTAATTTAGTACCAACTTTTTGTCATTTTGACTTGCTTTCATATTGCCAGTTTTATCTAATTTTTCAAAGCATTTTAAAAGACTGCCTAATTGCATTGTATTACATTTTAAACACAAAACGGGGTATTCATTATAATCTTTTTGGTAATAATATGAGCATGAGCCATTTAAGTCAGCTTTCCCTAAAGCTGACCATAATTACACACTCAGTAATAAAGTAAGCAGTGGAGTGGTCCTTTGCCTTGCTTACCTGCATGCAGAATCCATACTGGTGGGGCTGTTAAAGTTCCATATAATGCTTGACCACTTTGTCTCCCACTAGAAAGAGTTGATTGGAGTACAGCATTTGATGCAATTGACCAACAGATATTTTCCAATTGAGCTTAGCTGCTACACACCATTTAGCTTTATTTTTTGTATCAATTGGGATTTTTAGGCATAAAAAGGAGACCTGCCTTTTTGAACTGTAAAATTAAGTGTGGTGTTCTTCATGGTTCAGTTCTTAGATCAGTGCTTTTCACACTACATACTACCACTTGGACACCATATGGACTGACATGGGTGAAGCTTTTACACTTAAGCCAATGGCACACAGCTCTATGAAGCTGAAACAATAGTCATTAAATTAAAACTATCTATATACAGAACTAGACGATGTCCAAATTCCTTCTGACAAACTCAAAACAGAAATCACAGTCAGCGGTTTTAAAAATATTTGCAACATGACCCTTCGTAATATGGATGGATTCTCAGATACTCTAGTGCAACAGTCAAAGATCATATATATCATCACATTCATATCCCTTTTGTCACATACAATTAGATTCTTATCTCTCTTCTATTTCCACAGAAAACACAGTAGTGTTTTGAACTTGAGAAACACTACCAAATGTAGTACCTTTTATATCCCTAAAAGAACAAGGGACCTGTTTCTTATTCAGATCAAAGCTTTAACATTTTTACAGGGAAACACACACAGCCTCCTTAGCTTGCAGTGGCACCAGCAGCCACTATATGTTACTCAGCTGGCCTGGTACCTAAGGTCTGCTTTACCAGTCAGTATTCAAATGCTCTGTTTGAATCAAAAAAATCTAAAGATGTGGAAAACAATAATAATGGCACCAGACTGTCATTACTTTGGCATTTGAATGCATCAGTACAGTTCAGATAATACATGGTAGGGGTCATCAAATGCATTAAAACACATTGTAAACAATAAAGCTTCATAAAAACACATTTCTGAAAAAAAAGGAAAAAATGAAGTTAAGGAACTCTTGGGCAGAAATAGCAGTTTATATATGCTCAGACAATGAATAATAAAGAAATAATTAGTGGTTAAGAAAGTACGCAAAGGATGTCCAAGAAAAATGCAGATGAACTTAATTAATCATTTTCTTTATATGCATTTTCACAACATACATGAATTTCTTCACTATAATTTCATAATAATGCTTTAATATACAACACACAAATTTTTTAATAATACACATTACTGATGAGCTAATAAGTTTCTCTCTCACACCAAAGCCTGTCATCTGTCTCATAGTGGACTGTTTACAAAATATGAAGATGTTTTTGGAGTATTTGATTAGTTTTTCCTTGCTACATGGTGAGATTGTCTGCTGGTTCTAGCCATTTGCACAGATCCACTAATTTTACCATTATCTAGGATGTCATGAAGTGGACACAGATGATTAGATAAGCAGTCCATGTAATATAAAGATTAATGGTTCTGCCTTCACACAAAGACTGTACTTTAAATTATATGGTTTCATCACACTGAGAGGAGAGATGCAAGAATAATAACATGAGGTAGCTAGCTAAATCAAACAATGTTTTTGTTTATTGTCAGTGTGTCTGTTAGTGAACCTCAAATATTGAAGCTTTCTGACAGGGTTTATTTATTTTATTAATGGGGGAAATTTCATACTAGATACTAGATATGCTGTATAGATATGGTTTATTGTGCAGCCTTTAATAATACATATGGAGACTATTAGTAACTAAGTAATTTGTAACTATTCATGCTCACCTCTTCTATATGTTGTATGATGCTTACCTTTTTGTCATTTGTCAGACAGCCAAACTTTTTCCACTATTTCCATTGTGCAGAGGAAATAAACTGGTGTTTATTTTTATATATCAGTTTTAAAAAGTGAACATTTGGATATAAATTTGAACATGCAAAAATCTGAGTAAATATCTTAATTGCACTATGTAACAGTAACAGAAGTAAGCAAATAATTATAACTACAAAATCAATGCAAAACCACTTAAATGTTTTCCTATGGATATTAGCATTAATTTGATTGGATTGTTTAAAAAAAAATAATACAATTGTAGCTGTGAGGAAGAAATGAATTCATTTGGCCATTAGGATAATGCTACCAAAGGCATGTCAAATCGTAAGGTGGGTCCTATGATAATTTAGGCAACCAATTATTAGGTCTGAGTCCTTCTGAAGATTTGTTACTTAATTAAATGTAAATTCTATAAATCCTGTACACCTGGATACAAAAATGCATAACACTGGTAGTTAACTTAAGTAGCTGCATAAATCAAATAAGCTGCGAGAGTTTCACACACTGGTGCTTGAAAACATGCAGGTAAAAATCTGAAAAACAAGTGTTTCTAAACAATAAAAATAGAAATATATTTACTGGGCCCTAGCAATATGCTATAGAAGAGCTAGATTTTAATTTGCATGGCCCATTGTTGTTGCCTCCTGATTTTTTCCTTCAGTGTGCACAACATTTCCAATACAACCAAAATCTCAGTCAAGGCATTCAGTGTAGGCGGGCACCTCTGCAGTGCCTGTGTTCCTACTTTGTATATGAACCATGTATGAATGATCAATACAGGCTGTGTCATGTGAGTGTGTGATTATATTTCCTTCAGCACATCATCTAAATCATTAGCAAATGTTCACTTTGGGCATGGCTGTCGTCTCCAACTTCAATGGAACGCGAAGTGCTATCGCAACCTGTGATGAGCGCCCCCTCCAGGCAGTCGCTCTGCTGCTCCGAGCTTTCGTCGCTCTCCGGGCTGTCACTGACATCGCTGGCCGAGTCGCTGGTCAGAGAGTCGCCCACTGCCTGAGGCTCAGTGGTACCCAAATCAGCAGCAGTGACCAACTTTAGGCTCTCGCTGGCAAAGCTGTCATCCTCCTCGCTCTTCAGGTTGATGTTAAAGACTTTAATCCAACTCTGAGCAGACAACATTTAATTAGTCACATGATTTTTGATGACTGTCCAAAAGAAAAAAATGTGAATTATTGTGAATAACAGCAAGTAGTGTAACATAGTGGTAAGGAGCAAGACTTGTAACCGAAAGGTTGCCGGTTTGAAACACTGCTGTTGTATGCTTGGGCAAGGTGCTTAACCCAGAACTGCCTCAGTAAATATCCAGCTGTATTAATGGGTAACACATAAGAACTGCACTCTGTGTAAGTTACTCTGGATAAGAGTGCTTGATAAATGGCAATGTAATCTATTTTGGTTTCCATGGAGCACTAGGGTGAGACTGCATGGATATAGTATGTCATCTGCTCACCCTGCGGATGTTCTCCTCGCTTCCACGGCTGTCATCTCTCATATCACCATAGAGATGAGAGTAACTCTGTTCAGACTTATAAAAAAGAGAAAAAAAGGCATCAGAACTGTAAAACAGTAACTGTCAACAGTAAAAAAAAATGGGCTGCCAGCTTGATGTACCAGGTCTGCTAAGTGATAATGAATTCAAAATGATACAAAATTGCTAGGACTGCTCATGCCCATAGGCTATATTTACAAGTAAAAATATATTTAGAGTAGTCATATCCCTCTTTCTGCAACATTTAACAACGGTACTTAAAGCAGCTGGAAAAAAATAATCATAATGCTGCTACATCATGACCTGTAATATAACAGTGCACATTTGGTGTTGGAAGATGTTCCTTGTTTTTGCAGATCTTCCTGGCCAGTACACAAAACACAAAGTTGGCGTGGCAACTCCATTTACTAACAGCAGTCACTGTGATTGTCTGTTGAACATATTTTTTAAGTGCTCCCCAGGAAAATAAAATGGTGTATATCAATCCCCCTGAATCACCCCAACTTCACATGAGTGACACGGTGACAAATACTAATATCTAATATTCTTTCCAGGTTTAAATAATATACATACACCATAATGCACATATACGTAAAATGCCACATTAGTCAGGTGCAAAAGTGTCCCCTCACTTTAAAAGTGAGCAATGCAGAAAAATAACGGCTTGGTATTACCACACATGGTAAACAAACAGTCTTGTATCTCAATCAAGCATTGTGAGAGTGTAAATAACATAATTGACATTATGCCATTCATAATCTGTTTACTCATAGGTATTTAGCAGGCACTGCACAGATCCATTTACAGTATTGCTCTTGTGCATGGATATGTCATTATAATATGTGGATATAACATGTGGACTATCACCCCAAGCCAGGTGTAATGAAGATCAGTGGATTTATGTAGCACCTGCTCATAAACGGTCTTCATGAACAGACAGTATACCCACCTAACAGTTGTAGGGCTTAATAAAGGCTCAGTGCTGTGTGCTTCACCATTATAGCAGCAATGCTAACCACTATGCTCAGACATATTGACGTCTCCTTTTCAACACTGAGACTTTACTGTTTCTGGAGGAGTGAGATTTATTTCCAGTGTGATATATCTTCTTTCAAAGCATGACTTTTCTGTCTCCAAAACATTCAGTGTCTAATTTAGCTAGCCAGCAACTTTACATAGCCAGCTACCTAGCTAACTAGAAATGTTTCAAAATGAATATGAGAGGCTGCTGTTGGCTAAAGACAACAGCAACATATTATATGACTAAATACGTATGTATAAATCTAATTCACTGTGAGGTAGCTCTTTTAATGGCTCACCACACTTCATGCACACTAACCATCAGTTCAGTAAATGTGCAATTGTTTTAACAAGTGCAGCTGTAATACATGCACAGTATGTGCACATTAACGAACCACTTACTAATCACTTTCACAGCCTTGGAAGAGTGATTGCAGTTTTCACTCCTGAATAATTGCTTTTATTGAGATGGGAGGGAAAATTCATAAACACATTTATGGTGTCATCCAGGCTATTAATCACCACAAACAGATCAGCAAAAAATAAGGGACATTTTTAACCAGACAGAAGGAATCAATGACGCAAAACTGACACAAGATAATTTTTTAGGGCAGATAGCTCACTTTACGGTGTTGTTGTTTTGTCTCTGTCAGCACTTTGGCCTGAGCTGCTTGGTTTCTCCCTGTCTGTCTGTGTGGGTGTGTCTTTTGTTTTTGTTTACATGTCCTTGTGTTTCCTTGTCCTGCCTGCCTCCCCGCCCTCCTGTTACTCGGCCACGCCCATCACCTGAAGCCTTTTCCGCGCACCTGTGTCTCATCCCTTCATCTTCTGCCAGCCTACATATACCCTGCTGTTTTCTTTGCTCGTTGCCTGATTGTCTCAGTGTCTTAGTTGTTTTGGTCCTGATGGTTGATTGTAAGCCTGCTCTGTTTCTGCTTGTTACTGACTCTGACTGTCCCGGATTTCACTCTCTCCTGCTGTTTTTGGATGTTATCTGTTTTCCATTGGATTTTTGGTTACTTACTTGGACTGTTTTTCTGACTCTGATTTTGCGTGTGATTTTTGGGCTTGTCATTAAAGATTAGCCTTTTCGTCCTGCCTGCATTGTCTGCACCTGGGTTCTTTCCCTGCAAACCTTGACAGTCTCAGTCAATAAAGCACACAGAATGAGGGATCACGGCTAATTTACTACAGAAACCATTTTTTATACAATCAAATGTCTCGTGTTCAGTATTTAAGTTCTAGTAAGTATTTTTAAAACCCTTCTCCTTGTGAATTGGATATTTCTTAGTATTCTATGGTGCTTGCAGCAGAAAAAGGAGTCTTGATTCTTGAAAGATGCAGACATGGTGTATTTCTAGTGTTCCATATGCAATATTCTATGAAAAACACCTGGCATTTCACTTCCAAGTTCAAGAATAATCCATCAAACAACTTCATAATCCTTGACAAATTGATAATCTAAACAAATATCTTGAAATTACAAACAAATTTACATGAGAAAAGTTCTCATGAATGATTGACTTGCTGACATATAAATAAAAATTAGTAATTTTGAAGAAATTACTTTATTCACAGAGACAAAACTGCTACTTAAGGCATCCTGTGATGGGGGCCACCACCCAGTATACATTCTTAGACTGTAAGACCTTCATCTGAGTAATGTGCTGAAGTATAAAGAGACCTTATGTATAAATACTGATAAGATTCAAAAATTCTTATGCATGTCATGTGTGGCAATGAATGATTGAGTTATACCTTGTCCAAAGACAGGCTGTCACTCTCCTCCGATGTCTGTGGGAATACAAAATAAAAATGATTATAGGCACTGTAACTGCAATGTATGAGCACACTTCAGAGGGAGCCAAAACTGTCACAGATGTGTAGTAAAACTGAGTTTTGTGACTAACCTGGTCCTCAGATGTGGTGTCCATTGATTCAGAAGTCTGTAGAAGTGCGTGAGGGGTGTGGACAGGGTTCGCAAAAGAAAACATTGTTAAGGAAAGTCGGCTATGCTGAGCATGAATTTACAGAACTGCGTCAACATAAAGCTAATTTACCTTGTCCTCAGAGGTATCGTGCTCCTCAGAGGCCTGCACATTAAAGGCTAGTTAGAATGAATTCTGACTCTGACTCTCACCTCCTGTTTAATTTAAGATGAAAGAATGAAAGACTCTTGAATTACAGTGGGAGTTACAGTCTTTGTTGCTGTCTGCTGTCATGTGACAGCCATACCAAATCTTTAATGATATAAAATGTAACAACATTTACCGTATCTTCAGAAGTATTTTCTGGAGAACTCTGTGAATTAAATACATATTATTAAATACACACACACACACACACACACACACACACATGTGTGTGTGTTCATTTAACACAGTGTTAATCTTACACTGAAATAATGTAGCACTTTAACAAGTTAATCATAATTCGCTTGATAATGTCAATATACTCAGTAATATTACAGTTTATATTTTGTGCAATTTAAATGTTTCCAAATATTCTATAAATGTAATCCATCACACTCTCATTGTTATTATTGTTATTATTATTATTGTTATTATTATTATGGCATTGACATACAATAATATACCCACCTCAAGACTAGAAGAATCAGAATTTTGTGGCAAAGGGGAAGTCTGTGTCTGCATCTGGAACACATGGACAGCAAGATAAGTACAGTAAATAGAACTCAAAAATAGAATATTATTAAATATTACTTAGATTTTGTGAAACATACTTATCTGAGGTTTTCAACCAGTCATCACATTTTCTAAATTACCTTGTTTCCTGACACAAGAACTACAGTAGCATTTTTGGAATCCTAGAAATAACAAGTTGTAATAAGGAGAAATAGAGAATAAAGAGAAATAGTTAGCTGCACAATTTGACATGCAGCTTGGCTTCCACAGAATACAGACAGGCCGTGCTTTTTGGCAGGTCAGTTTACAATAGTTCTGTTTACTCAAATGCACAATAAATAAAGTTGATTGTTTTATGACACAAACAAATCCTGATTTATGATGAGAATCTGAGCTGAAAGAGAAAGATTAGGAGCCATTGAAAGCAAACACATAATAATAAAATACGTCTGAACAGGCAATACAGATTTCTTTTTCCATTAGGGACCTTTGCTTTTGTTGGTGTTTTGTTCTTGTCTTTTTTCGTTTGTTTGTTGTTTTCATTCATTTACTCTGAAGAAGATTTATCACTGTTATCCTTTGAGAATGTGCTGCCTCGTGAATAAACATTAGGCCAAAGACTGTGGTTTGTGGCTTGCTGTTCTCCATGTCCTGTCATTCATAAACCATCATGCAGTGTGTGTTACAATACTAGAATATTTAAAACACTTAATGTGTGCAACTGTAATTACATAAGCAAATATTTATACAGTTTCAAAATTTATGATTTTTTGACTTAATCACATTTATCAAGACTTTTAGTTTTGAAAAATATCCTCTCTAGCCTATGTTCAGGAATGTAAAACCTCTCTTAAAATATCGCGCCAGTCCAGTTAATCTCAATCTGGTTTAGGGTTGGGTTTCTAGAAGGGCATTATACATTCAAATGATATGGATTCCTTATATATTAAATTTCCCTCTCAAAAATGAAAAAGAAAACTGGTGGTAACAGATGGTATTCTGATCACATTTCTTGTTCTTCACTTGCCAACTGCTATAACACAGGAAATTTATAAGCCTCACATCAAATACAAACATAAGGCTAGTTTTGGGAACATAAATAACAAATTTTAGAAAGTAAGTACTGTAGGGATGTTTTATTACAGATGTATGGCTATTTTCTAGATATTTGTGTATTTTTTAAGTCCATAATAATTTCAGACAGTTTGCATGGATAAGTCATATTAATGATGGTTATTACTCACCGAGTTTATATTTGGGACAGTTTCATTCAATACATCCATCTGAGAAATCTGCACAAATGAACAAAGAACCACAATAAAAATGTTGGCTTTATTTAGGACAACAATGACAATAAAACAAGGCACAAAAATGCCCCATTACACACATGCAGAAACCATTTATTCTCTGTATATCAGTAAATTAACACTTGCAAAAAGAGGTCTGCCATTAAAAGTGATTGATATATGAAAATAAGTTACAAGGACATCACACAAACTCAAATACTCAGTATCTTAAAACAATTCCAACTAGCGTTTCACTAAAGTATTTCATGTATCTTTGATATTTTTACATTTAAGCATCTGATATTACCTTACATTTAAGCATCTGTAAAATGTGTTCATAGCTCAAGGTAACTAGCTATGTTACTAGGATACTAGTATTAATAAAATATGTCACTGTGTTAATTTGTGATTGAGCAAAATTACATTTCACTAGCTAGCTCAATAGCTCGCTTAATAAGTTGTGGACTTGGTAAAGCATATCTTGGTTTGTAATTAAGTACACACTTGAATGTTAGTTGCTTGCGAGCAAGCAGCTTGCAGAAAGACAGCCATTTTGAAATACAGCTGCAGTCAAATAAATATACGACACTTTGTCCAGCATTAGCTGAATAACTCAGTAGTCTGCAATACTATTGTATTATAACCAGCTCACCAGCTCATTAGCAACCTTTTAATCTTAGCAGTATTTAAAATATCTTAATTTAACCTTTTATAGTAGGATATTTTTAAATACTGCTAAGATTAGATATTGTTTTGAATACAGCTTGTTAGCATGCAAGCTAGATCTGCTGATGTCCACGTTACATTACATGACACTATTGGCATTTAGCATGCACCCTTATCCAAAACAACTTACATTGGTTACATTTTTTTTTTACATGTTACCCATTTATATAGCTGGATGTTTGCTCCTTACCACTCTTCTACATTGCAGCCCCATGTTGCTAAATAAAAGGACTGAGGCCTGCATTTTAACACTATTCTACAGTAGAAAAAAACCCAGTTCCCAAGGTCATTATGGTTACTTTCTGTAGGAAACCCGGAAAGGGCCTTAACTCTTGGTTTAGTTTAGGTATGGCAGTAGGTCACCATCATGTAACTTTTCTTGATTCTGTCTTTGCCCTCCCTGAGTTAATAACTAATTTTTTAGGCTTCTGTGACATAGCTTAATTATTAATTATTAATTGTTATTTTTCAGTCATGGTCATTTCTTATAGTCTTTTTTCTGTATATCAAACATAAATACAAAACATGAGGAAGAAGTGAGGTAAATATATTGAATGACCTGGTTTCCAGATACAAGGATTCCAGCAGTGGTGCTGTTGGCATCCTACAGACATAGAAGGAGAACAAGCTGCACAGTTGAATACTGCATGGACACAGCATGACATACAAGAATCATGGATCATTTACAATCTCCATATAAGAAAACAATGGCAGCTGATGGTATTTCAGTGCTGTGCCTTGTCTCTCTTGTGCCAAATGCAGGAAATACTTCTGAAGCAAATCTGTGTTAGTCGTGGGTAAAAATAATTAGGTTTAAAATGCAGCAGTGAAGTGGCTAAGTATTGAGTTGCATGTTTTTGTTACAGACATGACTGTTTTCCACATGCTTGTGCATTTTTCAGTGAAAATAAAAAGATTACACTCAGTCTGTAAGATTGTGTTACATTACTGAAGGATATTACTCACTGGGTTCATCTGTGGGAAAGTTTCATTAAAGACATTCTCTTGACACGTCTGCTTAAATAAACAAGAAACTGCTCCAACAACACGTCACTTAAACTTCATAGCAGATTTTTGAAAAGTAAATATAACTGAAAATCATATTAGAAATGTATTATATGGTTACTTAACATTATTTTTGTGAAATAATTATTCTCATCCTTTTTTGCTAATTTGTTTAATATGTGTTAATATGTACTGTTATCATCATTATTATCATTAATTATGCCAAAGAGAAATTACAGACATGGAAGAGGTAATTAAGTTACGTCATAGCAATCAAATTTTTTAATGACCTGGTTTCCTGTCACATGGACTCCAGCCAAGGTACTATTGACATCCTATAGACAGAACGACAAATGGCTTACAGTCTGATATTACATGAACACAGCAAGATAAGAACATAGAATCATGAATTATGTAGAATCTCCATACAGGAACAAAACTGTAAAGAGACAAGAAAAGATGGCACTTCAGACTTTGAGGTTCCTGTTTTCTGTAGAGCTCACTGCATGAGTGCAAGGAACAGATATGCCTATCCTTAAAAGCAAGTGCAGGTACTCATTACATGAGCAATTGGCTTTTAGAATCCTATAAAGAAGGAGTGGAAAGAGTACATACTCATTTTTTTTTGCTTGTTTCCAGAAGCTATGTTCATTTTTTATGGTAATAGTTAGGAATTAAATCACTGGCAGTGTGAATAATCGAGACATTTTAGGTTGTAAAGGAAGGATATCACTTACTAAGTGCGTCTCTGGTACAATCTCATCCAGGACATCTTTTTGAAAAATCTGTTCAATTAAACAAGGAGCCATGCAGGAAGTTTTATATTTCACACACTGATGGATGTTTCAAAAGTCAGTAGTATTTTAATGAAATACACTTACTGGGGTAGCAAAGGTGGCTCCCAGCAGACAAACAACCACTGCGATGGCCTTCATTCTAATTAAGCAAAAGAGGTTGCAAAGCTGTCTCCAAATTCTACAAAGACATTCTGCAAATTCAGTATTCAAATCATTACACATGTGGAATCTAATGACCACCACATATTTATAAAGGAAAGAAACATCACATAATTCTAAGCCATATAATCAAACACATTATCTCTATAGTGTCTATGTCTAGTATCGATCTAAAATATCATACCAGTCTTGTAAGCAATAAGTGTCATGGAGCGTATTCCATGGTCTATTCTATGGATTAACTTTATCACTCTTCTTCAATAATATGTCATTGTCATCATCATCATGAGACTCTTCATTTATACTTTCTCTGTGTAAAAGTTACCTAATACTCTCTCATCTGCACAATTGATAAAACTGATTCACACAGACTTTAAATCCAAAATCAATATCAGGCTAGAATTTTATCACAAACCTACTCAATATCAATTCTGAAGTAAGATAGCAGCTATTCAAAAAAATCTTACCTTACTCAGTTGATATAAAATCAAATTTTAAACCAACTCTGCAGATAGGCCTTGTCACTGCACTTATGAGTCAAGTGGAATTTCCTCTGTGCAGCTAAATGTTGAAAAAGCTGAAGCTAGGTTTAAATATATGGAGTATTTAGCAGCCAAACACAACTGTTTATTGACGAGGATCCAAGTTGTGAGTTGTCACCAACCCTAAACTCGTCGAGTACCCCGCTGTCATTGAGGAATGCTTGTGCCAGAATGCCCTTGCGGTTGACACTTCCTCAATTCTCCTCTAACACTAACCATCTTATCAAAGTGCTCTAATTTTAAATGTTCATTCCATGGTTTGCTGTCATTGAGCACACACTTGAAGAATATTCTGCCACTTCAGGCATAAATGAATGTGATGACTGCAAGGCATCTTCATGTACAGAATATTTTTGTGGTTTTTGTCTTCTAAAAAAAGGTTGATTTTTTTGGCTTTATATTTGGCTTTGTGGACCACTGAATGAAATATATTTATCCATACATCCATATCCAACATGTGTTTGACCACATGTGCATATAATGGTCTAAATTGGTTCCCATTATTTGGTGAAAAGTAAACCATCCACCTGACCCTTCTTGATCTTGATAATAATAAGATTAAGAAGGGTCTCCTATATGAGGTCTTCTGTGTTTGCTTCCATCCATGTCTCTGGATTCACAGATTTATTTTTACAAAACACAATGATTGCTGTCAATAATAGAAAATGTTTTCATACATCTGATATTTATCCTTTGAAATACCATTAAAACTTGAAACGGGAATTAACAGACAGTTAACAGTTCTGTATATGTGTGTCTAATATTCACAATAGCAACATTTACAGTACAATTACTACTATCAAGGGTGAAGTTCAATATAGAATACATAGGATCCAACATCTAATCTGTGGTTAACATCCACGATGCCTGTATTTTTACTTACTTGTTTGTTTCTGTTTTTTTTCATATTAAAAAGAGAAAAGTACATGGCCTTCCTGTCTTACGAACAGTAAGTTCTGCAATAATTACAGATGATGTCAAGTAGATGTGTAGGGGATGGTGCCTTCTTTCCATCCCTGTCACTTCCTGCCTTGCTCATTATCCCTCCCTAGTGACCTCAAGGTTATAATTTGTTGGTTACAATTTATTTTGCACTAAACTGTGAATATTCATCTTGTTGTTGATGCAAAACATGGTCATATAGGTGACAAGTCAATATAAAAACAAATGTTTTCCTTCAAATAACATATTATGCTATCATACTATAACAAAAAAGTCTATGTGAAATGCTACAGAACAAACAGTACTAGAGGACTGTTTTCTTGGTTACAATTTATTTTGAACTAAACCATGAATATTCATCTTGTTGTTGATGCAAAACATGATCTTACAGGTGACAAGTCAATGTAAAAATAAATGTTTTCCTTCCAAAAACATAGTATTATGTCATCATAAAATAACAAAAAAATCTATTTGAAATGCCACAGAATAAACAGTACTAAAGAATACAGGCAAAAACTATGAAATGGGCTGCTCCCATAAACAACTGCTTCTGGCTAATGTCAGTGGGGACATATTTCTTGTTGCCAATCCAATCAAATCATGGTCCTAGTCTTTATGTGTATAAAATATGATATGACAAAGCAGTAAATATATAAATAATAGTGATACACTGGTACTTGAGAAAAATGGGAAACATAAACCAAAAAATGTACTGATCTTTTATTTACGTTTATTAAGTTTCCATATAAAATACAAAGCTGAGTTCAGATTCAATCAACACATGATTCTGTTTGAGGTATTGTATAAACGAGGTATAAGGTATAAAAGAGATTAAGCATTCCATATAGTTGGAAGCCTCTGCCATGGCTTTTCAGTTCAGGCTTGAAAAAGTAACTATTTTGTGTCGTCCACATCTTCCTTTGGTCACATATTCAACCAAGTTTTATGTCTGAATTAAGTCTCTTATATTACAAAGATATTTGAGAATTGTATCTTACATATACATATTTCTGTATTATGTTGGTCAATCACCAACCCGTTGATTTGATTCATTGTGCATTGTGCTTTGGGCCTACACTACTTAACAATGGCTCACATGTGTATGCTTTTTTCTGTCTCTGGTGTCCATCTATCTTTTGTGTACTGTTTGCCACTGTGTATTTGAGTTTAGATGCACAGCTTTTACAAGAAGCATGCATGCCAGCACATGCAAGTTTTGACACCTTCAGCACATCCACCGTGATAACACTGATCTGTTAGGATACATTAAATGATCTCATAAATAAGGCCATCGCTCTACTTCCTGTTGCTTTCTTCACTGCTGTCTGCAGTCTGGCTGCTACTGTTGCTTTCACTGCTTCTGTTTGGGATGTGACGACCGACTGGTTTGTGCTGAGGGGCTAGGATTTCACTGACACGTTTCAGGACTGAAGTCCTCGGAGGATCCAGTTGTCTGGGAGAGGTTGTGAGAATGGGCGTATGGGGGGAATAACTGGACACAAGTCTCACTTCATCTTCCTTGCTGTGTTGTTCTTCCTCAGTACTGGTTTTGGAATTTGTTTCACTGCTATGAATAGAATGTGGGATGCTGCCTTTCACTGCCTCACTGCTGGAAATGGAAGTAGAAATGCTGCTTGGGTCTTCCTCAGAGCTAGAATCAGAGCTGCTAATTTTATCTTCCTTACTGCTACTGCTAATGAGTGAGTAAAGGTCATTGCTCACTTGTCCTTTAATACTTGAGCTTATCTCATCTCCACCTGTCTCTTTACTTCTAGATTCTTTGCTTTGACTCATTTCACTACTGGAACTAGAACTAGGAGCTATTGTACCAGCAATTATGGTACTGGATTCTAGAGTTTCAAGTTCGTCACTACTGAAATTGGGAGTAGAGTCCACACTTGGACTCGGTGTACTGAGAGCACTGGATACAGATTGACTGCCTTCCTCACTACTTGAGCTGGAGCTAAGCTCACTGATTGGGCTCAGTGTAATTATAAAGTTAGAGGCATACTCAGCACTGGGATTTGTCGAGCTATCTGAGCTTGAGGTAGACACACTGATCTGCTGTTCTTCTGCACTGTTACTGAAGATGAACACACTGATAGAGCTGTCACCAACACCATTGTGCTCCTGGCTAATAGGGCTAAGGTTAGAAGTGGCATTTTTAACACTTCCATCATTGCTTTTGTCCTCCTCACTGCTTGAATTAGAGTTGGACTCACTGCTCTGACTTCCTTTAATCTCCAAACCAGAGACTTCAGTGTTGCTTTTAGTCTCTTCGTCACTAGAGCTAGCACTTGAGCTTGAATCAGCCTTTTGAACCTGTTCACTGCTTTTTTCTTCTTGACTGCTTGAGCTCATAGCCAAACTAGAGTCAGTCTGGACTCCATTCATCACACCAACAAACACAGAATCAGTGCTTAACGCACTATTTAAGAAGGATCTGGTGCCACCATTTTTACTTTCATGGCTGCTGGAAGAAGGATGACTTGTACCAATGGAAGCAGACATAGACTCAATGCTGCTATCTTCCTCACTGCTGGACACAGTAAGGGAGTTCCTGCTGTCATCAGAATGACTCCCTGAAGTACTTGACATAACAGAATTATTGATAGCTTTGATATTTTCACTTTTACTAGAACTGGAGTCTCTATTTTTCTCTTCCTCACTTGAAGAATTTAAATCAGATTCACTGCTTTTGCCTGTGGCCTGGCGAGAGCCTGTGTCAGATTCAGTACTTTTGCTTGCCTCACTGCTGAAACTTGATTCAGATTCACTACTTGTCCCACTGCTGGAACCTGATTCAGAATCACTGCTTTTACTATTATCACTGCTGGAACTAGCATCAGATTGACTACTTTTGCTTGTGTCCGCCTTGGATATTGAGTCAGATTCACTACTTTTGCTTGTCTCAACACTGGAACTCGATTCAGATTCACTACTTCTGCTTGTGTCACTGCTGGTACTTGAGTCAGATTCACTATTTCTGCTTGACTCATCACTGGAACTTGATTCTGATTCACTACTCCTGCTTGTGTCACTGCTGGTACTTGAGTCAGATTTACTACTTCTGCTTGAGTCACTGCTGGAACTTGAGTCAGAATCAAAGCTGGTATTTGGTTCAGATTGACTGCTTTGGCCTGTCACACTGCCAGCAATCAGTTCCTGGCTTATGAAAGGCTCATCACCCTGCATATCACTATCGGTGAACATTTCATAACTGATGTCTGTTATGTTATTTTCCATCTTACTCAAAGTAACTGTTGCGATACTGAGCTGACCACCTTTGAAGTTACTGAGTTCTCCATCCAAAGTAATTCTAGTGCTATTGATGTCAGAGGGATAACTTGCATTTCTTGTAGTTGTTCTGTTATTACTGTCTTCTTGTGCAATCGTGGAAGTGTCACTGTTAACACTGGAGGCCACAAATTCTGGAACATTCTGTATCAAGAATAAGGGAAAGTATAAAGGTAACTTCATCAATTTTCATAAGGAAAGGTTTGATGGTACACTCAATAATTAATTAAATGCCATTAGTATTGGCTGTAATTAATTTCAGTAATTCAGCAATAATTACATCTAAATCATGATTGTAATTTTCACATAATATCTGTATTATTCTCGGCCAAGATGCCTGTGTGTACATACCTCTTTACTCTTATCTTCGGTCTCTGATGAATCATTTACTACCTCTGGCTAAACAATTGAAATGCATATGAGAACACAATGTTTTTAAACACAGATTTTAAAATAAAAATCACCAAAGCTTTTTAATTTTTTATGATTTCTCCAAACATCATTTTCTCTTTCCATGCATGGGGTACATTTTCTAATCCATTTCTTAAATTGTATAACTATGCTTTGAAAGTACTTATGTTGATTTATCAAAATAATAAAATTAGAATTAAATGTTGCATATTGTATATTCTTGTGTAATACATTGATATTGGGTATCCTATTTAATGCTATGATGGTAACTACAAAGAATAATGTTCCTAATCCTACTTTACACAGGATTCTAAGGTCCAGTGGAACAAAAACAACAGAGAAATAAAACAAAATGATATCCTAAATTTCTGCTCTGTATAGGGTCCATAAATATGCATGCCTACTTCTCACTCCTGTGCCTATGGCTTATTCTTTCATGCCTCACTCAATAAGCTATAACATGGTAAATTGTTATCAGAGCCTGGCAAATGTGAAATATGCAGCTACATAGGACATAGGCATTTGATGTACATGTATTTACCTCTTCCTTGGAGGTATCCAACTGCCGCTTACTTCTGTAAGTCTAGAAAAGAGAAAACAGGACACCATTAGAAATCAAAAACTGAAAGTTGCAGCTATGTATTATGCTTGAAATTATACTCTCTCTGTCTCTCTCTCTCTCACTCTCTCTCACTCTCATACTCTCTCTCTCTCTGTCTCTCTGTGGTGAGTGATGGAGTATAGTCTAATAATGCAGTTTTCTTTTAATCAACATCTTTGTCTTGAAAACAAATAAACAGACTAATATGAATCATATGATGCATGCACTACTTACAGGTATAGCCTCAGCTAGAGCCAGGACAGATATGACCACTATGGCAAATTTCATGCTGGTATGGAATCCTGTGAAAACAATAATACAATGGGAAATAGAAAATGAATTGATCCATTTTAGACAGTGAGATTTCATCATGAATATATACTTCTAAAACTTCTAAAAACTGTAATAGCTCAGATGTTATGAATATGTGCAAAATGGCTCTGTCAATTAACAATTATGCATATGTAAGTTAACAATCAACAAAAGAAAACAATGTCAGCTAGCTTTATATGTGTGCATGCAAACACATTTGGTTCAGAAAGTGATATAATGTTGCACAGGAACACGTCACCAGCCACAGAAATAATATTTTACAACATTGATTGAAATACGCACAGCAGAAGAATAACATTGTCATGTGAAGCAGAAAGAAAACAGTACAACACTGTTGTTCATAACCTGAATCATGCACTGCCCTGTTTTAAGCACACAATCCCCAATACTGACTATACTCTTATTTGTGACATATATTATACTAGAGGTGCATCACAGTATATCTCCATTTCTTATTCAATACATCATTTGGCCTTCACTGAACACATAAACTGCTCACTCATTGACGACTGGGCTAAACATGGAATCATCTAATTGAAGAAACCTCTTAATAATCTGTTCTGTTCCAGGAGATGGTAATGCGATTAAAATATTTGGCTGTGTAGTGTTGTAGAGCTCACAAACAAAAAGTCAATACTTATAAAAACAGTAAAATGTGGAATTACATACTGACTACGAAGACAGAAGTAGGCAACTCTACCTTGATGACCTGATGATCTGAATCAGTAGACTATAACAAAATATTGTTCTCAAAATGCAGTTATAAATAACAAAAATAATGTCACAATATTATTGGCAGTAGTACTTCTGTTAACACACTTGTATGTACAGGAAAACTCTTTCTTACCTTTGTGGAACTGACTTGATTCACCGGTTGCCTGTTTATACGCCTCTGAATTTCTGAAAGAGTTTCAGTATTTTAGGTCAATATACTGTATACAGTTTTTGCAACAGTCTTTTATACTCCATCTAAGGCCAGTGGCCCTTTTCTGATGCTACCTTCATGGTGTAGAACGCCTACATTTCCTCCTGTCATCAGGTATAATTTTGCAGAAACATATGTGGTTTGTAAGTCCCGACAGCCACATGTATGTAATTGAATCTCTTAAAAAATGTTAATGTATAGGTTTCCAAATTTACACACTTGCATACATCCTGCCACGGTAGCATGTCGTGCAGCAGATACCACTGCCAAATCCACCACATCATTTTCAGACCTCACTCTGCCCCCAAAGTACAGCTTCCTGTTAGACAATGTACACATAGCATTGATTGTCCTGTCTTTTTGTGTTTGTATTTTTTTAGGGTCAGTAGCACATTTCATGCAATCAACAGACTTGAAAGCCAGAAAACTGTAACAGTGTGTATAGGAACAACAAATCAGTATCTATAGCACAAAGCCAAGAAGGCTTGAAATACAAATGAGACCGCAACAGCAAGCTCATATTCCCTGAGAATTAAATTGACAGTTCTTTTCAGCACACACTGCTGTGTTCACTAGCATAATACTTTATGTGGGTTTACTTCAGATGACATGTTCACTGCTGAGAAGGTAATTGGGTGAATTGGTATGATTCAAAAAAGTTTCAGTTTCATGGGAAGAAAGTTGGTGGACAGAGAATTGCTCAGGTGGTTTTAGGTTTCAGTCCCAGTCTGGGTAATGCTGTCATACCCTTGACTAAAAGGTACATTTGGTACAGAAAATATGCAATATTTACTGCAGTGTAGCAGTGGTAAGGAGCAGGTATCATAACTGTAGACAAAATAGCTAACCCAGAATTGCCTCAGTAAATATCCAACTGTGTAAATGGATAACATGTGAAAACTGTAACCTATGTAAGTTGCTTTGGATAAGTGCACCTGGTAAATGACGATAATGTAATGTAATGTAATATACACAATGTAATCTGTAATTTGGCTAAGATAATCTTGTCAGACAGCATACAGTTAAGTAATGCTAGAATGCTGGAAATGTACACATGAATGAATATATCTTCGTCAGGGAAAAGGATTAAAATTGTGTCAAAGTGGGATATTGATGCTTGGTAGCTATTTTAAATATTTCAAAATTGTACCTTACTGTACCCTGCTGTATATTGTTTCCAGGATGACCATATTTGGTCTATGCTCTTACTTCCTTTGAATTGTCATGGTATAGCCTCTCGCTACTGTCTGTTTTGTAGAGATTTATTTCTGCTATGCAATTACATGACCACATATGGCTTTGTCCGTTTTTGGAGAATGCACTTTCCAGCTGCTCTGAGGCTATGTTCACAAAGAATCCAAGGAAATGCTGGAAGCTTTGAATGCTGACTTATTTAACCAAGGCCTGATTGTGAAATTTCAGTGAAATCAAGGAATATGAAGGCTTTTCCGGGATAATTACAGTGAGCTGCTCCATATCCTACAATTTCTCTTAGGATGGACCAGAGGAATGCTGGAGGGGTGGCCCTGTGGTTTGCCTATGGAGGATGTGGCTGTCAAATTCAACAACCTACAGAGAGAATGCAAGATGTAATGCAAAAGCTCTGTGCTATAGGAACTCATATTATCTAGAGTTATAATATATAGTATATAATATATAAAACTAAATATACATATGGAGAATAGAGTAAGCACTGTGGAAGTACATAGAGGTGGTTTCATGATAAATCATACATTGGAAAATACAATAAATAATAGAAAAAATGAAGGTAATATTTTGAAAGTGTATTCCAAAAAAGACACACAATTGAAAACAAAATAAAGAAGCATGTGTTTTTGCTTCTGGCCAGCACTGAAACATTAGCAGCAATATCACAGACTACTGGTGGATTTGTTTAAAACATTTTAACTACATACACTACCATCATTAATACATTGCTAAATACTGGACCGCTGTGAGTGAGTTTTTTTTTTTTTTGGTCTCATTTGGCGTCATTGAATTTAAATCATTGCTGTTAAGCAGTGTAGTCAAATACAATAGTTAAATACAATACAAAACACACTGAACAATTACTTTTTACAGAAAATGGCCTTTCAAGAATGAGTTATAAATACTTAGCAGGATCAAGCATGTATTTGTATATATTTAATGTATACAAATGCAACAAATAGTAACATTTGTCTCAATTTCAAAATAATACCAAAAGGTTTTTAAATCAGGTCTGTTCACTGTTGTGAAGATTTGAGCCTAGCAATCAAAGGTATTATTTCATAAATTACGATTACAGTCATAAATTATGACTGACGTGCTTCAAATATCACTGTCTTGTGTCTCATCTGTTCCTCTGAAACATAAGCTATTCTGCCAAAGCAGTGAATTCAGAAACAAAACTTAATTACTGTGGTTTGTGATTTTGTTTCCTTGAGATCTATCGTCAAGGCCAAAAACAACTGCCCTATCATTCAAGAACCAAAGTTAATTTTTTACAGATGTTGTCTTCTCCAGCTTTTGTCTGTTTCTCTGTGGTTTGCGTAGGCGTTTGTGTGGTGCAGCTGTGGGGAGTAACTCAGTGATGCAATACCTTTTAACATGTGGCCACACAGGCCTTGTATATAATACACTGAATGTGACACTAAAAACTCCAATCTGATCCACAGTAAGTTTCATGTCAAGAATTTTCAAGTTATTCAAAGATGTAATCTTTATTCAGTTATTTATTAGAGCAAGCCAATACTTTGTAGTATTTGTAGTGAACGCTTACACCATGTTACAGGAAACACAAATGTGAGGTACAAGCATAGCATATGAACAAGGGTAATAACATCTTTCATACTAATAAAAACAACAATAAGAACAATCGTCTTGCCATTTTTTATTTTATTAGTGCATAAGATTCAGAAACCAGACTGCTTGTTTTTCTCATTGAAAGTAAATGTTCAAAAGGGTGGAGGTATGTGGGACTTTCCCCTGCTGCAAAGTTAAAAGTGGGCAGGGGCTGTTGCTAACAGGTGTTCAGCCTGATTCAAAACAAGGAGTTGTTTCTTATTGTTGCCCATATGTTACCAGTCCTCCCATTTATGATTGTTAGTGATTTGCAGTGCATGTGTGTGTATGTGTGTGTCGGTATGTGTACACGGAGTAGACAGAATAATGGAAACACCAAAGAACATAGAAATATTAAGGAGGTGGGCCATACTTTGCCTTCAAAACAGCTTCACTCATTCTTGGAATGTTTTTATACAAGTTTTGAACTTTTTCTAGTGGGATATTGGACCATAGTCTGAGAAGGAAAGCCTCAGGTTCTTTGAGAGATGAAGGAGGTGGAAATCTATTGTACGTTCCAGAACTCTCTATAAAGTAAAGTGCATTAAGAACCTTAACAGGCTGAAAGGTGCTATACAGATGTATTCTATTATTATTATTATTATTATTATTATTATTATTATTATTAGTAGTAGTAGTAGTAGTATTAGTATTAGTATTAGTATTATTATGTGAGGCTGTTGTTTTGTGATTCTTTGCAACTATTCTTTTGAGTTTCTGTCTATACCTATCAATGAGCTTCAATTTGTTCCTCTTTCCTGATGCAGCTTTGCCTTGTTTGGCATATGCTGTGATAATTTTTGACACTGTTCCCCTTGAAATTTAATAAATTTTCCGTTTCCATGATTGACACACCCACAATTCAGGCACCAGCTATCTGACCTCTTTCAAAATCTGCTAGATCTCTTACATTGCTTTATGAACTCATATATTAAGGTTTTTGGTCTGAAAACATCTTTAATAGCAGACATATATTGCTCATTAGTAATGACAGTAAAATAAAACATGTGTAGGCTCATTTAATTGCAATTTGATCACTTCAAAATATGAGTCCTTTTTCATTTGGCGTTTCCGTTTGTCATCCTCCCTTACAAGGCAGTCAAAAACATTTTCCCTGTATTTTTATCCTTGTGGTGTTATGTAATTATGTGGACTGTGCCAGCGATTCAAATTACCATTATATCAGACAGCAGCTACAGCGCACATTTTTGTAGATTTTAATTAGAGTGCTATTTTATTACATTGCATAAAGATGAAAACAGTCAAAACAGTGTTAACATGCATAATATGAGCAGAGTAGAAGTCCAGGGTAAATGTGTGGATTCATTTATATGTGCACATTTAATTAAATTTGAAGACTGTCAGCACTTGTTGAAAACAGTGCTATGATAACTATACAATTATTCAGTGGGAAAATGAACATGAATCAGATAGAATAAAGCAAGCTACTGTATTTCTCAGTGTAATTTAAGACTACAAAATTACAGTTGCTAGGAAGTGCACACGTAGACAATTATAAGGTGTAAAAATGTGAGCAAAGAAATATGAAAAAGTAAAGAACTGATAAACTGAAGTGAAAATAGTTCTACACACACACACACACACACACACAGATTTGTTGCTTAATATCACAAATGTTGCAGGCAACTGGTATTAATGTTCTTTTCCCTTTTCCTATTCTTGTAGCTCTACATGTCAGGAATTATATTAACAATGTTACTGTAGAAAATTCATGCTAGTAGCTGTTGGACAAATTATTTTTACTACCTGTGCATTGCGCTGAGAGGAATAATTGTCTAAATGGTTAAAAACAGAAGACTGCTTTTACTTAAAAGATGAAACAATACACAAAAAAAGAGGTGGGAATGCACATAAATAGTCTGCAACAGTACTTTCATATGGAATCACATGTTTTCATCACTAACTCTTTACCACATTTGACAGTTAAGACAGTTGTGACACATTAACTTTGAGAGTACACTTTCTCTTCAGAATGTAGGCACAGAAAATACAGGGTAATATTACATGGAAGAATAGAGAAAATACTGGATAGCATTAACTTAAAATACTGACTCTTTAGTCTGGGTGAGTTAATGTGGCCTAAATTGCTTATTGTGAATTGGCTTCATAATGCTATCAGTATTCCAGATGGGCACCAATTTTGATTTGCATCCATTCTGGTAGTATGGTTAAGAAATATATTTATTTTTATGTCCAGCAGATGGAGTCAGACTCCAACACCAGACAGCTGGGGAAGTTCTGATTAACACTTTGCATTGCATTGTAAAGCATAGTAAAGTTTCCATCCATGCAAGGTTATTTATGAATGAAAAAAGTTTTTAATGAAAAAATCAGTTTATAGGAAACAGGCATTTTACATAGCACCACTTTAGAAAAAGTATAGGTTCCCTTTATAATGTATATATCTGCACTGAGTGCTCCAGAACCTCATACATCAGGAGATTACAAATGCCTGTGGCATTTCAGTGAAAAATAAATAAATAAATGAATAAATAAATAAAAATAATGAAGTCATTAGCTGATGTATATTATTAACTTATGAACCAGAAACATTTTTTTCCTTACTTGACTAACTACACCACAATGGAATTCATAATTATGTACTCCTCCCTTCTCATATAAGTGGTACTTATCTTGGCAGTAATCCCTGTATATCATCCATCTCAGACAATCTAACCTCAAATTGCATGGTAGACACCATACTGCATTTGAATGGCTCAGGCACGGAGGGCATATCCTCATCCGCAGGTGACTGTATCATGGGAAGCAAACAAGGCCCTCTGATCCTTCACACTCAAACGACTTTGCCATTGCAATACAGTCATGTGTATCAAAATAAAGCAAATACCTTGGCTTCCATCTCCCCTCCCAGTGTGACCACATTCAGGAAGTGCTGTAATGTAAATAAAACTGAACAATGTTGTTGACATAATGAAGGAACACCTCACTTGTTGTCACACTGTTCACAGTGGCTCCAGTGATCTCATGAGCCTTGTCATGCTCCCCAAGGCCTGAATATTACATATATGTACCATAAATACACAATGTCACCATTTTTAGTCATCCTGAATGCATACAATATCAGACAGTTACGAATACAAATAATAGTATTTAACTTCTCTGATGAGGGGTGCGCCCAGAATGTGGTCATTGACCGAATTACTGATGGACAACATAGGATTCCTTCCAAAAGATGCTATTGTCATGGATTAGTAAAGATTTGCAGCTAGACTTTGGCTAATCATCAAATGAGAAGGGTATAAAAGGGAACAAGTGAACTCAGTCTGAAGTTTGAACTTGGTCTTTCCATCTTGGACATTCAGTCAAGACTGAAAATAATAAATAATTTCTAATAAATTTCTCAATATCAGTTGGTAAGTGTTCTTTGGAATCAGTAAATGCTGCATTTGCTATAACTTCTCCGTGACAGTATTAAGGAGAGAGGGCTGAAATGTTTTATCTTTGCAGTGCTGTGTTCCTCATTCGGACTGTAAAATGAAACTCATCAGCTTTGTTGTATTCACAGCCAACATTCTCCTTGTGAGTACATTTCCTGAATTGTCTCATATCAACAATATATAAGATCATGGAATGTGCAAGCTATTAATATGATATTTAACTGTATTTTTGTTCCTACACCTCCAGGTGAATGCTGGCAAGGTAAGACAAGAATACATCCATTGCATTACATTATTGACATTTAGCAGACTTTATTTTCCAGAGAAACTTACATATGTTACAATTTTCACGTTATCCATTTATACAGCTGGATATTTACTGAGGCAGTTGTAGACTAAGTATCTTTCCCAAGAGTACAGCAGCAGTACCCCAACAGGGAATTGAACCAGAAACCTTTTGGTTATAAGCCCTGCTCCCTACCACTATGCTACACATCCATGTTCCATGTTGTTTGCAATGTGATGTATAAATGCATTTTGTCAAGAGAAACAAAAGTGTGAGAAAATGGCAATGTGACAGAAGGTGAATGTAACTCCTTTCCTCTTTCAGAAACTAGCACTGATCACAGGTCTAAACGGAGGGCTGGTGACTAGACTGAACCCTGGTCTTGCTCTGGGTGGACTCAACACTGCTCTGATCAATGGAGGGGGTTTGATTGCACAGCCGCAGTTTGCACAGGTCAGCTATTTTAGCTCATAAAAGGGGCAGAAAACATGTGCTGGTACACTTCAACTGCCACCAATGTTTCTTTTGTCCTGTAACAAACCTAAAGCCTGCAGTTGAATTTTACTAATGAATTTTATTTTTTTTTCCCTTTGTCATTAATTGCAACCCTGGATGCGAATTCAGCATAAGCATAATGGTGTACTCTTTTCAGGTGGTCCCTGGCATCTCCCCATTCTACATGCAGGGCCCAGTGCTGCCAATGGGTCCCCTGCCCTATAACCCGGCTCTGGGGCTGCCACAGCAACAGCAGTTTCTGGGTCAAGGTGCTCTACCAGCAGCGGTAAATGAAAATGACAGATAAATGCATGTGCACAGGGAAAGTGTCTGTTAACCAAGAATAACTTCACATCTGCAATATTTACCTTATTTTGCTCTCTTTTTATGGGAATGAGAGAGAATCAATGAATGTGACTGTATTTTCCAGCATCCGCTGTTTTATTTTAAAATTGCACATTGATATTTAGTATAACTCATTGAAATCTTTTGATTGGCAGGGATTGCCATACTATTTTGGTGCTCTACCCCCCTTTGGAGTTCAACAAGGAGTAAATCCTGCCCAGCAGCAAGTCATGGTAAAAGAGAACTTACAATCTTATTAGGACTCTTATTTCAGAATTAGTCTTGTGTAACATTCGTAATGACTCATTTAAATCTTCTGATTGGTAGGGACAGCCTTATAATGTTGCTGCAGCACCACCGAATATGTCCGGAGCTCAACAGGGTGTGAATCCTGTCCAGCAGCAAGTCATGGTACGGTCACCTACTTCAGTAGTCAGTAGTCACTCAGTCCATACTCTAAACCCAAACAGTTCAGAGACTGACATGATCTCAGCACCTTGAAATCCCTTAAATAACCACATTGTCAGTATTATTTGAGTTTGCAATATGCTGTCATCTGTGCAGACTAGCTTCCGTATTGTGCAAAATATTCAAACTGATACCAATTATGTCAAATTATCACACCATTAAGTGACAGCTGTCAAATACTCATCTACTCATCTTCAGGGAAACCCGAGTGGAGCTTGGAATCTCAACCAGCAGACAGCAGCACCCCAAGCTGGGCCAGAGAGGAGATACAAGGTATGACATGATCAATACGCTGTCCTGTGTTCTTCTGTGTGCTGAGACCAGAAACTAATAGCCTTATGTTATCTTTTCAGCGCTCCATTCCCAAAAAGGTGTGCACAAAGGTGCTCGAGCCAGACAATCAGGTATAATATTTACTATATACATTTTTATAGCAATATTCACTGTAATCTCTCGAGGCAATGATGACCAAATATGGCAAATGTCATTGGATGAAGTAATAATATCGCCATTTTGCTCATTTGCCCACTCTAGAATCCATCAGAAATAGCACCAACTCCCGCTACTACTGAATACCAACCTAACCCAAAACTGCTTAAAGTGAGATAATACACCATCACTGTGGATCACTAAAGGTGAGTCCCTAATGTTCATTAAAAAGATGGTTTCACGTTCATCAACTGATCAAATTAAATCAAATAAATCAATGTAATAGTAATTTGTTACATTTTCCCCTTGCAAGCCTCAATACATCACAATTCAATAATTTTACACTTTTTTTCTATCACTCCTAAACCTTCAGGCAAAGGCTTCGAAATAGTTATTGTTTTATGGCAATAATATTAGGAAACACACAAGTGATGACAATTTGGTTAAAAGAATATGTAGACCATACATATTAGCAAAGACAAATAATGCAACACTATTTTGCATACCACCCTATGTTATACCATCATCAAGTATGCATGTAGCATACCTGTTGCAAAAATAATTTGTTTTCCTCCTTGAAATAGGAAACACCTTTGAAAGAAACTCACAGTAAAGGAGACCCTTGAAGGCTGGCCAGATGTTCACATTTTTTGCAGATGTTAAAATGTGATTGAGTGATGTCTGTTATAGAAATAGAATAGGATATCCTATCATTGTTAACCTCATAGTTTAAGTACTTAAATTATAGTCATCTGAGAACTGTTGTTGCCAACTCTTTTCTCTTTACACATTGACAAAAAAAAGATGAAAAAACAAAGATGCATTTTGTTGTGGAATGTTTGCATCTCTTTCATGCAAAATAAATTGATTATCCAAAACTCCTCTACTGTTATACAATTAAGGTGCCTCACTGTTTAATTAAGGCAATCTTGGCCATTTTTTGAAACACAGAAATGAGCTTACCATATTCTCATTCTTGTTTCCATGAAATCAGGAGATCTGTGAAGAATTTTGTCTAAGACACATGTAAATACAAACCAGAATTACACAAATACAGCTAAACCAAATAAGTCATCATAGGACCATTTGTAGTCATAGTAACCAAAGAGTCTGATATATTTTGAATTGATGTAAAGAAAAGCATGCAATCTACTACTACTACTACAAAATAATAATAATAATAATAATAATAATAATAATAATAATGGAAAGTGGTACACTTTATTAATCCCTGTGGGGAAATTTGTCTTCTGCATAGTGGCTGCAATAGTGGCTAAAAGAGTTCATTTCTGAGTGTAGTTACATGTATGCTGTATGTGTTTTTAATTAGTCATGGAGGTAATGTTCAATGGTGACTCAGGTTTTCCCCCACAGTCCAAAGACATTCTGTCTAAATTTAGTGGCATCCCTAAACTGTCCCTGTGTGGGTTTATTATGTGATGGATGCTTAACTCAGCTCCAGCTCACTGCTGCCCTCTAGAGAACAATTCAGGTCCTGATAATCTGTCCATGGTGGATGGTTAACAATCAGACTTGAATATCAAATCTGCTTACAGACATACAAATTATTTTTAAAAATGACAGTGCTTGATTGGAAGCACATTTTGTATATCTCAGTACACACATCCAGCAAGTTTCATTTACAGGTTACAGTATCTTGCAGTGTGTAAGACCCACAGTATACCTCCATCTAGTGGTAAAAAGAACGTTTTGTAATCAGACTCCTGTAAAAGGCAGCAGATTGCCTCATGATTGCTCAGATAAAGTGCATAATCCCCTATTATTGAACATTTGAATAGCCATCATTGAAAGGATATTTCCTTTCTTGTAAGTTCCAGATACCATCATTCATAGAACACATGAATGATGCAATTTAACATAGTGTGTTTCCCATTCCATAAACTCTATAATCCAATCTATACATGTCTTGGTAGGAACGGTATTGGTGTATATATAACATAAAGCTTGTACATCTGTATTGTCCACTGAAAAAGGCCAGTCGTAAATAAAGTAACATTAGATGAACTCTGGCAAGTTCACTGAGCAAAATATTGTATACAAGGTTTGATAAGGTATAACTTGTTTTTGACCATAACATCAATGTCAAACACCAATGCACACAACTTTCTCCTTAAACACACTTGCTTTTAAACATGACCGCACAAGTTCTCAGATGACTCATACACTCAATTGTTGTGTTTCCATCATCACTTATCCATTTTGGTTATAAATCTGTTATTAAGATTATCAGGTATGCTTTACCACCATATCAAATTGTCTCAGAATTGCCAGGGCACAACCCCTGCATACCCTCTGTCAGGGGCCCGTGTCCCAGTGGAGATATTCCCAGCACCAAAGAGGAGCAGGCTTTCATATTTATCCATCCCCAGGTGCAATTTCCTGCCATCATGTTTCACACACAGACACACAGTCTCCAGCCATGCTTCTAACCACATATTACTCCCAGGCAACCCTGCCTTTACAGCTAGGAAAGCCTCCACCCACAGATTTGCACCACCAAATTTAGAGTTCCCAAGCACCAAGGGCATGATCTGCCACATTGAATCTCCGTGAATCCAACCCACTAAACTAGGTGCAGTGTGCACAATATAAGATCTAAAATTTATGCCAAAAAATGAAGCCACTTATTTTGGTAGCATACCCGTGGGTTGAAGAATACAGTTTATTTGTAATTTTTGCCAATTGTATTTGGATCGATCCATTAAATTTTCTCATGGTAACCACATTTGAACTGAACACGAATAACTTGTTTGCACCGAATCTTTCAAGACCTCCCCGAACCCACACACATCAGTATGCCAATTATGGCAGACACTGACCAGGTAAAAGATCCAAAAGGGTATAATTATATAAAGGTGTCATTTTGCGCCATGAAAATACAGCTCTTCAGTCTACTGTGAACACCCCAGACCCTGAGAGTCATGCACTTTCGTGCCACAATCATATATTCCATTGGCAAACTGACCGTGCATCTGGATGGAGTGATAGTGAAACAAGTGGCAGAAGTCACCACACTGGTCACTGAGGGGACTGAATGGAAAATTATTTTGAAGGATCCACAAAAGGTAATTCCTTACTCTCATGAAACATTTCTATTTAGCAATACTATTATATGCATGTACTTCTACATCTTTTATGCATCAACTGATTTACTCTGCTCAGGCACATGTACAGATGCTGTTTAGTTATTTGTACCAAACCTTTTTCATTAATAAAAATCCATTTTCATTTTTAAACTTCTCACAAAATTATATGAAATTTATCATTATTAATTTATTTTAAATGTAATAATATTTATTACAGAGTAAACACTGTAGCTAAAATTAAAAAATTAATCATACAAAAAGAAACTTGTTTTGAAATCAGATAACTGTTCAAATCTTTCAACTGTGCCTTTTTTTTCTCCAGATGTTACAGTGATGAAGACCATAAGACTATAAGAATTTTCCTTTTTTTGACTCAAAGGAGGGCATTCCCAGTAAGTGTTATGATTTCCCCAAAACTGCTCGTTTAAGATTTACACAAGGGAAAATAAGGAAACAGGCTTGCTTAATTTTGCAGACATTGGCAACATCGTGCTAGTTTCCATTCAGTCACAGGGATGATGTAAAATGTTATGAAATAAATGTTATTCTCCCATCAGTTTTGTGTGCTGTTTAATGGTGTCTGGGCATTTTTTACTATGCAATTAAATGTAAATAACTGGTTGTGTTTAAAATAAAATGTTCCATTGGATTTCCTCCTTCCTGGCTATTTACCATTGTAGTTATTTTCCATAACATTATTTAGATTGGCTCTAACTAAAGCACAGGTGGAGCACCACATTTTTTTCTTCTTGTGATATCCCATAATCAAACACATAATTTCCTATAATTAAACACAGGTACATACATAATTTATTTTTAAATAAACTTTCACTGCACTATGCATTGGAAATTAACACATCAATGGATGTATTATATGGATAACATACATTTTAATCTGTTTTTGGGTAATGTCAAACAATGACTGGAGAGATGGAGTAAATGTATTTACTGTCAAAACAGCAAGAACCAGCTTTCATGTAAAGGTGCTGAGATTAATATATCAAGTAATAATCAAAGCCAAACATTGTGTACAGGGTCACGCCAAACCATCACTTTTTCAGCCATGGAGTGTTGAGGTATGCAAATATTCAGTTACAAAAATTGAATACAGTTTGACTACATCCCCATGTCTTTAAATCAGTTTCATGGAAGTTGTGCTGTTTCCACAATTATGTAAACAAAAGTCATGTTTGAGTATTCAGAGTTCTCTTACTTTTCCTTTAAATGTTTCTAGTGTGCATCTTCAGAGTCAGTCTGCAAAACAGCATGTGTATGTATTTCCAAGGCACAACAGCATGAGTCAGCATTATGAATCAGCATTCATCAGTCAACAGTAAATCCTTGTTTACTGATGGCAGCCATAAAAACAAGGATGCAATTATACACATGGAAGATAAAGCAAATCCAACTGATTGTTCAACATTTTTGCACATGACATTGCCCTTTCAATGTGAACATGCGCTAAACACAAGCATATGTTTCTAAACTACAGGACACTAGAAATGATAGAGCACTTACTAAACATGTTATCATTGCATTCAGTTAATATTAAGTTTTGATTTTGAAATGACATTGCAACATTTTCTTCATGTTACCAAAAAATCTGCATATCTAAGTTACAGTACTTTTATTAGAGTATTTATACAGTGGGACCTGCAATTGTAATTAGTGTTTGCCCACTGTAAAATCAACTGTTGACATATATGCAGACTCATATTTCATATTTCTTTCAGAAAAATGACGTTATATTATATTATATTATATTATATTATATTATATTATATTATATTGCTACTTTACACTAAGGTCTGACCCCACTTAGTTTCTGACACTATTCATGCCAGGTAGACAGCTGATATCCACAGCTCAAGGTCTTCTGTGTGGCCCCCATATAAAAACAATGGGTGACCTGGCTTTCTCTGTGCAGGCCCCTAAACTATGGGCTGCACAGCCTGATCATATTGGAATTGCACAGATGGTGTTCAGTTTGAGGTCAGTTATGGAGGCAAATATTTTTAAACAGATATTTTACCATCAAGCTTTTCATCAACAAGATATTTTTGATTGACATTTTATTTTCTGAAACATTATAGCTTTTTTCTTTTTCCTGTAGCCTCTGCTTTGTAATACCATCTGTGCTGCTATGTGCAGTCTTCTACGTTGTATGTACTGTATGCTTCACCTTTTAAAACAGTCATTGTTTTGGCCCAATATGCCCCCTACAAATAAATGTTCCCTTTGAAATAGATCCTTCTATTTGTGTGTTCAACAAGGAACCATCTATGAAACAGAATGAAGCTTACAATTTGTTTTTCTTCACAGAAACATTTAATATACATTTGTGTAAGATGTTTACAGGGCAGCTGTCGATATCATGAAAATTTAACGTGGAGCAGCACTGCTAAAGTATCTTCATGAATGTATGTATGCATCATTTTAACAAGCCATTTTGGGGAAATAATTTGTTATAATCCAAGAGGAACTGAAACTATCACTGAAATTATCAAATCAAACTAAAATATGTAAATATGAAGTTGAATGACTCCTCCCTAAAGAGACATTCAATCCCCCTGCAAAGCAGATAGATGTTAACTTTTAATAATAGTTTTAAGACATATGTGATACAGTAACAGTTGTTTCACCTACCTGAAAAAGAAAAAAACTCCCTACAGGATGTCACTTGATTTGGTGAAGGTTTATGACAATTACACGACAATTAGTTGTAGGTCTTATATATCCATTCAAATCCCATAAGGACTATGTACTATATTGATGCATACATATTATGATATAAGGATAAGAATATGATATGAATCATGATATATACATAATAATACACTATTTCATTAAAAAATTACTATTAATCCTCATGCATACAGTTAAATGTTATGGTTGACAGATTATGTTGAAAATCTGTTCTTTGACCAAAATAAATAAATAATACACAAATTGGGGGTTCCTGTGTTAATCGTTTTCATTAAAAACATGATGGCACTCTTATGCACACCTGTGTGTTTATGTCTGTATTTGTTGGGAACAATTTTCCTTAAAAGGTGTAGGAGTTTTTCCAGGTGTTTTCCATGACCAGGAAAACAGATAAACAGCTAAAATGGAAGCTAGATATCTGCAAATGAAAGCCATTTAAAGATGGGCTATTTAACAAGTTACAGGCTTGTGCCATTTTAGTTCAGAACCTGTTTGTGTCATGAGTAACAAAGTTCTACTTTAAGGTTTAATTTGGTATCAGCAATTTAATCTTTAGGGTTTTTCATTGTTTTCAACTTCTTGTCTTTTTTATATTTTGAAATTGTTCCAGCTACTGTTGATCCATCTTGCATCAACAGAGACAATACTGGTCAAGTTCGTACATTGGATTCCTAATTTTTGGCTTAAACTCTGCGGAAATCATGATTGTGAAACACTGTAATGAGACACAATGAGACACAATACTGAGACATTAATGTGTCATTCTTTTATAGTGGTATTGACGTACCAATTTATTTTCCAAAAACAAAAACAAAAAAGATGTATAGTAGTAAAATAGTACAGTAAATATGCATGAAAGCTGATTGGCTGCCTTTCATCGAATATTCCTTTTAAAAGGCCACCATAGTCATCAACTGAACATTCACCATTTTTGGCATTGTTTTGTCTTGTTCTAAACCCTGAGGTATGAAAACTTTTTATTAAAATACTATGGCTTGGGCTCCTAAAATATATTTATTGCTGTGATATGCAAGGAAGCATAAAGTGAAGAAATGTACTGACCCCTCTATTTTTAACACCAGGAACAACTTTTCATCATGAAGGGAATTGTACTGATGTGCCTTATAGGACTGTGTTCATCCATTCCTGTGAGTATCAAAACTACAAAGTTCATACCTACTGCTTCTGTTCCGGAATTACCATGAAAAGCACTAAATATTTTCAGGCATTTCATCAAAAGCCAATAAAATGGCATAACATGATTGTGTGTCTAAAGGTTGTCGGTGTACAGTCTCTGGTGGGGACGTGAATGATGTTTTAGTCTTGCTCTGTGATGCATTTTGAAAATGATGTCCATTGGTTTTGTGTGCCCTCTCCACAGCATCATCGCACAATACGCTCCTCCAGCAATGAGGTCAGTGCTACTCTACTGTACTGTGACTATGCAAACCCAGGCAAGTTTTTGATAATATGTTTCATAATACTGTGATTCTGTACATGATTTCAACACTTTAAAAAGCAGGTCAACGAAAAAAATTCAAACATCTCACAAATCTGCGGTGAAGTCATATGTGTATTCAAATAATTCAGATGTACATATTTGGATTGGAAACCTATATTATTCAGGTAAAAATTCTGACCTATGCATTTGTTTGATTTGTGTCTACAGAGTGGAATGAGAAGTAGACTTATACCTTACCCTGTCCCTTCTCCGACTCCATCCTACTTTCCTGCATTTCTCCCTGTCGGGACAAACTCCCAAGATGATGTGCTGATCAGCCTGCAAGCAATCACCACCTTCATCTCTGGTTAACTGTAGCACCACATCACACTGTACTATATAACACCATGCAGCACCAGACAACAAACCGCAACACTACACACACTGTAAGCACACTTCATCCTGCTGCACTACACACCAAGCAGCAACACACAACACACTGCACCACCCGGTAACACCTTACACCACACAGCACCATGAACCTTCAGTTTATATGTGAGAATTACTGGAAAATAAAAGTTTACTGAACGAGAAATGAAGTGAGAAGTTGGTGGTGTTGATTAATCTGTGTGGAGCTCTTTCTTCACGAGGCTCTGCGTTCTCATATAATTCTTTAGTAGTACAGAACGTCGACTTGTTTGGGCACAGTTTTTTAATATCACAGGTCAAAAAAGCCTCAGCAGAGTTATTTGACATTAAGCTTTCCAACTTCAAGCACAGTATGGAACTATTTCTTAATAGGGGGGTCAAAGGTGGTTGTGCAGTCTGTGAAAGAATATTGATGTGCCTTTACGGTGTAATGTGATTTACCTTTAAGGACCACAAGAAAATGTGCTGTAAAATTATAACTTTCTTTCCAAATGAGAAATAAGAGATACACACTGTATTTTGCTGTTTGGATTTAATATTGAACTGGTGCCTGAGAAGTGTGTGGGTTATGCAATGATAGAGTATACCCAGAATGAGTACACCTCTTCTGGTCATTTATGAGGGTATCAGCTTTACCACAAGCTGACACACCAGCCATTGGGACAAAGGCATTACTTTGCAATAAAAACTGTCACAGCTCTGAGTCTGTGGCCATTGGCAGATTTAGCACATGCCCTCATCACTGTCCGAGAAAGAGATTACATGACGGAACTTTTTTCTGTCATACGTCAATGTCTGAAGGACATGTTTTTCAATTGCTAAAATGATCACCATAAAGAGGCATCATTTCTTGAGAAATATTAGTATAATTGTGCCAGTTTTTAGAGTTTGATTACTGCTGAATTGGTTATTATTACACACTGAAAAAAATGTGAATGCACTTCCAAGGGTTTAAGCAGGCTTTAGTCAAAATATACAGTTAGTTTTATTTAATTTATCTCATGCTGAGACACAAATATTTTAAATTTTTAAATTTTAAAACCATGTTTCTACAGAGGTACTTAATCTACTTTTTAACCACATGCAATATATCATAAATTCATCCATCCCCTACACTAATTGACAGCTGTAGACATTCAGGTCTAATGGCAGCGCTTATCCTGCTTCTTAAATGATGTATACTACACTGCAAACCACACAATAGAACAGAGACAAACAAGCAAATAAAATACATGATACATGCTAATTACTAGATTTATGTTCAAGATGTGATGTCATGCGTCTTTGAAATTGTGTCCCATGCCACCAGACATGTGAGCCAAAGTGACCAAACAGGACGTAATCCACACACTGATAAAGTCATATTAACAAGCAAAATGACACCTTGTATTAATACTGCACCTGACAAGAGAGCTAGTATCAAGTCTGAAGTCAGACAACCTGTTTGCACTTGTAAAAGACCTCAGTGTACAGGCTACGGCAACCACGGGACTGGCTTCAGCCTCTTAAGAAAAGATGTCTTTAGTTCAGTATTAAGACATCATATTTATTTATCTAAATTGTTAAACTGTTCTAATTAATGTTCAGATTATCTCAACATGAAAATACTAATTATTTAAATCTGTTTCATTTTTCTGATAAAATAATAAACAAACAGGATCATTGTCTGGGAGCCACCACAGGTAAGTGGTATTATTCATTCCAGATGGGTTATTGTGCCACTGTTCTCAAGCAGAACAATTCTGAGATAAAATACTACTCTGTCAATGATGTTTTGTTTGTGGTGCTGATTAATGATGGGCAAAGGTGTGTGTTGAGGAAGGGCAGAGCAATGAAATCATGTAAGAAGCTAATGCTGTAGTATTTTCACCAGAACAACAACCGATCTACCAAATATATCCTGTCGTTCTCATTATCTGCTATCTGATTCAACTATTTATGCTAGAAGAATGATAGGTGCTACATTAAGCCCTAAATTACTGATTAATTGAGCTAATTTGATTGACTGGTGTGCTGTTTTCATTATTTGTTAGTCTTATGAGTTCATGGGTTTAGGTGTTTAGATGACTTGTTTATGTAGACTGCACTGATATAACTATTCTTAAAACAACAGTGGTTTATTTCACCTTCAACTGTACTTGTAGGTGTTATGAACTTGGTGGCAGCATGAAGAATTATGCAATATTCTTGTTAATCCTTGGGATGACTTTTCCTGGAACTGTAAGTATTAACAGAAATACAGAAACCTATTTCAGTTGCCCACAGTGTTTTTTTTTTCCATGCAGTTTTATTTTTTATAATATATCTCAGTACCTCCAGTAATATACCTGCAATATCAAAATGCTATTATTACATTTGTCAATAAAACAATATTAAAATGTTAAGAAGAATAAAAGAAGAAATAGCATCAATGTACAGACACCCACAGAGAATAGACTCACAAAAGGTTGATGCATTTATTAAAGGAATGCTGAACTGGGATTTTGAAGGAGCTGTAACTGACTTTGATTGTGCCTTGATAAAAAGCTTCAGTGTGCTCTTAGTTTGCTGTTCAATGCAAATTTTGCTTTAAATTTATTTTGAAGTGAAAACTTGAAATAAAGAACTGGAGCTCAAAACAAACAAAAAACCTTTTCAAGGTTTGATTTATAGTTCCATCTCTTACAAAATCCTGATTAACTCTTACAAGATCATATTTAACAAATTCAGCATCCCTGTGTGAATGTGTGCGAAGCACAGATAAATAATACATTCATCCTTTGTAATATCCTTTGATAAATTGTCCTCATAAATTGATGCTTGTCTGTACATAAAACATTATTGTCAACTAGGTAGTGATTAAAGTAAGAAATGAAAATGTTCATGTCATACAATTTCACGCTTTGAGCAGAACTGCCATGTATAATTACATTACATTTGTGTCACTGGTAGCTTCTTTCCCGCACCTATCGTCGGAGATACTCTGATAGTGAAGAGGTAAGTGAGAAGCATATTCTGTAAAATAATGGAAATACAAATACTTTTGAGTCATATCCCTTTTACACATACCATGAGTACAGCAACTGATTTTCATGCTTAGTCATAATGATTATTGTTACTTAGCCATAGTGTAATTAAATGAGAGTACATGCATTGTTACCCATTTTGGGAATACGTTTTGATGAATGTGTAAATTTGGAAGCCGAAGAGGTACAGGTACACATTACAGCAGTTGATCAGATGCAATGAGTGACTCCTCATATCAGAGAAAGGTCTTGTATCACCATTGACATAGTAATTAACAACTGTACTTAAATGTTTACTTCAGGATAGCACAAGGATCTTTCATTATGAGTAGATGGTGGTAAAAGGAATCACAAAGAAGGCACCTTCAACTGTTGAAAAAGAGAAAAGCAAAATACTTTCTGCCAGGATTGAATTGCATTGACAAATTTTGACTGTTCATCTAACAAAACATTTACCCATATGCTTGCTGTGTCAAATACTGTTACCATAACTGCATTTACCATCTGAATTGTCATATTTTTATCTTTTTGCAGAGAATGATCATTCTCCAGTTTCCAACATTGTATATTTCAAGGCCTGCACCCCGATTTTTTTGGGTCCCTTGGATGTTTGTACCCCAGCCAATACCAATCCCACTCCCAGGCCCAGTGCCATTGCCAGATCAATTGCCAGCACCAATGCCTGCTACCACCACAACCCCTCCCCCTCCCTCTACCCCGCGAGGAGACACCATATAATTATGTACTTTACAAATGTGACCAGGCTACTGCATTTCCAAGTGTTGCATTAACAGAGGTTTCCGGTAATTCATATATCTTACTGATGTATGACTAAGAAGATGGATCTACATGCAAGTATCCAAAAGAGAACTTTCAGTTAGTATTGAGTTCTGCAACATAGTCAATTGATTGATTGGTTGATCTCTAAATGACAAATGACTAATGGGAGATGTAGTTGTAAATTCATGCACACATCAAGCACATTTGTCATTTTGCATTTTATAATAGTTTTACCCTAGCATTTCCGAGAAATGTATGAAGTATGTGCCATGTCATCTTAGTTTTTGTGAAAGACTAATTTCCTTTCCTTTCCCTTTAAATATCTCTGAGTCAGTCCTTAGGTTCCAGCCATAAATGGATGAAAGGTTCTCTCTATATCTCTAGTCTCCAAATAATAGATTGCACAACTGTCTGCCTCCAAAATGTGAGGCACATTGTAATATGGGATAGGTACAGTATGTTTGCAGAAGTTCTTGTGACATCATGCTCTGGTATCGTGATTACATGTCTGAATCAGTCTGCGCATGTACAGAACTATTATTGGATTAATGCAAGCCAGGAAGGGGCTGAGTAGAGAGCATTTAATCCTTCAGACAGCTCCTCAGACTGACAGCCTACAGGTAATAAGTGCCTTAGGTTTGGCTCCCATTGCAACAGCATGACTGCTGTTTTGGAAGGCTCATTTTGCTTATAGTGGTGTTAAGTGCAATGCAAAATGTGTGAATGTTTGTGTGGAAATGTAAAATAAAATTATCATTATTTTGTCATTTTACAAATCTAATAGAAGTGAAAAATGGAATTGAAAATGTTTCTGCAAACTAGCAATTTGATTTTTTCTACCTTGTCTGTTTATTTTCTGTTTTTTATTTCCCTTTATCAGCCGCAACGTGTGATGCTTTTAGCATATTCTTACCATGATCTGCTGTACTCTGCCTCTGTTTCTTCTTTTTTGTTACTACTTTTTGTTACTTTGTTACTAGCCAGGAGGATGTGTTGAACACCTTCACCACATTGTACACTTTTTAAATACACCTTTTTCAAAGTGTTTGAAGTGTGTAATCAGTAGAAAACGATTCTTAGGTATACATTATGCAAACACACACACACACACACAAGAAATTTTAATACACCTCAATCCATGCAGCCTAGAAAATTTTGGAGATTTATTTGATTTGAATTTCTGTTAATTTATACTAGAAAGGAAAGTTTGAGCACACACTTTAAGCTGGCTTGAAAAAGCCAAGCATGGTAGTGGCTAGTAGTTACAAGCTTTGCTTGAGAGACAGTCTGTGTCTGTGGCCACTGTAGCAGGCCCATAATGAAATCAGCTGAAGATGTTAGGATGTTAAGTTTTTGAACATTCTATTCATGTTAGTCAATGAGAAATTCATCATTATCTCAAAATATATTTTGTGTATTAATGCACATCCGATTTTCTGTGTACAGAAAATGAAATAAGAAGAAAAAGAAGAAAATTCATTTTCTTTTTTGAGCCAACTTAATAATAAGGAAAGGAAAGGAAAATGAGGTTTGGTAGCTGCATGAAAATGCATTGTAATGTGATGGATATGGCTATACCCTGATAGCATGGTAGCAAATGTCATGAGCTAATGACATGTCATAGATGTTTTTAACTGGTATTGAAGTTATAATGTAATTATGGAGAGCACACTGGGTACTTCAGCTGATCCAGTTCATTATGGCATAGCTGTATATTAACTCTAGCTAGTAATGCTAGTAACATTAGCTGGCCAGTGTATTAATTACCAATTTAAGAAAGTTTATATGAAAAAAGTTTGCTAAAGCAGTTTATGTAGTGTGACATTGCATTTGGATAACAGCACATGAAGCAATACTTTGTGGGAGGAGTTATATCGACTTTTTGAATGAAGCCCCAATATGATGCCTGCAGTGCACGATGAATGAAGTGCTTGACTTAATGTAAGGTTTAACAATGAACACCTAATGTTTCAGGATGTCTTAAATGGAATCCATGTATATTTGCAAAATAAATCTCTTCGTATCAGCCAGATATTGTATTTCTTCCACTAATCTACATCCTACAGTTTCTTTAACAGTACCCTTGTAATGGTAATTTACACCCTGAAATTAATCATTTCTAATTCATAAACATAAACACTTTCATTGTAGAGATTATACCCTCAAAGGAATGAAGTTACCCTCAATTTAGCCTAAGGTGTAATGATTTTCTATATTTTCCATGCTGGTTAATTATGCCATTTTTCAGTTCAAATAATTTTTGAAATCATAGAATGAAAAGGAAATATCTGACCGCTGCTATCTGGTCGATATCAATATGAATTTTGACATAAATTATTTTGTGCCTGCCATGCCTTAATAATTACAGAATAATGTTAGATACGTTTAGTATGTTTTACACTTATATTTTACTTTATATTTGGAGTACCATTTAGAGGTGGCTACAGTGTACTGTGATACATAGCTGCCTCCATACAAATCTGGATTTTGGAATAATTGTTAATTGTATCTGCCATATTTATTTGTTTATTTATGCATTTATTGCTGTATTACCTGTTTGATGGCTGGATCAATCTATGCTATCTTTAAACAGGATCACTATCCCCCATCTTACCAGTCATTATCTGAGCATGAGAAATAATATTTTAGCAGCTCCCTTTCACTTTGCCAAAGTAGTCATGACTAGCAAGCTCATTAGCTTCTATGACTTTCTGTCAGTTTTTTTTTTTTTGTCTGCTTGTGTGGGGATTAAGAAAATGCTTTCAAAAGCAAACATGTCGGGGTAAGAGCAAGCATCAGAAAACAACTGAAGGATGTGCAGATATTTAAATATAGAGTGGCTAATTTAAAAAAAGTTGAGATAAAAACATATTTGGAGTGGCAAGGGGCATCTATCACACTGGATAGGATGTAGCTATAGTAACTATAGGCTATTGAATATATATTGAATAATTATTAGATAGCTCTAATAAGCTCTAATAAGCTATCATTCTTTTTCCTTTGGTATCATGCTTTGGTATCATAAATTGATAGCATGATTTATTTATTTTGAGGTGTCCCCCCTATCTGAGGATCAGCCTTATTAATATGAAGTTAGATACATATTTAATCAGCACATTTGCTTAGTTAGGTTATAAATGACTGATGTGAGGATACATATATCTGTCTCAATGGAGCAATATATTCACTTCAGAATATAGCAAAAAACATTCAGCTGAAGCTTTTTCTCTGTAGGCCATCATAGCTTTGTCACTACTTAAGGGGTATTCTAAGCATCATCCTCTCGTGAGGAAGCGAGGACATTTGGTGAAACCACAGTGAAACATCCATTTGTAAATCAAGTTTTGAATGAAATTTGCCTACTCCTCAGAGAGGCCACCATTGACATAGGGACTACTGCTGTCCCCTAAGAGGCATTTGTTATTTATTCTGCAGAGGAATTCAAATTCAAATTCAATGAGTCCTTTTAGGTCTGTAGACCTTGGTTTCTCAGGACAAATTACAGATAGGACAATTAATTTATCAATAAAACAAATTTATCAATCCCAGCAGAAACAAACATTGAACAATGGACTTAATAATGAAACAACAAGAATAACTAAAACTAACAAAGACAAATCCAAAATGGATTAGTGAATTAATAATAAATGATATAATGAAACAAAACAGCAACATGAAAAGGGGAATGTGAAGTAAAAGTAAAGACTCAATGAGTGGGAGTTTGGAGAAGGTTTATCCACACAATTTAGTCATTTTTAACGAGAACAACAAGACCTTCACCTCTCAGAGACAGTGGTGGACTTCAGAATGCAGTGCATCTTTTATTGTAGAGAGTCTGGCCTTCCACAGCTGATGGAAGTCGAAGCAATGGCCTATCTGGCCTAGAGTCAGGGGAAGCCCTATCTCAGAGCCACGTTCTCTTATTTCTGCTGCACCTACACAGCACAACATCAAAGGCTAGGTACTCCACGTGGGCTCACAGTTTTGTCAAAGGTCGAAAGCTCCAATTGCCATACAGTCTGACTGGATGGTGGAACCCTGGGTCTATGTTGTTTGATGAGGGGCGTGATGTTTCTCCAGTGACCTCTGGGTAACCACTGCTGGAAGTCCCCTTTGAAGTAGGAAACATAGTAGAATCAGAAAGCGCCACACATGGGTGGCTAAGCAACAGGATGCCTCTGCTTTGTTAACAAAATGCAGACAAAGTTCATTTCCAGATTACATAGCATTGTTTTATGGCCTGATGAGGATGACGAGGCATCCAGAGCTCAGTCTTCCCTATTTACCACATAGCCTGGGTCCATGTATCCTACAAAGGCTTCATGATTTATTTTGGATTCCATAGTGACTCCAGGAGATGTGTTTTCAGAAAGTCATGAATAAACTCCATAACCTTTGATAAATCTTAAATTTTATTGAAGTATACAAAATTAATTCAAAAATGATTATGTTACTTTTTGTTGACATTTAACAACTAAAAATCTATATTTTCAATCACTTTGAAAAACAGTGTAATTCACAGTGTTTGGTGTAATTAAATGTCACTCAGCTTTTCACTTTAAAAAGGTCGTCGGGGGGAAACAATGTTTTGCAAAGTAGCAACTGCTAGACTGGAGATGATATCACAACACTTTGTAGAGAGATCATGTGAAAATGGCGCACGTCAGCTATGCTTGAAGCTGAGAGGTTATACTAGGACTCATCTGAGGTCATTAGTTTCTGTTTTTAGATGCTCTGCAATGTGTAATGAGCAGAACTCAGGCCTGAGAAAATCTCTGTATTGCTTTTTTATGTGTCTGCTACTTTTGGGAGGTGGACACTAACAAACAGCAATATAACTATTCTAAAGTTTTTACACTTGGTTTCTCAGGCAGACCACAGTGTTCTCAAAGTCTGTCTTCAGAATTTGACCTTTCTGTTCTCTAGAGTGGAGCTCATGCTGACATGCACTGCAGCCGTGTCAGTGTTTCATACCTTGAACACAGCATGCTGACTACAATAGTTGTAGTCATCTGCTGTCTGCCCTCATGTGAATTTCCAGACAAATGGATGGAACCTTGTTCTGTACAAGACACTCCCTTCACATGGGATTAGCCTTTCGGGCTGAATGTCTGAGATTTAAAGACCTGAAATTGTAGTGTTTGCACTAAAGGCCTGTCTCAGATGGCGGGGCAAAATGCACAAGGAGGAAAAATCTGCAAATGCATTCATTAACCATAACCAAAAAAAATATCATGTCCCTTTTTTTCAGCACAGCATGATTTATTTTTTGATGGCCTTCCTAAATAACTTTGAGAACATTTATACTGGAAGAAACTCTTGAGCATATAGTAGGAAGCTTTTGCACAAACACATAAAACCTTAAAACTTACAACGGAATGAGAAGAATTAGTCAGAACTTTGAAGTTTTAAAGGCTTAATATAATGACAGGTAATGTAGCGTGATGACATGTGAATATGTCTGGAAGAGCAGCCATGACACATGGAACAAAACCTGCTGATGAAAAGTTGTAAGCTTTAGACAGACATGAGACATTTCCTCCACATTCACGTGATTGGCTCTTTCCAAAGAGGGGCACAGTTTAAATTCTGCCAGAAGCTGTGAGACATGCAAGACAAACTCAGCAAGATACTGTGGCTCTGACTCCTGGATTTACTTTCAAGAGCTGTTGTGATGAATCTGAAAATTATGATAAAGGTAACAACTGACAGTTACTTTTCAACTTTTTAGTATGCAACATGGTACACTTGCAGTTTAAACCATTTGTATCTACCTTATTAGGTGAACACCATGAGGCCTATGACGTTAATGATCTGTCTTCTTGGATGTACTGTTGGGAGACCTGTAAGTACTAATTCAGTGTTATAAAATGCAGTTGCCATACTCATTTTTCTATGGCTTCTGTGCTGTTATTAATATTATCTCATTGCAAATCAGTTGTCTTTTTGTAACACGTTCTTTGTTGTAAAATTAGAAGCGATAATGACATGAATATCTTCCCCTCAATATCTCAAATTATAAATTTAATGCATTCACTCTTTTTCCCCAGAGTACACCTCAAAACCAACGTAACAGTGTGAAGAACATTGCAAAGGTACCTTTACCACTGTACGGTGTTGACTAGAGACTTCTGTAGAAGAGATGTCTCTGCATAATTAATAATTAGAGGGATTATCAATTATCATCTATATAATACTAATACTAATATTGCTTCTTCTTTCTCATGTTTATGCATCATGAAAAATACTCTCTCAGAACAAAGTGCTGTGATGTTGTGATGTTGTTTTCTTCAAATAGCCAAAGATGAAGGCACCATATGAAATGACATCAGGCCATCCTGTTCTATTTCCACTGCAAGCCCTGGACCAGGCAGCTCAACAGATACCACCTGAAATGATTCCACAGGTATTCTATTTCATGATGTTAATTTAACACTGGAAGACTGATTTGTAAACATAGATCCATGTTACAGATCTGATGTTTCTCATCCTTAACAACAAAATAATTTCAATTGTAACTTCCCAGATGAAAAGTGTAACTAAATGTTTTTTTCAGTTTATCAGTTTGGATCCTGCAAACCCTTTGTATCAACACGTCCCATTTTTGGTGCACACACCACAGCTTCAGTTTCTTTCACCAGATCAACAGATACAGGTAATTTTTGTGTTTTTTGTTTCAAAATATAATCTCAAATGCATTTTATTATCTTTTAGAGTCCTCTGTAGTGAATTTAAATGTAAAAATGAACATTGTGTTTTTTTTTTTTTAATTTCCTGTGGCAGATATTACCAGGTTTAAATTATTTGCCTTTACCCTCAATATTGCCACACCAACAAGGAGTGGTAAGTTTGCTCACATTACCATCCATCTATGCATACTAAAAAGGTGCATTGGGCTGAATGCTAAATGTGTAAGAAAAGGCATCCTCTTCTAATACTCCCTTTATTCTTAGTGTTACAGAGGAGTTATGTAACAATCATGCAGAAATACTTGGAAAGGATGTATTTGCTGTGTGTATCTAGGCCACTGACCTACATAGAGCCATAAGCAGGCAGGTGGTAGAGTAAAGCCAGAGGCGGGATCAATGTCACCTGCATGAGACCGTAGTTGGACATTCCCTCCTGCACCTGGCCTGTGTCTTCATCCACAGCCACTTACATAGCACAGAGTACAATGCAAGATGCAAAATGCAAATGACAAAATCAAAGTACACAAAATATTTTTTACAATTTCTGCAAGAATAGTAATGCACAGCTTGCAGTACAAGTACAAAACTGAACTTGATCACAGGACTAATTTTTGAATTACAGTTTCAAATTAGCAGACCAATGGGACAGTTTTGCAGATTTCTGTATGCTTTTAAACATGGAGGTGGGGGCAAATGGTGCTTAGTTATTTATTATGATGTTGGTGTGTGATAACATAAAATGGTGTACTTTCAGAGTGGACCCATATTATTTCCAACAACACAATTAAGAGGCCCATTAGCAGACACTGATGTGCAGCAACAGGTAATAACAGATTTATAACAAATTTTATACTTACAAATAGTTTCACATTTGATGTATTTTTCATCAATATTTAACTCTATTGCTATTCCTCTACAGGTTTATACATTAATAATTCAGCAGTCACAAACAGTAAGTAATCAATTGATCATTTCAGAAACTGACTGTCTCTAAAATTAATTTCCTCAGATTATAATCCTAGGACACCGGATTCAAACAAAATGCATTTCCCTCCACATATATTCATACTCCTGTCTCAAAAGTTCAATGGAAGTTTTTAGCATCCAAAGGCTTTCTGTTCTGTGGAATAAAAAGAGGTAAAACACAGAAGAGATTTATTAGTAGCATGCATTATCATGATTAACATCTGAGAGCTCTCTGAAAACCACACTGAGGTACACTGCAGGCTATAAAGGAATTCACCAATGGTAAATTTACCACTTTCTATGGTAGTGTCCATTACTAAGAAATTCTAAGATACTAGTGCAGTGGCTTCACTGCCAAGACATCATGTATGTCTATCTGGTTACCTTGCTATCTATCCGGCTTTGAGGAGAGAACCATAAATCCAAAGGTAAACCTTTGGTCTCCTAAACAAAGGTCTCCTAAACAGCTATCTTCAGGTTATGAAGTGTCAAAAAGAAAAATTCAAAGTTACATGCATGAATGTTGCATTTGTGACTGCAATAGAAGCTAGGAGCCTCTTAGAGCTTCATGTATTCAAGTGAAAGTACATGAAGCATGTTTCATGGTCAAGTTAGTTGAAAATTGAACTTGGACATGCACATCAGCTTTTTGTTTGAAATAAAAAGGTGAAGTTTATGTTGAGAACGAACCCATGCCCACTGTGACATTAGGGGATTCATTATGTGTTGGGGTTATTTCGCGTCTATCTTGCTTCCAAATATGTACATTTTTTCTTTTTTTGTTTTTATAGCGCTGTATATTTTACCATGATATACAGAATAAAGAAATGTAATTAAAAATAATTTTTCTCAGTCAGGGTCAGCGAGTTCTGAGGAGGGAGCCCAACAGCCTGTAAGCAAACACTTCAAAAATTCATATTTGTGTGTGTGTACTGTATGTTCATATGTGTATGTAACTAATTGAATGGGTAAAAGAAGAAAACTGAAGCAGAAAACTGCGTAATTGATTTTAAATTTGAACTCAGAATACTTACTGTATGGATTTCATTAAGACTCAAGATTCAGTCTGAAACATTGAAGAAACGGTGTGTATGATATAATGTAGAATACTTGGTACTGGTTTTCTCAACAAAGCATCTTCCTCCTCTCATGTCAGGTTATATACAGTGGGGTCTTAACCCCAGTGGTTCCTGAAAGTCCAAACATGGGAATCACAAACGGAGGAGGTGAGACAGTGGAGGAAACCCCTGAGCCAGCGGGCACCCAGCCAAGCCCAGAAAATCCAGAACTTCCAGATCCCGCCCATCAAGGGAATGCCCCACCCACAGATGCAGCAGTGGTTCAGAGTGGGCCAGCCCCCCCAATTCCTGACACTCCTGAAGGAGAGTCTCCCTCGGGTGTCCAGTTAGAGACAGGAGGCGCAGCTCAAGGCAGGACGGGCAAACCATGTGCTGCGCAAATGACCACGCCCAGTGGACAGAGGTTGACCACCTCAGCAATCCTGTTGGAGGGGATTCAGGTCACGACTAATTCATCACTAGCTTTCGGTATAAGACAGGGTAGTAGGAAAGTGATAGAAAAAACAGGAGGCAACTCTACAACCGCTGTTGCTGCTGAAAGGGCAAGACCCCTGCCACTAAAATCAGTATCTCGCGGGGACGACTAGAAATATTTTAATTATATAAGTTATTATTGACTATACCATGTGTTAATCACACATTAACACACAAGTATAGTATTTGTAAGAAGAGATGTTTATTCTGTATCTTGACGTACCTTATTCTCATGTGGAATGTGCAGTGAATTATTTTATTTTCACTTTTTAAGTTTACCTCATAATACTGTCATATGCTGGATCATGTGATTTTTTTCTTTTTATCATCCTCAGTCTTAACCTAATTTTGTCCAATGTTGTACTGCAAATGCATGTCCACATTAAACTGAACATTTAATAAACATGTAAGATAAAACAAATGTGTGGGAATAGCACAACAGGGCAGATGGGATCTAGAGCTCAAAAATTTTACAGTACAGTCATATCTCAGACCGAGCAAGGCACTAGAATTGCCCTGAATACTTCAACAAATATGCTGTATAAATGTACATTATTGTAACATATACGAGCCCCCCAGATAATGTAGGCAATACAATTGATTAAAACTCCAGTTGGCCAATGAATGTAACTTTATGAAAGACCTTGTGTAGTGGTCTTAATCAGATATTCACTCATAGGGCAGGGTTCAGAAAATGCTGAAATGTGATGCTGTTACCAACTGAGTTGTTTTTGGTACCTTGACATAAGAACGGTCTCCAAAAATGACAGCTGAGCTGAGATTTTCTTTTTCCTCCTGTAATGTAACAGTAATGTTTTCCCCTGAGCTGATGGGTGGTGGTCGTACTATTTCAAGCTTTATTGCGAGAATTCAGCATGCAGTGATATTTTGGGCACCAGGCAGCAATCTTGAAAGCTGGCAGACAGCCTGGCACAGTGTCAAATCTAAACTGTGACATACACAAGAAAGGCATCAGCTGATGGAAACCTTGGTTTCTTTAAGGTCAATAATGCCAGTGAAGAAAATGCAGATTCAAAATTGACACAATGCTACACTAGCCAAACCAGATGTTAATCTCAACCCTCTATGTGAACAGCAATAACTGACAAAACATGAAAACCACTAATGATATGATACAGTGTCATACCATTCTAATGAATATACTATAAATCATTTTGCTGATTAAACCCATGTCAACACTTTCCTGCAGCTTGTCACCTTTGGCTGCAATGTGCTTTATTTTTGGGTTTTATGGCTGTCAAAATATATGAAATAGGTACTGCACAACACCACACTCCTCTTTCCTCTCTGATTCATGGAGTTTAACATGTCTCATTCACAAGACACAATGTAAAATCATCATTGATTAAGTATTTGTCACTCAGATGTTTTTTAATGAGTTTTCCCCCTTTATTTAACCTTTTTATTTTTATTTAACATGTTTGGAATCGCCAGTTGCACATTTGGAACATCTCACCATAACAATGTTTCACACGCGCACAGGACTGCTGAACCAAGACAAATGCAATGCCGTGATACACTCACATGCAGCCAACAGCTATATTCGACAACATAACCCACACAGTACAACACAGAGAAGTGGACACCAATTGGAGAATAGGTACAATTCCACTGATGTCGTCTGAACAGCTAGCAGGCACCTGAGCAAACACAGGGGGCCTGAGAGGAGTGCAACAAGGTAGCCTGGTCACTGTCAGCAGGGTCTATGCCTGAGCCTGCTCTAAATACAAGTGCCTTGCTGATAGAGCCATTTAGGAATGTGGTCTAGGTTTCTTTCTGGGAATGAGACCAACCTGAGAAAGTATCTTTCCGTCACTGTTATGCAGAATGATTTTGGTGCACCAAATCAGAAAATTTATATTACTGCTGAAATTGTTGTTTTAAACTGCCCAGTTTCTATCGCACATGCTAGCTATGGCCTGTCGAGAGACATCACAGTGTCTGAATACTGAATCACTCTGTGAAACTGTAAGATGGCATAGTAATGATTTATACGTTTAACTACAAACTTTTTCAAGCTTTTTAAGCAGTCCCAACCTTTTTTATTTTATGAACAGACAGTGGAAGTCCCCTCATAAATATTATCAGTTAGGTGAAGATTATGCATTTACAATATCCAACATTGCGTAAGCAGCTTGGAACATAGCCTCATCTTTTTTTTTTTTTTGTTTCGTTGTGTGTGTATAAAGAAGTTTGACATGAAAAATAAGGCATGCCTGAACATTTGTATCTGCAAAATGTAAGATCACACTTTTAATTAATTATTTTTTTACTGTGGGTGCAGGCTCAGAGTATTTTACTTGATAATCTAAGTATGCTGTTGTATTATGCATGTATTAGTAGGGAACGGAAGTGCAAAGTTCTGTCAATGGGAAATTTGTGGCTGTTATACTTTTTGGTGTATAAAATTTGGGATTTGGTGGTTACATATTGTATAAAACTTAAACACGTTGATTTATTGCATTTAAAAAAAGATTCCATATTTTCCATTCTTTCTATTGTGATGCTGCTGAGTACACAAAATTCCATGCCTGCAGCAGAAGGTATGTGTGGGTTCCCAATATCCGGGCCTAGCTTCTGGTCTTGAACTGGCAGTGCAGCTCCAAAAATCAACACATGCATGTGCCCTTGAGTCAATTCCTGTAATGCCTATGCTTCAGTTAAGTGCATAGTGTCGTTCAAAAATGAACAGCCACATCAAAGTATTGAGCGACAACAACATGTACAACTAGTCCTTTCATTTTACTTGTCATGTCTGAGTGAAATTGACTTTCTCCTGCTGAAAAACAGCTGACTTTCTCCTTCAAAAAACAAAGGAAACTGAAGGTGTAGTATATTGCAGATGTTAATCTTTTATTGCAGTTTGTCATGTTTCATGACCACCTTGGAATGAGAGTTTGTTTATCCTATGATTATGATGTATTTCAGATAACTACCACCTTTCATTTAGCATCATATAACACTTCTTCATTAAGTAATTTCACATTTTGACAAATTTTCCCCCTCTAATTATATTTAATGTAAGCCAAGATTGGATGCAACCTAGCAAATATATTATCAACCCAAATAAAGTAATGTTTTTGTCATAAGATTTTAAATGAGGGCAAAATTATATTTTCTGCTTCAAGTCTGTCTTAACCCAGCAATATGTCTGTTGTCCTACACAGCTCTTAAATCACTGTGCAGCATTAAGCAATTGAATATCTTTAAACATTATGACACATGATTGTTATTGTTTTGAAAGTTGACAGAATGGGGTTGATCAACCTTAAATCATTCTTTCCACAGAATAAAGATGCATTTGTATATTTAACTGTCTATGCGACTTACCTCATTGAAGTTATTATACCAATAGAACTCAATGTCTTTGTCATTTTCACGGATTTGGCCGACATGTTCACGGTTTTGCTGAAGTGGCCATTTGTATATCAGCTCCTTTGGAGGTGCAAGAGTTAATACCTCCCTGCCTCACGAGGTGAGCGATAAAACATTAGTGGGTGAACAACCTGATGCTTGGTGAATTCTGCTTCACAACGACAGGAAGAGCTGACATCGAAGGATCAAAAAGCGATGTCGCTACGAACGCTTGGCTGCCACAAGCCAGTTATCCCTGTGGTAACTTTTCTGATACCTTCTGCTTAGAACCCAAAAATTCAGAAGGATCGTGAGGACCCCACTTTCACAGTCTGTTTTCATACTGAAAATCAAGATCAAGCGAGCTTTTGCCCTTCTGCTCAATCTCCCAGAAATCGGTCTGTGCTGACGATGTAATGTGGCTACAGTGAGAGAAGAGTAGGAAAGGCCATTGAATGTACTAGAATGCAATCATGATTCATTCATGTGTTATTTAGTGAATAATGCCAATCGATGTTGAACTCCTTTAGATCCAATCATGTGGCATACTGTCAAACTCCAAAACTAAATACTAATGCAATGATACTTATTTTGTTCACTCTTTAGTTTTTCATATTTAGCCTATTTCCTTTTCTTTATCAAATAATTTGTCTACAGAATTAGGTATGTCAACCTGTATACTGCAGTAGAAACTACATTAATTATAGTAAAATAAGCATTATGGTGTAACAAAGTTCTGTTCAGGTTCCCAGGAGACGTTTGCCACAGCTTGCTGAGTTATTTTTGTTCGGAGCAGATGTCATACTATAAAAGAGTATTTTGATCTAAAGTGTTTCCAGTGTTATGGAAATTTGATTGAAATGAAATATGACTGTGTTTGTTATTTGAACTCTTTGTACATTCATAATTACTTTTTGAGTGTAAGAAAGAACGTAGATGGAATCAGCCCCTGAAGCCATCTTCCTGTTTGAATGTTTTCCTACATCTTGAGCTTTGAAAAGATTTATTGTTGAATATGCTCTCACCGTGTTGGCAAAACTAGGGAACCTCATTGGATGTGGAATTGTAATGGAATGATAAGCCAAAGGAACAAATACATTCTACATTATGAAGGAGGTCTGTCATTACTGTGAAAACCACAATGAGAATATGCACATATGCATTTTTTTCAGAGAAATATTTGTTCACCTATCAGTCAATAGCTGCTATCGAATCCTTTGGTTCAGAGCTAATAAAAAGCAGATGCGCTTCCCACTGTCAATTCATCTTTCTGTTCTCAGAGCTATTGTACTGTTCATCAATCTGCAGTTAGATGTCTAAAGGTAAGATATCCATTCACATGTGAATTAAAGTGTCAACTCTGTCAAAAAGAAAAAAACTAATACAATAGATTGCATGTACAGTAATACATGCAATGTATGTATTACAACATATGTATCTATGATATCAGTATTTTTTAATTATTTTTGACAGGTTCAGTCGAGATGAAGGCTGTTATTCTGCTGGCATGCATCATTGGATCAACATTTGCAGCTCCAGTAATATATTTTCATTTGACATGAGTGCTCTGCCACTTGCACTTTATTCATACAGAAGCATACTATTTCTGAAACAAATTTGTAGAGTGTGTTTGAAGTTCTTTCAGAAAAGAGCACATTAAAAGTTTTTCCATCATCAAAGAAATGAATAAGCTGTGGTTATACTTCATTCCACCTGTATTTTTATCTTTTACTCCCATCTTTGCAGATGATGCACCTCTTTGGCTACAATCATGCACCTCTGGTAGGTTCTACTGCATATGTATATATATATATATATATATATATATATATATATATATATATATATATATATATATATATATATATATATTTGTCCTGAAATCAAAAAATCTGATGGTTATTCTGTTCATTCTTCTGCAGTATTCTCCATATGGTGGGACTTCTAGTGTGGAAATTGTAAGTATTTATTGCTGACACACTTTTGCTCTAAATGTAAGGTATAGGTATTATTAACATGCATATCGGTTTCGTATTGTCCAGCTTGTTCCAGTGAGAGCTCCCCCACCACCTCCAGTAAGTATGCTTTAAACGTCAGGCTTAAACATGGTAAAATGTCAACAGAAGCTTTTATATCCAAAGTGATACTGTTTTTGTTTGAAAAGAGGGGATGTAATTCGGGGTTGTGTGTCAGTTTATGAAATTTAATAATACATTTTATGTAGTATGTCTCTGAAGACATGTGATCATGGTTAGCTCAGTAGGAAGTCACTACACCTTAATTTTGAGTATATGATAACATAACATTATATTACATGTTTGGATCTGGTAACATATATTCATGTGAATCCCTATAGGTGTTCCCAGCCCAGGGTTATATCAAGCAGGAAATCTCCCAGCCTGTGGGCAGAGACAGCATTGAGATTGTAAGTAAAAGGAAATACAGGATACTTATCACGTTTCAATGAACAAGATGTGCATGTCCTCTTACATTGCATCTATAAATCTCTCTCCCCTCCTTCAGCTCTATCCCTTCGGCTTCCAACCAGCACCAGTAAGGCTTATTCTCTCACAGTACACACACACACACACACACACACACACACAAACTGTGAATGTCTTTCTTTGCACTGCAACAATATCTATTCCTCATGAATGGTTTTCATTCCAGATTGCTGTGAAGAAAGATGATGATGATGATTAAAGTGATGACTGAATCCCCATCTCCCTGAGTAATGACCCCTTTTCTTAAAATAAGGCTTGACAAGAGCTACCTATAACTGATTCTAAAAAACAACAATTTTCTAAATTACTCCTGTATTGTTAAATTGCACCATATATCTAAGCATGCTTTGTATTGATGTAATTTAACATAATTATGATGAGTAACTGATGATCTAGTGATTTCAATTAGTGCTGACAACTAATATGTTCTTTCTTTGCAGCAAAGCCGAAACATCAGGATTGTTCCAAAGAAAGATTGCTGTGTTGCTTTTAGTTCCTTAGATACATAAACACATTGTCCATCCAAACTACATATGGGTGCAAAAGCAAACAATATTCTCACAATATGTGCATGTACATTTGAGAAATTGTTCTGATAAGCTGCATTCTTGTTTGTACTTTTCATGCATGGTATTTGACAATAAACCTTTTTCTACCATTAGTTTGTGATTGTGTCATTACAGAAATGAAATACCAAAGTATGTCTCAATGTTCATTGAAAAAAAGACATATGTTCAGATATTAAGAAATGATTCAAAGACCACAGAAGACAGCCCATTTCCATAATTCTGAGGTTGAAGGAAGCCATAACAGCTTGTATCATACATAACTTTTAATTAGTTACATTAACTTATTACACTTTCACAGTAACTGTCTTCAAGCTTGCATTACATAGTGTGCACAAAAGCACTGAAATATGCAGAGTTTCAGACTGTGTCATCAGAGGTGCACTGGAGGTTGCACGTTGGACCAGTGATCATTTCTCAAGTGAAGGGACAAAACAAGTATGCTGACACTACCCACTGCTTGATGTGAGAACAAGCAAGCAGTGATTGGCTATTTTCTAAAACAAACAACATTTAAAAGCAGTCCCCAAAAGTGAGTTACGTAGACCCTCTGCACATTCGGAAGGAAGGGAAAGTAATGTAACTTTTATATTCAACTCAAATTATCAAATCAAATCAAATCAAATTAATTTAGATTTTCCTGTGTTTGGTTTTTAGTAGTTCACAGTGCCCTGTGCATCTGATATCTCAGAACATTCTGCTGTTGCAAAGACGTTGTTTTAGAAGTTTTTTAAACCTATTTGATTATGAACTCATTGGTGCAACTATGACAAGGGAAGTTGATGAAGTGATACAGCTCTATGGTGGATTACTGAATATGCATGTTATAAACCTGAATGAATACAAATCAGACACAATATTTGACAGACACACTGACAGCCATGCACACCGGTGGTACAACTACATCACAGCTCCCTTCATTAAAAAATAGACAGAAAGTGCAATGACAGTTCATGTTAGCTGTCAGCTCCATCCCTGAGGCATATATTTAATGAATATGTTGGAGGCATGTGTACTACTCCCACTATGCTATTTTAGATGTTGTCATACAGAAAATAATTGACTATAGCTCATGAATCATTTTCTATATCTGTTCAATGTTGCTATGTCTAGTTTGCAGGCAATACTGCAAGAATGAAGATTACTATTCTGATGCTGTATTTTACTAGCACAATGTGGTGTTACTGGCATAAGGTGTGAAATGGAGGCCTGTTCAATCTAACTGCAACATGCCATGTCCTTAAATTTGAGTGGCACATATAAACAAGCATTACATTTTTCATTTTTGTATAGCATTTGAGAGTTGGTGGAAAACCGACAATGTCAAAAACAAAAAAATACATTTTGAAAAAAGTGTCTTGTCGTTAGACTGAATAGTGACTATTAGAATAGAGTCCATTACTTTATAAATGAATATATTCTGTACATATTACTGTGTAAATACACACCTGCAAGCAAGGAGAAATAAGACATATGATAACTATCCTATCTGACTGATGACTTGATTAATCACTGTCGCAAAGTGCTTGATTTTTAAGGTTGTCTTGAATCAGCCACCAAAGATTTAACCATAATAGTTTGTCTTGCAACTTCAAAAAGAACACAATGTTCTGTATATACATTTAAATCACTTCCTTGTTAAGTAAGACACAGCAAAAAATAAAAGGGATGATAGCGACATAATTATCATTATGATTATCCTGATTTTACAGTACGCAACATTTTGAATAGTGATGTCATGCTGCTAAGGCTGAGGAATGCGTTTTCAAAACCTGTGACTTCATAGAACACAGTGTAATTCAAAGCCTATCTGATCTGGAGCAGCTTGAGAACATGACTACATCTTTTTAAAGATGCCCTCCAGCTATGTTTACATTCTCTTCAACAAGTTAGTCCTGACTGCGGTTGCAACCTTAAATACGATACGTGCTGGTGCATTCCTAGCAACGTGCTGCGGAGAGATGTTTTCCATTTGTCTCATGAAAAATCAACTTCCAGTTTTTCCTCAGGTGTTTGTGTTATACCAAGATTAATCCTGACTTTTTAAGTACATGCACTCATTATTGAGGATATGTTTCATGCTTTCCATACAGTACCTGTAAGTCAGGGGAGAAGGTGATAGTAGGGGCTTGTGATGGTGACAGTATAACAGCTCTGATGCCTTGCTCCCAGCATTGAGCTACATGCTTAAGCAAATGTCACATTTTCTGATATGTACGCATCATCAGGAGTTTGGTGGCAGCATTAGACAAAAACACAATGTTTGACCTAAAAGAGTGTGATATTTGCTTACATTCTTCATTCAAACCAAATAAAATGCTTTCTTGGTTTGATTAAATGTGCCCCTGGAGTAAGGATGTCCACAGTAGTCCGAAATGCTGGCTATTGAACATTGAAAGCTATTTCTATACTGGGTTTAAATGTCCCTCAGCCCCCTACTGTGAATTTTAGCTGGAAAGGTCCTCAGTGCTCTTATGTAGAGGGCCAGCACCCTTACCACTGAGGTTAACCCAGAAGGCTTGCTTTAATAGGATTAAGGGATAGGGCATAGCGCTGACAGCGCAGAATGGGAGAAAGCTGGCCTAGTGAAAGTAATCCTTGCTGTTCCGCTTCTCAGGACTCAAGGTGAACCAGTCCCCAGGTGAGATACAGCCATGAAGATAACTGTGGGACAACATAAAAAGTTTGCAATAAATAAAACCAGAGGCACTCCGGAAAAGTGACTACAGTCTTGGCCCCCTGCAGTAGCATAACCATCTTCAGGTGAAATATACATATGCTCATGGTTTGTTTTATTTTCATGTTCTTTTTCCTGCATTTTATTGTTCATGCTGTGTCTCCCAGTTTAGTCCCTATTGCTTATCAAATCTTTACCAGTACTGTACCTGGTGAAGATTTGATCCACAATTTAGACATGCAACTATGTCAGTTTTCTAGCTTTGAACCTCTGCACTTCACGGGAGCAGTATGACATTGTATGTCATGAATTGTTGGCTGAAGGGCATTTTTAAACAGTGCTTATATTTCTTTCTTTGGCACCTAGCATTAAACCATGTGAATATTAGATGTTGCCTAACATCATGTAATTTAATAATTATTTTATTGTGGTGAAAATTACCTCCAACAAGTCAAAATAATGAGAAACAGAGAGCAAGCAGCAGATCCCATCACAAGGGATGTATTAGAGGATTAATTACGTAGTTCTTGCTTTGGTCAACCACATCTAAATTTTACCTCTGCATGTTCAGGTGTACGTTTTGCCTCAGGTAAGAAACGAGAAGGCATTAAAAGCTAATGTCAGTCCTACCCATGCTATGCTCAAAGCCTCGCTTAAAATGTAAAGTAACCATCATGGCTGCCCTATACATCCAATACAATAAACAGCCTCATCCATATTTATGAGCTCTCACTCAGGTGGGGATAACTGTGACTTTGCGACTGTCATTTTCATCCATCTCTAAATCCTCAAATCCTGCTCAGGGTCAATGAAATCCTCTAACAGACCAACAGAGCTGTGCTGGAGCCAGGGAATAATATGCCAAATTATTCACAAATGTGACACTTTGGGGAGATAAATAAATCTTTGTGAACCTGTCAAAGAAAATGGCTTCGTGTCAAGTTGCCTTTGCCTTTGGGAACCAATCCTGACATGTAGGACTCTGTAAATATCTCAGAGCATTGGATTACGGAGAGTGCTAGCGGTGAGTGAGCTTTTCAGTTTACGTAATCTTACATTCAGATATACAAAATAATGTCCTACTGGTTTCAATTTTCTACTTGTGCCAGTTAAGGTATTTATTTAGGTATATAGCAGAGCTTTTGTCCAATTGTTTTATCCAATTCTTACACTGCTGACTGAAAGAATCTATAACTTAATACATACTCCTGAATACATACTAAAACATGCTAAATATAACTTTGACACTGTAATTAATCTCTTAATCAACAAGACAAAGTAGTAATTGTGTTGTAATTTGGATAATTCAATGGATTCAATTTCTGACTGAGAATTATTTTTAGCTGACTGGCAACTCTGTCCTCAGTTAATCGTCTTGTTATGGAAAGGGACAAGTAGCTGTTGTACATTTTGATTCAACCAACCCATTAGTGTGAATACCATTTTGAAATATAAGAGAATTAAAATGATTTTCAGTGAGATTGGGTTGGTTTGCGAAAAAAATGGTTTGTAAAATGTACCATAAATATTAATAATTATTAATAATTAATATAGCTTACACCTATCAATAACTATTCAAAACTATAAGCATGAAAATGACACACCCTGTTATCCAAAGCACATTTCCAAGAGTATGGAAATCACATATAGTCATACCTCCCTGTTTGTAGTAATGCTGGCTCTCCAAAATACAGTATCAATCAGTTACATCAGAACTGCAGCAGTTGCGTGATCAGCATATCTTGACATGCATAGTGACTGAGTCTCAGCAGTTTCTTCTACACAAATCAAGGAGTAATATATGGCTTGTATTATTTTATTACAATCAGATTTACACATATATACCACAAAATGCTTTATATGAAAAGCATGAACATGCTCCTTTTTCACAGCTATTAGAGCTGTTCTTTGACTAAGGAATTGAGCCTTCACAAGCTCTGTCCAGATTGACTGACAGGGTATTGTGGTTTCTGTACAAATGGCAAGCCACTGATAATTGATTTTTCTACTGTGGTCAACTTACGTGGAAAGCCCACAGACACATATCTATATCTATTCTATAATGCTCCAGTTTTTATGTGAAAAGCTATAGTCCATTCACAACATTATCTGGAAGGCCTTGACTTATGATATGCCTTTAGAGGTCATTTTTCTTTTGTTTTAATATCTTATCTAGTTATTAGTGCATTTATGGCAGACTTGCCATTATTTATTCTTTCACAGTGAACATTTGCAGTGAACTAATCTCACAGTCACAGGAGATGGCACAGAAACTGACACCTTACCTTACCTGATATGCCTCATTTTGGGTTTGTATTTGATAGGAAACAAAACGGACCCACTGCCATGTCATCTAAGATCAATACACACACCACCCATCTGATCCCTCCTCGGACAATTGTGCCGGACAAAGGCGAAGACACAGACAACGGGGAGGACAGTATTAATAAAAAGTGAGCAGCAGGATTTTGCAGGCTTTAAAATTAGGCCGTAATGAAACAGCCTTGGAACAAATAATTTTTTCAATAATGTGAATTGTTCTTATTTATGTACTGACAGATAATTATTTTTATTTTTATTTATTTTTACAGATCTGATCGTCGTCCTGGCCCAGGGGTTCTATTTAACGTGAACAACAGCAATAACAATGACGAGTGAGCAAAGCTGATCTTCTAAAATGGGTCCTTTTACCTTTATGAAACGTGGTTTATGCCTGCACTGTATTTCATGAGTTACCCCTTGTTTCTGATTTCTCTGTGCAGGATAATCAGGATGATTAGTTTGGCCTAGTGGGTTACTTGTGAGCAGTCCTGCTTTATACTGCAGGGTTTACTTATTCAGCATGGGCAAAACTGTCTAGCCATATCCACAAAGAAATAAACATGTCCACTTTTATCCTGAATGATACTTTATCCTTCCATCTTTTATCTCTTTTGCAGTGAGAAAAAGGAAAAAAAGGAGAAAAAAGAAAAAAAGGAGTAAGAAATTCCTACTGTCAATTCAAATTTACTTCAGTGCAATGCAGTAAAATCATGACATTAATAGTTTGATTCTTTTTCAGCAAAAAGGAAAAGAAAGAGAAGAAGAAAAAGAAGAAAGAAGAGAAAGAAAAGCAGGAAAAAGAAAAAGAGAAAGAAAAGGAAAAAGAGAAAGAGAAAGAGAAGGAGAAAAAGGAGCCGTATGTTTTTAGGCTGAGATTCAATCCTATGACATTGAGCATGTTCACACATGTACAGAAATTAATCTTTAAATTAAGGTCTCAATAAAATAACATTTGGATCTGCTTCCTATGGGTATATATCATTATGGTTTGGCATAATAATTTGCAGAAAATAACTGTCAATATTGCTGATAATGTCAGCTACCATAAAAAACAAATAAATTACAGCCAATGCATGTAAAGAGCAAATTAATTCCAACAAAGCACATGTGGCCATGCACAACACATGTGATGCAAGTATTAAATTGAGGCCTTAGGCTTTTTTATTTAAAATGAAGAGAAATTACTTCATTGAATTCATTTATTTTCTATGTTTGTTTGGCAGGCCTAAGGAAATCTATGTTATTGACCCAGCGGGTAACACGTACTACCACTGGCTGTTTATCATCACCATGCCTGTGATGTATAACTGGATCTTAATCATTGCCAGGTAATATGAAATGTAAGAATGTTGATGTCCTGTCACAGCCTGTCATTGTAGTGAATTATGCATAAGATTATCCATCTTTAAATCATATATTCACTTGATAGCAGTGCTAATTAAAAGTAATAGCAAATGTGCCACAATAAAAACATTTTTTTCCTTATTACATTAACATGCTGCAGGAGCTATTTAAAGTATAAAGGCCTACTGGAGATGTTTGCCCTGAACAGCTCGAAGATATACGTTCCATTCAAATATAATAGTAGCAATCCCTGCTACGCGTAATAGGTTACAAAGTGTGGATATTCTAATGACAGTAAAGACATATCATAAACTTCCTGACACTTTGTGTGTTTCTAATTTAATTGCAGAGCATGTTTTGAGGAGTTACAACGTGAATACCTGATCTTTTGGTTCATCTTAGACTTTGTATCAGATAGCATATACCTGGCTGACATGGCATTCCGGACAAGAACAGGTGAGCTCATTGGCAGGGTCCAATTCTAATTTTCCCTTGAGAGGATACCAATAAAATTTAGTTTTACAAATAAATGTTAAAAAACATGCTCATTGAAAGACATAGTTTCAACATTAAGAACTTATGCATGATTTTCCCTGTTCTACATGCAGGATATCTGGAGCAAGGCTTGCTGGTCAAAGATGAACAGAAGCTGCGAGATCGATACGTGAAAAGTCTGCAATTTAAATTAGACCTGGTGTCAATGATACCGACTGACATCCTCTACCTGAAGTTTGGAGTCACCTACCCAGAAATCCGTCTGAACAAGCTGTTCCGAGTGAACCGCATGTTTGAGTTCTTCCAGCGAACAGAGACAAGGACCAATTTTCCAAACGTCTTTCGGATCTCCAACCTTGTCATGTACATCGTAATCATCATCCATTGGAATGCCTGTCTCTACTTCTCCTTCTCCAAGGCCATTGGGTTTGGAACAGACACTTTTGTGTACCCCAACATTTCTCACCCTGAGTTTGGCCGTCTAGTCAGAAAGTATGCATACAGTCTATACTGGTCTACCCTGACCCTGACCACCATTGGTGAAACTCCTCCTCCTGTGAAGAACTCAGAATATTTCTTTGTTGTCTTCGACTTCCTGGTGGGCGTGTTGATTTTCGCTACCATCGTCGGTAACGTCGGCTCCATGATTTCCAACATGAATGCTGCCAGAGCGGACTTCCAAGCCAGGATAGATGCCATCAAGCAGTACATGGCCTTCCGAAAGGTCACCAAGGACTTGGAGAAAAGAGTCATCAAGTGGTTTGACTACCTGTGGACAAACAAGAAGGCGGTGGACGAGAGGGAGGTGCTCAAATATCTGCCAGACAAGCTGAGGGCTGAGATAGCCATCAACGTCCACCTGGACACTCTTAAGAAGGTGCGCATCTTCGCCGACTGCGAAGCAGGTCTGCTGGTCGAGCTGGTGCTGAAGCTGCGGCCACAGGTCTTCAGCCCGGGGGATTACATCTGCAAAAAGGGCGACATCGGGAGAGAAATGTACATTATCAAAGAAGGGAAGCTGGCTGTGGTAGCAGACGATGGCATCACACAGTTTGTGGTTCTCAGCGATGGAAGCTACTTCGGTGAGATCAGTATTCTGAACATCAAGGGCAGTAAGGCTGGGAACCGCAGAACAGCCAACATCCGCAGTATCGGTTACTCTGACCTCTTCTGCCTCTCCAAGGACGACCTGATGGAGGCCCTGACGGAATACCCAGATGCCAAGGCCATGCTAGGAGGAAAAGGGAAGGCAGATCCTGATGAAAGACGGTCTGCTGGACCTGGAGGTCGCTGGGCAGGGGCCTGACCCTAAGGACATGGAAGAGAAGGTGATCAGGATGACCAGCACCCTGGAGGTCCTGCAGACTAAATATGCCCGGCTGGTGGCTGAACATGAGGCCACACAGATTAGACTCAAGCAGCGCCTCGCAAAGCTGGAGAAGAAGATAACAGACTCTGGGGGGGTGATCCTATCTGAGATGGTGGAACAAGAGGGAGAGAAGAAATAGATATAGGCAAAGACAAAACAGAAGTGGCAGCAATTAAGTTTTTATGAAACTCCTGAGAACTGCAGTGAACATTTTCTTGTGCTAATCCTATCATGGCATGTCGGAGTGTTAAAAATACAAATGACTGTAATTACGGAATTACAGATGTACTTTAGGAGGACCACTTGAAAGCATGAGGAATGTAAACAGTGGACAGTTCATTCACTGTGTTCATGAGAGCTGTTCAGAATAACAGAACAAGAACAATAATAAGGGAGTGTCACTCAGGTTAACTATACAAGCTGTCTGGCATGGGTATTTACCCATGGACCATCATGGTTGTTAATAGTTGTCACATAACCAAAGGTAAAAACACACATTGTTCAACATTGATATTATTTTTTCATCTACTATTTTCTCATTAAGACATTAACATTTATTGTTCAGCTTTTTATAGGTGCATCAGACCTCAGACCTCAAGATGCAGCACCACTTTGGGCAGGCTTTCAAAACCAAGAAAATACATCATTTTGAATTGACCTACAGCTATAAATATCATAAAATTGTTAATGTAATAATACTATTATTATTACATTATAATCACTATTGTTGTTCCTATGACTACCACCACTTCTATTACTACTAAAGATGAACATACCTGATAGGAATGAACCTTTGTTCAAGTTATGGCAGCAAAGGCAGCCCCTAAGGACATGTAAGGTCAGACAGTCCTTAAGCTGCAATGCCTTTAAACCAGGTTTGATGAAGCCGCTATCAAAAGGTAAGGCTGACAGGAACTGTATAGCTTAACAACAGTAGTTTTGCTTTGATATCAGGAACATGAAATTATATTTTGGGGATATATGAAAAGGGGGTGCTGCTGTAGTATTGTATGATCAAATATTTAGAAAAGGAAAAAGGGCAAAATAAAACCAACACTCATTCAATTACATTAATTCCCTTAAATCAGAATCTAGAATTATGGCACATAGGTTAAATTATTTGCCATCAAACACACTACCGTCAAAAAGGTAGTTTTGCTGAATCGTTTGTAAATACTCACTTACCTGTCCTTGTAAAACACCAACACAAAATAAATCTGTAAAACTTATGCTTTTGAGATTGCTCCATATTGATGGTATGATACATTTCAGCAGTGCAAAACATTGAATCTTTTTTTTTTTTTTAAATAAACTCCATTCCTTTTACAACAGGTAAAAGATTTTAATATCAAAGGGATGTCACAATGTTCGTAGACTATATGTATACTGGTGTTCATTGAAAAAAATACTGGGTATTAATAATGATAGTGAGCATGTCTGCTCTCAATGGACATGTGTGGTGTTCTATATGCTTGGAGTTTGTTTGGCATTACAGAAGAAGCATCACAGATTTAAAATGACACCATGTATGAGCACTCTTTATGAAAGAACTGCCTTGAATACTGTCTGCATTTAGATGTTTGGTTGTTAGGCTTAAATACATTGGTGATGATATTGGCTACCTGGGTAGCTGTGCCACTGGACTCAGTAAACAATTGGCAGATTGAATAATAATTACTGGTATCATGTTTTTTGCTGCTGCTGTACAATAAAGAACACCTGGCCAAGACCATGACATTGCAGTCTCTAATCTAAAGGCAAGTTGTGCTTGCTTTATTTCTGCAGAAGGTAGAGATAAATATTGGTCAAAATAAATAAGGGTATAAGTTTCTGAAGGATTTGAATTGATTTACTGGGGATGTCAGATCCACTTATTTGCTCAAAATAATATTAAATTTAATATACAACTAAATTCTCCTGGAAAATAGTTTATTGTAAGCCCAGATTGTGACTTGAAATTTTATTTTTAGTTTTTCATTCATAAACTTTATATATTTTCGCTTAACGTAGACTACCATAGGAAAATTATTTATGATCTCACCAACGCTGAGAAGCTTCTATTTTAAATATACATGGCGTCCATTAGCCGTAGGCTTTTTTCGAGAGTCACGTGGTGTCATCCATGGAGTCCTTCAAGGCTCTCACGAAAAAGTCGCCCGTGGGAAACATATCCCAAAGTATGACACGTTGCAGGTGCCAGGACTCTCTACAACGGGAGTTGTAGTTTTATTGTCCATACTTGCTGTAGTGAATAAGGGGCTGAACTACCTTAAGGACTACATTTCCCGGAACACATCTTCAGCGAACGAAGCTTGCGCATGACAAATGATGATTCCACGAATGAGTGGCAAGTGAAGTCTGGTAGGTAGATATTTTCTTGAATGGAAAATTCTGTTAAATTAAAAAAAAAATGGTTCAACATTAAAGCACGTTAAGCTCCATAACATACTGCACCATAAGAGAAGAGTGTAATGATCCATCCTTGGTTTTATACTCTTATATAACGGTAATATCAAGTGCTTGGTTCATGTTACCTGGCGATCTGAGTGGTTGGCTAGTTAGCTAACTAGTTAGCTTGCAAATGTTAAGTAATATTAGTGAGCTAAAAATAATGGCATTATAGTAATAGCGAGCTAACTAGTTATGCACGTTTAATGAGATTCACACAGAGTAGTGCAGCAAGCTAGCTTGCACGGTGATCAGTGTTGGGTCAAGTAACATAGCTATCTAGCTCGTCATTTTCACAGCTAGTTCATAGCGTGTTCATTTGAAATGGTAGCAAACTGTCTATGACATGATTATCTGTCCAGCATCACGGGCTTATCTTTGATATGGACATTTGATATAGAAGAAAATGTGTGCTCTAATCTACGCTGAGCCGTATGTCTAATACGTGGATAGTTAGCACTACAGAACGGTCATGTGGTAGCGGAATTGGCGAGCTGGATAACTTAGCTAACTCACTTAAATGGGTAGCTCCATGGACATGGGTTTTAAATCATTTGGTAGGTTATGGAATGTGGTGACTACTTCTGTCTAAAGATAACCATTTGAAATTGCTGTAGCTAGCGCGACGTTCACCTTAGGCAAGGGTAGTAATTTATTTATTAAATAAATGTACATTTAGTAGTTTGTGTTTTCCGTATGTGTCAGCTACTGTAAGGCTTATTTGTTTGGTAGCTAGCTACCTCAAACAATTCACATGCCAACTTTACCAAGAAAACCTGCATGTGACGTTACGTAAGTGCTTTGGTCAGCCGTTAAAAAGACAAACTGCTAATTCAGCTTAAATTGGGAAATAAGTTTTTGCACACTAGCTACCCATACGGAAATTAAACGTATTTTAATATGCTCTGAGAAGTATGTTGTTCTGCCCAAGAATATATTGTAAATATAATGAAATAGATGCAAAAAATAAAATGTTACAATATACAACAATGACAATATGTACATATTTAAATATATTAAAATATACTAATCCATGTGTCAAAGTGTTAGCTTTTTGAATTGGTGTATCCCCCTGAATGACATAATATCCTACATTTATCCGTGTGTAAATTTACACTGACAGCATATGTCAATTGGTATTAAACTTTAGTAACTGTGAACTGTACTTGGAAAAAAATGGCGATCAGGTCAGATTTGTATGTCACTATTTTTTTAGTGAATTCCTCAGATGAAAAAGCCTTGTTTGCTACCCCATGTTTTGGAGTACTAGGCCTAATATGACTGCACATATTTCAGGAAATCTTAACTCTGTTGTAAGATGTTTTTGGCAAGTCACACTTCTGGCTAATGCTGTAGAATTTGAACACTTTGGAAATCTTGCCAATTCATGACCATATTTCATAAAAGGCAAAAATGATAAAAATGCCACATTTTATTTGACATATTTTGAGCAATATGCTCCGGTTACCTTACAGTTATGCCGTAACTGTGCCTTTTTTCCTGCATTCTGTAGGAGATAGCCATGGAGCCAGCATGGCGACAACAGGGCAGAGGGAGGGGCAGGGGTCAGACTAGACCTCAAGCCCAGCAGGATGCTGAAACTCATAGGTCCCAGAGAGAGAGAGGAGCTCAGCAGAACAGCTCCTGGCCAGAGAAAGGCAGAGGAGTAACCCCATCAGCAGCACCTGAACCCCTGCCAAAGAAAGGTCAGCATTCTCAACCTCGGCTCACTTCAAAACGTTATGTTGCCACTATTCATTTGATACGTGGGATTCTCATAAGCAGATTATTTGTATTTGACAGAGCTGTCATCTCAGTCCAAGTTTGAGGAGATCCGGAGGTCCAACCAGGCGGCCGCTCAGAGGTTCACAGAGAGCCAGTTCAGCTCTTCCTCTGATGAAGAGGAGGATGAGGAACAGAATGGAAAGCATATGAAGATTGTGGACTCCACATTTACGACATACACTCATCAGACAGGTGTGCTTAAGATAATGCTTTTTATGTGTACAAATCCAATGAAGTTAAGAGATGCTTGTGAAATCTTGAAAAAAGTAGAGTAGAAATGGTTTATTTTATTTCAAATAGGCACTAAGAATAGTGGAAGATTTGCGTCTGTTGCTGTACTGGCTCTTGTCTGGTTAGCCAGTGAGATTGATTCTTTGAAGTGCCTTTGAGGATCACTTCACCCTTGTCAGACGGCTGGATTTATTGTGTTCACAATGCTGTTGTTGCCTTGTATCGTTTTAAGAGTGCACTTATGTTGTAAATTGCATTTATGAATCTCAGCCATTTTACAAATTTAAGAAGCTACCATCCAATATTCATAGAATTGTGTACACTTGAATGATATTCAATCCAATTAAATTCAATTCAATTCAAGTCAGTTTTATTTGTATAGCGCTTTTTACAACACAAGTTGTCGCAAAGCAGCTTTACATTGTTCCCAGGCCTGAGACCCCCCTGTGAGCAAGCCTGAGGCAACAGTGGCAAGGAAAAACTCCCTAACTAACAGGAAGAAACCTTGAGCAGAACCCGGCTCTGAGGGGGAGCCCATCTGCTTATGGCCGGCACTGGGCGGATAGAATTAGAGAAAGACTTAAAGTTGTACAATGTACTTTTAAGAAAATTTGAGTTGATAGACAGCAGTAATTAACAATAGAGTAATTATAAAATCTATCCTAGATGTCCGGTTCTTGGCACGCAGTTGGCTTGATGGGCAGGGCAGCGAGGTAGCAGGACTGATATTATTAACAGGAGCATTTTTTATGATTTTCAGCCAAACTTTAAAATAAAGCATTCTAATGGTTTTGACCATTTGTCAAAAGATAATGAGGAGGACTAACCTGAACCATTTTCTTAACTATCAGCATATGATTGGAGAATTGATGTGTGAAATAGTGCTAAATCAGCCTGTTCTGACTGGAGACTGCTTGATTGTTCTGTCACAGGTGGAGATGCTACAGATTTGGAGCGCACCAGGCAGTATTTGAACGATGCGTTTCAGGCTGGGGCCATTACCTGCCTCATCTGCATAGCCTCTGTGAAAAGGAATCAGGCGGTAGGGCTAATGATATTGGATTTGAAGGGATCAGCCCAGAAATCCAGAGCTAACATGTACCATAAAGTATTTAGTTTATTCCGGAGTTTTTATGTTATTTTTGACAATAGTTTGCTGATGTCTGCTATTTTCCCAGGTGTGGAGCTGCTCTGGATGTTACTGTATTTTCCACATCCCCTGCATTCAAAAATGGGCCAAAGACAGTGTTTTCCTTGTGTCCTCAGTAACAGATGATGACTTTGGTACAAAACAGCACCCATGGCCATGGTAAGATAACCACGTCCACTAACAGCTGAAAGCATATCCATAAATCATATGGGATACTGCTTACGTTGTTAACAGCAGCTCTTCAATGTTTCTCCCCTGCCTAGCCCTAAGTGCCGCTATGAGTACAAACCCCAGCAGACACCCAACAGGTACTACTGCTACTGTGGGAAGGTGGAGGACCCACCCTTGGACCCTTGGCTGCTGCCGCACTCCTGTGGACAGGTGTGCGACAGAGAATACAAACCGGCATGTGGACACAGGTGTCTGCTGCTCTGTCACCCAGGTATGCAAATACTGCCTCACATCTATAGGTGGATTAGGGTCAATCTGAATAATGTCACTGGTTTGGCTGCAACATAAATGAAAAAACAAGGTGTTGGTTCTGATCTCAGACAGTGTATAACTAGCCTACTTGTTATCTATGAGCAGTTGGCATCTCTGAATTTTTTTCCATTGGTTGAAGCGCTTGTCGTCCTATGGACTGTTGGCATCTCATATCCCCCACAATACTTTATACCATCATTAGAATGAATGCATTTTCTGAGGAAGAATAACCCATTGAGAAGTTGTGTTAAATTATGTGGTACCATTTGTCTGCTTGGAGAAATGTTATCTTGAGGGGTCTGAGCATTTATCACTACTCAGTTGCTGTGCTGTATATCTTGAGCCCTTGGCTGAGTGCATGGCCCAACATTGGCCAGAGAGCGCCTGCCCTCCTACTCTGTATTAGAGGGCACAGAAACAGAAAGCACTCAGATCATATTTCAATACAGTTCTTGTTCCCTTTGATCTGCATGTTAGGTCCGTGCCCTCCCTGCCCAAAGATGGTGTCAGTGACTTGTCTTTGTAAAAAGGCCAAGCCGGTGCCCAGGCGCTGCAGTGCCAAGGCCTGGTCCTGCCAGCAGCGCTGTGGAAGAGTCCTGCCCTGTGGGCAGCACCCCTGTGAAAACTCATGTCATGCAGGTAAGACAGGCCACCAGCAAGGCTCATGTCATGTAGATAGGATCGACCACTGACAAGAGTCATGTCATAAAGGTATAATAAACCACTGGCCTGACTCATGTCATGCAAGTAAACTAGACTAACTAGTAGGAAGGATAATGGCATGCAGATGATGTGTGATAGATCATGGGGAAAATTCATTGCACACATTGGTATGCTGTGTATGCTGCATTCTGTTTAATGTAACACTATCTCAATTAGACTGCCTCAGAGTACTTACCAGGAGTTTAATAAGGCAGATCTCATGAGAGGATTCTTTGAAGGGCTTCTGTTATAGTTTAGTTAATAAAGGTGCGTAATGGGATGTGCTTTTAAACACGCTTTCTCTCTCCATCTTCTCAGAGGACTGTGAGCCGTGCCCCCGGGTCAGCGTCCAGCGTTGTGTCTGTGGCAGAGAGGTGTCCGAGAGGCTGTGTGCCAGTCCTGTCTGGCACTGCCAACAGGTGCCAGCTCCCTGCCGTCTACACTCCTACTCTCTCACATCTCCAGCGTGTTTGTATTATCAAATCGTTTTCACAGTCTTGATGACTCAGTGTGCAGCTGTTTAAAGGCAAAGGTGCCCAATCATGCTCCCTGTAGACAAGAGTTCAGCCAGTTTTCCTGCTTTCTTTAATTTGCCAACAGTCCCAGCTGGCTGCAGTTGTTAAATTGGATCACTTGAGGTCATACTCATATTAATTCTCAGACTAGAAATTGAACACAGTATATGATTGGAGGTACTCCTCTGTTTGTTGTCATCAAATACGCAGTGTCAATCTTTGACATAGAGACACAGGAGATATGGATGGATTCATGGGACGTTTCAGGAAAACATCAGTGGACACATGCCTGTTTCCCCTTTTTATGCGGTCCAGGTGTGTGGGAAACCTCTGCCATGTGGGAACCACACATGTGAACAGGTGTGTCACTCTGGGCCATGTGGAGAGTGCCCTCGGTCAGGGAACAGGGCTTGCCCATGTGGCAAGAACAGTAAGTACAAAGCATAGGGTCTGTTGTTCTCTAAAAGACTGTGGTTGTTTTTCACCTCTGTTTTCTTGCTTGTGCTGCAGTCGTGTCATTAAATAATGGTGTTAAATGCAGCCTATTCCGCTTTCCCACTGTCTTCCTTTATATGTGTGTAATGAATATGAATTGATTGTAAAACAGTTGCCGTATGGCCTTTTCAGAGTGCTCCCTGCCCTGCACTGAAGATGTACCCACTTGTGGAGACACCTGTGACAAGGACCTGGATTGTGGCCTTCACACCTGCTCCATGCGCTGTCACCGAGGGCCCTGTGAGACATGCCGTCAGGTGAGAATGCCTCCAGGTGCTTTTTGAGTTACATCAGAGTGGTGGTGTTTTTAGGGGGAGTAAAAGCCTTCACACTGTGAAATCTCCTCCTTTGTTCTCTTGAAATTGTCCATTTGCTGCATGTTTCTTTAAGGACAACTGATAGTTTTCCCCCTATGCAATCCTACAGACATGGAACTCATGCTTTTCCTTGCCACTAGATGGTGCAAAAGCACAGATCTTTTTGCCTTTTTATCTTCCTATATTGTTTTCTTGTGTGTGTAGTTGCTGGGTAGTTACAGTGAAGTCGCTGAGGTTAAGTCGTAAATAATGTCTAAGGCATGTCTCTACTCTGTGACTTCCTCATGGTCCCTCTTTACAGAATTAATGATGGAAGCACTAACAGAAGAGCCTGTATACATTATTTATAACATCTTAGCATCATATACAGTGACTGAAGTTAGAGATGTCTAATATTCATGAATTCAGATTATATAAACTTAAAATGATCGGAACTGTTTTTTTTTTTTTTTCTCGAATAAAAAGTTATTTTGTAGGGTGTGTACATGGGCTATAGTGATTTAACAGATTACACACCAAAACTTTGATCGGCAGTACTGAATATATGAAACTTCATAGTCTGCATTTTAATTAATCATAGTAATTTTCTTAAAATGTAGGGAAAAATTTATTTAAAAATGTAGGGAAGCGTCATGTATAAATTGTTAAATGTTTAACCCCATGGCCTTTATGAATAACTCAGGGGGTAGGGAGATTAATGGCATGTCTAGCAGCAGCACTCTACATCACAGTTACCCCAGCTGGCATTATCTCAGACTCCATTACGAACAGTGTGACAAACCCCCATCTGCGGCCTATTCTTTCTGTCTGCTGCAAACTCATTCACTTAGATTAGAGGCCAGAAATGTGCAGTTTCAGTTTTGGCAGTTTATTCACTGATTTGTAAAACACCATGGTCTGATTTGTGTTTGAAACCACAGCTGGTTTGAAACCACCAACAAGAGGTTTGACACCTCTTTACTTGCTATAGATGACTTTGCAGATTTGGTTTTGTCAGCAAAACAATGATACAGGCTTTCTCTTTTAGTGTTATACATACAGTACCAGTCAAAGGTTTGGACACACCTGATGAAGATAATGGGAAACATGCATTCAAAGACGTTTTGATCTAAAGACTTATGCTTAAATGCTTGAAATTTGTTTCTTAGGCATCAACTTCACTATTTATATTTGTCTATGTATGAATTTCTTTCCAAAATTTTTTAAAAATATTTTTTGCCTACTTTGAAGAATCTAAAATATAAGATACTTTTTTGGTCATTGCATAATTCCATTTGTGTTATTTCATAGTTTTGATGTTTTTACCATTACTCTAAAATGTTGAAAATTAAGAAAAGCCCTTCTATGAGCAGGTGTGTATAGGTGTCTATGAACAGAAACATTTTTCAGTAAGTAGGGCAGATCTGAATCTACAAAAAACTATGTGAGTATTAGCTTTAATATAAAACTTCTACAAAGTTTTCATCTGAAGTCATGTTTTTTTCTTGTTTGTAGCATTTTGTCTCTTTTTAGAGTTTATTCAGAAATGCTTATTTACACAGGGTTGTGCATTTTGTCCTTCAAAAGACTGTTGCCCTTTGTTTATGGTGTTTTGCCAGGGTATACAGGTTTAACTTGATGTCTTACTAGCACATTATTGATTTTGGAATACTGTGAGGTCCTCACTGATGTGCACATTTATTGTTTTCATTTCTGAGAGTTCTAATTTAGCTGCTGAAGTACCTAGATTAGCTTGCTGACCAGAACGTGATGAATATTTGTCATTTCATGTCAAATCTGTGTCCAGCTAGTTAAGTAATCTAGTTAGGCATGTTTTTCTGATGACCGATGACAAGTTTGCTGCTTGTGAGTTGCGTACTGCACCTTTTGTTGGATAGTTTTACCTAGTTAGATACAACATAGTGTGTTAATTATAACACAGTACAGCTCCAGATGGCAGTTCCTTTAAAAGTTTTAACACCTGCTGCTTACACATTGCCTTGGATTGACTACTTGAGGTTGGAGAAGTGTAGCTAATGTAATTTACTGTCAGAACTTTAACCCGGGTACAGAGTTTGGACAGTGTGTATTTTCAATGATCTCCTTCAACACCAACTAACTAAAAGCAGTACTCATTCGACCGTGTCTTTCTTCTACTTACCCACAGGCTAATTATCCCATGGCTCATGCATTTCCCTACAAAACCACACCACTAAACATGCAGGAGAGACAATATAGAGATGCAATGAGCTCTACCAGACATGCACAGTTGTGCTAGCTAGCCACAACTATGCCAGCCCTGCACGTGCACACATTACAACGTTCACCTTGTTTTGTAAACCCGCTATATTTGGTTGAAGTGTTCTTTAATCAACTAAAGCTGTAGTTGCTTAGTGGATTAACAGGACTCACTAATCCCCACCACCCTAACATTTACAGCTTTTTTATGTTGGGTAGGAAGTGGAGAAGCAGTGCCGCTGTGGGAAGTACACCAAACACATGCCGTGCCACAAGGAGTACCTCTGCGAGTCCAAGTGCCCCAAGACTCGGAGCTGCCAGCGCCACCAGTGCAAGAGGAAGGTCAGTACCAGGAACGACATGCCCTCTTCACTGGAGAGTACGCAGGGCTTTGTACTTCATCGTAATAGACATTGCTTTGTCTCCCTGTCCTTGATTTTTGTTTTTTTTAGAAGCTGCTTCGCTGAAGTGCGGAGTGCTCTGTCAGACCCTGTGTCTGTCAGTTTCTCCAGCTAATTAGAGAGGCTTCATTAATTTACAACTCTGTACGCATGTGATAAATGATTGATTCTAGAAGTTCATTCACCGCCCCTCTAATATCCGCTCATGGGTAATGTCAAGTTAAATTTCTTTAAATAATTTAAAGTGTGTATTCTGTTGAAACTTATGTTAAATGATTCACTGTAGGTTGTTAACATCCCACTGCTCTTGTGTTGATGCTATGAAAGCATGGAAGAACACAGTGCAGTCAGTGTTGTCCTTACAGCTCACACTTTACTGAAACCAAGTGCCTGACATATGAGCAATAATAATAAATTTTATTTGCAAAGTGCCTTTCAATTAAGACTCAAGGTGCCCTCCATAAAAAAACAAGTCAAATCAAAAGTCAAGTCAGAAAAGAGTGTCTCTCCGCACTCTGAAAACACCAAGAGCTCAGCGATATAACAAGTGAAGTTTGATCTACAGTGAGGGTGTCGATGAGTCTTCACAGCCTCCGCTGGCATTTCGCACAAAGGAGCGGCATGTGTGAAAATACTTTGTGTTTGCAGTGCTGTCCAGGGAACTGCCCTCCGTGTGACCAGAACTGCGGTCGCACCCTGGGCTGCAGAAACCACAAGTGCCCCTCCGTCTGTCACCAGGGTAAGACCTCACCGCAGTTGCACTTGTACTTTATTTCACTAGTCTTTTCAGGCCCAAAGATGAGACTTACACATACTTACCCTGATGAAATGTGAATCAGAAATCCTTAATGCTGCGTCTGCCTGGAATGTTGGTGGAGTTGAGGAGTTAAGAGCTTCACAGTCTTCTCCTCTAATGCTCGGGGACCCCGACTGTTGACCTCCTCCACCATTCCAAATGAAACCAAGTGAAAGTAATATGTCCTGCCGAAGCATGCCAACTGGCAGCATTTGCTAATTAATAATAATTAATGATGGAAGCTATGGGGCTGAGGTGAAAGGTGGGTTTCCAGGAGCGATGTGAAGTACCACAGTACTGCACTCTCACCGTGCCCTGTGTCAAGAAACCATGGATATGTTTGGATTAAATCAGTATTCTTGTTTTTGAGGAAAAGCAGCATGTGTCTTTTTTCCTTAAGAGATTATTTTAGATGGCTGGTATGAAAAGGTGAAGGGCCATTGGTCAAACCAAGGACATTTCCTAATAACTGTGTAGACAATAGACAGATTTAGCGCTGTAATGTTTGGTTTCATGTTGCTTCTCAAAGAAGACTGTAAATAATGGATTGCTTCCCAGAGTCTTAATTAACATTCAGATTAGAGATAAAGTGAATAGTGAATAGAATTGGCTCATTTATATTTCATGTGATATTTCATTTATTGACCTTTAGCTGCATGTCCCTGAAAGAGCTGGATATAGCATTACAAAATGCAATGGTTTATTAAGTGTAGGGATTATAGACTCAGGCCTTCCTGAGTCTTTTATATAGCACATCTGAATAAGTGGAAAAGGGCATATGGTAGAAAGGGACAACATTGTGTTCAGAGCTGTGCAAAATGTCACATGAGCATAACATTCATGACTTATCATTGGGTTTGAAGTTCTGGCTAATCTGTAATGGACAGTATGTCAGGCAGCCAACGGTTCACAGCTTGTAAGTGCTTATAGTTACTTTAAACAACACCATTTTCAGGTAATCCTTGGTTAAACCTGTACATGAGTTTCTGTAGCTCTGTAAGCAAGGGATAATGGTAATGTAATGACAGAAATGAAGTGAGAAGTTTGCAGTTTACTATAGTATGGGATGGTTCAGAGTTTTTCCCCTGGCCAGTAGTGTCAGTTGTTCATTTAAATTCACCCTTACGTTCATTCCCAATCTATATGGAGGGCTCCATGGCCTGGCCTTCCAGTTTGAGGACAGTAAAATTGGGTGTGATGGATAATCAGATTTCTGGGATGGTTTGACAGGGAGCTGCTACCCGTGCCCAGAGACAGTTGAGGTGAAGTGCCAGTGTGGCGCCACATCCCTGACTGTGCCCTGCGGGAGGGAGAGGAGCACCAGGCCCCCCAGGTGTAAAGAACTGTGCAGGTGAGGTGCAGGGCTACTGAAGCAGGGCTCAGCCTTCCCCTCAGTCTGATTGTAAAGCGCAGGAGAAGCTCTTTGGTTTGCCAAAGGGGGATGATTGCTCTGAATGCTGTGTCAAAGCTTTTACAAAATGGAGGGTTTGTGTAGTAATATAGCTGATTTCTTTTTTTACCAATAGCAGATCAGTTCTTGTATATAATCAGATTTTGAGCATTACAAGGTTAAAGTAGAAGTGTATTGTGCATTGATTTTCATGGAGCTGCTGTGCGCCGTGATGCTTGCTCTCCTAATAAAGAAGAAAAGAGTAAAATAAATCTCAAAGGTTGCTGTGCCCTTGATAGTCATATCGTCAGGATAATTAGACACATCTTTGGGCCGAGACTTGACTCAAGGACATTTCTCTGGAATAAACAGCGACAGGCCAACTTAAACCTGCCCTCAAAGTGTCCTGTCAGGCTGATATATTATAGGATCTTAAAGGTTTATCACTTTTTTATAAGGGTGTGCGGGGCAGCTCCTTGCACGATTGGCAGGCGGTAGAGCACTTACCGCGGGTGGGCACAGGTTGTGAAGGTCGTGTGGCGTTGTGGGATGTCCAGACAACCAGTGCATAGCGGAAAATGCCAAAAGGCCTCTCGCTCTTGTCTGGACAGGAAGGCGCCAACGTGTCACCACCCCAGTCGAGAGAAGCACCGCTGCCACTTCGGAGCCTGCCCGGCCTGTCGGCAACCCTGCCAGCGTACCCTGGAGAAGTGCGGGCACGTCTGCCCCGCCCCCTGCCACGACGAGGTCATGGTGAAGAAGACCGACCGGGTAAGAGCGGCACCAGCGTGGCACCGCAGACCAGGGCGCTGCTCATTAGCAGTACAGGGGGAGCACGTCCTCCTGAAGGACGCGGGGAATTTGTTTAATGGGCCGGTGGCTGTGTTTTCCATTACGCTAAACTGGCACGAAGGCACGCAAGTGCGCATGCATCTGGCTCTTTAACTCCCCTCGGCAACTGGAATTCAGGAATTTGCCACTGTGTCCGAGTTAAATGCGAGCTACACCTGTTACTGTTGAGCCGGTCGCGCTGTTTTGCCGCAGTGAGCTCTCGAGAGACCGATCTGGTACTGCGAATGGGAGCATAGCCAGTTAGCCTTCGCTGCACGTCCGCCATGCTGGCTCCTGTGTAGCAGTTAAAGGTGAATCTGTGTTTCAGGCCCAGCTTGCAGGCCCCTGGGAGCAGCCATCGGAGCCAGCCTTCGAGCGCAAAGCCCTTCCCTGCCCTCCCTGCCAGGTCCCCATCCCCACGTAAGTATCCCGTCTGTGGCTCTGCGAAAGGCACCCCATCTGTAATGTTTACATTACATTATTACATTATTGTTCTTTAGCAGACGCTCTTATCCAGGTTACAATTCTTACATGTTATACAGTTATACAGTTATACAGCTGAATATTTACTTTGGAAATTCTGGGTCAGGTACCTTGCCCAAAGGTATAGCAGCAGGGAATCGAACCAGGAAGTACAAACCCTACTCCTTACCATTATGCTACACAGTTGGCGAAAATAATACAGATGAAGAAAATATACCTGTTGACCCGAAGCCCCAAATAGTTCCAAACACATTTTTTACCCTTAATAATATTAAGCAATATTACAAACACTTCCCATTTGTTTTGTTTGTTAAGCATCACCTTAAAAGTTTCAACAGAAATTTCTGGCATGGGTATTTGTGGCAGACTGCATTCAAGCCCATTAAAAATGCTATGTCTCTGAGTTATTGTAGTAGAACTGACTTCCACAGTTTCAGGTACAGCTAACGAAAAGATTGTTTATACAAAATACAATATACAATAACTGTTTTCATCAGATGTTGTTTGTCACAGTATTGCATGGCCACATTAACTTGAACATTATTTTGATCACTCTTAGGGTGAGGGGCACAAACGCATTCCATGTGTAAGATGTATATAAATACAACTTATCTATGAGATCTGCCCGGTGATTTTTATTGACAACAAAGTAGAGCAAACATGAAGCCATCTGCGATTATGTCCATGATTTGATCATCGCTGAGGTCAATCGTGGCCACTCCCGCCTTATAGATAGCTACAGCGCTTCCCCCTCCGTGCTACCCGTTTCTGTTCCCGGATCTCGCGGAAAAGCTCTGTTTTAACAGCAGTATTTCATCACGGTTCCAACACAAACTGCGTGCGGCCGAGCCTGCGGTCGTTTGACGCACTGAGGCCGGGGATCAGCAGCTCCACATGTCTCCCTCTGTTCTGTGTGTGCTCTTTGTTCGTGCTCCGTGGAAATGCCCCCTCCGTGAGCTAAAACAGCACTTGTGTTTACTCTCCGCAGGGCCTGTCTTGGGAAACACGAGGTGAGTCCTGGGCTGCACGTGTGTTTGCATGGGCTGCTGAATCGGGCCACCGCCAGAGGCCTCTGACAGGGCTGTCTTTAAAACCTTATCTGTTATAAAGGTATGGGTTTAGTCTGTTGGTGGCTGAACGTATAACTTTGCGGGTAAGTACTCAATACAAAGAAGAAAGCCAAGCTAAACTTAAATGGAAGAAATTGAGGGAGTCGAACGTCATTGGCAACAAATCTGAAAAAAGTACTACGGGGTTTGTTCTCCATAATCACACAGTGTGCTTGTTGTTTTTTGTTCTTGTGGTTTGCATATGTTGACCTTTTTTTGAGAAAGTGGGTCTTTCAACATTTCGCAAAGTTTTATGAGCATTGTTATGTCATTGTGCTTTCATTATTCCAGTGTACACTGACTAGTGTTTATATTAAATACATAATTTATATGCATAGAATGCTTTTTAGCAGGGGGTGTTAAATGGTCAGTTAGCCTGCTGTCATCACAAGGTGAAACTTTGAAACAAGAAGATGAATTGTATCAGTCAAGGCATTATGCCAGAGCTGTGTGTGGAACACTTTCAGTAACAAATTCCCTGAGATCGCTATCAAAGCCAAAACCCCCTCCACAATTCGATCCTCAGCAATAGAAAATGAAGACGATACAAGTACGCCAAAACGGTTCTGCTGTCACTCACCTATGTTGTCCTTTTAACACCCGTTTTGACCCTGCGAAGATAGAAGTTGTTGAGTGAGTACCGAAATGGAGATAGACTCTCCGAGATAGACGCTCGGAGCAGTGAAAAAGAACAGGGCCAGTGGAGATGCAGACGCTGGCATTGTGCAGCCTCAAGTCAACAATAGATGGATGTCCGGGGCTAAAGTGCAGTAGAGGTGCGTGGTGATGAGAAGTCAAAGGAGTAGCGGAGATAAGATCCCCGCGGCAGTGCCTCCGTAAATGGCCAGAACCTGCCCCTCATTGTCTTGGCCAGCTGCAGATGGAGGCACAATGGAGCGTGAGAGATAGAGAGCGATGTCTATTACATATTCCTCTGATAAGGGAAAGGTCACTGCCTTCCTTTCATGGACTCGCAGGGGTTGGCATAATTGTTATTTTGTTCTAATCACATTTGCTCGCTCGAAATGTCATCTCCAGAGGAACAAGTTTGCTGGGAGGAAGTCTAGAGAACGCATTCTGAGCCAATGGGAACATAGTAAAACACAGGAAAAGGGGAAATAAAAAAACATTTGTTCTTTGCGTTTCGTGGGAAGAAGACTCCTCCAGGAGACATTGACAGTGCTCAGTAATTAGAAACCTCCTACTACACATGCTTGGCGTGACGGAAGAGTCTCAGAGTAAATCATTTAAAGATAAGCAGCTAGCATCGCTGAGAGCATGTCCAGCTTCGGATAGTGAAAGCATCTGTTTGTTGGCGCTCTGTTTGTTTGAAACTGTCATTTACCAGTTTGCAGGCCCCACAACCCCCAGTAGCTCTCGCTGCCCCTAGTGTTTGCCTGTTTGGCCTCCTTGGTAGGTGATGTTCCCCACCCCCCACTTGCCTGTGTATGTTTTACTTGTACTACTCTAGGAACACTGCTGTGTTCCCAGAGCTTGACCATTACCCCGCACTTAGTGAAGCTTGTGATTTTACTCTGATTTTTAATTTCCACCCCTATTGGCCTCCAGATTTTCAGGCGAACTTCACAGTAATGCATAGGGGTCTTACCTAAACCCATGAACTAACCGAGACTCACTTTGAGAGAGTAAGTCCGTTTGGCGCATATCCATTCTGTGTACTGCTCAGTTGCAGAAATACCCATGAGATTTACACAGGGACAGGTGTTGAGTAGATATTTTAAATAGTGTATCTAGGCACCAAACACTCTGAGGTTTTGTGTAGTTTTGCATGTGCTTATCATATTCTCCAAATGAGATGAAAGGGCTTATCACCAGTATGTAGTCTGTCTGTTTTACAAGGCTTGTGTTGGGTGGTGTTGATGAGATTAGTTTCAACAGGTTTAGTGGTGAGGGCAGGCCATTAACATAATCTAGGCTTTTCAGATAGTCAAACAGGTTGTCAGTGTGTTCTGCTCAACTGAGGAGCTATTAGGTCAAAGCTTCCCCTCAGTCATATTTTAGTCTTTTGTAGTTGTTTACTTCAGAAGTGATTTGATCACTGAAGTTAAATCTAGCCTCTTGACCTGTAGAACATACACATGTAAGGCTTACATTTCATAGAAACAGAAAAGAAAGAATATTTTCATTTCATGGCATTGAAAGCGAGAGATCTAATATTATTCATTTATTAGAAGTGCTTATCCAGTAACGGTATAACCAACATTGTTCCAGTTGGAGCTGACCATGTTCTCCAACAGGTGATACATTTTCAAATACTGAAAAAAATAATTGTGGGACTTGTTATAATACACTGTTTAGTTGTTATATTACTGTACGCAAGCATTCGATTTTATTTACAATTTCACTTTTTTAATACTTTGCTGTGCAGCAGTGGCCTTTGCCCCTTGTTGTGGAAAAGCTTACTTACCTTCTGCACTTAAGTGGGTATCACTGTATTCAGTATATTCTTTCATCCATTGTGGTATGTGAGACAACAAACCAAATGTATCCAGTGTCCTTCAGTGTACGGACTAAAACACTTAACTGTTCCTACTATATGGAGAGGGAGCTGAAAGGCTGAATCGGGAGTGTTGTTTTCTCTTGGCCCTTAAAACCCTCAGTGCATTTTCAGCACTTAATCTGTTAACTAGAAACTTTCACACAACATTATCATAGTGATGGCATTCTGGCTGGGTCAGGCTGAGGTTTATGAGTTTTTTAAGTTAATAAAGTACAAGGGAGGCTTTGTTGAACTCCACTGAAGACTAATTAATCAGACATTGAAGAGCTCCCATGCACATTTTGCCAAAAGCAACACTGGTAAAAGCACCATGTAAGTGGGAGAACACTGCAGTGCACCTGTGGCATGTTGTACAGTGCTGGGGTTAAGCAGCCCACGCTTGTGTATGTACGTGCAGTACCAGTCAAAAGTATGGACACACTTTTCTTTATTTTACCAGTTTCCACATTTCAGAATTATCATAAAGCCAAAACTCTGAAATGACACAGAAGGAATTATGCAGTGACCAAAAGTGTTTTACAAATTAAAACTATATTATATTTCAGATTCTTCAAAATAGGCAAAATGTTTTTTTTTTTTTTTTTTTTTAAGATTTTTTTGGATGGATACCTCATTTATTGCAGAACTTAATAGCCATCAGCATTCCTCTGTTCCAGTGGCTGTACCGTCACACCTGTACTCCCGTTTACTCCTGTGCTTCCAGGTGAGTCCCGTGCCGTGTCACGCCTGCGGCCCTTTCTCCTGCGGCAGGCCGTGCGGCCGCCTCCTGGCCTGCGGCAACCACGCGTGCAGCCGTGAGTGCCACAGCGTGAAGCCGCTGGATGGAACCGATGACAAACAGCAGGTAGAACTCTCATGCTGTGCACGCCTTACCAAAGACATTACGATATTTCACTCCTGAGACCGTCAAGACTCAGCAGTTCTGTGCGCTTTTTCTTGTTTTGTAATAGGTGTACAACTGAGTGCAGTGCAATTAAGGTGTATTTATAATTCAGAAAATGCAGAACATTATGTAAAGCCGACAGCATTGTGTTTTTCACTTTTTGCTCCCATGTCCTGGTCTTTTTTTTTTTTTTTTTTTACGTTGAGGGCATTTAAATTGGTTTTGAAAAAGCTGGCGCACACCTCCTTTCCAGGAAGTGTAAGCCCTCCCGGGCTCCCCGCTGGTCTTTTCAGCCAATATGCTGAATTGTTGAGCATTAGTGGAGTCTGCAGATACACTGTGCCTCCCTCGCCATCTGCACGCGCAGGGGAACGGGCTCATCTCCCTGACACAGGCACGAGGTTGCTAAGTAAATAACCCCACTCAAATAGCTTTAAACCCAGCACAGGCCTCACCTTCCCAATTTAGAAAGTGTCAGGAATAAGACCGTGTTAACGGCCCCGAGCCCTTCCCTTGTCTGCCGTTTCACGCTCACCTAGCGCTTTGGGATCGTGCCTTATCGACGCTCTCTTAAGTGGGTGGGAGTATTTACAGGGCCACTTCAGATTATGAGAAAATGTGACTCCTTTAGGAAAACATCTCTGGTGTCCCTCTAAAAGTGTCAGTTATTACTTAACCAGCAGACAGATCTCCATGTTCATTTTACAGGACAGCTGAAGTAATGAAAAGTGATTTCAGGTATGCAGTACATATCATGGATGTGTAACTGCAACTGAGCTGGTAGCAAAGAGAGTCAAAAAAGTGACACTGACACACACCAGCCATCAAACCACGTATTATATATGTATATATGTGTGTATCTCTATATATGTACAACACAGAAATACACCCTTTGGTTTCAATTAAGAACTCTTTGGAAGAAGTTACCTGTAGAGCTATTTCGGCTTTCCGTGTACGTGGCGTTTTGTTACGTAAGTGTGTTCCCAGACGTCGAATGGAAAAAGACACCATATTCCTGGCGTCAGTAGAATGTTCTCCTCACGGTACGCTAGGAGGGTGGGAGATTTCATCCGCGCCTCCTGATTCTGACCAAGCACTGCAGCAGGGCAGGGGTGTCGGGCTGTGCCCCTCTCCAGCTAGAGTTACTGCCCATTCCACATATCCAGTGGCGTGATACTGCAACTTCAGTCATGATGGGATAGCTCTGCACATCTTGAGAGGGTCTACCAACGGAAGGTATCGACTAAGGGCTTTTAGATGAACTCCACTGCAGAATCAGCATCATGTGCCTTTACCTCGTGATTGTCAGAGAATGCTTCACTCACTCATTCCTTTAGCGAGGAGGTGTCGTGTGACAGTTAATGTCACTGGTGCACCAATAATGAGGGGCTGAGGTACAACTGAGAGTTTCCCAAAACTGGCTTGGTTATGGCCTGTTATACGAGAAAGACCATGGACACCTGAGAGGTCGGAGTGCTCAGTATTTCATGTTAAAGAGAATCAGGACTGAAACACTTTCCCAGCCTACAGAAGTGAGTGCAGGAAGAAAATAAGCAAGCAGAACACACACATAAAATATGAGCGAAATTGAAAAGTATTTGCAGATCGATCGGAACAAACGGGCACAAAAAGCATTGCGAATACTTAAATTAAAGTGGTTCCATTAAACATGTTTCGCTACTTAAACGCACAACCTTTTTTTTTTTTTTAATTCTGAGGTTATTGTTTGTGGCATTATTTCCCTCCTCATCCATTCTCCCGGCAGTTCTGGGACTCCGGTCACCCCTGCTATGCCAGGGGAATGCCAAGTGCGTGATTAGCATTCCTCCCGGTGGCGCCGGTTTGGTGGATGTCAGGTGAATGTCTCACTGTCTTCCTGCGCTCATTGTGTCTTTTGTTCGGCTAATCTGCTCCGTGTGGTCCGCAGGCGGGCAGAGAGTGCCAGCGATGCGAGGAAGGCTGCGGCCGCCTGCGCCCGCCGGGATGCCCCCACCCCTGCACCCTGCCCTGCCACGCGGGGGCCTGCCCGCCCTGCACCCAGATGGTCCGCCTCAAATGCCACTGCCGAATCACCTCGCTGTTCATCGAGTGCCTGTGAGTCTGGTCCCAGCAACCCGTCTCGCCCGTGCACAGATGCGCATGTTGAATGGCACCCAGCAGAAGCACACCTGTTCTAGTGGTTTGTGTTGTGTGAAGCCATGTATAGGTACACATACCAGCCAAGCGGTGTGCAACTGCGTCTTTGATTGCTGATGGTTTTTTACAGGTTCAGCAGTTAAACGTCAAGATGGCTTGGCACCGATAGCGTTTCTGTAGGAGAGACGGCAAAAAAAAATGCTAAATATGTTAAATATGTGTAATGAAGGGACAGCTATATCAACACGTTTGCCTTTTGAATAAAACATGAGAACTGCTCATTTTGCTGTGATTCACTCTCTCCTTATGTGTCCTGTCTGTCTTAGGAAGATGACCACTGCTGATGAAGAGACAAAGAGGCTGCTTGGCTCTTGTAAGAACCAGTGTCCTAAGCAGGTTCGTAGGAGGCCTATCTGTCTGTGGTCTAATTTGTGCTGGCATATTTACTAGAATGCATTTTGAAGCGCCGGTCAGCACATATTTCTCCATGTTCTCACCTCCCTTGAGGTGCACTTTGCACAGTGGTTGGTAAGTATTATCATGTAGGTTTCCATAGTAAATGTAACAGCACATTTGGAAGATTGAGGGGAAAAAAGAAGATCAAGCTGCTCAGTAACTGCAGGAATGCAACCACAATATATCATAAACCTAAATAAAGGGTTTCTTAAAGTATAGGTCCATTCACAGATCAATTTCAGGTACACCCCAGAAGATTTTGACATATAAAAATGATAAAAATAAATTAAGTGCATAATAGTTATTGGTTAGCATGCTGCGACATGAATCAGCAGTGACACCAAACTGAAATGTAATATTAGCACAGTAAATATGTTTAAGTATAAGAGAAGCCTAGAAGTCTAAAAGGGGACAGTGAATTTACTACTGCGGGTAGCTCTGGTGTCAGAAACATCTCTGGTGTTTAATGCAACATAAATGTAAATAATTCATATAAATAGATATATCAAGTGGCAGTAATAATAACTGCAGTGAGTACCTTTCCTTCACTGTATGACTTATCACCGATGGCAAAATGTCATCAGCATATTGGCTACCATGTGTGCATTCTCTCAACAGTAAACCACCTCATTGTGTTGGGTAATTTCTTATCTTCCAACAAAACATTTAGTGTCTAACCCAGTGGAGCAGTATGCTCAATTACTGTTAAAAAGAAATTACAAATGAGATTAAAGGGAATTTTAAATTTCTCTTTAGTTCAAATGTTGTGCTTCAGTCCTGGAATAAAATAAATTCCACAAAGATAAGTTTTCTTAATTTTTCTGGGTGGAATTTAAGGTTTGTGGTTTGACTTTCATTTCAATAAGGTGTGAAACAAATATCTTGAGAGAATATCTTGGTTTGTTTTTCGTTATTTACTTTTCCTGTCATTCAGTTTACTGTGGGAAAAGCTGAAGAACAAACACTAATTTATTGCTTCTCACCCTCTAAAAAACCGAATCTGGCAAGAAGGAAGTAGGAATCATAAAGAGCTGTGCCAGTATAGAATGTATAGAACTCTTAACATATATTTCTCTGCCATCAATGTATTAATCTTTCCTTTTTACATATTATCTGTAGGGTTAGTTGTATTCATTATAATTCTAAGGAGACGTGTATGTTTGAATGGTTTGAGCTGTGAAGCAATTAGTGCATGGTGAAGCCTCTGAGGGAGAGGTGGGAACTGGCATGCCAGAAAGCCTAGCCACATGATGTTTACCACAGCCGTTGCTTTGGAGTGGAATTGCAGCCCTCACGTTCCCCTGTATATTTTAGCACTTGAGAAATGCAGCTACACAACGTTCCCTGCATCACAGATCGCATGCACCAGGCCTCATCACAGCCATCCACATGGTTCAGCTCCTCTATTTTGCCTTAAGATTACATTATAAAGTGACTATCATGCAACCAGTGGGAATGAATACAAAGTCAAAAGAGAGGTGGGATGGGAAGAGGGCTGCAGTTTGGTGCTGCATGAACCAGGAGAATGCAAACAGTCTCTGACCCCCATCCTTTCTGAAACACATGGACAGTTTCACCCAAAATGGGACATGAAAGTACTTGTATACACTGTAATCAATATCGTGTTGCGTTCCAAGGTACATTTCAGCTAAAGGTTGTGCATTCCCAAACATGTTAACATTGGCATTACCTGGTTGGAAGCAGTTTGTTTCTTTCTGTCACTGCTGTGATAGACAAAACATGTGGTCTTTCTGGCCCTCATTCCAAACGGCTTAGAGTCTGTGTGTATATGCTGCATTCCACCATGTTCAGCCCTTCTGATCGCCATTCACTCTGATGTTCCAGCCATGCAATTGGTGTATGATGCCAGCCTCACCTTCACCTAGGTGCACCTTCGGCCCCCAGGCTTGGCTTGAGCTTTATACTGTGCAGAATTTGAAGGCCTTTTTTTGCACCTGGTTAAGTAAATATAGGGTTGTTTTTAAGGAATATCAGAAGTTTCTGAAGACAGATGTTTCTATGATACAGGCCACTCACCCACAAAGGAGTTCAGATGAGTCATGTAATAGTGTGTTGTAGGAAGGTTTGTAGCATTTCAGCTTACAAAATTAAATTATGCTAGTAGACTGCAGATTCCTTAATGTAGCATCTTGATTGTGTTTTTTCTGTTTACTGAACTACGAAGTCCCGAAAGGTTTAATGACATTATCAAATAAAAAAAAAGTAACTCATAGGTGTGCACAGGTACACATGCATGCACACACTCTTAAAAAGTTGTTTTTATTTAATTGTTGGTTCAGTCAAATATTAATTAGTTTCTGGCAAGTACGACATGTACTTAATACTTCAAGCCAGGGAAAGTGAAAATTTCACAAGTCCTGATCTTATTCTCAGGGATGCAGAAATAACCACCCCCTGAGAAAGTTGCAATTCAAGCACAATGGGAGACATTGTCAGAACAATCTAGGGACCATTGTTTAAATCAACCTCTGTCATTATTCCAACTACATGGCATCAGGCATTTTTCCAGTTTTTTTCTAGCAGTTCACAATTTTTATGTTATGTTTGGTTGTCTCCAATACCTTATTTTAATGCCTTTGGAACCTTCTTTTGTTAACACAGCTGTGATGTTTGAAGTACCGTTAAGCAGCGGTGGACACTTTCTGTCCTCGTGGGGGGGTGGTTTTATGTTATAGCTTTGATCTTCAGATTGGAATAAAGTCATTACTTTGCAAAGTGATCAAATGGATATAATTCAAGCTATCATTAAAGCAGTTGCTGGTTGAATATATTGATTGATGGAGGTATGAATAGCTCCAAGATCTGCAGATGTCAAAGCCTCAGAGTTTGTCCTGCTATGTCACTTTGTAATCTGATGACGGACATCTTGCAGTTAATTTTAAATGTATACCTTGAATATGTTTGTTGTCTGTTACTTTTCAGCTGGCCTGTGGCCATCGCTGCAAGGAGATATGCCACCCAGGTAACTGTGAGGAGACCTGCAACCAAAAAGTCAAGCTCAAATGCCCCTGCAAAAGAATCAAAAAGGTATCTTTAAATGTGCAGCGACATAGCATGTATATTAATACATTCTTTAAATGGGTTGATCACATGATAAGCAGATGAGTACTGTATGATTTTGTGCTGCTAATTCAGTTCCACACAGGAAGTGCTCTTCAATACCCTAATGTAGAGAGCAGCCATCAAATGACAGCTGAAAGCTGTACTGACATTATCTGTCTTAGCACATACCCCCTTGATCTTGAGATTACCCTTGAATATCAGGTGTTTTGTTTACATGATTGGCCTGCAGGATTTTGTAAGTGATTGCAGAACCTCCAGGGGTGTTCCCATTGAAAGTCTTTAAAATGTTTTGCTTTTCATTTGTGCATCTTTCACAGGAATACCCTTGCTCTAAAGTGCACCAAGACCAAGTCTCAGTGGTGTGTGATGACGCATGCGTGGCCTTGCAGAAGAAGGCTTCAGAGGTACTTCTTTGCCCATAGGAGCAGCAAGCAACGTCTTTTCAACATTTTTGCATGTCATCATTGCAGACTCTGGAACTGATAGAAAGAAGGGTGGAGACACCCAATGATACACATGGGTACACACTCTGGCAATAATGTTCAGACATTGTGTAGAAGTAATGAGTTCTACTAACATCATTAGCTTTTATGCATGATCACTTTGCTGCTTGAAAGCAAATGGTGAGCATAAATATTAATGTAGCTTCACTACGATGCCTGTACTTCTCCCTGGAAGAAACTGCATGGTAGATTTATCTAATAGGAGACTGTCCCATATGAACCTACTGTACATTTTGCTTTTAGAGTAGTTGTTATGCAGAAAATTTGGGTATAACATTACACCATTGTGTTTATTTATATTACTTGTTTTTTCCACAGACAAGAGAGGCTGAAGAAAAAGCATTGATTGAGGAAGAGAGGAAGAAACAACAAGTGAGTTTATTAGATTTTTGTTGTAATTTTTTGGGTTTAAAAAATGAATGGATCTGACACTATATCAGAATTAATGGGTTTGAGCTCCTTATCATTTTTTGATGTGCATTTAATGTCTTTTACACTTAATTTAATGTATGCATAATACATTTTAAATGATGTGTAATTCAGTGTCTGCTGCCTCACTAGTTACACTGTGAACAACAAATTTGAGCTGCAGGATGAAATAACTTCAATGTTCACTTGAAACCAATGGTGGAAAGAAAACGCAAATGGAAAATTCAATTCATGCAAGCACTGCGTAGCTGCTGTCCTGTATGCGAGTGTGTTGAATCCATTTTTAGCTCATGGTATGCAAGACCTGTAATACTCAGAGCCCTAATTGTCAACCAACTGTTCGAGGATTATATTTAGACAAAGTGGGAGATTTTACCTGTGGAAATTCATCATGACAACACTTTCCATTTATTGGAAAGATTGTGTGTGTATTGTTTGTTGGGATAAAATCCTGTGGGACCGTGATCAAATATGTGAACCCTTGAAGTACATGTTGTTTATTTATGACCACCCTCCCTACTGATGGATACGTCAAGAATATGGATAAAATTCTGCTCTAAGGAGATTATTCTTAAGGAGTGAGACACACACCATCACTGCTGAGTTCACAAGAGCCAATTGTGTGGCAGGTATTTAACAGTATGGCATATATACAGTGTCGCACTAACTGGCAGCTGATTCATCAGTGGTGGTATTTGATGATTGAATCACCAAAAGGCCACGAAAAATGACAATGCCAACACTTTAGATTGTGTATGTTTTGGGCTTCACTCTGTACCCTCTAAAATGCACAACTGCAGCTGTTGCCTTTATTGCTTGTCATTTGGTATGGGTTTTTCAATACTTTGAGTTAATCCAATCTTATATTCTGTTAAGTGAATTAATTATAAGCAACACATAAGGGAAATACTGCAAGTTATCTAGCTGTCTGAAATGAATAAAATGATATCCCATTTTCTCTCCCTTGCCTGATGTGGAACCAAAGTCCTAACAGGGAAATGCTACTCCCGTCTTATATTTTTCCTAACTCTTTTTACACAAAAAAATCCATCAGCTTTGACTGGCCTTGGCCACTCATCAAACAACTGTGGAAGACTTTCTTATTGCTGTCATCACATGCAGAACCCAAATAACCATAACTAAAATGTGTTAATTTATCAAAAGTATAGTCAGACCTGTTTTAGTGTAAGTTTATTATTGGTAAAGAAAATGACAGGGACAATGTTCAAACTAAACAGAAAAGCTGTTCTTATAGTCACTTGTCATTTCAGAAATATTCCATTGCATGACATATTTTTCATATAACTTGAACAGACAAGGATCATTTCTAGAAATACCTGAGGGGTGGAGTGGTAGTGAATTTGGGAAAGAGCCGGCGGATTGTGTAAGCCACTCGCTGCTGACAATATTGTGTTTCATTCCTTCGTCTGATTTTAACCGGCTCCCCGGCGAGTGCCTTCCTCAAACACTTCACTCTGTGTTTTTATCAAATGAAGTTAACAGCACTCCTCCGCGGGAGGGCAGGGCGGGAGGGGTCAGGCAGGCCTTTTGTGAGGGGCCGGCGGGAGGAGGGGAAGGGCAGGGCCAGAGCGCGGGGCTCAAGTTGTGTTTTCTGTGTGTTTGCGGCACAGGCAGAGCTGGAGGCCTTTGAGAAGAGGCTGAAAGGGCGACGTAAGAAGAACCGGAGGAACATGGAGGTGGAGGCTGAAGAGAGCGTCTGGCAAAAGTATAAAAAGTACACCATGGTGCCAGTGTGCGGTGTTGTGTTGGCAGTGGCCACTTTCTATTTACTTCAGACCAGTTAAAAACACTCTCCTCCGGTGTGCCGGCTGTGGTATATGCAACCTGAGATAATCATCATCAGAGGACTTGGAATAACCAATTAGAAGGATTAATGCCCAATCAGATCTGGCTTTTCTATTACAGTATTTTAGGTTCAACAATAAGCCTTTTAAATACCTGCCTCTAACTGGAAAACTTAATGACTAGCACTGATCGTGTCAAGTGCAAGTTTAAAATGAGCCCAAAAGTTTGTTTTGATGGAGAGGAAGGGAGGGGAGGGTTGTAACAATATTACAGTTAAGTAAACCATTTGTTAAAGCTTTCATTACATAATACTGAAAATTCTTGATAAAATTACAGTAATCTGACCAGAAAATAAAAGTCTAAGCAATTAAAAAGGAGGGCAGCCTTGGTTTTGCCTTTGTTATACATAGATAATTGTATGTTGAGCTGACCATACTAAAATGACTGTATGATCTGTTGTCTAGTTTTACATCAATAATTGATGTTTTGTGAATACATTTGCTGACTTGGTCACAATTAAAAGTTAATCTCACAAGTTCTTGTTTTTTTCTGTCTATACTGAGCATTTTTGTTCAAAGGTCATTAAGGTCCTCCATACTGTATGTTGATAATATACTCCTATGCCAGTCTATTTGTAGAAATAGGATTGTTTTAAGTGATTTAAAATGAACATTTATTCGCTAACCAGCTCCTTCATATATAAACAATTTCTGTAAAAGCTCAGTATTTTCAGTTCTTGAAGTTAATGCAGTTGTAAACAATTTGTGAACCTAGCAATGTAATATAAAAAAGTCAATATTTTAATTTCTGTCATTTGTTTTAAATCCACTTGGACTTGGAGCTGTTGGCTCTTCAGTGCATTATAATGAGAATTTATTCCACCACAATCTTCCAGAAAAGGAAGTCATAACATTAAATATCGTTTAACACATTCAGTAGTACTGTTATAATCTCTATAAAAACAGTGACAACTCTGAGGTAAAGGATAGAGCACTGCTGGTTAGAAATGTATTGTGTCTGTGTTCACTGGCTTAATAAAGCAACAGTGTTTCTGAAGCTGACCTGGGTGTCCGTCAGGTGTTCGCTGGCTTTAATTGTGGTCACACGTGCTCTTACCTGAACTCCAGCTGTTGGGAAAAGAAACTATTTACAGCGGCATAGGCGGCCAGTGGTTATATCAATGAATGCTTCAGTTGCATCTCTGATGTTTCAACTTGAAGAGAAAAACGGGAGGGGCAGCACTTTTGATGTACTTCGTTTCACTTAAATGTGCATAAGCATGCTGTATATCGCACGCATCGGCTTTGATTGTCCACGGTTATTGGTGGAGAGGTTTCCACAGTATTCTGACTGTTTTTGAGTGGATGGATGTAAAAAGGAAGCTGTGGGTATCGTTACCTCCATTACCTTTCAAGCATCATGTAAACCAATGTTTTGTTAATATATTGTGCTCACAGTAGGTGTCAGAGTGCCATAGAGAAAAGTAGTTATTGAAAGCTTGGAACAATGAAATCGCATAATAATCATCTCCTATGCTTACTTGGAAGACGCATAAATTCACAATGTGTATTTAAAGCATACAAATGAATGTAGTAATCTATGTGTTCACATACATTTAGTTAACGTGGCATTATTAACATCCTTATTACCTTGTTTTGGATTTTTCTCAATACCAGAACGTTCCAAATATGTGGGTTGGGTCTGATATCGTACTCTGAGGGTGGAGTTTTAGGGCAATGCACGAGGAAGAGACCCCCGAGTGCCTCATGTACGGACGGAGTACAAATTGGTGTATATTTGAAGATACCCCATCCCCTGGAATCTCATGACGCGGGAGGGAAGGGAAAAAGTGAGAGCGAAATGCGTGGATGAGAGCCGCCTTGTCATGTTATCAATGCAACAGTTCTCACTGAACTCTGGAGAGCAATGCCAACACATCAGCCTAAGGACCGGGGTAAGACCATGCACATATATGTCATTTTTACATTATTTCAACTCGCAACTCATCAGATTCGCACTTGGAAAAACGGTAATTGCGAACTTTTCTATTTTGAGAGTTACCACCGAACTTGAGTTACCTTTTTAAAAACTAGTCTACTTTTTTGCATAAGCAGCAAGTGAGGATCGTTTGCAGAGAAGCGGGCAAATGCATGATTTTGATGTTTAAAATATTATGCTGGATTTTCTGATTTTTAAGTTCATTACAAATGTCGGTGCTTAAAGTGTTAAATGGATCTATTTCACTCATGCACACATCAAAAAGGGTTTATAAACATCTTGTTAAACAAATTGAACAATATAGTGCTTAGAGGATCAATAGGCTACTTAAAAACACTACAGCGATGTGCTGTAGTGATGTACTCAATTCATTTCGCAGGTCTGAGTGTTCTAGTATTCAGCGCCATTTAGAACTCAAGACTGAAATGACTTAGCAACTGAGGCTAATTTCATCGCTGTTTACTTATAATGCAACTTGTTCATCAGGATCTTCTGAGATGAAGGGAAACGTTTAAATGTTGCCTCTGTTATCCACTCTTAACCTGATTCGCTTCAGCTTGGATTAAGGAAAACCTTGAGCATCACATGGAAAAACACCCTTTAAATTAGGTTAGCTAGTTAAGTGAAATTGTGTTTCATTCTTCGGGTTTTCTTTATTCACTGACGCGTGCCTCTCATTGACAAGAATGTGCTCTTGTCGCTCTTTCACTGGCAATTGAACTTGAATAAAATGGTAAAATGCATTTATTTTCTAATGTTATCTGGAACAACAAAAAACTTAATGGTATAACATCAGCATCCCAATAGGTTGCCCTCCATGCTGACGTAGTAAGTTAATTAACACAATTGGGCCACTCAAGTTCCAATTTATAAGTAGTGTTGCTCAGGAGGTTAAATGCGGCGAATTGTTTCAAACCGTCTGAAGCTATTATTAACCGTAAGGTGTGAAGCCTTTTCTCTTGTGCTGTGCCTTCACCTCGCACCCAGCAGAGATACGAGATCTCTGATTCCCCTTCCAGGGCTAAAAATAAACTTCCTCCCAAGATGAGATTTCAGATCCCCCCATTCTTTATACTGCTCCTGCCATTGGAATGGAAAGTCTGAAGTGAAAAAATACCTGGTTAAAAATAGTCAGACAGACTAGGGGTCTCGCAGGGCGTAAGAGGCCATCGCACTGGGTCCTAGCGCAACTGCGGACAGTAAATTTAACCACCGCACTAACACTTGACAGGCTTTCGCTGAACTTTGCATTTTACTATCAGAGAAATAGACCTGTTTTATGTTATTTCCTTATCATTTTTCCGATACGTCTTCCACATGTTATTCTAATTTTTTGAGTAACTGCCTTATGTGAGGTGGTCTTTGTTGCATTAAAATGTGCTGAACGAGGAGGCCAACAAAATTAAGGAGAAAAAAAAAGAGAAAAAGTCAGCTGTGATATTCATTTCTTTATATCCAGTCATTTAGTGTATGTGAAACGACAGGAATGGACCGGGTCCACTGTAGTGCCAGTCACTCTAGAGTTACATTTACACAGCAATGCTACAGTTTGTCAAGAGTGTGGAATGTGAGATGATATGGGGTAGACAAGGGACACTACTAGTGTTCATTAAGATGAGTTCATATTTCGTCTATCACATTTTTAAAAAAATTTTTTAGTGATAACTTTGTAATTTAAGACGCACCTAGAATCGAATGGAACGTACACTACAGATGGTTCCAAACGAGAAAGAACGCATGGATGTAAAGTTATTTTGGGCGAGCACTAGGACCCAGCAGCACAGACTACCACTTGGATTTACAGTGTTCGGAAGATACTCGCTCTAAAACTCGGTATCAGAGAGGAGGGAGGCATTGGTTACCCTCTGCTGAAACGCAAACCATGCCCTTTACTGCTTCGCAAAAGTCTTCTTCAATGTAAGTTTTAAAACTAACCACTTTGGCTTACTGCGTTTACCCTTCGGTGCCTTATTGAAGGTTATTCTTATCAAAACGAGTGAAAGCGTAAAGGTTTGTAGCTGTGGCATTTCTGCCAGGTAAGATGTTTAAGCTAAAGTGATGTTTCACTTGCTCCAGTCAATATGCATGTTTTTACCAGCATAGCCGGTGTTTTGTTACGAATTGTTTTACCTTGCTCAGAATCATTGGCGGTCTGTGTTAGCCTGGTATTATTATTATTATTATTATTATTATTATTATTATTATTATTATTATTATTATTATTATTTTGCATGTTTTCATTATATTTAGACTGTCTAAAGTAGGCTAACACTGTCGTACAGTATCCTAATGTCTATCGAAATGAATGGGTTCATGAGTGGTACGATGTCATTCATTTCTATTCTTTATTTTTCTTTTTTTGGGACATTTAATATATTTCGACTTCAACAAAACACAACTGACCTTATTCTGTAGCTTTCAATTACCATTCACATAGCAGGTCTTGTTTAATTTCGACTCCTGTCTCGGCGCCAGAATAATCTACCTCTTAACTGCATCCTTTGAAATAAAATCGCACCGTGAATTTCACCCGTTCAGTTCCTGTACTAAAACACTATATGTGTACTGGCTGCCCATTCATAGATCTCAGAATGTTTCAAGCCATTTGACATTACGTCTCGGGCGGCGGAGTTTGACTGCCTGTGCGCTTGTTCCAGTCCTTCCTTGCAGTAGTTGTGTGTGAACTCTGTGCTGAGTGCTCATAACGCTGCTGTCTGAAGCAGGTGCCGGGGACAGATGAAGACAATATGGGGGATGCTTGCTCTCAGAAACTGGGATCTGCCAAGTACCTTCGGCTCCTTCTGTTCATCCTGATCCCGTGTATATGTGCCCTCATCTGTTTACTGGTCATCCTCCTGGCTTTTGTGGGTAAGTCAGCCTGTTTGTTACTGGTTCAATTTTGTGCCATGTGTACGCCTTGTAAGACCTGGATAATGTGCTGTTGTTTGTTTTACATCCCAGCTTATTGGTGTGACTTATCATGGAGAGTTTAATTAGTATATTTGAAAATAACTTTATTTTTATCTTATTTTATTATTTTAAGTTTTTTTTTTTCATGTCATTAGCTCTACATGTAAAAGTTTGTGACAGGTGGTACAAAGGAAAGCGTAGTTAGTATCATGCATTGACTCTTAAGAGTTTGTGGACTTTATGGACTTAATAGTCAACTCCCTTGCTGATTTCTGTAAATAAGTTTTGCGTCGTGCAAGTGGCAGTGCTTTTGGCGTGGATGTACTAGGGTGGATCAAGTGAAGTGAGGCTAGTTGTGGAGTATTTGCAGAGGAGCACCTGTAAACAGGTGCAGATTTGAGTAATTTCATGATGTCTAACAAAACTTGCTGAAGTTGTAGTTGCAGTTTACCAGGCGCCAGCTTATTCTGGCAGTCAGCTGACATCTGCAGCTTAATAAAATTTATATGACCTGCCAAATCAACTGTTTTACCCATATACATACATATATGGATGTTTCTTCATTTTGAAAACTATCCACCATAATACCTACACTGAAAGGAAAAAAAGACAACAAGCAAGACAAATTCCCTCCTTCAATAAAAAGGAAGAAAAAAACGTGGTGCGTCAGGAAGTGAGTGTATCGAGATTAAACACGCATTTGACTGAAATATCATCAGCGTTATGTTGCTTTGTCATGCTGGAGTCATCCTTTTTGTCCTCCTACTCTCTGGTGGGTGGTAGAATGTGCAGGATTTAATATTCCAACTCTACTTAGGCTTTGAAAGAAGTGACAACCAAATATCACTGTGCAGATATTTTCTAGCGGAATGACTGATGTATATCAGCATATACAGACAAAATCATTTCACAATCTTTGTTGAGGTCGCTTGTTAGACAGTTCAAGCTCCTAAGAGAAAGCAAAGAAAGCAAAACTGCCATTTATTTCGTTGTTGCATCTATGACTCCTTTTCATCATCTAGTTCATTATTTGGTCACCTTGGGCTTTCATTTCAATGCCATTAGATCCATCATACATTGAGTCACAGAAGTTGCATGTTGTGACAACAAGAGATTTCAGAAATGGTTCCCTTAAATCTGATGGCAAAACACAGTTAAGTGTGCTCATTTAATTACTGTTAAAAACATTTGAGAATGGAAGACATCCACATAGAGGCACGGTTTAATATGACAGAGCTGAACAGTGAAGGAGCTTTTTATAGACACAAAAAGAGTGAACAGTTTGTTGACGTGAATAACCAAATGTACTTTGTTCTCACGCCGCATGACTCATCTTAATCATATGTGTTCCATACTACAATGTGTTATTTTTATCTCATTGGCGGTGAGGAATATGCAGTGGTGAAAAGTGAGAGACAAATATTGTGTTTCTTTTATACATCTCCTGTAATTAAGTGGCCTGGTGCATTGACAATTTATAATAAAACTGATATTCATGAATTAAATGTTCAGAGCTACATCTCAATAACATGAGGATTTAAAGACCAGCTTGGCTACATTTGGCTGCCTTTAGCATCAGTGAATTAGAAAGGTAATACATGCCTCTCCTTGTCCTGCTGAATTTCGGATTGATCTCAATGGGAGCCAGTGTGTCCGGAGCATCTTTTAGGACAATCTGTCTCACAACTATCAAAGGAGAACACATTCCTCTACATGTGCATTTTTGCATTGTATTGACCTTGATGGTGTACATGCAAGAAACTTGTTCTTTGTTTATCAAAATGAAAAACCCATAGTACCATGTAATGACCATATTTGTCATATCCTGTGTGTCATTATTTTGTTGAAGCAACTTTTTTTTTCCCCATTTCCTTTGCTGTCATCCACAGATGGCATTGACTTGGAGGCTTTGAATGTAAGCTCCCCATATCTAATTATGTCACAAGAGTGCTGTGACTCACATGCGGCACAAACACAAAACTTTCAAAAAATGACGCAGAGCACGTCGATATTCCCAAGGCAACACAGAGCGAAGCTATGCCATGTTTGAGAGGAAGCAGCGAATGTTACAGGCAAGTCAGGGTGTAATTACAATGTGAGGATGAAATTAGTTTATATAGTAGATAATAGTATAAAGTAATATATAGTTATATAGAATATAGTAGTATATAGTTTACCTCATCAAGGTTGTACTTTCAGTTGTTATTTTTTGTCTTGTTTAGAACGTTCTAATGATGATTTTGTTTATTAAGAAAAGCTATGTAATGACTGGGCTGCTGAAGTGTGCCTTACCCAGGTCATGGAAAATACTCATGGCTTCTGTTTCCGCACACGTTAGGATAAGACCTTTTCATGCCAGCACTGTTTTTATATCATGGGGAACAAATGTTTTGTGTTTACTGTCCTTTCATAATATTATTCAAGTGTACACTCAAATATGAAATGCTCCCTATCATCTTTGAAGATACTTTGTATGGGAAAATTTAGAGGTGGGAGGCAAATTTCTTCATAAAGCAAGGCTATTTCCACCAGTCTTGTGTAGAACAGAAATGAAATCCCACAGAAATGTACATAAAAGAAAGCTTTTCGTTTTAGGAAATAAATGAACTACACAGATCTTATCCCTGTTTTTGCTATTGTAAAATTATAGGGGTGTAAAGCTAAGTTTTTTGTTTTGTTTGGTGGGCCATAAACCTGAATGAATTTACAGCTCAACAGCTGTGGGTCTGAACAAGAAGGGACTGAGAGGTCAGTTTACTGGAAGAGGAATACAAAAAAACCGACAAACCCTCCTCTCCCGCAGGAGTATGCGTCTTGACATCTAAAGGCATGTCCTGCTGTTCAGTGTGCATTCCTGTTCTCCTTACAACAGCAATATCCACTTTCGTTTATAGCCACCAATGAAACCCATCATGCTGTAAACCAGGCCTCATGTAGTCAGCTTTTTGAAGACCACACATATACTCTAAAATGGCTTTGTGAACAAGAGTTTGTGTCCATATGTGTGAATTCATGGAAGCATGTTTTTTTTTTTCTTTGGTGGGATGCTATCATTCTTCTGTAAATCCTGTCCTGTTCAGCTCTAATGTTGAATTGACTCAACATTATTGAATGAAATGGATACCTTACTCAGAGCTGCAGCTACGCTGGCCCCCAGGAGATACTGAACCTCTGACCCTGCCTCCTGTTGTGAGTCAAGCACCCTTACCATCTTATCCTGGCAACCCCACCCAGATGGGCTCTTACCTTTTCTTCATTCTGTTGAAGTGGTAGTGATGGACATTCATTCATCAACCAGAGATCATAAGCTGAACACCTGTATTCTTGTGTTCACCTGTATTATTTTTTCGCAACATCTGTGAAACAGATGTTGCAGGTAGTCTTCAGAGATAGAAATTTTTGATGCTAACAATAATGGGAAGCACCGATCAGTTCAATTCAGAATCTCACTCTCTGAATAAACAGGACAGTGAAACAGATTAACAGACCAAGTTGCTAAAGTGTAACAAGTTTGTTGTTGTGCTCTGAATTTTGGGCAGCAGTTGGTATCTCAGGTCCTAATGACTATTCTGTTGTCGTGTTTTGAAGTATTGTATGCCCATGGAAGAAGAGACATCTAAGGCAGTTAACTTTTTAACAAGCTGACTTTAAATGTGTCATAAAACAGACACGCCGGCTAAAATAATGAGTAATTCAACAGATCCTGTCAGCTAGACCTCGTTTTTCTCAGGCGTGCATGTTGTGGTATTTATAAATCTTGTTATGGTCACTGGCATTTTTAGACACAGCTGTCGGAATATTTATATTTAGACACATCCAATATGCAAATGTGTTTATGGACTTTTAATATCCCAGGCCTAGTTTTATGTAGTGGGATTTTGGGAGAATCAGAAGTGAGCACTCAGTGGAATCTCAGTCTCCAGGTAGAAAAATTCATCTTAAGGATGACCAATATTTACCTTTACAGCTCATATTTATCGTGAGTTCATTTGAGATATTTGTCCAAACCTTTTTCCTTTTTTCTGATTTGTTATAGTGTTGGTGTTATCAGTATTTATAGCTGTTTCACTTGTAGTGGCTGTTTTTAGAGGGAAAAAAAAAAAAAACCTTGGGAATGGAGGCATTTTCCTTCAGAAACATGGTCAAAAAATATTTGCCAAATTCTTCCATTTGTCCTGTTTCCTAAAGTGTTTTAACAGTAAGTAATAAGGATGATTTCTTTTTTTTCTCTTTTGGAAACAGGTATAATTGGAAATGGCTTCTTGGAGTCCAGTGAGACAGACTCGCTGCCTGCGAGCAAAAGTGCTCTTACCACAGACATTCCCTTCATCGTGCTCAGCACGGGATCGCCGGGGACGACCGCAGAGACGGAGCTGAACAGCCAGTCCGTGCTGCTCTCCACCAGCCGCGACCAAACGAGCCAGGGCATGGGCCACTGGAAGCCCCGCGCGGACAACTCCTCCAAAAGCCCCGCCCTGTCCACCACCCCCAGCGAGGCCTCCAACAGCGTCCCGGACTGGGTGACATCGCTGTCGACGCTGAGCCCTCTGTCACCAGCCACCCCCCAGCAGGCAGTCAGCCCCTCCCCAGACCAGGGTAAGGCAGATGGAAAACAGAAGCTGTGAGCTGTGAGTTTGAGTGGTCACAAACTGCTGTGTGTCCCAGGTGGTTATTGCTGCCTTCTAACACCTGGTCTCTATCAGTATGGTAGATGTACATAAGGTTGCATTTCAAACAATCCCTAAAAATGTTGAAATACAGGTACATTCAGCAATTTGTTTAGCTAGATGAAACTTTACTCTTTAATCGTGTTGTCATATAATTGTTGTCATATAATACTTCTGAATTTTACCAATACAGATGTCAATTTAACTATTTTCAGCTGCTTTTTTCATACAATAACCTTCCTGATAAAGTAGTAAAGTAATGGTACCAAGTTACCAATTCTGTTTTTCCACTTTCTGGTGTAAAAATTTACAACTATCTGTATCCATATGGCCTTTCTCTTATCTTTTTGAAAAAAAAGAAAACAAAAAAAAAAACTTTTCTTTAATATTTTAATTCTTCTGTTTACTTGAAATTTCCTTTCCTTTTTTGTTGTCCTCTGTTCTGGTGATGGAAACTATAGCAACAGCAATTATTGTTATGTGGAGGTTGCATTATATTTTCAGTGCATGTCCTTTGCAAAGATAGAGACAGTGACTAGAATTCTGATATGGTGCTACAGTTGTCCTACAGCTTTGACCTCCCCAGAGAGCACAAGATCAGACTGTTTCCACGGTACGATCCAAACACTATAAAGATAAATCACTAAGCAAATATTCCTGAATCATTCACTGCTGTGAAGGTGGCAATATCTCGGGAATTACAATGAACCTCTCAGACAAGGCAATAACGATTATTTACAAGAAGGTAAAGCTTTCTTTTAAATGAACTTTACAGGATCAATTACAAACTCCAGACTTGGAATGTTGTCTAAATGAATGAATTAATGTTATCAGGCAGCGCCCCAGATTCAGGCAAATGTCCTGATTTTAGACAGCCAGCATTTTCAGCATCAAAGAGGGTTCTCCCATATTTTGTTATGATCTGGTTATACTGCAGATTGAATTATTGAATCTCAAAGCAATGACCCACTGGGAGGAACCATTATCATGGCCAATTTAACACACAAAATGATTTGGGGATGTGTTTCAATAATTTGGTCATTTTATCTTGGGTGGTGATGCTTATGGAAATACATAAAAAATATTATATTTCCAAGGACCATTAAGTCAAGCAGTGGTGCTCTGTGAATTATATTTTCAAGTAGACACAAAAGATACCCCATACGAGCACTTCAGGCACTTCAGATAACCAGAAGTAGTATAAGCTTTACAGTTGCCTGGAACTTACAAGATATTATTAGAGGTACTTGATAATGTGAGACATTTTATAAAGGTATTAAATTAATAAGTTAACAAATTATATGTATTACACTGTATAACACTAGTGTGAGCTTTCCAGAACATTTTGTGTTGCCATTCAGTTTATAATATTAATTGTAATAAAAATTGAATTAGTCTGGCATAAAATTTGGGTTAAATATAACTTTAAATACACTAATGTTGTGAAAAAGTATTTGGTTTATCAGGCTAGTATTAGTATGTTTGTGCTGATATTAGTAATATATGATATCGGTGATATCGGTTCCATAGTTTATTTTACAGCTTTTCACTGTGCACACCATGGTGCTTGGAGAGGTGTCCTGCACAGGAAGTACATTTGTGAAACACGTCGCTCTTATTTTTCATTTCAACTTCCAGATGTCTGCTCAGACATCAGCGAGAGCCAGTGTCACATGCTGCCCTACAATCAGACGAGCCTGTCGTCACACAGCGCCATCGTCAAGAGCGTCGAGGTGGAAATGTTCCTCAAGTTCTTCAGCTATCTGAACCGCCTCAGCTGCTACCGCCACATCATGCTGTTCGGCTGCAGCCTGGCACTCCCAGAATGCAGCACGGAAGGCGAGGAAAGGTATGACAGCAGGTGACACTTGCCCCTCTGAGGCCTTTGGCTCCTTGTAGTGTGCATATGATCCCGCCACCCACAAAGCAGCGCAGTGAATTAATTACAGGAAGTTGGTGTGGTGCGTGGTGACCTACAGCGCAAAAGAACACAAGTTAAAAGGTGTATGCCCAGTGTGGGTTTTGAGTGATGGCCCTTGCTCTGCTTTGTGGCTAATTTTGGAAGCAGAAACCTCATCATATTTGGCATAGCTGTGCTGTATTCAGAAGAGAGAGGCAAGTTCGATAGTCAGTAGAATCCAAGAGTCACTTTGCTGAAGTGCCAAAAATAAACTGAAGCACTGAAATTAGTTTCTCTATTAATGCCTGGGGTGGACAGAGAGAAAAACAGGAGGCATATATATAGCCCAGCCCAGGCTTTCCCTGCTTTTCCCAATGACATCAACACTCACCAGGCAACACCTCTGAGGTAGCCATGTTTAAATGGGCTCTGAGATTTATTTTGGCCTTGATTAATACAGTTTTGTATAAGAATATGGTGAATAACAGTCACATATCTTTGAATGTTCCGCTGATCACATTTTCATATTACTGCATGTAGTGATCAACAATCAAACAATCCATCGCTCTGTATAACAATACTTAAGTTACCATTCCAAACCTGGTTTTGGTGAGTCAACATCACTGTTAACTTAAACACTAAATGTGTCCATCTTAAACCTTGACCCCTCTTTCCCTTTGCCCCCCAGGCGCCTTGTCTTCCCCTGCATGTCCTTCTGCGAGGCTGCAAAGGAGGGCTGTGAGCCCGTACTGCAGATGTTCAACGCCTCCTGGCCAGACTTCCTGCGCTGTTCACAGTTCACCAACAACTCCACCACGGGGGACAGTGCCACAGCGTGCTACAGCCCCAAACACGTCAAAGGAAAGCCCTGTGAGTATCGCACTGCTGTGTGAGGCTCTGCAGGGAGAAACGCATGCCATCAAATGCCAGCAAAGCCAACAGCAAGTATGAAAAAGGTCCAGTACTTGCCATGTGCAAGTATTTAAGCAAAATGTTACAGCGTGTGGAAAAACTCCAACTTGAATGAGTTGCATTGTCGTGGATTGTGTTGTGTTAGGCTTAGCTCTGAGGTCATGTAATGACACATCAATTACAATATCGGGTTACTACAAGGGGATGTCTATCAAAACTGTGGCTACACACAACAGTTGGCCGGTTGCAAAAAGCTGAAATGGTCCAACAAGGATCAACTGGCTTTGAAGCCAAACAGACATAATGGGCTCTTAGAAAATTCCTGTAATCAACACTTGATATCAAACATGTGTTCACTGTTCATTACCATTACAATGCGACCATGACTATGAGAAAGGGTTGATTTTCTTAAGGCTGTCGCAGTGTGGCAATACTGGAAAGCAAGTATGTTATCTCTGTGCTGATGTTGGATTTGGGAGCACTTAAGATCTAAAAAGAGGAGAGTAAAAGTGAAAAAGTTAAATGATGTACCTCTGCCATATATCCAACTCTAATGTGTACACATGGTGGAAAGGCAGAAAGGTGCCTGAACCATATTGAATTAGCCAGTTTGTTTTTCCACCACAAATCTGTCGGCTGTCTTCAGAAATAGTCTGTTGACGTCAAGTACCAGACCACAGAGTGCCCATGGCTCTAGGCCACACATTCTGATGTGGGGAGAGGTCTCCAATCATACTGTTGACCCAGGTCTTTAATGCCTATTTGTTTTTGTTTGTGTTTTTTTTTTTTCTTAATTTTGAAGCCCAACGTCATGATAGCAAGACCACAAATCAGCAAAGCACCTGAAGCACCTTTGGGCTTGAAAAATGGAAATTGGACATACACAGCAAAATTTCTTGAGCAACAGTGAAAATCAATGTATATGTTCAAAAGATGGTTAAAGGGTGTGAAAGTCTCTATTTTCTCTTTTTAGGTAACATATAGTTTGTATTCAAATCCTAGAGCTTTCACAATATTCCTATGACTTTTTTATATTCACTATGTTCATGTTACTTTCATATGTTCTGTTGGCTCTAAGGCACAAATGTTCTACCCTACCGTGTACAGCAGTACAGATTCAGGGAACGGTTCACAGCATGAAATTCAAACTCTTTGCAGATTTGCTTCACTTGAGATTTGTCAATGATGCCTTGCCACATTTGTTTTCTGGATTTTGTTGGCTCTTCATAACCTTCTGATGAGGATTTGTTTTTTGAAGGCTTTTAAGGTTAATCTTGAGGGGATCTCCCAGTTCCTGTTTGAGGTCTGAAATACACTGCCATCAGTCTACAGTTGCTTTGTCTTAGCTGTGCTGTCTTTAATTGTTAAAAATGTAAATTGAACAGAATGTTATGGTTAGTTCTCAAAGCATTTCACATGTGAAGTCAACTTTATTCCCTCAGCGAAGGCCATTCAGTTTTATATCTCTTAATAGTAAAAATATGTTATTCCTGCCACTTTATTAAAACGAATAGACTTTCTTGTCATTTTGTATTTGTCCATCCTCTTGCTTATGTGTAGGGTAATTTAAACAAGACTTACAGCGTCCAGTAAACAGCATCTTGGCCCTATTAAACTCATCATATTTTGAAATACAGTACCTTTAATAACCAGTTATCGTCTGCAATTATGAATTTTTGTGGCCTGTTGTCGTTCACCAGGAGTTCCCAGGAGTTCCTAGGAGTTGTAGCTGTAATGTACTGTGGCATGTCGGGTTCACATTCATAAATTCACCCAGTCCTAAACGCAATCACATTTAATATGAATCTTTGATTAGACATATACATTGTTACTGCATGGTCTGCTTGGAATAATACAACAATTAATATTTAGTCTATTCCTTTCATATAATTAGGCAAACTGTGTAATAAATTCACTATCAGGTGGAAAGGTTAGGCTGAAAAAGCCTTAATTGCTGCATTATTCTTTTTTGCCTTCTTTAAATACACCAACTTGAAATCGTTTGGTGCGTTTGTTCTGTTCTCCAGCTCTGTGTGGTGGACGAGATCACTTCCTGTGTGCCACGGGAATATGCATCCCCAGGAAACTGGTGTGTAATGGGTACAACGACTGTGATGACTGGAGTGACGAGGCAGAATGCAGTAAGTAATCAACTACTGCAAATGTTTCCTTTGTCTCCCAACTTACCCAGAGAACAGGCTCAGTACAACATTCACCGCCCATCAACAGTGATGGTTCATCCAAGGCCAGTGACTAAATGTGGACATTTTTGACATGGTCAAAACTCAGAGGGATGGTTATTTTTTGTTCTGTCTGTAGGTAAATGAGTTAAAAACCAAAACCCTCACCTGGTAAATTTATCTTAAGTTGTAAATGGAGGTTACCATGGAGGACAGCTTTCTCTCATCCGGAGAGGATTAAGTGTAGACTGAATAACATTTAGGCCGATACTCTCTCTGTTCTGTCGGCTTCATCTTACATAAACCAAATGACACGCTGTTGGCGTACCATTGTCTTTGTGAATGTGGTGGTGTAGTGGGAGCTGCTCTTAACAGCTTTGCGATTGATAGGTTGACATTAGAAGTAAATTCCAATTTTCCTGTCATCAGATGTCACATGCCATTCTGTGTGCTATAATTGTTTATAATTATTTTGTGTGTTCACTTGCCAGTCGACTATGCCAGTACTGAGCACCGCATGTAGCATTCCAAACTGGAACACGCTGCTGGGCAGTACTTTAAAACACCTCGCAAGTTGTATTTCAATGGTTGAAACCCTGAACCCCGGCACTTTCCGTACCCTCCCAAGTTTGGGGGCCATGCCAAATGGCAAATATCATCCCTGACGCGGGTGTGAAAAGTCAAACACGTAGGTCACTGGGGCTGAAGCCGGGGGAACAAGTCAAAGCCTGTCTGAGACCCTGGCCAGAACACAGAGACGGACACTGTTTACTGCCCACAATATTAACTCTGACTGAATCATGGCCCATGACTGTGTTAACACCAGGACTTTAATAGTTATTCATCTGTGCCATCTAAGGGACAGATGAATAACTTACGTGGAAGTAAAGTCTGAGGTGAAACAAAGTCTGAAGTGAAATACATTTTGAAGGGAAGTAAAATTGTTCTCTTCCATTTAACTGCCCTCTCCAGACATGCCACAGTCTGAAAAATGTGTCCTTTCCTAATTACAGGTGAAGGCAGGGTAAGTGTTGCAGTTGCAAGGGGCTCCTTTTGTCAAATTATTGCATTTAATATTTATGATACAAGTGTTCATATGAGCACTTCTGTCTGATTAGTGAGAAGGTCAAGGCGCACAGTAAATCCAGTTAAAATGGAGTATAAATATCATGACCCACAAGGACATATTAAAATAGAATGCTCGCTGTCCTCTGTGTCCTGCCATACAGTATATCCTAAATTCAAAACAGACAGGTCTCTGTCTGTGACATATGGCCCGGTCCATTTATGTGTTAATGTTTTTAATATCTGCACCGATTAGATTTCAGAGTGTAAGGCAGCTGCAGCCGAGCGGTCTCTTTTTCCCTGAGATGGTCAGGAACAGGAGAAGGAAATCAGTTGTGCCCTTAGATTTCACGGGAAATGGTTTCAATTTATTGAAAAGAAATGACTGACCTTTTATGACGGACATGAACCTGTGTTTTCCCTATTAGCCTGTCCAGCGTAACAAATCCTTGCGCTGGCAGTGACTGAACCCACATGAAATGTAGTGTCCCCAACTCAACTTTAAAAGAGGTTACTCATGTCCGCAAGAGCCACCCGTTTTCCTTGGTTGCTAAGCGCAACTTACTGTTTGCTAGATTCTGCTTCCAATTAATTCTCACAGAAATCTGACCATAATGCATTGGATGAGTCAGCTGCGCTGGCTCTCTCCAGTTTTACCAAGCTGCACCTCAAACAGGAAACGGAGTGAGGCGAAGGTAGTTTTGTGCGTGCCCACTAAATGGGCTCCTGAGGTCTGCACAGCACAGCTCCAATGCACCCTCTTCTCTGCAGCCTGCGAGGACGGCCAGTTCCGGTGCGGGACAGGACGCTGTCTGAGCCCTAGCTTTGTGTGCGACGGGTACGATGACTGTGGGGACCTGAGCGACGAACAAAGCTGTGGTGAGTCCCGTTTTGCTTACGGCCCCCAGCCACCCCGCTCCACGCCCCCGTGTTGAGGTGACGCAGTTGGCCGCCGCAGATTAGCTTGGGAATCAATGAAAATCCCAGGAACTTTCCTCTGGGGAGAAACGTGTGGGAGTCATGAGCAGGAGAGGGGAAACCCTTCATCTCTTCAGCGCCAGCTTACTTGTTATTTATCAGTGTTTTAGCCTGGTAACAACCTCCCACTCCTCCCACTCTAGTTCTGCTACTCGCTTTGGAAGTAACAAATAATTCCATGTCACTGGTGTACACATGCAGTTTCTTTCATCCTGTCTTTATATAGCAGTGCTCACCTTGGTACTGTCATAGGGGCACACTGTACACGGGACAGAATGCACAGACCAACAATAAAGGATTTCATCATAGCACAAGCTGAACAGACCACATAGAGCTATGATCCCATCCAGTCTCCCCCATGTCTGTCAATCCCTTTTTGCAGAAAGAGGGGGATATAATCTTTTTTGAAAATAATGCCTTTGGCTAACTGTCCCAACTCACTGTTAACCTCATAGGTGACATCATTCACTGTCTCCCTTGTAAAAACAATGTAGGTTGGCCCAGCTGTGGAATTACTCTTATAATGTGGTTCTTGAGACATTCTCAGTAGAATGAATTTGTGGTAGAGACACCCTCAGATTTATGTTTGTCTTGGCATAAATGACACATTCTCAATGAATCTGGTACATAATAAAATAAGTGAGTACCAGCAGGTTCATTGACCAGTTTTTTAAATCCATCTACATCCTTTCCACCATAACTTTTGGGGTCTTTGGATATTGTCATCCAGAGAACATGATTATACTTATTTAAATGCAACTAGCATTCTATCCATTATGATGATATTTTTAATGGTATTTGAATGTGATTAATGCATTTGGATATAAGAGCCCCTCAGTTCTGAAATACATGGGTCCAGACTCTGGATCTCCATGATGAGATGAGATGTAGCTGATGGGCAGATTGTCCAGTGTAGGGAGAGTATAACACCTCTATTCAATATGGATATGGCTTCATGAAAGCAATGCAAGTTTTTTGTGAAAAAGTGCATATTGTTATGCAAACAAAAAAGATTTAAAAGCAAAAAACAATGATCTTTTTATCAAATCCACAAAATTTAAATTTGCCTTAAATAAATGTCTATGTGCACAGATAAGTTGATGAACAGGACACCACTTATACTACAGCTCCCATAATGCCTCCCTTTTGACACAGCAGGGGTAGGGAACACCTGCTTACACTTTTAATAGAAGGACTTTTCCTTACTAAGCGTACAGGCATTAGGGTGTAATCCCGGGCAGTTGTTGGACTGGTTTCCTAGGTCACAGTGGAAATAGCGTGTGAGTGATTTCAGCCCCATGCCCGAGCAGATATATGGCTCAGGGTAAACAGGAAAGGGCCAGGGAGCCATGACAATTACGCAGGCATGGCCCCTCAGGAATGTTTGCTGCGCACATGGGCATCAATGGGAGGCAGACTGTCTGTTGCCATCACCACATTATGTTCTTTTGGCTATGGAATTGTTTCCTAATAAAATCCATTGGCTTTTTCCAGTGTTGCCGTTGGAACTTAATTGTCTACGTACTTATTGTGAATCACTGATTACATAAAGTTAGAGTTGCTATGAACCTGAAAAATAGCAAGAGACTATTTTCATAGAAAGTTTCTATCACCCACAAAATACCCTTTACTGTGCATTTACTGTATGTATGTTTTATTATGTTTACCAAACATTTCTCACTGAGGCCCCGTGAAGCCAAGAAGAGTGGGAAGATCTTAATCTCCTTCATTTTTCAATGGGAAACTATGCAGTACTCCAGTAATTTTCGCCAGAGTCCTAGAGCGTGGCAAAGATAATAGTGATCTGTAAATAATTTAGACTATCCCAAACCCATAGCAATATCCAATAAAGAGCATATGCATAATGAAACATTAATATGATAGTAGGATGAGTGGGTTTTTTGAACTTTTAAAAAAGTTTCCATGTCTTTCTTGAACTTCCTATTCATAACATCATGTCAAGTACTTACAGTACACCAAAACAGATGACATGCTGTACATTTTCGGCCTAACCAAAACGGGCGTGTGCAAGGGGAGCCGGGGGTGTACGTCACTGTAACATTATACCTCCATGAGGTATTGTGAGCATGTGAGTGCTGGAATTGGAGCAACTGACATGCTATGGCCGTGTTTCAGCATGCAACCCAGACAAGGAGCACAAGTGCGGAGATGGGAGGTGCATCACCAAGGACTGGCTGTGTGACGGGGACCATGACTGCATAGACAAGAGCGATGAGGTCAACTGCTGTGAGTTTGACGACAGACTTTTCCTTATCATGCTGCCATGGTCATGCCATTTAGCACACACTGGAATTCACTGGTTTACTCTGTCTCTGGTTTTCTTATTCACTGAATCAGCTTTCAACATGCACAGAAAATATACATTTCTCACTTTCTCAGTTTTCTTGTCTTCAAAAAATATGTGCACAATCCATCATAATTCAAGAAATTTTCTTATATCACAAAAACAAAAATGTTCTGAAACACAATACTTTTTAATATTAGGCTATTTTGCTGTATGTATATATTGTGACTTGACATTGTGGGTTCAGTGTTATATAATTAATCTCAGGAGAATTGACTGGTGAAAATTTAATTTCATTTAACTGGGTTAATTGTGATTTATCATAACTGTTTCACTAAGTTGCACCAGTTATTCTTGGTTGTTTTTGATGCTGATGATGGCATGGTGTCCCCTCAGCCTGTAAGAGCCAAGGTCTCCATGAATGCCGCAATGGCCAGTGTATCCCTGGTGCTTTCGTCTGTGACGGGGAGGACGACTGCAAGGATGGGAGCGATGAGGACAACTGCACCCAGCAGCAGAGTGAGTGTGATACCTGTGACCATGCACTGCGGGTCAGGATAGAGACACCACTGCATTCATACTGACCGTCCAGACATCTCTGATAAGCTGCATATGGCAGGACACACTTAAGGCTGAAATGTTTGGGCGTTCAGTGTGAGTACAGAGGATATAAACCAGGAGTACAGTAGAGGTATGTTTTTTTTATTTTCTTTTAACCTTTAGTCGACTGCTTTGAATTCAGTCCTTTCTTGCCAGCATGTCAACATCGCTACCAGCAAGAGCTTTTCATTTGAACAGAGAAAGATGAAGAGATGCCCTTTCCACAGATAGCTCTCTGATCTCTGATCACGGCCTCAAGCGTTTCAATGTGTGGTACCCGTTCACGTAGCAGAAGTTGCTTTGCTTGTTGTGCACTGGTTTTTGAAAGAACAGTCATTAAAACATGCACGTATGAATAAATACAAATTTTACACCAATTACATGATTTTGTGTTTATTGGTTTGCTCCGTCCATTATAATGGCCTGTGAATTTTCATTTCAATCAAATCGCTGCACATTTTCGTGAGATGTTCAAAGCGGGAGCGCACCATCTGTACTTCTGTTCTGAAATTTGAATGCGTCATTAGAAACAACTGTTTATGACCTGGCCTGTTTGGAATCGGCATGGCCACTGCTTGTTTCAGTGTCGTTTTGGCTTGAGTCTCAAAGGCTTCTTTCACAGGCCAGAGCACATGTAGTCCTGGACAGCCGAGCTGCATCTCTACCACATGTACTCACGGTTGCCATGGGAATGCGCCGTGTGACAGCCGCAACAACAGCTCCAACTGTAGTAAGTGTGCCACCAAATTCGGCATCGGTTTTCTCACTGTTAAAAAGTAACGCTGACTTCGCTCAGCTTAATGATGATAAGCTGCTGAAATACAGCTACCTGTACCTGTGTCGCTAGATGTGGAGTGTCGTGGTGGAGAGCTGTCCCATGCAGGCGTGGGGAAGGCTCAGGGAGATGGCACGTGATCGTGCCGTAATGACCAGTTCAAGTTTGTCCCTCCAGGCCGCTGTGAACCCATCACCTTGGAGCTGTGCATGAATCTGCCCTACAACACCACCAGCTTCCCCAACTACCTGGGCCACCAGACCCAGAAGGAGACCTCTATCAGCTGGGAGTCTTCTCTCTTCCCAGCGCTGGTCCAGACCAACTGCTACAAATACCTCATGTTCTTCGCCTGCACCATTCTAGTACCCAAGTGTGACCCAGAGAGCCACCAGAAGGTCCCACCCTGCAGGTAGAGCTGCTCCTGCTCAGAGAGAGAGAGGGAGAAAGAAAGAGAGGGAGAGAGAGAGAGAGAGAGGGGGGCAGTTTATTAACAATGCACACACAATGGTCAATTATTTGAGTATATTACGTGTGATATCTGGCTCTAGATATGATTTCAATATAAGATGCACTTTATTCAAGTGGTGTTTTAGCAATGTATTCTCTGACATGCTAATAGCTTAGTTGTTTGAAATTAAATTATGCTGAACTGAGAGAGTTGACTTAAAAGCCTTTTTAAAAGGAGAGTAAAAAAGAGGGATACATAAAAGGAGGAGAGTAGGAGGAATGAGCGAGTGAGAGAGAGAGGCAACAATATGCATCAGTGTCACAGAATATGCTGTCTTTACAGTGTTAAATCTTTAAAAGTGTTCAAATTAGTATCAGCATGTTTTTACATTAAAAAACAATATTATTCTAATGTTTGTAAGTGTTGTGCTGATAAAGTGTGAAAAAATGCTATTTCACTTCACCAAATGTTATAAGAGGACATGTGTTTGACAACTAAAAATATATATGATTCTGTTGCCATGGCAACTAGACTAAATCATTCACATGCAGATGGATATCTTTGAGAGTGCTATAAATTACATTACCTATAACAGACAAAAAACTAATAACTATTTTGTGGCGCTGTGCACAGGTCACTCTGCAGGAACTCCAAGGAGCGGTGTGAGTCTGTACTTGGAATTGTGGGATTGCAGTGGCCAGAGGACACAGACTGTACCCAGTTCCCTGAGGATGGCCAGGAGAACACAACCTGTCTGCTGCCAGACCCCGATGTGGATGGTCAGTGGTCACTTCTCAAAGATGAACTGCCCCACAGGTGGCTTAAAAATAGCTTGCCATGTTTGATATGTATATAAATATCATACGTTATTGCAGAACTACCTGGATCTCCTTTTCCCAATTAACTGAGTTTAAGTATGCCAGTATGCAGCCAAAATACAGGAAATTGGGGGAAAACACATATTCACACTTCATACACTAAATTACAGAAATCATGCAAACGTTATATAATTCTTATGACAATAATACAAAGGTAGTACAATTAACTAATCCTTAGAGTATAAATTCATTGCTGGTATGATTCTTTCCTGGCAGTTGAAAAAAAAGAGCTTATCCCTGCTCTGAAACAGCCAACAACTTGGCAGCATGCATCTGTCATATGTCATCTAGACATATTCAGGGAGACAGAAGATCTTGCAGTCTGAACTGTTGATAGATAATGATAAACACCTCAAAGCTGTTGCATCCGTAAGCTTCTCAAGCCTTCAGTAGGAAAAGGTTTAACCATATTGATTGGTACAAGGTCAAGCTGTTGGGCCTGCTAATGTCAAAAGTTCTGCATCTTATTAATATATCCAGTGATATGCAGTAAGATTTGATTATATTACTGTTTTTCATGAGTTTCTTAGCAAACAGTTCAGCTTAACTTGTTTATACAAAGCAATTTAACGTTTTTGGTCCGGATTTTTTTGTTCCTTCCTTCTCACATTTTGTGCTGTTATATTGATTGATTTTCTTAACTTACTAATCCCCAGCTTCAAAGTGATACTTTTCAGGCAGTTCAATCTACAGTTACATAGGCCCAGCTCTCAGACAATTTTGCTGACGCTATACATACTCTGTCTTGTTACAGCGAATTATTTAACGATTTTCGTTTCTTAATGTTACCGTTATTGTTGTAACGAGAGTTGTCTGTTTCTGCTGTGAACAGAATGCTCACCGAGTCACTTCAAGTGCAGGTCAGGGAGGTGTGTCCTGTCCTCCAAGAGGTGTGACGGTCACATGGACTGTGACGATGACAGCGACGAGGAGAACTGCGGTGAGCAGACAGACCTCAGCATCACTCACCAGACTGGGGCGTCACACACCACCACACCAGCATCTGACACGAAGGAGAGAGGGGAAGCTTCTAACAGCAGGGGAATCAGTGTGCCTGATCTCACCATTTCTCTCCTCTGGCTGCCAGTTAACCTCACCCCAAATCTTTTTATGTCCCAGATTGGCAGCAAGATTGCCCATGAAGAGGAGAATTAGAGTTAATCCAGAATATCTGAAGCACTGAGATAGTTGACTCTAACAGGCATGTGGTTTAATTGCTGCAACACGATTTATTGCTGGTGTAAATAGATTTGCCGTTTACTTACAAAGACACTGTGATAAATTGCCACAGTGTCTTTGAAAGAGACACAAATCAACTTTGACAAGAAAGTTCTTCAGACAGTCACACTGGACTGCGTGGACTTTGAATTGAATTGACCCAGACTAATAATATTACTGAAGGACATCTGGTGCTTTTAGAATGCTAAATGGCTGGATTCGCTGCCTGCTTACAAATGTTAATATGCAGGAGAGCTGCTCATTCGCTTGTTTTTGACCAAGACTGCTAGTGGTCAATGTCACTGTGTTTTTCAGACACCTGCAAGCACTTATATCCAGGGTGACTTTGAAAGGAAACAGTGGACCAAAAATGAATGATATATGGAACTTGGCTGTCTCTCTCTCTCTCTCTCTCTCTCTCTCTCTCTCTCTCTCTCTCTCTCTCTCTCTCTCCCTCTATCTAACTAAAGAAGAAATATATATATATATATATATATATATATATATATATATATATATATAATTTTTTCTTTCTTCCATTACATACAGTATATTCATTATTCATGTTTTAAAAATGTATCTAATTATGTGCATTTGATGAGAGACATTTTAAATTCCCACCATGCTATTGAGTCAACTCAATCATTATTGATGAATTATATTGTAGTCATCACCATTGTCGTGGTGATGCTTTGTTAAGCACTAAATGCTTGGGGAAAAAAACATTCCATTACAGCCTTCAATCTTAATGGGTGCTGTGAATTCAAAGGAACTTGAGAGGCAAAAAACAATTAGCAGATTCTGAACTGTATTTCGACTTGACATGCCCTTGAGTGGAAGTGGCCTGACATCAAAAGAGTAGAAGTCATGTGTGCTGACCGTACTTGTTTATGTAATATCTCACATACATGAACCACGTCTACCATGACTGCAAATTTTGGTAATTTAAAGCATAATTAGACAGTATACAGAGGGTAAAGAATAGGCGATGAATATGAGATATTAAAAAAGTTTTGATCCTTGCTCAGAAGAGGAGTAGCATTTCTCCAGTGTTTACTCCCTGACCTTTCCTGTTACCAGGTTGTAAGGAGAGGGGATTGTGGGAATGTCCCAGCAACAAAGCCTGCATCAAACACACAATGATCTGTGATGGATTCCCAGACTGCGCCGACCTCGCTGACGAGAAGAACTGCTGTAAGAGTGCGTTCGTGGGGAACGAGGCGAGAGGTCAAATACAGTCACCAAGGCCCTGTGGCTCAAAGGCAATGGAGGATATTTACTACAGTGTAAATGGCACTGGGCGGAAGCTGTCCTGGTCGGGTGCTTGGGCTGCATTTATTTTTACCTGTCTTCCTTTCAACAAGTCCTGGAGTTTCTTCCTTGCCTCATGTGCCAGGGAGCCCCAGCTGCTTATATAATGGAGTAATATCTAATTATCTGTAAAAAATGTACATTTTAATTGTTTATGGCCAATCATTAGTTATTATTATCATGGCTTAAAGTAAAAATCAATTAAAAAATGAAAGAAATGAATATTAAAGTAAATTTAATCCAAACTTGATATTTTAGGAAGAGGCTTTTTCCATAGAAAAGCTTCACTCCCATCAGAGGCAGTTATGAGAACATGTTGCTTCGCTAATCTCTGTTGTTGCTGCTTGAGCAGTTGTCGTGATGTCTTCTTTAACCACGCTCTCCCCTGTGTGTTTTACTGCAGCCATATGCGACGATAACGAGCTTGCGTGTAACAATCACGAGTGCGTGCACCGCACGCTGTGGTGCGACGGCAGGAAGCACTGCTCCGACAGCTCGGACGAGTGGGACTGTGGTGAGAACAGCCGTGCGGCCAGAATCTCAGTGTGACCAGAGGCCATTCATTTCGCTCATTTAGTCAACAGCACCAGTCTCTTCCAAATCATGGGGTTTATGTGCCGCAATGAAGCTCATGCTGTTTCTCCCTCACTTAGATTATTTTAGAATGAGGCTGTAATGTTATTAAGCCGCAATCTTTTTTATGTTCATTTACCAAGTTGAATCAAACCTTATTTTCCCTTCACTTGCAGGATATCAGAATGAATTAACTGCCAGTCATAACATTCTCAAGACTGTCATCTTTTGGAAATTTGGAAATGCTAGAATGAATTCATATGTTTATATACAGAGCAACAAATTTCTACATGTGCAAACCCTTTACCGTTTATCCAGGACAGCCATTTCAAAGCAACATCCCTCCAGCAAGTGTTCATTTGCAACATTTGGGGACTTTTTTTTACATCATTCATAGTGAACAGTGAGAACTGAATATCACTCTTTAAGCCCTTATTTGCAATTACTTCTTATCCTGGAAGTATTTTGTCATGGGGCTGTGCTGCGTATCTGTGCTCTGGATTCATCGTCTCCTTCCCTCCTGCAGTTACTCTGTCCAACACCACGTCTTCGGCCCTGACTGTGCACAAGACTGCGTCCGAGTACCAGGTGTGCGCCGACGAATGGCACCCGCAGCTGAGCCGTCTGGCCTGCAGGCAGATGGGTTTAGGGTAAGGTCAGTAGCTAATAGAGGAACATCTGCGCAAACGGGCAGACCCGTGCATGTCGCGTGCCTCAAAGGCACTGCTGCCAAGCAAGGGCCGAGAGGCGGCTGCTTGTTCAGCTAGCCGCTGCGACATTCTCAGGTTTCGCAGATTTTGTAGGAAAAGAATTGATATAATAAATTTGATTAAGAATACTACATATCTGTGCTGTCCTCGATTATTGCAAGCTTGAACTTGATACTTTATACTTGAACTTGTTACTTTAAAAGTGTACAAACATAAACAACGAAAGAGTTAGTAGTTAGTAGCCCTATGAAACACTGTCCAACAGCTTTATTTCATTATGAAAATGGTTTGGAACAATCACCTTTGTATCACCCATATCTTATATTGTCTCTGACTTTACTGTTGCGAGCCTTAGCTCATAATTTCATGTGCCAGCACAGCCAGTCCTCGTCTTGTGACCTCTCTGTGTTGCTGCTCGCCAGTGTCCCGACCGCCGTTGAGATGCTGCTGGACGAGCCCAACCAGCCGGGCCGCAGACGGTGGCTGCACGTGCGTCCCGATTGGTCCCAGAGGAACGGGTCGGCTCTGCAAGCCATGCTGGAGAAGAGAGGGTAGGGTCTTCACGCTAGTGTTGCTGAGCCATGCAGCACACTGTAAGAGAGAGCTGTGGTGTGTGCATAAGTACTGAAGAAGCGCCCTAGTCTTATACATGAAAAGCATCCCATTCATAAAGGTGTCATATTCCGTCCGCATACTATGAAATGAAGCCACAGCTTTCTATGTTTGGCACACATTTTATTGTCATAACTCATTTCATAGACCCTCTCTGCTAGTATAACAGCACTGTTTTGTAATCAGTTCTGGAACATATTAATGGACCTGAAGTGTAGACAGTGTATAGCAAACATTGGACTCTGTTTTGCAAAATGTAAAATGCCCACCTTTGTTTAATTGCTCCTCAGGCATTCCTGTCAATCCCGGAGGAAAATCTCTCTTCATTGCACCAAAGAAGGTATGTACTACCTCTGAGTTCACACTCAGTTCACAATACCAGTTTATAATAGTAAAAATAGTAATAGTTAAAAATTATAGGAATAGTAATAGTAATAATACAAATACTACATATTCAAAGTTAAGTTGTGTGTGAGTGTTTTATAGAAAAGATGAATTCAGACTAAAATACATAAAAGTATACACATCCAAAATCGTGAAAGAAAAGTTTTATTCACTAATTAAAGAGGTCAAGGAGGCAGGGGGAATGACCAGTTGAAGAGGTCAAGAAGGCCAGGGAAATAATTGCTCGAGGGGTATCCATCGTGACTCTCTCTCCCTGTCTCCCTTCCTCCCTCCATCTGTTTCAGACTGCGGGCGTCGGCCAGCAGCGCGCATGTCGAAGCGGATCCTGGGCGGGCGGACGAGCCGCCCTGGACGCTGGCCATGGCAGTGCTCCCTGCAGAGCGACCCCAGCGGGCACATCTGCGGCTGCGTGCTCATCGGCAGGAAGTGGGCGCTGACCGTGGCGCACTGCTTCGAGGGGTGAGCGCCTCTTCCATGGGGCTTCCCCCTGCTGCTGTCAGCGCGGCAGCAAGGGGCACAGACGTTCCTCGCGATAGGAGGCCAATGAATGTTTTTCTCATTTGTCACTGAAGAGCGTTTTAAGTCATATAGAATGTCATTACAGATCCAAATGAATGGAGATGGCTTCCTTTTTCTCAGCAGTCATTGGTTTTATGTGTTACATCATTACGTTACATTACATAACATTACCATTTATTCAGCAGACGGTCTTATCCAGAGCGACATCCAGCACAATAGAACATAATTGTATCCATTCAAGTTAAATGAGCAACAGCCTCAGACCAGACTAACAATACTCCCAGACTAGTGAGTGTGAGCATAACACTGTTAACTTGTGCAACCTGACTACATCATACATGAATTACTACATACTCATTACATCTATTTAGGTGTTCTGACTCCTGAATTAGGTACCCACTTGTTTTGTGGGCATTTTCATTCTTTGATATGGAAAATGTGAACACATTGAAAATGTGTTCAACATTAATACTTACATTTGCTCATTGTGGTTGTTGTATGAACTCTATATGAGCTATGACGCATAACTGCTCATAGAGGAAGTTTGTAACCGTTGAGTCTGAATGGTTCCTTAGGCGGGAGAATGCAGATGTCTGGAAGGTGGTTTCTGGAATCAACAACCTGGATCACCCTTCACCCTTCATGCAAACCAGGAGGGTGAAGAGCATAATAGTCCACCCCCGGTACAACCGCGCAGTGGTGGATTACGACATCAGTGTGGTGGAGCTGGACCACGAGGTGGAGGAGACCAGCTACGTACGGCCGGTCTGCCTCCCTCACCGGGGCCAACTGCCCAAGCCTGACACTTACTGTTACATCACGGGCTGGGGCCACATGGGCAACAGGAGTGAGTACAAGCCAGCTGCCTTAGAAAGTGGCCTGTTGTCATCGCTGATCCCAGAATGGCAGCGTCTGACAAGTCTTTTCCTCTTCTTCTGTGGTTAGTGCCGTTCAAGCTTCAGGAAGGAGAGGTGAGGATAATCTCTCTGGACCAATGTCAGTCTTACTTTGACATGAAGACCATCACCTCCCGCATGCTGTGTGCTGGGTATGAGTCGGGGACCGTGGACTCCTGCATGGTGAGAATTCCTTGTTCATCATGTATTTCAGGGAAATTAAAAAATTGCTGATTTCATTTCTTGTGTATATGAAATTTCCAAGGGTTTTCTTATCTACACTATAAGAAACGAGATTTTGTGTGTCTGGCATGGGAGATTTTTTTGTCTTTAAAGTACATCATGTACTGCTTTTATGTGCATATACTCTTCCTTCTGATTGGTTGGCCTTTTAATTTCAAGGAGAAAACAGAGAATTTCCCTTTTTTACATTTTTACATCACAACTGCTAACAACCAATAGGTGGCAGATGAAGCTGTGCACAATTGGTTATTTTTTTATACGTCAGTCAATGGAATCTTCATGGTGAGAGGTGGTACTGGTCACAGAAGCAGCAGGAAAAAGTTAGCACATGTTCACAGGCAAAATTGCATGTGGTCAGGTAGTGCCCTCTAGTGGAACCAAAATTAGTGAGAGGATAGTTCACTTTATATAAATATGGCCCATGCTCTCTGTTTTTACATTCAGCAGGTTTGGGTGTTCGTGTTTTACTGAAATTACAGCTAGAGTGCCTGTGACCTGTCTTACTTGTAGAAAGTGTTTGGCAGCGTGTTGACTGAGTCAGTGTAGTGTATTCCATGAAACTTTTTTTGTTTTTTTTGCAAATTTGGAAGAACTTGAAAATTGTCACAAAAAATATTAACTTGTTTTATGATGTGTATGCACAATATAAAGGGGAATCAGCATGGATAATAAAGCCAAATAACCTTTGACTGGTTTCAGTTACTAGTACTAGTAAGAGAACTTTTGAGAAAAAAGAAAAGGAGGCAGTAATAAAATGGTATGCACTACTATCTTTGTGCTTGTTTTATTTTTATAACAAATAGTCATTCATGTATTATTTATAAAATATAATATAAAAATATTATGTTTTGTAGTTTTATAAGAAAATAAGTCATTCATTTTACATATTTTACATTAGCAAAAAAGACCACCATAACAACTTTGTTTTTATTAAGCTTGAGTGTAGACACTAAAACAAGAGGTCTGTGCTCCATGCTCTGTTACAGGGGGACAGCGGGGGTCCGCTTGTCTGTCAGGAACCGGACGGGCGCTGGAGTCTGTACGGGCTCACTTCCTGGGGATCTGTCTGTTTTTCCAAAGTTCTGGGACCCGGCGTATACAGCAATGTCACCCACTTTGTGGAATGGATTGAGAGACAAATTTACCTCCACACCTTTCATCTCGCCTAGCTAGGTCACTCCTGCTGGAAGGTTTTTTTTCATTATTTTTCCTCTCCTTTCTTCTTTTTGTTGGGTTTTGGGGTAATTCAAATGGGGAGGGCACCCTCTTCCTCCTGTGAGGGACAGTAAGGGAGCGCCACTCCACCCATGGATCCACACTTGTCTCCTGAGGGGGAAATCCAGGACGTCTCTGATCATTGTCACTGTGTTCTCTGACCATTCCAAGAGGATGCGCTTGCAGGTTCCTGAGCCTCATGGATGTAGGCAAGACTTTAGTTGTCTTAGTTGCTATTGTCTCTCTGAACATGTCAGGTACTATGGAAATGCGTCTTTTATTTTGACATTACACTGAACAGTCAACTGTGGTCTACTGTCTCCAAATGGCCTGGGCACACACAGACGCATACACATACATATTTAATGTGAATGTGTCTGCATATATATGTATCTGTGTGTGTATGTGGATTTTAGTGTTCTGCTAAGAAGCTGGCAGAACTCGGAAGCACAAGAAGAGTGCTGTTTCTGAAGTGTGACTTAGGCTGAATTAAGATTCTTAATGTGACTGATTATTCACCAAAGCCAGTCATCAATCACAAGTCTATATGTTGATCCATACAGAGATATCCTCAAGACTGGCTGCTGTCAGAGGTCCTTGAAGAATTTGTATCCTGTTCATCTGTGTTCACACAGTATAGTATCCAATGGAGATATGTTGGACAACACATACATGTAATACTCTTGGTTCAACAGAGGCAGCATTGTTATCAAAACAAGTCAAAACAGTTTCTCAGTTTTGACTATACATTGTATATCATATTTATGCAGACACAGATCAGATGTTAATGCTTAATGCTATTTTTTTTGGGGGGGGTGCTACCAGTTGACAGAATTTCAGAGACCATATCTGACTTTTTAAATTTTGCTTTTAGAATACTGTTTTAAATGATCCATTAAATGGAGGTAGACTGTTTCAAATACTGGTGTACGTACAAGATAATGAACTTTGAGAAGACCCCCCCCCCTTTTCTGAAGACAAAATGATGAATTTGTGACAGCGATTTCTCTTTTGCACACAAGTACGTGACTGTTATCGAGTTATTACAACAAAATAGCTGCTAGCTGCACCTGAATCCCAGTGTATCTGAGAGTCATATTCATAGGTGTAATAGCACATTGGCTTCTTATGACTTTGTATTATCACATACACTATTTCCATAAATGATTCCACTTTTATGGAATTTTTTTTTCAGTACTTTTTACCCATCTAAGTAGTTAAATGAGCATACTACTGAAATTAAATAATCTGTGTTTTTAACCTTGATTGAAAATTGAAGGACTTCTTTTTCTGGTTTATTATTTGATTGTGCTGTTTCAAGTATATAATGTATTTATGGTTACTACAGGGCATAGACACAGTATATAAAGATATCAAATACTAAAATATCAGAATGAACTTCATAGGAAGCACACGTTTATGAAATATTGTGACTTGGTGAGTAGAATAATAAAAAAGTAGATGTAATGTAGTGACACAACTTGTAAGGCATGTAAACAGCCCAGCTCTGAAATACAACATATTTCCATATTGATTTCTTTCAACATTTTAATCCTGGAGAATTCAAATGTAAAAACCTCATATGGTATTTGGCTTAGAAAATACATATGAATGTAGGCTTGTTAGTAACCTAGGGCTCTAGGCTTCATTTCCTTTCCTTTTTCATAATATCTCCAGTACTTCCAATCACATTGTTCAGGGGAACAGTTGTATTATGTCTATATATTACTTTTAAGAACAAATATAACTTTTCATTGTCTCTCACTACAGTTAGGTCAGTATACAGAGGGGCTACATGACATTGATTGACCAACTGTCAATCATCAATTGACCAATTTTTAAAAAAATATTTTTGCATTCATCCATTCTGATCATGCATATATACTATGAAGTACAGATTGTACAAAACTGTAATTGTGAAAGTTAACCAAGTAACCATTGTCACTAACGGGCAAAATGTAAGGTAGTTTAGTAGCACAGCATAGCTCAGTTTTTGCTTGGAGTATGAGTGAAATTTTCCATAAGTGCATTGCATATTCAACAATGCGGTGGACAGATGTACTATGTACTGGAATTTGTTGGGATAGTTTTTTTCAATTCATCTGGATTTTATCTTCAGTTCAATCAGTTTTGTTTGAATATTTTATGTGACATCTACAGCACTGCTACATGTATCTAAGGCAACTGGATGGCTTCGGCCAAAGTCAAATAGCTTCTGATTACTTCTGTGTGTATACATACCTGTATGCTAACTCCTCTCCTCCTCAGAGAGAAGGAAAAAAGTGTTGATATTAGCATCTGTAGTATGTGTGCGTGTTTCTATGTGTGTGTGTGTGTGCATATGTATGTTGGCGTGTGTGTCCATATCAATGTGTATATGCATACATTTATGCTTAAATGTTTAAATGTAACATTCCATGTAAAGACTTGTTGTTTGTAATTTTCTAAAGTATTTTTATACGGCTTTTGTATGTGCGCACATGAACTGTTTTGGTCCCAAACATGACTTTGGTATTTTTACAATTTGTTATCATTTCAACTGTAAATGACAATCTGATTTTAAAATGCAAAATGTATAAGCAGGTGCATTTATGGCAGACATACCAGATTTTATTTCTATCAGAATAAACTTTGTCAACATGAATTTCTTGGAAATGCGTCCTGACTAATACATTTTATGGAAGAAAATAAATAAAGCAATATAGGCAAGAAGTAATAGCAGCAGTAAAGTTTGACATCAAACAATGTATTTATAAATACATATTTACTCTGCTTGATAGGTCACTTTCTGAACATCCCTAGAAGTTTAAAAAAAACAAGTATTACCATATGGGGGCAGCAGATAACCATAATTCAGATTGCAATGCTTCTTTCCCATACACTCCATTTTTTCTTTAGATAAAAGTGTTGAAACTTTTTGCATCCACTGTGACTCACCATCTTGAGGAAACTTGACTATACACATCTGCACAACTAATAACCTAAAAGCCAAAGCCCTGCATTGGCCCTGAAAGGAACCAATGTGCATAACCAGCTAACACATGCTTGTTTTCCTCAAACTATCTCTCAAAAATCCTATGACATCTAATATTAGTAGTGTCAGACATTCATTCTAATGGTCCTGTTTATCTCAGAACCAATAGCAGGATTATTCTTCCATTCACATTAAATTTTCATACAATTCAAACTCTGTATAGAACCACTTTTGTGCAGCCACTGGGAGGTAAAGATGTCATCTTAGAGTAGAATACTGATAAAGAACTCACAATACATTACAACTTCTTCAACAAAGGAGACTTGTTTGTAATGTTATGCATTATGAATCAATAAGGGGCAAATTCATCAAGATTTAGTGTGATGACAAATTTGACATAAAAGCAGATACCGCTCTTTAATTGTATAAAAGTGCACACCAGGAGGCCAATAGGGCATTTGAACTTAGTCAAACACAAGCAATCATGACCATTTTCCTGATTTACATGTCATTAGAGTGACAAAAAGTCATCTCCACAGCACGAAGCAGGTGGAGGGTGAGTGTGAATTTATTATGGGTGCACGTCAATATGACTGCTGTATTTCTCATTTTGAATTTAAAGGTGATTGGTAATTGATCATTCAAATACCAATCTAAACAGCAGTTATCCTACTGCTGTGTACTCTCAAGGTAATATTTAATATTGATTATCAGTGTTGTCTCCATTTGTTCATGGGAGTTATGTCTTATCAGATGCAGCACTTGCAGATCCATATATCTTTATATAATCTAATGTAAAATACACATTGACTATGACTTTGATGTATCCATGTAAATGACAGTTCTGGGCTGTACAGAGCCTGATAAGAATGTATGCCCATGAATAAGCAAATTGTTCATAGCTGACTTTGACTATGTCACTTAAATGCTCAGTAGAGAGAGCAAGATCTGTCTGCCTACTGTTTGCAGTAAGACCAGGCATTAAGCTGATACTGTTCATCACGTTTTTTGAAAGTGATGGAAATTACTACTGTGGAGTCTGGATGCCGCCGAGTTCTTGCATACATTCTCAACTAATATTTACAGCATGTTATTAATTTTCAGGGGTTCTATCAATAAATTTCTCACACAGACATTCCATTGTCATTGTAGAATGCAAGTCAGTTAACTGCATGTGTCCCCACTCCTAACAAAGAGAGGTGCATCTCAGAAAATATTCACCAAATATGGCCTGAATATGACAGAGGTAGACAGGAATAGCAGTGCACCTCAGGATCATCAACTGAGGATGCTGACCACTTTACTTTGGGCTATGGCTTCACACAACGTGATATCACAGCATCAAGCTGACAACCAGAACATAACTGGGTCGTGCATTTTCATGTTGTAATGTTGCCGGTCCCCTTCCCCTCCCCTAGAAACTGCCAGTTGCTTAGATCATGTGGGGAACTACTGTAGAAAAGGCTTGCTCTTTGTGGAGTTAAAGGGCATAAATGAGATACTGATTTGTTCAGACACTCAAATCAAGGGGTCAGCCATTTGATATTTGCCAAGAAACCCCATGGCTAGATCCCCCTTTTCTTACTGCAAGACATCACACAAGCTCATATGATGCTAATGGTCCTGTGGTTTTGCCATGGTAGTTGACTGTTTCCTCTGTTCTCTGCCATCAATAAACAGCATGATATCATGAACACACTCCCCATCCTGGGATATCACACAGCTGAAAAAATCATGCATTTTCCACATTTATGTTTTTTTTTTTATGTCAAATATGACAGCATCACATCCGGGTAGAAAGGAAATTCATTCAATACATGGAGCAATGCATGAATGTTCTCAATTTTCCACTCCAGGACAAACAATGCTCAGGATTACACAAGCAAGGCAGACGACAGGCTCCCTTTCCGATCACACAATCGACACTAATTTGCATTTTTTTCGCTTTTAATTTGGTTTTGTTTCCATTCCGTTTGCTTCAGCGCCAGCACCAATGTGACAAGTACCAATATTAGCCTGAATTGGAAAGAGAGCTCAATATGCACAATGATCTGAGATAACAGTCATGAAAATGCAATGCAGAATATTGTCTGAGACTCTTGTCACGGGAGATATATTCATAATTAAAGTTAAGTGCCTTGCTCAATGGTACAGTAGCAGTGCCTCACCTGGAAATTATACAGTACTTGCATCCTTTGGGTTAAAAGCCTGTCTCCTTAACCACTACACCATGCCGCCACCAAGGTGGAGAAAATATGTAGTGATAATATTTTTATTTTCAAATATCATGAGGTACGAAAAATGTTACTCACCTTAATTCATTTACCACTACTAACTGAAACAATAATTGCAGAAATTAATGTTTTGGAGTTCACAGAAGATGTGAGAGGTGAAATTTAGAATCAACATTTGCATAAAATTTTACCCTCTGTGGATCATGCCCTTGGTCTGGACTCAGTGAATCAAAACATTGATTATATCTCACCAGCTGTCATCGGACGTCTGATGGTTATGAAATTAATTGCCCTTAGAGAAACCGTATGAATGAATCACCATCAATGACTTTATGAAAATGGGAGCATATTAATGTATTAACAAAATCGTGAAGGTCCTGCATTACTTGAACATCTGTATCCACTGTATGTGTGCAAAGACCAACGTTGATTACCCACACTACTAAGACACCCAGTTACTGTAGAGCAAAAATGTTTTAAGCTAGTCGGCAAATTAGATTGAAAACATGGCTGAACAGAGCATTTACTAGCTCAGCTTGAATGGCTATTGCATAGGTCCTATTCTCAAACAGACCTGTGACGTTATGTCACAGGTCTGTTTCAGCCTTTGATCTGTCATTGTGGATGTCGGCTACAGGGTCATTTCACAGCCAGAATACTGAGACATTAACAGATAATAATGTGTGAGGTTGACAGGTTGGGAAAAAGATCCTGTCACTGTTCAGTTTAAGTGGAAGGAAGTGAACACTGTGCCTTTTGTGATAACATAATCCTACAGTAAATGTTTGAGGTGCAAATGCATATGAGCAGGTGTTTGTGGCTATGACAACCAAAAAACACAAGAAACACAATTTATCTCTTGAATATACCATATACCATTTCATGGTCAATTTGTACATAAAAGTGGGAATAACTGGTTTGTAATCATACCTCTGTCTAACAGTCCCAGTTTTTGAAGAAAAAAAAAAACAACAGTTTAATGTTGTCAATGAACATTTTTTTGAGCATATTCTATTAAATTTGGTTAAATCACACTTTGATATTAATGCCAGCCATCACACTTAGTTTGAAATGTATGTGGATGATAAAGTTTTTTATAAAAAGGACACCCAGATGAATATAATACAACAAAAAAAAACATTTAATGGAATGTAATGCAACAGCTAACAGAAATTCTAGCCTACTGGAATCGAAAGTGACAAGCATGAAATCTTCACGGTTTGGCTGTCAATTTTATTTAACACTGGACTTTGAAGTGAAAATATGAAGTTGCAGTTATGTTTGCCACATGCAGTCCTGCCTGGAGGTGTAACGTAAATCAGTCACAGTGTGAGGAATTAACAGCAGCATGCAAAAAATGGTATAAAAACCTCCACGGGCATTCAGGGATTCATTTACTCACAGCAGGGCATGGCTTATCAGTCACTGCTTTTTCCTGCTCAGTTAAAGGTTTATGCACATATCTACAACATTTGAATCTGTACCTCTATGAACATGGAGTTAGGGGGTACACCTTTGTGCTAAACCACAATCTGACAACACAGTTATTGAGAGAACTATGGTCATCCTCATGACAATTGTATAGGTAAATACACATATTTGTACATGTATACACCCTTTAACCATAGTTAAATCACTTCTTCGGGGTGCACAAAAAGTACAGTTTTGAAAAAAAAAGGTTTTCCACTGCTTATTGTGTGAAAGGTTGGGAAAGAGAGGATCACAGTCGGTGCTGTGAGAGTAAGACAATTACGGTTTGCTGGAAGGCATTGTCACACTTACTGTGATGAAATCTCAGCTTTTAAATAGCACATTACTGATATTTACAGACTACATGGATCAGCTGGGCACTGAACTTGACATAAGGGGTGATGATCTGAATTTGTCACAGAACTGTGTCCTTTCTACACATGCCCCAGGGCTTATTTTCAAGGTCAAAGCTTCAGAATCTACGGCTGTCAAACTGAAACAGCATTAAGTTGAACTGGACAATACTGAGGATTGTAAAGGATACTGGCAATAAACCAAGCAGAATAATGTTGCATTCTGCACTTAATGGATACCCTACACAATTGAATTACATAGAAATACATAAAAATAGAAGTATACATTTCCCTTATGGATGAAATTTAAAGTACTTAGATGTTTTAATGCTTTGTATACCATGTTTTGTATGGCTTTATATACGTCAGTATTTCAATTCATCGGCCCATCATCTGAACAGTATGAAAAAATGCAGAAAAGGCCATATGGGAAAGATAAGAAATACATATAGCTGGAGAGCATTTATCTGGAGCATGCAATTCCTGGCAAAGACCCATTCTCACTATTGCCCATTAGTGACCTATTTCATGTCCCTACTCTTGTCCTACAGGCAAAAATTGATTTTTTTTTTTCTTTAAACGAGTTAGAGGTGCAATGTGTAACTGTAATGAACAGTGGCAGAATTATCTGCCACACAAACACATTCTAAACTGGTAACGGAGTTCTAATAATTTTGCAGAATGAATTGATTTTAGGTGTAATTGAACATTTACTTTTTTAGATATTAAATTATGTACTATCCACATTGTTTACTTAAATCAATATTACATGGGTTTTTTGTAATAACCTCATGGCTAAATTATGACAAGAGGACGGAGACACTATATTAAAGGAAAGCCAGTGCAATAACCTCCAGTTGAGCATGAGGCTGTAGAGTGATTTGAAAGCAAATTGGTTATACACCAGGGAAACCTTTCTAATAAGCTTCACAGTTCATAGGCAAGATTCCAAGTATAATTTGCATTGCAAAACAGTGTAATTTAAGCAACACATCGGAAACAAAACATTAAAACAAAGTGGAATCTACGATAAAACACTTTCACATGATAGTTTGTTTTATGCAAGGATGAAGTTTTGAATGTTTAAAAAATGACCCTCATGCTGAAATTTGAATAGTAATCCTAAAATGTATTTATTTCTCAGAGTTGCTTTAGTTACCTCCCGGATATTACTGATCAAAATATTGTACTCATTTATTTAATCCAGTTGAATGTTATTCAGTATTAAAATCTTATTGATTCTCCCTACAGTTCACTATCATTTCCATTCAAAACAAACTGGGATGGTACGGATGCCATCCACCAAGTTATTTCCATGTTTCCTGCAGGCATACTCAAAACAAACACTCGGCCTGATGCATTACAAACCTTCTGTGCCATCTAAGCTTGTTTAAGCATACAAAAACTAGACACAATCTCATGATCATGCAATCAATGCCCAAACTTGACTGGAACTGTTTTGACTCCCTTTTCTGACTTTTCTTTTCCCACCGCATTACATTATTAATAATAATCTGAATCTACCTGAATTTATACCACTCACCAGTGGACTCTCCCCCTTATTTATCTTCTCATATTTACACAGGTATATTACTAAGCATAAAGAATCGTCAAGCATGTTTATGGTGAATTAATTAGAAAATGCATTTGGTAATAAGCTGCTTTCCAGTGTCTCTAAAATGGAAGGGGCTGTAAAATAATATTAATTTGTTTTAATTTCATTGAATTAAAATAGATCTGTTTTAATGTGGTGTATTGATTAAATTAAAGGTCTGATATGTTTTATATCATAAGTGAGAGGTGTTTTTTTTAAAAGATTTTTATTAGATGAAAAGTGTGGTGCAGTGCAGGTGATGGAGAGAAAATCGAGAGGATTGTGGACTGAAGTGTGACTCAGGACATTGGAGGTTGTGGGACCTGACGACCTGCATGTGAATATTGGAGTGCAGCCATAACCTGTGGGCAGGAGCAGCTTGGTATCCCCTGTTGCTGTTGTTAACCAGGTGAAGAGCTGCTGCCATTGCTCTGGCAGGTGTCAGTCTGATGATAGTGGAAAACGCTCCTGGGTGTTGAGAAGGGCAGTAGCCCATGGCCTGATTGGGGGCCTCAGCTCAGGAACTACAGGGAGTTGTAGTAATTTCAGGTGTGGGAGCTGGTGGGAAGAGGTTTCTGCTCTCTGGGGGTGTCTGTAGTGGACCGTCTGTCAGGGATAGTGGTTGTGCACATAAATTGCAACGAGTATGGAGGGGCGCACGCTAGTATCATCCTCTAAAGGTCTCTCAGACCTGGGGCATTGGTTAATCACATTGGTTATCTGAAGCAGCTTGTAACCTCGATGTACAAGCTAGAAGAGGAAGGATATGTAAAGGTGCAATCTTCAACATGGAAAATTATGTTCCTACCTGTCTTTAATTAGTGAATGTATATGTTATTGTGTTGAGGGCATGTTACAACTCTTGACACTACTAAGCTTTTTGCCACCAATTTGTGTAAATGAGAATGTTGGTGTGCAGGATAGTGTCTGCTCAGGCATTGGATAATGGGTTAATTGCTTAAATGGTCACATGTCCTACCAGATGATACAAATCAGAGGAGGACCGTGAGAGGCGAAAAGGGAGCAAAGACAGAGCTAGGGAGGATTGCTTGGGTTTTATAGCTTGGTTTAAACTTTTTTCCTTCTTTTAACCATTTTATCTCTTTTGAATGCATGTTTTAATCTGCCCTGTAATAAATTCAGCATTTTCTGACATCACTACTGTGTTTTTAAAAGAAAAGCTTTTTATGTAAGAAGTATTTGGCCAGCTTCTTCACAATATCATATCCCACCCAGGAGAAAAAAATGTAATAAAAAAGAAACTTCTGACTGGTAAGGGACACTGGGAGCACTGTAACACAGAATTATGAAGTCAGCAGGTTAAGGATGACCAAACAGTTCAAATTCATCCTGTATTTAAAAAAAATGTTTTTTCCTTTTTTTTGGTAGATGAATAGTGTAGACAAATCTTAACTCCTACATGAGGATACAAATCAAAATGGCTAAAAGCATTTATATTTTTGAGTTAATAATCAACATTTGGAAACAACCGTGTGGTAACATTTGCAACTGCTACAATTTCACAAAGCCATGAAGCTGCATTCTCTTAAATGTAACCCTATGAACCCTATAAGCTCAGGACCTGACACCTAGGAAAGTCTTGACCAGAACATTCTGGTGCCTGATTTTACCAGCCCTGTCCTGCACTGCACAGTCAGGGAATGTCATGAACCAGCTGTCAGGAGACACAAATTGTCACAAAACCAGGGCTGGCCCCACACAAATCTGCATCTGTCTCATTTCAAAAGAAAGAGAAACGTCTGAGCAGCAGTCATCCACGAACCAATATAATACATGCCCCTCTGGACAAATGGTGGTCTCAGAGTTATATCTGATGTGCTTTTTTTCCAAGTAGATGATGATAAAGTCCGTTTCTCTGGGTCTTCAGTCTTGATTAAATGAAAACAACTGAAGCCAGGTATAATTTAACCTATACATCTGATTGAAATTCAGCAGCTGCCACTGAAGTGCAGGCATGCAAACCTATGCAGAATAACACTTGTTTGATCATTGGTAGATGATGCACTGCAACTTCCCCTTTCCCCAATAAGAATAATAAAACTACAGTTATGTTCCCATGCTATACAAGAGAGATAAGAGATAAGAGAGCTTTAATGTCATTGCTCAGGACAACGAAATTACAGAATATGCATCTGAACATGGAAGTGCTACATCAGTATTCTGTAATGTGTAGACGAAGATCAACCAGGATGCTTTGATAAGTCGCAGCTGGTGAAAGTGTTAAGAAACAGAGGCATTGGCGGTAAAACAGTCGACAAACTGCCGTTGTTGTAACAGTGGCAGTGATAAATATTGAAAGAAAAGAAAGCGTAAAGAAAAGAACAGTGAATCCTAACTGTCACCTACACATCCTTTTTTGTCACACGTCTCATCAACCCTGGTAAATTTCAATGTATGAAAGTCAATGAAATTTCTTGTCAACCAGAGATACCCTACAGGTTTAAAACGTGGATGTCGGAAGAGACGCACTACACAAAATAAAAGCTTATTGCCGCAGCAGTAAACGGTCGCATTCGTATTTGCATTCGATCATATGAGTGGGTGGACTCGCCGTTTTTTGCATGTGGTGACCTTCTCTGAAGAGTTGTAATATCCAGTCTTCAAAGCCTGCTCTTCCTAACGGTGGCAGTTCCTCAGCTAAATGGGATTCAAACTAAATAGTTCTTTCAGAAGTACACAGATTTTTCTGGACAGTGCTGTGCCTAGCTGCTGTGCTCTACGAAGCAATTCCCTTTACACTATCGCGTAACGTTCCAAACAGCGTTTAAATTCGATTTTATTTCTGGAAAACAGAACAATATTTTGAAATGGCATCGTCAGTTAATGGATCCAACGTGTTAGGGAATTTTACCAACCAGTTTGTTCAGCCTCCATGGCGAATCGCACTATGGTCAGTCGCCTATAGCTTCGTATTAGCCGTGGCAGTCTTCGGAAATCTGATTGTAATTTGGATAATCTTGGCACACAAGCGAATGCGAACTGTCACCAACTACTTTTTGCTTAACTTGGCTTTTTCCGATGCTTCAATGGCCACCTTTAACACTCTTATTAATTTCATATACGCTGCTCATGGTGAATGGTACTTTGGTGACTCTTACTGCAAGTTCCACAACTTCTTTCCTGTCACTGCAGTTTTTGCCAGCATCTATTCGATGACAGCCATCGCTGTTGACAGGTAAGGCATTTTTTCACAAATAGTATTTGTTCAACACTTACAGTAAAACCGTTTATGCTATCAATGATGTTGATGTCGGTAATCCAGCCCATCTGTACAGAGCGCTGCAATTCTGAGGTCTGTTCCAAGTTTTAAACCAACAAATCCCATCCCAGACATCCGTTTTTTGCCAATATAGCTGTCTCGTTCAACGTTTTAATACCATTACGCAATATCGGGGTCCAGTTAATGAAACACGGAGCCAAAAAGGGGTCGTATAGGTTCGTTTAACCTACTTTTTAAAGGCGAAATTGAAACTGAATTAGTTAAACATCTACTTGATAACGACTATCATTAACGTTAATGACTTTGTTTTTTAAGTGTGATAACATGTTGATATATGTAGTTTCTATTTAAAACGTTTATGGCGTTTAAAAAGATCATAACGTGTACCTAGCTTGAGTGCAGTCATTGTCGAAATAGCCGAAATCATCATCATCATCATCATCATCATCATCATTTTAAACGCAGAGCTTTAACAAAACGCAGGCATGGGATCTATTGGTGTAGAGACAGATAAGGGCACATTAAAAGGCGAAAAAACTTACTGTGACTTGTAATTTGTATAAATGTATGTCTTTGTGTTTGCACATTATGGAACATGAGTTGCAGGTGGCTGGAAGTGTTTACAGTATGTTGCAGCGTTCAGGTTTGTTTTTCGGTGGGTTGTGTCGTGCTAATAGAGGAGGGTCGTTAAAAAATTGAACAACCTTCGGTTGTTTATTTTAGGATAAAACCGATTCGGGAGTTCAACAGAAATAGAAAGTAAAGACTGACGTACGTGTCTGAATTGACTGACTGAAATTAAAATTCATCCTGTTGTCTTAGTGAGGGTGATTTGCCGTGTTATCTCAAACCAAACTATTTTTCACTATAATCTTTTCACTCTCTTGTTGTACTCTTCAGGCGAAAATATTTTCAGGCAGCAAACAATGACAGTTTATTAAAGCTGTTAGGACCAGCAGTCATCTTTGGTGGCGCTTTTGAAATGCCATTGCCATATTTCACTCAGTGGACTAGAACCACGCTATCTTCGCTTTCTCTCAAGCACCACGACACCCCTCCCCCAACCCAGCACATACACATACACGCAACATCAGCAGGATCAACAGCTTAATTTAAGAATTTCTGTTATCAAAGTCACACTTGAGACCTTCTGTACTACACGGGACAGATGTTTTGCAAATCATTACAATTACCCCATATTACACCGTATTAAAATTACACCAGATTACATTTGGCGTTTGAATACAAAAGAGGCATGCACTTACTTATTGAGTACATCTATCTTTGAAATTCAAATTGTTTTAAATTCAAATGAGTTTTACAGACATGACAAGACAGTATAAAATTGAACTGGTGTAACACATTTTTGTACAGACCAATAAATTATACAGAATACAGTACACTGTATAGAATTATAACTACTTCTCCTCTCCTTTTATCCTTAGAAACTTTAAACAACAGACCATTCCATTTCTGTTTGAACAGTACAAGTATTTTCCATCTTTCTTTATCTATAGTGACACAGGCCTCGCACTGTCCCTTGGGCTGATGCATAATGTACCTAGCTGCCTGTTTTGCAGAGTTCTCCTCCTCTGCCATTAATATGTTGAGGTGGAGTTTAAAATCTGGAATTAAGTTATCATATATATAGAAAATATGTAGTCATAGTGTCTGTATCCAGTTGTATAAATGGATAACATGTATAAATTGTAACCTGTGCAAATTTCTCTGGATAAGAGCCCTTGCTAAATGCCAAGGATGTAATGTAATGTATAGATCACAATGCAAAAGGAAGTTCATCTCTGTTACAACTTCTCCTGCCTTGCAATGGCCATGTCTTGCTCTGAACCTGTCTTCTCCTCACACCTCTCACCTATTTCAATGTCGCCTGTCACTGACTCCACCAGGCTCTGTGTTGTATCTCTAAATGAACACATACACGACTTCGGTGTAGTCCTTTTTAAAGGCATGTTTTGATTTTCCAGTTGATCTATATGAGGTTTTTATTTTTTCATGATTTGGTTTACATGGATATTTCTAGTTAGCAGTGCTGGTCTGAGATTAACATTGCCACTTGTTAGTACATTGGTCAGCTGTAGTACAATAAAACTGATGGGACTTTGTCATGACTTAGCCCTTGAGTTTAAGGCATTTTCAGATGAGTACTACACTGAAAAGCAGATTTTTCTCCTTTACTCCCAGTATGTGCAATTTGGGAAGAAAGCATGACCAGTTTACTCAGCTGTTTCAAGGCAGCTGATGTTGGGATTGTGAAACACATTGGAGGTCAGTCATGCGTTTAGCGAAAATGGCATCCTCAAAACAGAGCCTGTGAAAATCTTCCTGGGTTTGGGTGCTCCAGTATGTGCAGTCCACACGGCCTGCTGAGTCCCACTGCCACTAATATGGAAAGGATAAGAGGAGCTGCATTGCATGAAGTGAAAGAGGATAATAGAGAAAGTCATGCAACTTACTGAGTGGTCTGCACCAGTGGTGCAAGTCTTGAACAATAACAAAAATGGGCATTTCTGTGGACTTGAAGAAACTAAATGAAGCCATGGAAATGGAACAGTTCATCTGACCATCATTAGAGGAGATTATCACCAAAATCTCTGGAGCAAATGTTTTCTCTTCAGCAGACACTGCTAGGGGATTCAGGCAAACTCCCCTGCACAGCAAGAGCAGCGATCTGACAACATTCATCACACCCTTGCTTTTACCCTTTGGCATCTCCAGTGCCCCAGAAACCTTCCAAAGAAAGATGACAGAGGCATTACAGGACATTGAAAGAATTCTGCTGTATATGGACAGTATCTTTGTGTACAGGAACTCTATGGAAAAAATGCATGACTGAACTGAGCACTGAAATTGATCAAGTTGACTAGATTGAAGCTAAACAAGGAAGTGCACCCTCAGCGTAACAACTCCACTTCCTACAGAATGTGATTGACAAGATGGCAGTAAGACCTGATGTAGTCAGTGTGGGAGGAGTCACGCGTCTACCTGTACCAGAGAATGTGAGCGAATCAAAATGAATCCTGAACACGATTAATTACTCAGGAAAATACATTCCTGACCTTTAAAGAGTTAAGCAACCACTGTACAAACAGCTGAATTCTGAAATATGGATCACCTACAAGAGAAGATTCCAGTGGATACTAGCATCTGTGGGATTGGTGGAGTTTTGCAGCAGATCAGATGCCAGAGACTGTTGTTGTATTTAATGGTGTTCAGAGCAACAGCCAAATGTGCACCAGGGAAAATATCACTGGTGGCAGAAACCGGCTTGTTAGGTCATCTGGGTTATGCTGAAAGCACCAATACAGGACAAAGTGTCACATCTCAACAGCCTTCCTGTTTCAACACAAAGGATTGCTGACATCAGAGTTGCTACAGCAGTGGGCATCAGTCACAGTCAGTGTTGACATCGAACAGGCATGAATGGGCAGATCACAATAGGAAAACTCCTTCATCAATCGAGGATTTCTTTCCTTTGAAAAGCAATCTTTCAGAAACTAATGGCCTGGTGACAAAGGGGAAACCTCGTGGTTGTACTTGATACCATAAAAAAAACAATGTAGTCACTCCTCAAACAAAGAACAAAATTTAGCTGCTGCATACTGAGCTGGCTAGTATACATTTACCTTTAGCTGTGTACAAATGACTGTAGAGACTTGACAGTCAGCTCGCTAGAATGCTTGGATGCATTGTTTGCTACTTGCTACAATTGCTTATGTTAAGTTTGAGTTGTTTGAAGGGTTGTTTGAATTTCAAATTTGCCATTATAGAAAAATAGTGATGGGTATATTTTGGGATGACAGATCATTTTAAATCCTGTCCGTCAAACTCTGCCCCTATTTCAAGTCTTAAATGACATGTATTGAAATGTATCCAGTGCGGTCCCTTGACGCTGTTGATGTCTCTGCTGTGAAGGTACATGGCCATTATCCACCCCCTGAAGCCCAGACTGTCCGCAAAGGCGACTAAAGTGGTCATTGTCTGTATCTGGGCTCTGGCAGTCGTGCTGGCCTTCCCACTGTGTTTCTACTCCACTACCAAGACCATCCCCAGAAGGACACTCTGCTTTGTGGCCTGGCCTCGGCCCTTGGAGGACTCTTTCATGTGAGGGCCAGCTGTTTCTCCTTTTCATTTTCCCACTCTCATTTAATTTTAGCGCTCATCTTTCTCTGAGATCTGCTATTCACCCCAATATCAGAACTGGAATGTAGAATGTTTCTTATTCTCTCATTTGCAATGCAGGGGACTTTTTTCAATAACAAATTTACAAATATTGGCAATTCTATAAATGCCTGCTTAGTGTGTATGGTACAGTGTTGCAAATACACAGTTTGGCTTGTTCAGATTGGAATGGCACAACGTAATTGTTACAATATGCACATTTTACACTTTTATTTCACACTGAATATAAAAACGCAGGCAGTTATAAACCTATGCACAATAATTTCCTTTCATTGACAATGATATATGCATCATTACAGATGTGAAGTGATCCTAAGAAGTTTTTGTTGTTGTTGTTTGTGCAGGTATCATATCATTGTGACTGTGTTGGTGTACATGCTGCCCCTAGTGGTGATGGGCATCACCTACACCTTTGTGGGAATCACATTGTGGGGAGGAGAGATCCCTGGAGATACATCAGATAATTACCATGAGCAGCTCAGGGCCAAGAGGAAGGTAAGTTGTGCATCTGTGTAAGTAGTAATGTGAAGAAACAACACAGTACTTTCAACACATTAGCAATAAGACTGAATATTTATAAGGCCATTTTTAATGTTCTGTAGAGGGCTTGACAAAATCATTTTCCGAATGTTTGAACTGGCATGCTAACAATCTGCCAGTCATGTGTGCAATCCCTGAATTCTAACAAATAATCATAAAATTGGACATCTTAAGAGCTGTCATTTACCCATTAGGAGTGAGCACTTTTGGGAGTGATGCATCCATTAATATGCATGACACATTAATTTCTCTTTTTTCTGCAAGATGCTTATATGTTTGGAATATTTGCAAATAATAATGGCCCAATTCAATCTGCTGCAAAGCCAGGGAGTACACTGGCAATTAAATGCAGAGCTTCTTTCACTGATGACAAAAAAAAAAAAACAGAGTTGGTAACTTGCTGGAAACTTAACTGTTTGTGATTGATTGAATCCGTCCTGTAGTGGTAAATTTGTTACAGTGGCTTTTCTGGAAAAAAATAGGCCTATTTCAGAAAGCAGATATTGGCAATAATACATTTGAATTAACATCTGTTACGGCATCTGCCTCTGTAAACACCACCAAAGCAAAGCTAGATCTCCTACTTCACCTGCACTGTGTGGAGACACTGAAGGTACTGTGTTGACTAAGCATTCATTTATTTCTTTAAATCCAAGAGAAGGTCAGCAGGTACTGAGAGAAACTGACAGATTTGGAAAATGTCCCAAGGCATTCCTGTCAAAACCCATTAGATAGAAACTAGCTGTGTTGTCATGGGCAAGTATTGCTTTCTGTGCCATTCCTGGAAAACAACTTTGTCAAACGGCCATTTCCTTCTCCGCAAATGGCAACTTTCCAGCAGGCTGAGTGAGTCTGGCATGCACAGCCCCTTTGAACCCTACGACAGCACTCCACAAGCCTGTACAAAATTAAGCCAGAGTCATGTCTGAGGTTCTGATTATCACTCTGTAAGCCGACCCTGGCCTTATTTGTACCGACCAGTGCTGAATTGCATTGGTCAGACAAGCAGATTGCAATTATTTATACTGACAGTGGTGACAGGTCCAGAGGAAACATTAACATAGACTGTAGTGCCTACATAAATATTATGGAATAAATAACATAAATAATAGATTAATTAGTGATTCCCAGTTTTACTGCATAATATGCTTCATCATCAGGAGTTAAATCCTGTTTTCCCATAAATGGCATGTCATCTGTGGCGTTACATTTTGGAACATCAGCCAAACATTGAATTTTTCACAGTAAAGACAGATGAATATGGGATTAGGTTAAACATTCATAAGATGTTAATGCTGACTGAATATTTGTACTTTAAAAAATACATATACAATATACATGTACAAGTACAATATAAATACCAATGAATGTAGTTAACATTAGAATATTTAGTATCATAACCCTCTTAAAGTTATGCTTTGTTTTTCAACACCCCCTACTATGTCCACACTTTATCTGTGCAATGATACCTCAAGTTGCCCCATCTCTGGATGTGTTGCACATCCAATTTTATTTCAGTTTCGGATAACCAAGCTCAGCGCAATTACTACTGACTGCTTCTAAATGTTTTCAGAACCAATCTTCATTAATATGCAGTCTACCCAAAGTCAAGGAGTGGCTTAATAGTGATTGGATCTCAGTGTAATTTTGTGTAGTCATCTTGAAATGCATTGGTGAGAATGCAAACAAAAACTAATTCCCCCAGCACTGCTTTCTGCATCCAAGTGAATACCTTTCCTAAAACGGGCTGTTTATAGTGAACCTCCTCTAGCTCTTGTAGAAAATACTTCCTTCTAATTATTAGCCTCAGATATAATTCAACAACTGAATATGTTGCAATCAAGCTAGACTGTGAAAATGTTTATTCAAATACTAAAAAGGGCTTTAAGGTTCTGTGATGCTTAGTTAAATGTATGGGATTTTTCAATAGTGACCACACAGGAGAGAAAACTGCGAATGCAGGGGACAGACATCATTGATATATCTATATGTTGAGCTATATCTATTTATATCTGTCTATCTATTGTGTAAATATTCAGAGTCTGCTGTCTAAATCTGTGTATTACAGACAACACTTTAACAAACAGACAACATTTTGTGTCTGCAACAGGTTTTACGGAATACATAATCTCAAATTACCATACTGTATTGTGACTTTAACAAATTCTAAAAAAGACATTATGAATTAAGATAATAATCAGTTCATTGGCAAATATTCAGGTGATGCATGTTGGGATGCATGAATATTATTTGATTTTTATGAGTGACCTGGAAAACCCAATCTTCTTAAATGTTTGGCCATTGTGCTTCCTCCAAGGGTGATGTTATGAATATTAGTCAACATGCAAATGTAGACTAAGGAATTATTGCTGGGGAAGTCATTAAATTGATGGAGCATCACTGCATGCACAATGTTTAATTTCAGTCTTTGGCAGCTCACTTGCTTAGAATTCATGTGGATGTCTGCCTTGCATAAGCAATTGACTTCATCTTCTCCCTTTATACAAGGCATGTGGATATCTGGCTTTCATGAGCCACTGACTTCCTTTTCCCTTTATAGTAATATTAGTGTGACATGATAAAAGGAATAAAACTGTTGATTAATTTTTAAACATCCTCAGCAATAGTCCAGATGTGAATTCAATGGACTTAATCATTTAAATTGAACATTTCATCTTCTTTGGTATTATTAGCAAGACCTTATCAAGGCACTGTACATAATAATACATATGAAGGAAGAATTAGTCCTGGTGAAATAAGCTATTCCCATTGGCTCAGTTGGCAAGGTGCTTGTCTCAAGTGCAGGCTGAGACCCTATGATCCGGGTTCAAAACAGCCATGTTAGCTGCTGACAACAACCTGGAGCTTACCACAGTGGTGTAAACTGGCTTCATTCTGGGTATTTTGGCCAGGGTCTCCTCATCTCACCTCTCTCGGGCATCCTCAGACTTGGCAGGCACCTCCAGTTGATGCCCACTTCAGTGCATCAGCATCATTTGCCTTTCCCTCATTTCAGTACTCCTGCATGACTGCAGAGATTGTAATGCCTAGACATGAGTGAGTGCAATGGCTGATTCCAAACAATAAAAAGGATTGCATAAAGGGCAAAAATGCATTGAAAGCAGATTTTTTTTTACTTTCTTCTGTGCTATACAATTTCCTGAACTCAGCTTGGTGGTTGACTCAGTCAAAAGAATGAGAGGAAATCCCTCTCAGTGCAGTGCACAGAGATGGAGCCCAAGGAGAGGCATGAATCTTAGCAAGGGGTGCTTGGGGCAGCGTGGATGTCTGGATCCTCATGCCCTCTTGCCCTCTGTATAAGAAGATGAGGAGAGTTTTTGAGCATCTGGCCTCTCTCCATAATGCATTAGCGTGAATTGGGACATGCCATGCGATGAGGGAGCTGCTGGCAGCTGTCTCTCTGGGTCAGCTCTCTGAGCCGGGACAGCGGCTTTTTAACAGCCCTTTTTGCGAGAATAGTTCTGAGGGCTGAAGGGCTGCCGACCCTCTTACTACCCTCCTCCTCCATGCTTGCATCCTGTCTGGCATCAACATTACAATATCATTTTCGGTTCTGGAAATCAGACCACACTCAGCAGGACCTGATGCACGCTGGTCACAATGATGCACACGCCAATGCAGAGCATCTCGCCATCTACAGTGTATGTACACTGTATATTTAAGGTGAAATAAGTGGATGGATGTAATGCGCTACAAAACATTTTGGTTATTTATTTGTATGCACAACACTTAAATTGGTAATTCAACACTATTACCTGCATAATACAAACTCACACCCTCGACATGACAGGTTAACATGCAATTTAATGGGCAGGAATGCTCATGCTTAGAAAAACAATAGAGATAAAACTCTTAACAGCAATGGTCACAGGTTCCAGAATAGAACAGGGTATGTATGTTGATGGGTGGCTGATTAGATTTATGTTAGACTGTTGAAATGGATGTGGGTCTAAGCAGCATCCAGCAATGGGGGGCATGTGGAAGAAAAACAGAAGGAGGGTGTTTACACACCTGTATAGTACGTAGTTTATTGAATGCATTTGACGGCTTCAGAGTGTCAAATTTCATTTTGCCTTTTATTTACTATAAATGCATTCATTTGTAAAGTTGGGTATCATTCACGCAACAGTGGACATGTACAAAGAGGCCTAAGAAGAGATCAGAGGAAACCTTTAATATGTAAGAAACTGATCTGTCTGATAGGTATAATCAGAACTGTGATACTGAATGACTCAATGAGCCTACTGCACTTAGTTGAGTCATAGGAATTGTATGGTCATTTGTGCCAAATGCTGTACTTAGCTCCAAAAAACTTGGCATGGAACCACAAGGCTAGTTGGAAAATAGATTTTGCATATGACTTATGAGCAGTTACTGTGCAATGACCTGAGCATCAGTATGACTGGAATTTTTCCACAATTTTAAATCATTGAAACAATGAAAGATGGAATTAAAACAATGAAAGATGGAATTGTTTAGATAATCTGTGTCTCTTTTTTCCGTATTGCAGGTGGTGAAGATGATGATCATCGTGGTTTTGACCTTTGCCTTCTGCTGGCTCCCCTATCACATCTACTTCATTGTCACTGGACTCAACCGGTTGTTGAGCAAGTGGAAATATATTCAGCAGATCTACCTGTCAGTGATGTGGTTAGCCATGAGCTCCACCATGTACAATCCCATTATATATTGCTGTCTCAACAGCAGGTAAGTACAGCATGCATTTTCTTCGCAAAGATCCAACCATTATTCATTCATTAATTTATGTTGAAAAATGATTTAGAAGTATCCAGTTAAGAATTTTCATAGAATATAGATGAAGCATAGGATATACAATGCACACACACACACACACACACACACACACAAACAGACTGACAAGCTTATTTGAGAATTGCAACTACTGTAAAATGTACTTTAAACTGAATCAAATTTCATACTACACCAAGCAGCATATGTCTCAATTTGTTATCTTTTTTGAAAATGAAAAGATAAAAGCTTGTATGCATCACTGAACAACACTGTTCCCAAGAATGACTTTCTGTCATGCACAGTGTCAGGTATAACTTTTGTAAATTCATCCCATCGTGTTTGGAATGGCTTTCTGAAGAGTTGTGTGCATTATCTTGCATGTTTACATTGTGCAGTTATGCACTCTGCTTAACTACACCAAATAACGGATTTCAGCGGAGGACAGCATCTCACTTCCCAGGATGCTTCTCTCTCGCCCGCTCTCAGGTTCCGGGCCGGCTTCAAGCGCGCGCTCCGCTGGTGCCCCTTCGTCAAGGTGTCCAGCTACGACGAGCTGGAGCTGCAGACGACCCGCTTCCACCCCACCCGCCAGAGCAGCATGTACACCGTGTCCCGCGTGGACTCCAGCGTGGTGGCGGCATATGACCCCGCCGACGGGGACAGGCCCCACCACGCCAGGCAGAAAAGCTGCTCCTCGCAACACGGAGGCGGCGCCAACGGCTGCTCCAACAACAGCGAGAAGACCTCCCTGAGCTCCAGCCTCTACAGCGCCCACAGTGCCCATGCCAGGGAGCTCTCCTGAAGCATCCATTTCCCATCCTGAACTCCCACAGATGGAGTACATCGTGAAGGGGGAGGAGGCGCTGGTGAGAAAGTGCAGTGACATTGTTCTCAGCGTGTTTGTGTGCTTGCGTGTTTCTGTCCAAGTGTAACACTGCTAATTTATAAAGAAGTGTAGAAGAGTTTAAGACAGCCAGTATTTTGCCATGATTTTAAATATTATTAAAAACTGTGATTACCTACATGGAAAATGATGTGATGCCTACAGGTTACTGCTTACACAAACATGAATGTATAATTTGTTTTTAAAATGTGATTTTTACATACTGCATTACACTTACACTTACATTAACCAGCAATTTGACATTTCACTAGGCCTGTTTTTCAATATGAACTCTGGATATGAAATCAGGAACTGAGTGTTATGTAGGAGCTGAAGGCTACAGATCTGGTTGGTTCTTTCTACAGCCTACCTCAGTCTTAACCCTTAAGCCTATGTAAATTATGTAAATTATTTTGGTATCAAATTCTATTTACATTACAGTACATTAAATAACAAGTATATATGCTATATGCATGTATACACACACACACACACACACACACACACACGCATACATGCAAATCATCCGAGAATACAGTCTTTGGACATCTATTTAAAAGTGAAAATCTCAACAAAGTTTGTGTGTCATTTTAATGATGGCCAGCTCTTTAATCAGTTGCTGCACAGAATACACTCCAGTGTGTCTTTGTGTTTTACATTGTCTTCACTTTATAATGTATACAATTAAGATAATATATTCATAATTATGTGTCATTGAATTTGCTAATTATATGCGTGGAAGGGAAGGGTTGTCATCTTTTCATTTTTTTTCTCAACTGTCCCCCAGAGTGATTTTGCAAGGTTTCTCAACTGTATGTGAAAAGAATGCTCATACTGTGAGATAGCTGGGATGCATCTGTTTCCAGCACTGTGATTTTAAGCGCACTGTCATCGCTTATAGGAAGTACGTCTGATTGCATCTGCTTCAGCTCTGGCTCTGGTGAGCTCTGGACTCTGTTTGTACTCTGTAGCACAAGACCGTAACCTTAACCTGCCTGTCATTTCATTTCAAATGAGGTGGTTTATCGTCTGTGATACACTGTCATCAAAAACTCAAGAGAAGTGCCTGTCATGACAGAGAGGAAGAAGGACTGGGACAAGCTTGTGCTCCTGCGCTTCCATCTCCCTCACGGGTTTACATCCATACAGTGCTGTGCTGTAGCCTCAGAAACACAATGGCTGAGGGAAAATGCAGGTCTGCAGTGCATTTTGCAAGCATACACAACCTCTGGATATTATCATTTTTATGTATAACAGCTGGTATATTTTCCTTGTTTTTGCTTCTAGCACAATATGTCTGTATATGGCATACAACACAATATGGCACTTTTTATAATTTTGTTTTCCAAGTTTTTCAGTTTCTATAATGAATTGTAGATTTGTAGAAGCCATGTACTGTTTTGGATGTCTGACATCTGAATGTAATAGATCCATAGAGAAATTACATATAAAGCCTAATTGTGTTTTAATTCATTTTTTATTAACTTTTAGTAACTTAATGAAATGTGAAAGTTATGGTACTGTAATTTAAACAAGTAGCCCATTCAATTAATAACATTAAGAATAAAGTATAGAAATGACTTTTCATAGACTGGTCTTTTACCATTGATCGATATGTCACCTGTAATTGTTGTGAATCTATACATTTTCTTGGTATAAACATTATTGATTATAAAGCCCATAATGCTGTATAGTGCCCTGTGATGAAATCCAGGTGTGAACATTCAATAAAGCATCCACTAAATGCCTTTTGTGCCAGTCCTAAGCGGGATGTAAAAAAGAAAAAAACAATGGGGTCTCAAATGGCTTAAGGGGCCAAGCATTCACTTTTAGGACAGGCTGAGCCCTATGGCTCAGTTTCAAAACCAGCCATGTCATCAGGAAGACAATGAATAGGATTCCACTGCAGCAGAGCAAATTGACTGAATTATTCTTCCAGGAATAGGGCTGGTGGGTCACCAAGGGTTTCTGGGGGGTCATGCACTCTGCAATTCATCAGTCACCTGCTTGGTGCTTGGATGATGTCAGCTTGAGGAGCACCTATCCTCCAATGAGTGCCCACTCCACTGTAGTGTGCTGTGTGGCGCGTAGTGCAAAAAACAGCCATTTGGCTGTGTATGAGTGCATTGTATAGGATTGCATTCATCTCATCTCAGCGCTCCTGTGCAAGGGCATAGGGTGCCCTCTGGTAAGACAAGCCTAATAAACAATTGATCATTTCAAAACAGGGTTGCCTAAAGAGGAAAAATCACCAATAAATGAAAACTATACTACTGTGTGTAAAATAAATGGTATTGTACAATATGTGTTTGCCTTGTGAATAATATCGAGAAAAGAGACTGCACAAGGGACATTCCAGTCTTTTTGATATTTTTTTTTGAACACATAGTTCCATTAGAATTGTTTGTACTACTTTTCATCTGGAGAGTGTTTTAAAAGATATTTAAAAAAAAAAAAAAAAAAAACATTTTGTTTAGCTTGCTCCCAATGTGTCTGGTGCTTATGCAAAAGGACAGAGCTCTTAGTTCATTGTACCCAAACAAAAAAAGCATATTAAAGTCATTTTTCTTCCAAGTCTATTTATGAGTGATAAATCTTTCTTTAAAAAACTTTCAAAAAAAAAACAAAACTTTCAACTCTTTTGACTGAATATGTGACTGTATCTGCTGATATTGGACATATACTCTCTGTGAGTGAAGAAAAATGTATTTTGTGATAGTGCAGAATTCTTGCAATCACTACCTTGGTTCAGAGTTGTATGTTTTTATTTATATGTAGAAATGATGTTTTTGATTTAAACAAATGTCTCTTACTATTACTGTGTATATTCTTAGTAGCATGATTATAGAACAGTATGTACACTGAATGTATAAAGACATCATGAAAGTATGGAAATACAAGCATGCATTTTAAATATTTTATATAAAGTACATTAGATCTGTTATTGCACTGTCCAGATAAATAGATTATGTTGTAATTTTGTGGACAAATCTTTGGTTTCAGTTCTCATATTCTGCATTGTATACATCAAATTATTTAGAAGCTATTGTGCTCTGACTTAAATTATGTTTGCTAAACCTGTGGGGTTTTAGTGCTTTAAATGGGAAGATGTAATATACTTCTGTAATATAATTAATTATTGCTTTAGTTACTGCATTTAGCTAAAGAAAAATGTATACACTGTCTAGAATAACAGTTTATATTGTAATGAAAATGATATCTTCTGTTAGTTGGATTTTTCTGTCAGTTTTTGTTAAAGATGTTCAAGCATTAATATCAAAAGCAAACAGAAATTGAGCCAGCAGTTATATCTGTTCTGAAATCACAAATCATAAATACTCATATTATGATCAGTGTTATGATTAGTGTTATGTGAATGCCTTATGGTGGATGTCTTTTCCACAAAAATGTCATTTTTGTCAAATGTCAACTAACAGTGACTTGTTTCAAACATTTGTTCAATAAAGATATGGATTGTGTTTTGAAATTACAACTCCTCAGTTTAGTAATTTCATCTGAGTAACAGACTGCAGTACAACAAGTATAAAAGGTAATATAATACTATTGTAATATAAAATGTAAGCTTTAATATAATAATTTAAAAGTAATATAGTAGTTTAAATATAGTATTTTAACATAATTACACATGTAGAGAATATTATTTGAGCTTTCTCTCCCATCTCTGGAGTCCCTCAGTTGCTAACACCTACCTTAACTAACAAGTATTTAAGGCCTTCATTTCTAACATCATAGTGCTAAAGATGTTTTAAGATGGATGCATTTTTTTGTATTGCAATTTAGCATTAAGACCCTGCATATCACTTTAATAAAATCTTTCAATATTTTTGCTGAAAATCACAGGCTAAAATTTCAGGGAAGTCCATCTTTAAAAACAATAGGTCTTATTTTGGTTTAAATGTAACCACAGCTATAGGAATTCAGTTTCATAGTAGTACGTAGGGGTAGGAGACACACACTTCATTGTAGTGGTTAACCGTGCATTGAAATGTCATTGATTAAAATGTGTAATAACCAGACTCATTAAGCAGAATTGCATAGTTCCACTACTCTGATGCTGCACCTGACATCAATAATGAATTAAGCTGCAATCCAAGACAACGCCTTGGAAGTCAAATGCTGACTTCTAAGAGACTGTGCCTTCCATCTTCAAAGAATATTAGATGCAGCATGCAGCATGCCGAAATTTAAACGAGGAGTCTAAATGGCTAGAGGGATGAGACAACCACACTTTACATGATGCAATGTATGACACAAAGCAGATTGTACAAAGCAGAGTACTGTAGCGCTACAGGCAGTAGGACAGGGGGACAGTGAAGCTTTCCTCCACATTTGACGCCATTATTAAATCTTTATTAAACGTGAAAACGGCTATGGGCAAATTGAATGGACAAGTTCAAAGGCAGGCTTATCTAATTATTGTGCTGGACTGGCATTAACAGCAGCAACAATTAAATCATAAAGGATGCAGAATTAAAAGCAGAAGAAAGAGCAGCAAAAGGCCTCTTTTGAAATCATCTAACCCTGTTTAAGAATAATAGAAGGCAGCATGGATCTGACATATAGTTAACATCAATTTAATGCAGCCTGTTGGGGTTTACTTACTTGATTTAGGCCATTTAAAACCTTATCATATCTAGTAAATTCATAATAATAAATATGAGGATGATGCCAAAATGTGAGGGCTTTCTACTGCCAGTCTGTTTCTCTTTACCCTTGGTTAAAGGGAGTAATTGCACAGAAGAGCGTGCACATGCTGTGGATAGTGCAAGCTATGGATATTCCTGCATTTGGAGCCGTTAAAAGGTTCAGCCCCACTCAGGAGATGTATTTTTTTTTTACTGATTTTAGAGACTGGGATAAATACTCTTGTTAAAGCAGCTAAAAACAGCAGCAGGTATGCGTGTTTGTGTGTTCACAAAAAAGATTCATTTTGTGTACAGTGACCAATCCTATGGCATACTCTCCTGGATTCTGAACCTAGATCCTGGCCTCACCACTAACAAGTTGTTAGTAGCTGATACAGGCATTGAAAGTTTGTGGATGTTCCTACTTATTTACTATTTTTACCAAAACACTGAGAATATGAGAACCTGCTAATTTTTACACAACATGCAATCCATTCCCCTTGGATTCTGGACACTACACTGAACACTGTGAAACATGCATCATTACACAAATGGCCATAGCAAAAGACAAACCCATTTGCAAGAGTTCAAAAAGCGGCACAAATCCGACTCCTCTTTAATGATCCATGGTCATAGCTATTTACACCAGATCGATGGTGAGTGTAAAAGTATCCAACGATTGTTTTTCTCTATGCATTCATTTTTATCATGACAGCTGCATGCAGATCATTCTGAAAATGTGTGCTGTGTAGAGCATCCATCTTATGTCAGTCCTAAGATAGTAGTAATTGTAGCCAATCTCATTTGATTTCTCTATCTGTGCTCTCTTAGATCTTAGATCCTGTGCAAATACAAAGTCTGTATACAGTGTTCAATGCTGTAGGGACCAGCAACAACAATACTGTTGCTACTACTAATAATAATAGAAAAACTGGTATGAAGTATTGTTCATATATAAAGGTGCCAAAGACAAACCCATAGCTGAAGTATATATTAATAATTAAAAATGAAAAGTCCACCTCTTTGACAAACAAACATACCACAGTTCATAGTTTGATGTCATATGTGTTTTAATAGAACCACTGGGATTACGAGTGTAAAGTACGTAATAGCATACTCACATCCCACTAATTACTAGTATCTGATTTTAATTTAAACCAGTGCATTTGTCTCTCTGAACTCATGTTTAAAGTTCATTTACTCTGTTTTACTTTTTGCAGTTGAGGTTTTACTTTTGCCCTTTGCTAGGCAGAAGGCCCCCTGCTGTCTTCCCATACCTGCAAAGGTTGTGTGGACTGTGCTGAATCGGTGCGCATTGATATTCAAGCAGTCGAGGGAGAACTGATGGTGTCTGTCAGCACTCCTGGCATGACTGAAAAATCACTGATGGTGGATGTTACTCTTGGGTAATTTTTCAAAATTTTAAAATATTTTTGTTATCCCAAGCTTTTTGAATGATCTTGAGTAGGATATAAATATAGCTATATGATATAGCTACATGAGCAGGAGATAGCCTGGTGAAGAAATGAACTGTAACCAGCTTGTTGTCACAGCTGCTTTTTGTTTGGCTAGCACAGAATCAAAAGTGGATTTCTAAAGTGGGGTGCCATACTTACACGGGTACCTGGTACATCTCCATATGAGATGTATGAATTTGCACACCCATCATTAAATTGGAGAATTTACATTTCTGTTCAATTAATTGTATAACAAATAAAAAACTATTGTAAGGCATTTCAATAGACTTCAAGAAACTTCCCTTTGAAATTATGCTACAGAATTTCCAGAGTTATGACTGCATTTAGCAAAAGCATTCTTAATATTCTGGACTGATGGTAATTTAACCCTAACCCTAATTTTGGTTCCATTATTATTTTCACATAATGTGAAAGCAGGAGGGGGCTAAAGGGTGAAGACTTTTCATTATGTTTTTGCAAATAAACACCCATAGATTGTGTGCAAATGATGATGCTGAGCAAATGCTATGAGTCATTCATCTATTATTATCACTTGCATATAACCATCCATGATCTTCATATCTGAAGCTGCAAATTAACAGATGTACAGCAAAATAACAGTTTCCTGTAGAAAAGCTCTTAAGCAGTTCTTAAGCAGTTGTATCTTACTAAAAAGCCTATGAAGTTAGCCCACATGATCTGTTACTATATTTATCAATGTTGACACCACTTCTGGTAAGAATCATGGTAATTATTCATCATGTAGATGTGGTCTCCTTTCCTCCTTTTCTTTCCTCCCTTTCCTCATTTTCTTTGTGCAGCAAAATTCATAGCCATGTAATGTCTGAATTTAAAATGCTCTGAGATATTATGAACTAACAGAAAGTCTCCGTGATCATGCAACAGATGTGGCTGTAATATCCACTTTGCAATTCTCAGGCAAATCACATGGAATGGTCCGGAAGTATTTTTTTTGGAAGCAGCAATGAATTTTATATGACATAGATTAAAAAATCCCCCAAACGCAGTTCTCTACATTTATCTTACTCCAAGAGGCGAGAAATTCTGGCTTGCTACTTCAGCCTGTTTTAACTGCAGCATATTTCATAATAAACATCTTGTTCATAAAACTTCCAGCAATTTCTCGAGTTTCAGTGAAAAGGACTCTCAACCTGGGCTTATCTCAATTGGGATGAAAAGCCAACAGGTGCAACGCATAGATAAGTCTTCAAATGGTATAGGCCATTTTTTCAGCAGTTCCTTTCCATGCTTCAGGGAAATTTCACTGCTTTGTGCTGGAAATGGAAGGAGGTACATTTCTCTTTCACTCACTGTTCCCTCTTTTATCGGTTTTGCTTTCAGCTGCTTCTCTCCCTCTTTACCATTTACAGATACACACTGTATATGTATATGTTCTGAAAACGCCCACTGCAGTCATCACACCTTAATGGCATATTCTCCACATATTTCGCTGTGAAGCCATGCAACAAAAACTAAGTAATGCATCATAAGGAACAAAGCCGGGACAATAAAGCCTTAACATACTAAGACGAAGGACTGTTCCCTTCTTGATTCAGAACTGTGGACAATGTCTTTGACCAGGTGGAACTGTACAAAGGACTTGATAAAACACTCCCAGTTGCCATTGGACCCAATGAATTTGTTTTTTATTACACTGGGTATGTCACAATAATCTTGAAATAGTGGTTCTGTCAAAATATTGTCACTGTATCAACATATTTTATGCACTCTGTAAAATATGGGAAGCTGTGGCCTTGTATGATGTTTTGGGTGCTTAAGCACATGGAGTGCTTCTTGTTAATGCATATGACCCTACATGAACTATTAACTGGCCTATATATATATATATATATATATATATAATCTGATCAAGAGTCATGTGTGTTTTAATTGTCCTAAATATTCACCCACCCTTTCTTGGGAGTGTGTTAATGTCCTATTGAGTGAGCCACATTATCTTTTTAAAATGGCACAGCAAAAAGGGAAATTGATACTTTGAAATACAGGTTCATCAATCATTATTTGATTGGTACACAGAGCCGAAGCAGGACATTTTGATGGCAAAGACAAAACCAGCCCCCACAAACATCACCATACCTTTAAGAGCACTTAATTGAGATGAGGTGGGAACAAACAGCCCTGCTTGGCAAGGGGTAATATGAAGAGGCTCCTTGCCTGAAAAGACAACAGACTCTTCACACCACAGAGTAAAGACGGTAATTGGAGAGACAAGGAATAGTAATTGAAAAGACCAGTAGTTCCCTGGTGGCCTAACCTTCTGGTTGTTAACACATGCAGTCAGTCCTCGCCTGGAGGAAGAGGCAATGCTGGAGTTCCGTAATAAAGACAAACAGACAATGAGAGACATTTTAACAGACTATGAAAATATCCATTATCACCCAGTAATTACACAGGAGTCTTCACATGTTGAGGCCCAAATGAATGCTTACGGGTCCCTTTTGGGTACTGCAAAGGCAATTTATCTTGGAAAGTGAATGCAGAAAGTTGTTCCTTAAGAGAACACATTGACTGTTTTGGTAGAAATTTCAGTTGCTTTACTTTATCACATTATTTGTTTCCTTTGTGAACACCATTTTTAATGATAATATGAGTAGGTTAATTTTTTTTACTTTCTATCCATGTATGGAGCCAGACATTACTCAGGCAATGTGGGTTAAGTGTTGTACATTGCTTAAACATAAAACAGCAGCTCCACCCAGGATATGAACTTGCAGTTTTCCATTAGCAAGACTAGACATAATGTATTTGGGACACATTCCTGTGTGTAACATTCTACACCAGAATGCCATCAGTTCAGCCATAGTAAGAATTTATGGATATACATGTACATGAGGTTCACCTCTGAGTCTTTCATTTGTTCATGTCCTAAATCTCTCACTTTCTGGTGCAATCCTTGAGGGATTGCCTTTTGCCAAAACATGAGGTGGGTTGCACGGTCAATAACAATGTGAAAAGGGAAAACAATTTCTGTTATATATCTCTAAGCAGGAAAGCTTCCAGGAGCATGGAGAGTAGATGATATCCAGCAATGGTCTGATTTATACTCTGCTCCCTCTATAAAACATGTCTGCTGTGATTTGTGGGGCCTTTTGGTTGCTGTTTGGTTTGCTGTACATATCCAAAAATGGAAGAAGCAGAGAGGGGACGTTGAGGTGCTGGTGGTTAGTGAGTTATGAGGTGGAGAACCATGCAGCATACACTGGAGACACAGATAGAACTGTAATGTGGATACATTGTGTCAGGGTCCTGCCCCTTCTGATTCCTGATGTTTTATAGATGTTTTATAATAAAGAGAAGCATGTCACACAGGCACATAAAGACAGGACACGGACATGGAAATTTATTACATTCACATTACACTTAGGCTCTAGCGTTGCCCAGAACTCAAGACTGCTGCTTTAACATGGAGTAAACACCAGTGCCATTGTGTAAAGATCAAAGATTCTTTTGGAGAAGATAGCTGCATATACAAAGAGATGATAAAATATTGCAGTGCTTCCCCAAAGAATGAGACAATGCCATTTATGTTAAATGGGAATTTTATCAATGGAACTGTCATTTTTCTTATGATGCCTATCTAAATTATTTTGGTATCAAATTCTATTTCACATTACAGTACATTAAATAACAAATATATATGCTATATGCATGTACACACACACACACACACACACACACACACTCACACTGCAAATCATGTGCATTCTCATCACAGGTAGAACCTGTTACATTATGGTTTCTTTGATCAAATCCAACCACATAGTGTTGAGAGATCTGAAAGAAATATTACAACTGCAATCTGAATGAGGGATGACACATTCCTTCACTTGTATAAAGGATTACTCTTCTATGTGCTCTGAGAGGCAAGCGAAGCCATACATAGTCAGATTTGGGAGCATTCAGACTGAATGCACCTGAAATGGAAGATGGATAAATCTAGTTTGGAAATAAAATAAACCAACATTGCACCGCTAACTGCACAAGGTGGAGTTAAATCCATATAAATCTTGCCTGTTTATTATTACAGGCTTTTATAGACATGGACTCATACCATGTGTGTAAGCATCACTATTTTATTGTGACCCCACACACTGTCTGTGACTCTCTTGTTATTACAGCAGTGATGCACAGTACAACCCTGTAAATTTTTAATACTCTCTACATGTGGTTATAGAAATCAGAAATCAGCTACTGCATGCAATGTAAAATTACCTTGCTGAATTGCATTTCATTTTTTTACAGTGACAACATTAAAATGTGTAGAGTGCACTTCTCCTGGGATACAGTATTTCACATTTGTATCCCTGTCATCTGTCTCATAATATTAAGAACAGTAATGTCAGGCTAAGTTATGATGACATTACATATAAGCTTTGCTAATGTAAGCATCAATGGCCAATCTGTTTCAGTTCTACTGGAAAATAATCTGTTTCTATTGCACATGCATACTGTTCTGCATTTTAGCATTTAACATTCATGCATTTATTGATTGGTTATCCTAGAAATTGTGTGCTATTGAGTAGTGATGACGTCTGTTACGTCCCCGGTCTAGGGGCGATAGGGCGCAACATAAAGTGTGAATATCCATGACCAACAACTGATAAACAGACTAGATTCAGGGAAAACGTGCAGTTTTATTCCCACATAGTATGAACCAAGAAAGGGAGGAAAAGCTTCGGGTGCGCCCAGGCCAAAATAATAAACAAAACGAAACTACCTAGAAACCCCATGCTAGCTATTCTAAGCAAACAAAAGACAAAATAAAGACAAAGGCCTACCCTGACTCCCTAACTACTCAAAAAACAGGAGAAAAAAGATACCCACAACAACAAAAAAGGCAGCTCACCCCTACTACTCCCCAGGTGTATATACAAATAGTGAAAATATATACAGAATATATACAGTGAAAACACAATCATACAAGGTGAATCTAGTCTGATGAGGGTCGTAACACTTCATTTTGTGTCACCCCAATGGAAAGGCATCTGCTGACATCAAGAGCAATTTGCAATGGCCACAGGTTACAATATAATTGGGAACCAATTTTACATTTTACATTTAAACAAAATACAATTATGTATCAGTTTAAATGTTACTCAGATGTCCTGTGATGCACAACTACTGAAATTCCCTTTCATCAGGTTGCTTGAATGCCATTATAAATACCCTGCAGCATGTTCTAAATACTGCTGCTAGTATCCTTATAAGAACAAAATGAAGTGCCCGTATTACATCAGTTCAAGCATCGATTCACACGATACCAACAAAATGCCAGATTGATTTCAGGAACTGTTGTCCCTGATTTATAAGGCTTTAAATGGGCTTGTACCTGCTTATTTGCAAGATCTATTAATCCCCTGCAATCCCCATAGATTACTTTGTTCAAAAGAAGCTGGCTTTCTGTTTCCAAAAACAGAAAAAAAAAAATCTGGTGGAAGAGATTTCTCAGACAGAGCTCATCTATTATGAAAAAGACTGCCAAATTTTGTCTGGAAATCAGATACATGTTAAATTTTTAAGTCTACATTAAAAATCTTGTCAAATTGAGAGCTGAGAAAGAGGGTGGCTCTTGCTTATGGACAATTCCTAGTCTCCATGCTATTGTTTCATGTCTAGTGGCACTTCTCCATGTTTTTGGCAGGTTCCTAAAATGAATGGGGTGCAGGACAGTATTGGATCACCATCATAACCATTATTCCCAACCTTACTGTTCACCTCCTTTGATATACTGGTATGCTTTATCTTTCTGGGTGGAGATACATAGTATTACATTGCCGCATTACACACTGTACTTGAATTGGCTGGTCATCTTATTCTAATACTCATTCCTTTTCTCTCTCTCATGCAACAAGTGCTCCTGCAGAACTGCCATGTGTTTGTTATCACTTACATTGCCACATTGGGCACAATGCCTGGACCATCACAGCATTGCAAAGCTCATGTCATCCCTGCCCTGGCCACTGCTGTATCGAGGGTTCCCCTCACAGCCTGCCTGAGCCCACCATGCCATCCCTCAGCCATCAAACTGTTTCTAGATTCAAACTGATGTAATGAATTGAAATATATTTCATGCCATTCCACTGTTAATATTTCACAATTTTCCAGGAGTCACTCAACTGCATTTTCCTATTTTACTTATTTTTCCCAACTGACTCCGGGTTTTCTGAGTTTTCTAGTTTTATGATTCCCTCTGAAAAAACACTCTATGATATTGGCTCTGTGACAATATGCATTTTATGAATGATATATCACCAATACAATTTGATTGATTGATGTAGCTAATGAAGGAAAATAGTCATTATCACAGAGACAGCCCTTGTAAATATCATCAGGATACATGCAAGTGGGAGGGGGTAGCACTGAGTATATATACAGTCAAAACGGTATGGAGATAAACCTGTGACTCACTGAAGCCTTGCATGTTGGCAGAGACTAGTTTGCAGATGGTGGAAGCTGGGGTAAATCAAACTAGAGAGTGGATGTTCGAAAACTTTGACTTTTTTATAGAAGAAGATTGACCTTCCATGTTGAGTGAGGCAGGCTGGAACGACACCAGGTGTGCTCCTGAGCACAGGGCGTCACAAAGGGGGATCTTGGGCTGGGTCAGGAGTGGGCCCTTGTTGAAAGGCTAGTGGTGGTATGAAGTGTGAGTGTAGACTATCAGGAGGTGTACAGGGGTGAGGCTAAGTTTATGGTGTGTCCTTTGTCAGCAGGGCGAGTTCATAGAGTATTGGCTATAAGCATGTGCAGTGGGTTATGATGCACACATATCTCTGGACTGAGAGGGATCCAGATGTGTCAGGTGTCCAGGGAGAGTGTATATTTAGAGCATCTGCCTTACTTTCACTTGTGCTTCTTTTAAATGAATTTCAAATGAAGTTACCCTGTTTTCCTGTTTTATACACACACACACACACACACACACACATCACACTATCCACAAACGTCATATTCATGTGTATCAATCTGAACACTAAACAGGCATACCAAGACCAAGCTCTTTGCAGGGCTCATTTCCTGTAGGCTACCAAATTATGATACAGAGAAAAGTTCATTTCTCTAAAGTGTGTAAAATTGACTGCAAGGCCTGTTGAGAGGGACACAGCCATGGGGTTAGCATGCTCTCACAGTCATGTGCAATTCCCTTTTGAAACTATGGGGATGTCAAGGAACTCTTATCATCTACTCATCATGGATTTCAAGAGCAGTCTATTGAACTTTAATTTTAGTCTACTAAACATTTCAATTCCACTGTTGATGGTGCTGGTCATTACACTCTCTTGAATCAGGCACTGTAACCAATTGTCCATTAGAATTCACATTACTCCCCCAAAAATAGTAATTCATGTTTTTCAAGTCATTCTGTCTGTTTCTCCCCTTACAGAACAAAGCATTGCTGCAATACCTGAAACATTGCCAGCTGCCACACCATCCATACCAGATGGATGAAACTAAGCAGGGTTGGACTTGTTTAGAACTTGGATGGGAGACCCCCCTCTGAAAGCTAGGTGCTTGCTTTAAGGTGTGTTGGCTGAGTCTTACTTCCAGATCTTTCAAGCACCTAGGATGCCATTCAGCATAGATGTTTCAGATGATAATCTAGGTTGAGACTCTCTGTGGCCATTAAAGACATGTTGGCAAAGAATTGTGAGTTCCCTGGTATGTTTATTAAATTCCCTATCAGACTCTTTCAATCTGGCTATCTAATAAGTACTCAGATTAATTAATTTAACAATTCCTTTGCCCAAAAGGAAATGGGTCTGCAGGGGATTCTGTTCAAATGAATTGTGTTTATCATCACTTGGTGAGTTGCTCTGTGATATTCTAAGCTTTTGGGATTTTTTTAAAATCTAAAGTTAGAGCAAATTGCAATTATTTTACTGCATATTGTATATTGTCTTAAAAAAGCTGTGTCAAATTGTTGCTTCACTGGAACACTAGAGAAATAGAACAAAGTTGAAAACATTTTTCATTAAAACTAGTTGCTCTGAAGTAGAGCACAAACAGTTCACACAATGTGCTCTTTTAAATGTCAGACATTACATACCCCACAATACCTGCGTCATAAATGTGTTACTGCGCTTTTATGCATAAGCCATCGATCAACACATTTCATTATTTCTTTCATGGCTGAGAAGCACAATGACCATGCATTATGTAGCTAATAATAGGGAGGTATTTCAAAGTAATATATCCCCCAATTAAGACCGTCACATTGTTTTTCTTCCAGGTCCAGTCTTGGGTTCAGACTCTTTGGCAGAAATACAGATAAGAACACCTTGATTGACAGAGGGGAAAGGGGTATTAAATCCCCTGAAAATAGAAATACAGTTGACTGAAATGTAAATGTATTCTCAAGATGACTCCCATCATTCAAAATACTTGCAGGAGACACAATTTTTCTCCTTCTCTCTCCATCACTCACTCTCTGTCTGTCTCTGTCTCTCTCTAGCTTTCACTCACACACACACACACACACACACACACACACACACACACACACACACACACACACACACACACACAGAACCTCACTAGATCAATAGTATAATCTGAAGTCATTCTTTCACTAAAACCCTTCTATATGTCACAAACAGGTCACTAAACAGACCTATTTTCAGACGGATTAAATTCAGATAGGGTAAATTTAATTGCCATTTACTCAGCGTGAGGAATGTTTGTAAAGAAAGCCAACCATTGGCTAAAGAGTGACACCTGTCTAATTGGCTGTGCATAAGAACAGGCGTGTGTGCGCAGATTAGCGGTCACTTAAACATAGTGATGGGAGGGCGCGCAAGAAACGAGCCTTTTCGGCCCCCAACGAATCAATTATTTCAAAAAAGTTTCAGTGTGCCTCATTCATCAAAATGTCAGTAGAAACGAGCACGTTTTGCTTTTAGAACAGTGTGTACGCAAGCTTTATATCGGATTCATGAAACGCGCAGAACGTGCAGTTCTTACCCTAGTTCCTATGATGAACCTCAAATCTAAAAATCCAATGTAAGGGTATGCTGACTTTCGAGAAAGAGGTATAGCTGATGCTGCCCAAAGGGAAAACGATGAGAATATTTTGTGTTTTGGAGATTGGGGGGATTCTGACAGTGGTCGATAAAAGAGAAATCAATCTCCTAGTGTGAGCAGTGGACTGTCCAGACGGTTGGCAAATTGCTAGTCAAAATAAGCATAATTTTAGATCAGTTTGTTCATATCTCATTTTAACAAACTTGCATCTGGAACATAAGATGTGGGAGTACACTTCTTACAAATGTAAATCGGGGCAAAAGGGTGCACTGCGCGGTGCTATGGGATTCATACCTTGACTCAAAGACGCGGAATTTTCTGCGTGAAACGTAGCCTTGTTTTCTGGAGCAATTCGAGTCCTCGATTATTCAGAGTGGCGAACGAATGTCGTGTTTCATGACAATCTTGTGGACGACTCAGCGGGCTAACGTCATTTTGCACACTTTCTGCGTGCTACCTGGTGTGTCCCAAACGCATCCACTAGTCTTTTAGCACACCCGAAAAACGCCACATTACCGAGCAAATGAACACGTGGTTGTACCCAACCTTCCGTGGCGTCTGCGTATTAACCAGCAGTGTTATTAGAACCTAACTGTGTAGAAGACAGCATTGATGAAAGTCGCTTGACCGAAACGTTTGATAATTTGCGATACACCCTCGATTACCTTATTTCTTTTAGTGGGTTTTTAGTACCAGATAACACTATGAAGGTTTACTTGTGTATTCCTAAACCGACGCATCCGTGGTAAATTGTAAGTCGTTTTGGATAAAAGCGTCTGCCAAATGAATAAATGCAAAAGTTGATTCTGCAGAATCAACTTTTTAGCAAGCAGCCTTTATCACATACAGTATAGACATTCACAATTAGGCCTACAACTTTGCAAATTATTTGCGGTATAAGCCGTCTAATTACATTATAGCATTCATGTGTTTCGTGTTTATGTATCGCAAATTGAATCGTGTTTATTTGAACTGTGAAAGGTCATTGTGTTCATAGAGACGATACATTTCATAGCTGTGCAATTTTATCGGAATGGCACAACGAGAAAAAATGTCTTGCTTAAACGAGTACTTGCATATATTGTACGAACGGTCTGGAATAGTGGAAAGATTCGTTTGTAGTCAAGAACAAATAGCAACTGAAACACATATTCTGAGCAACTGACATAGGTTACAGTTTGCATGATACACATTATTACAGCTGGATATTTACTCAGGCAATTTTGGGTTAAGTACCTTGCCAAGGGTACAGTGGCAGTGCCCCAGTTGGGAATCGAACCTGCAAACTTTCAGTTATGAGCCCTGCTACTTTTTATCTATTTTTTTTTACATGTCATCCATATATACAGTACAGTGACAAGTGATTGAATTGCAAAACCTTTCCAGTTATACGTTTATTTCAGAATGCACATGACATTTGACATCTCACTTCAGAGATGAGGGAAACATTTGTTTGGTAGACGTCTAAGTGTCATTTGGATTACTCCCTGCATCTTACTGTACTGTACTTTTTGCACATGAGACAGAAATGTGTCTTCCTGTAGAAGAAGAGGTTTAGGATGAATTTCATTCTGCTTTGTTGATATCTGAAGGAAGCATTATGATGACCATGGCAACCAATAAGATCTTAAGCTAAGACAAAAACCAGAACCATTTTTATTTATTATTCTCTTTTATATATGTGCGAGAAATGGTGTGCCTTGTTAGTTTGCCATAGCTTTTGTTAAAAATGAACATCCATTAAGGGCAAGGCAGATTGCTCCCATACTGCCATAAGGATGTTTGACCAGGAAGAAGCTGAGACAAATACTGCCATAAGGTTATAAAATATAAAGAATCTGAAAGAATTCTCAGCAACTACTTACCTGCCCATTAGTGAGCACATTTTGTCAGAGGAGAATCTGTGTACACTATTATAGGTCATAGTAATGCTAGAAACATAATCTGAGTTTCAGAATCACCTAAAATATACTTTTTGGTTTAATGCAAAAGAGTGAAAACATTGGATAATGTGGCTTTTTTGCATTCATCAAAGTTTTCTGTGTCCTAGCTCTACCACAAGAAAGAGGATGTGAATTCAGCCATGTGCATGACATTTTTCAAAATTAATTATCTTCTCTGAACAGTAGGAACGTGGATACCTACTTTAAGTTGAATACAACTCGTCAGAACATCTTTCCTCTGCACAGGATTCTGTCTACGTCTGATTGGTCTACTTGAACTACTTGGTTGCTAAGCGACCTCTTTCATCTTTTTTCTAAGGTGTCTCATTGCATGCACCACTTAAAATCTTTCATGCATTTTTCCCGGGAGCGTATGTTAGGGAGAAATTATGATTGGTTCTGAGAGGGTGCGGTCATTGAAGATTTTATTTTGTACAATGACCACAAGGACTCCTGTTTGATAGTGCATGTTTTCAGATAAGGTATGTGCTCATTTTTGACAATGCATCTCTCTAGATACATCAAGCTGTAATAATGGAAAGTTGAGCATTTCTATGAAAAGGTAATAAAGATGACAAAGATCCTGAGGTCAATACCCTTCTGCATGACATTGAGAGGTGGAGGTCTGTCAAAGAAATGCTAATATGGCCTGATGATGAATCAGGTCTCTTATACAAGAGAGAAGAGGGAGAAAAGGGGGAGATGGGAAGCATTCAGTACAGCACATAATGTGAGCAGAGCCATTTATATTTCATAATATCCACAAATTTCACAATATGAAAATTGGATTTGGAAAACATCTGATGCTGTTATGTATTGTAAACAAGGATTGGCAAGGGCAACTAAAATTGCTCTCTCATTTTGAAATTAATGAATTCCATCCCATAACCCAAATGGCATTGAGCAGTGTACAATATATATCCTGCTGCCTGCTGACTATACTCCTTTTCTCTGGAGTCCATTCTCTTATCGGCCCAGAATTGTCTTGCAGAAACACTGATAGCACAGTTTAGACTTTAAAACACATTAGTCTCGAACAAGACACACAGACTAGTAATGCTTTGTGACGCACACCTCCGGAAACCAGAAACCAGCAAACGTGAAATCAAAAGAAGGTCAGGGTCTGTGTTTATCTAAAGTCTCAGAGCAGGAAATGTTGCTTGAAAATTAAGAGTGACGCAAATTTGGTCCCATTATGCCCAAGAACAAAAAGGTTTTTATCAAGATGCTTTATACTTAAAAGTACCTCTATCTCGGCAGGTATTTGAGAGTCCTCAAAAGCTGTCCTAACCCATTAGGAGTTGCCAGTAGATGGCTGCACAAAGGGTGTGTGTACGCATTTTCCCGGACAGGACAGATGTTTTTTTATTGGTTAGATAAGAATGCTATTTTAGTTCTTGCCGACCTCATCAGAGGTGTTGACACTGACTCCATCTCCACCATTGCTGTGTTATAGCTTATATTGCATAAATATTATTATTAATGCAATATAATTATTATGACTTAATACTCTTATTGTTATGATTATCATATGAATGAATATCATACTCTTATTTATGTAGGTGGATATATATGTATACATCCATAAATATATATTTTTTTCTTCAATTTGGAATGCTCAAAGATGTCCTAAATTATGCCTAACACAAGCTGAAGCATATGATGCCATTGCGACATCTTTTATGCACCACAAGCCCCATGTCCAGCTCATGGTGAAGTGAGTCGGGGTAAGACACCGCTATAGGCTCCTGGCCATTGTTGGCTGATTACACAGGATCAAACCCGAGCCAGAGCGTCCCAGCAAGCCCTTGTACTGGTTGATTCACTTCGGAGACAATTAAATTTATGTACTTTGCTAGAGTACGATACCACTGCCTCACTAGACAATCAAATCTGCAACACTATGGATACAGGCTCAGTTCCTAAACCACAATACTATATTAACTATAGCTTTAAACTATAAGCCACAATAACTCTTTTCTTAGAGAAACCACATTTGAACATTTGAATTCTCTACCTGGACTTCTCATCAGTACTGAATAGCATGGAACAACACATTATTAAGAGATTCTGTGCCTGAAGGTAGACACAAGTGCCATTCTCTTATTGGTTTACTTTTCAGCAGAGGGCAAAATGTCAAAGCAAACACCACTAAATCAACTATCTAGTAAACATCTGCAGATGCCCTGCAGGGGCAGTAATCTCCCCATCAATGTTTCCAGCAAGGACCTGAGGGACTCAGATGCCTGCAGTGTCACAGAAAGTTTTGCTGATGACACCACAGCAGGGGACCTGTCCGACAGTGAGCAGGTGAGGAGAGTACTCCGTAAAAACATTTTCTCCAGGTGAACATCATCGTGAGCGCAGACCCTGTCATAGACTGTGGAAAGGAAGGTGGAACCAGTTAGATCTCCATTCATTGATGATGCACAGGTGTGAGGATTAAACGGTAACACACACCTCAGCACTGTTGCTGATAACTGCATTAGCTCATGTTGAGCTGCCAACAGAGCAAACATTTGTTGTGTAAATTGAGGAAGATGAACATCAATAATTATATAATAATAATAAAAAACTTCAGATCAATATTTATATTTTTGTGTAAATGTTTATACACGTTACTTTATCAGTGTCTACTGGTTTGGTGGCCTTTAAATTAGCAACAGGGACAAGCTGTGAAATGCCCTGGAACAGTAAAATATTATAAAAAAATAGAGAATGTATTTTTAACCAGTGCCCTCCATATTATGTCATGCTCATGTTCAGTTTTAAACAGGGTTGACTGGAGAGTATGTGTAAGCAGAAGCCTCCTATAAATATCCACACAACAGAGTATTGACTATCTGTCTGGAGATATATGGTACATGATACGTGCATATAGATATTTTTGATGTGCTTTTGAAAGATACAGCATTCTTTGTAAAACATACAATGCTGCTCCTTTCACTGCAGTTAGTGTTAAAAATAAGAAACTCATTTTTTGTTATAGTTACAAAGTTAAGAACAAATACAAATGTTTGAATAAATGTGGAAATCACTATACTTTATTTTCAGTGTTATTATACAACTATTATATCTGATTACTCCTTGATTAGAAATGTGTCTCTTGTGATCTTTCATGAGCAGCATGATCTTGTCGCTGACAGATGATTATTTCCCCAGCTGACTGACACTCACACAGTTTTCAGAAAACAACAATTCTATTTCTCTCCTCTTGATTTGAAGACAGCGGGGTATCTTGTCACACATTTATCTGTGTGATCTCTCAACAGACGTGAAGGCTGGATGTCTGAATGAAGGAAACATAATCTGGCATGGGAAGCCACATGTCGTGTTGCGCTTCACAGTTCTGTCTTCTTTCACCTTCAGTATAAGGTGTACCATTAAAGACTGGTGTGTTTCACGATTTTTTTCATTTGATGGAAAATACAGGTGCTCTGAGTATGGATCCTCGTTGTCAGCATAGACATTCATGTATGACAGGTGTAGTAACCATTGAGAGGACTATCTTCAAATTTATGTATAAATCTCTTCATGTTGAGGGAGATTTGGGTAAAGTCAGATATCCTTTTAAGCCATGCTAATCTTGATTTCATTTGACCGATCGTCACGGAAGATTAGCTGGTGACAGGCACCACTGAGGCACAACTCCATTGACATCAGATGAGCAGCTTATCATTAAGGAGAATGTCCTTTAGCGCAATTCCAACTTATAGTATAACTGTGTACAGCTCAACACCATGTTTATGGAGTTTAACTTGTCCTTTTGGATGATTCCAATGTATTATTGGAATCAACAAAATTTATGTCCAATGATTTAAATTAGACTGCAAATGTAAAAGCAAAAGCATGAGAGTATGAATTGTAATGAATTAGGTCTCTATCCAAGAAATTCATTTCAGGGGAATGTCAACAGTGAAATACAATGCTTAGATTGATAGAAACCATTACTTTTAAAGGGAGTGCCAATGTTTTAACCTGTAAAACTGCTTCATCATTGATATGTGCATGTTTTATAATTAATCTTATTTTGGCCAGAGAGTTCCTGGTCCCCGGTCCAATACAAGCATGACACAAGCATGACCTTGAAGCCAGGAGTCCTTTTGATTTTCTAGAGGGAAATCTTCTCAGTGGAGCTGCTGTTAAGCTTATATAAGCTTGAGGCTTCTTTTTTCCCTGCACATGATTTGATGCTGCTCTTTGGCTCTCCTTCTTGGGATTCACTACACTCAAGATTTGCTTTGCCTCTGATTGTAATACTCACTTTGTTTCCCTTTGAAAATCCAGAAGAATTCTGATGTATATGCTTGCTGAGAAACTGACAGAAACTATGCATGAACACTCCAATCAAAGAGAGAAAGGGATGCACATCTTTGTGTGCATTTCACCCTCTGTCTGATCTACACTATGTAGTACATGTGCAATATAATGTGATCTACACTAATCCTTACTTAAAAAAAAACACAGACAGGCACACAGGTAATGAATGAAAACACCCATATTTGAAATTGAAATGTCTTCATTTTAAGTGGCATCTCATATGGCATTCCTTTTGAAATGTTTATGTTATGAGGTTATTTTTTGTCATTCCCTAGGGAACTGAAAGCATCCACAAACCAGGAAGCACTCCTGCATCAGCAAAATATTTGGTAGAAGCTAAATCTGTGCTGACATTTATATCCAAATTGAGTATGTCAGTGGTGTCCACGGTAAACAATGTAGAGTAAATCTTTACAGAGTATAGGAATGTGGGCTTGAAAATGACTGATTACATAAGCGAACACATCCCAGTACCTCTTAAAGTATATCAAACAGAATGCTGAAGTCATACATTTAGAGCTTAGTCAACTGAATCGGTTCAGTGAAGAGTGCCATCTTGTGGTTGAGAATAGAAGATTCTCAGGAAGTGTCAACTGGAAATGGATGAGCATGCTCATGTTAAGCTCTGAATTTAAGTATTGGACTAAGCTATGTTTCCCTAAATGTGGCCAACATGCTACAGTGAAATGATAGGGTAGCAATTCTGATTCGTATCCTCATATCGTTGCTGTGCTTATCACTGTACATTGAAGAAGCAGTAGCCTTTTGTCCTCACATGATATCATTTTGTCTGACTCTGCTGCATATCCTGCAGACACTTCTCTACAGTCTTGTGTCTGAATTTACCAGGAACACGTGACAAATAAGGAAGTAAGATGACTAAACTTTTGTTCCAGCTATTTTTAGTATTTTATTTGAGCACCTAAAAATTTCTCATCAAACATCCCATAGTATGTATTGTGACATGACAAAGGCTCGAGACACAAACTGACTGAATCACTATCTTTTTAATCATCAAATAAAATCAATGTGTAAAAAGATCAAGCTGAAGTTATATATATGACATATTTTAAGTTGTTCAAAAATGCTGGTACACCTCTAGTAAGATTTGAAGTCTGACTTGATCACTGGAATGTTTCCAGCTTTATTAATTCCCTTTTGAGGTCAGCTGGAATTTATCTTAAAGGTAAAGCAGGGATGTAATGTGATGCTGTTTAGTTAATGTTCTTCACTCCTCATCTTAGGTATCTGTTAACTGAAAAAAGTATTACTATTAGCATACGCACTCTTATACTGGACTACAGGGCGAATGGCTAACTCCTCCACAAGTGTGCCTTAGTGTGCATTACTCTCTTCTGGTTCATGAGAAAGCAGAACCGAAACTTCACTGTCTATATTAATGCCTGATGTTCAATTCATGCTTCAATGATTGGTGCAGAGTACAGTATATTTGAGATACCATTAATTGTTAGGAAAGACTTAACATTAACCATCGTGCCATCTTTAATGCACCGATCAAAGTGCCTAAGATAATTCAAGCAAATCCTATGGTACCTCCATTTCTGAGCACTCTCCAAACCTGTACCTGTCTTATTTGCATCAGGAGGTGACCACTGCTTCGTGTATAATTCTTAAATGCTATGCTCTCTATAATGTTTGGAAATATAAACATGTCATCTCTGGCATTTAGAACAAAAAGGCACTGTATTTTAAATGGGCATTCTTTGAAGTTCAAAGAGCTTCAGTGTGACATTGTGAAACCTGGGGAAGAGCACTGAACTGGTTTAATGCTTGGTGTTGAAATCTGTTGTACACACAGTTCCAGACAGGTATTCAGCTTAGAGGTGCACTTGAATATTGGGAGCAGGGACAGCAGGTGTCCTGATCCATAAAATCTTCTTTTGTGCGTCATTTCCTTCCCTGGGGTGGGGTGAATAGGAGTTTTGCACAGAGCATCAGGGGCCATAGGTACTGTATCATGCTTGCCAAATTCACAGCTTCAGGTTTCATTCAAAGCAGTATGCGCTGTGAGAGAAGAAACAGGACAGTTTTCTGTGCACCTGGCCTTTTTATACTGTGAGACAGGGCTGTGTCTGGTAGAGTATGACAGCACTGTAGCTGTGCTGTCACTGGAGCTGTGGTGTTTGATGTGAAGATTTCTTTTCCTAAAGCTGCATCCTGTCCACTGTAAGCATATATCATTTTAACAGAAGTATTTGGATTGTAATTCAAATGTGTGCTGTCTTTCAGATTAGTTGAGATATCTAGCAAACACTCACCAATACAAGGTAAACCAGGTCCCGTAAAGAATCAAATTCTCTGTTGTCAGCAGTTTAAGCTACGGGACAGAGTGAACATACTATGTCTTTGCCACAAGTGACTGCCTCGAAGTACACCACACCGAGGAATCACGTCAACTCCTTTTAAAGCGAAATACCTAAACATTAATTTAATTCCTCAACACAGAAGCCTCAATTATCATGCAAGACTTAAAATGTGTTACTGCTTAAAGGGATCAAAGTGAATTATTGTTTTTGGTACAACAGTGCATAATGCATACCCTACTGCGGGACAGTGAGCGATGAGGTGTATCTGCGTATGTGACTGGATCTGTGGGTGTGTAAGTATATGTGAGCACCCCCAGAGTTTACGTTCAGAATTATGGTCATCTTTCGTAGCAGCAGATTACTGAAGAGAGACGTTCTATAATGTAACGGTCATTGATGAAGACCTTCAAACACTAAAACTCTGTGAGGCTCCAGAATGAACAGGGGAGTGTGAGGGCTCCAGGAGTCATCTTTCATGATTGTGTGTAATACTGTGATAGTATTTTTTTAACAAAGGTGGAAGAATTCTGTACCAATTACAAACATCTTCTGAGTTAAGATTATCTGAACAAATGTCAAGAAACCATCAATGATAGAGATTACTTCAGGTTTATTTCTGTGAATGACTGTTTCCACTTTGTGCATTTGTTTAGTATTACAGACAGATAAATGTAATTACATTTTATTGTGCAGCTGTATAAAGCCGGGATAGTCTGTAGTTCACAGCCATGATACCCTGTAGTTCACATGTCTGTGAACTACACCATAGCCATTGTGTATGTGTTTGTGTGTGTATATGTGTGTTTGTGTGTACATGTATATAGCATATGCACTTGTTATTTAAATTAGTCTAATGTGAATAGGACATACTAAAATAATTTGAATTTAAAATGATTTTCCTTTAAACATTAAATTTCTGTGTGTTTCTTTGTTGTAAGACACTTGTTGTAGTCAGTAGAGACAGCATTACCAAAGTTCAATTTGTGTCCAGGTTTCTTCAGAATTATGTGTAGGCATCTGCATAAGGAATTTATCATAAAGAAGAGGTAAAATACATATTTATGCAGCTAGGGTTGAAGGTAATGGTAAGAATATCTCTTGTAAGGGTATTTCCCTTTTTGGATAAGATCATCTGAGTCAGGAGGCTGGTGTTCCGTACCGAAGCCCTGAGTCAAATGCTTAATGTCTTGACTTGATTTGGCACATAATTTACTTCTGCATTCAACTGGACTACACTGCTATAAGGACTTCTGGTCATTACAAGGCATCCAGGATTTAAGGTATTTCAACAAATAACAGATATATGCACAAACACATATGTGTATAATGTAGTTCATACATGTAGATAACATAATGTATGTAAATAATATATACTAAATAATACGTATACTCAAGGGAAATTAAGTTCTACTGTAAGTGTGCTCCTCCCTCTGCTTACAGTAGCAATGTACAGTGTGCATGGTGTTAGACACAGTAGGTCTAAACCTTACAAAAGTATTATTAGTCTGTGGTGTGTATGGCTGCATGTCACATATGTAAACTATAATAAAGTGGTTAATACCAGGGTTTTAGAGGGGCAATCTTTGCATCGTCACGTTTGAATATTGTATTTTCATATTGCTGCATGTGGACAGAGTGACAAAAGTGTTTGCGACACCCACACGCCAACCATGGAGCTTGTAATTGTTCCAAGCTTTTGCTCTGATATGCCAATAGGCTGTTATTACAATTTTCTTTTTTTTGCTTCAGTCATATACGTGTTTAACTTAGTCATGAAACAGTAAATACAGCATTTATACTTGGTGGCAAAGACTGCTATGACAGACAGGTCTTTATGAAAGAGTAAGGATATGGAGGACCCAGTTCAAATCCACCTCAGTCATTCTATGGCATTTATAGAGTGTAGATTCACTTGGGGGACCAAAGGGGAAGCCAGGAGAAGGGACAAAGGAGACAATGAATGGTGAAGCCAAGACTTGTGATCAGCGGCAGGAGTACAGATCTGATGCAAAGGTACAATTTTAAAGGTTCAAATACTGACTCAAACATGTTGCAACGTTAATTACAAAAATGTTGTTTTTGTATTTATATATATTATAAATATTTGTATATTTTTGTATTTCCTATTTATTAAAGAATATCAAAGGTATGTGAAGCCTCCAAAAGAAAAAAAAAATCCCTCCACCTCTTTTCTTTGAACGGGCTTCATTAAAGCTGATCATTTATTTACAGGCATTCATGCCGGTATTACTAGCTGAGGGTATTGCTCTCTGCACACTTATGTATTTCCATAGTCTGTGTAAGCATTGAAAATGCTGCTTATTTCAGGCCAGAATCACAGTATAGCTTTAGCTTTTAGCCTTTCCAGAATCATGCTATTCCTCAGTAGGACTGTTCTTAGTTACATTTATCTTTTTTCATGTTACCCTTGTGACTGTATGGGGGGAAAAAGTAATATCTAATACCTCAATTATCCAGTTATATCCTCTCGTTTGTTCCCATTTTCACTTGTACATCATGATTGTTTGCTTTGTCGCTTGCATATCATTTTATGCAGTGTTTCTGAGACTAGAAATTATGCATGTGTCCCATATGTCCTCCATACATACTGTATATACATCTATATATATACGTAGTCTATATAATTAATCTATTTAATAAGACACACATATATGTGGGAGAAAGGGAGAGTGAGTGCAGTGTTAAACTCTTGTTTGTTGAGGCAGCAGATGTTATGCTTTAATGATGACATGTGTCTGCAGTAAGTATTACATTGCATTTCTATTTTTAATTTTACTTTGATATGGTGAAGTGAAAATGGCAACTGTGGAGCTGCTGGAGTGAAAATCTTAAAGAAATGGAATTGTAGCTGAATGGTTTGTCATTTTCTTCTCTCTGATTTGGATAGCACATGGATGAGAAGCAGATTGAGATCGTAGCGAAGAGGTCTGGGAGTCCCAATGTGGCAGAGGACAGCCGTGTTTTCGACAGGAACATTCAGAATGCAGACACTGGCAATGGGCACAGCACCTGCTGCACCAAACTCCAGGAGTCCTGCCCAGGACCACCAAGGGGTCTTCTTGCCTCCCTCATAACCAAAGGTACATTACTAGAGTTCAGCAGGGGAAGAAAGAGAGCATGGTTAGCAGGAATAATATTGCCATAGACAAAATATGAAAAGGTCTGGTTTGCAGTGTATTCTGTCCTAAATCTGATTTACCTCTTATGGAGTTCATTTTTGAAAAGGAAAGGAAAGGACATTTTGATGTGCAGGAAAGTAAAGATAATGCCTCCTACCTGAGATAGTGCTCTCTGTGTAGTAATCTAGCCTAAAGAAAGAGCATGCTGTAGAGGAAGATGTCACCCTCATGTGGTCAGATGGTATAAGTCATTTTGATCTGCATATAATACCTGAGCATTTTAACGTGACACTTAAGGTCTTTTTTGTAAGATTGGCATTGGTGTAATGAAGGATGATAAAACCATTTATTATGCTAGCTGCATCTGGATTAAGAGAAAATGTGACTAAAAGGCATGCTTCTTTGGACTCAGAGTCTAAAAACATGGCACAATGTTATTGATGTTATATTTTGGTGATGATGATGATGTTTATTAGTAGTAGAAGTAGTAGTATACCATCAGCATTTACCTTTGCAGAATGTTCCTTCCAGCTTGTTAATGTCCTTAACTCTTCTTTGCAGTGACTATGGCTGCCCTGCTTTTTGGAGTAGTCTGGTCCATCACAGGGAAGGAGTGTCTTCCAGGAGGGAATCTTTTTGGCATTGTGGTGTTATTCATTTGTGCAGTTTGTGGGGGGAAGCTGGTTGGTCTCATCCAGTTCCCTACACTGCCCCCATTCCCTCCACTCCTAGGTAAGCACTATCTGCTACTATGTGTTAGTGAAACATTTCCCTTCATCGTTATAACACAGTGCAGTGTTTATACTATATCTGCAATGAGAAGCCTCTCTTTTGAGCTGATGCTATTTTAGCGGGCAAATTTCCCCTAAAGGCCTTGATTCTCTTCTCCTGCACGTGGACTCCCCTGCAGAAGGAGAGGATACAGATGTGATTGCATATTTATTGCTGTTATGATGATGGCTTTCATCACTGTTCAAAGTCCTGTTCTCTGTTTGTTTTACTGTGCATGCTGCCTCTTTTCATCTTACCGTACCTCGAACTTTGTACCCTTCTGGGCATCAGTGCCAGTTTTGCCAGCCCTTTTCAGTGCTTACCTGCATTACTTCTGCCACAGTGAATACTGTGCTCTGGGGTGGAGAAATATTCCAAAATAAGTACAAATACCTGTGGCTTTTGGTTAAAGTACAACTCTTCTGATATTATTATTTTTAATAAGGTCTAGTGGGGTGAAGGCCAGATATTACATATATAGCTTGAATCTGACTAACCAATGAATATAACTTTCGCCCCACTTAATGAAACATAATAAGAATAGGTCTAATATATTTCAAATGCAGATTAAACCTGACAAACTGGGAGCTATGACAACTCATAAATCAAGATCTATTTTGGATGTAAATGTTGCATTTTCGTCCAACAAATATTTATGGTCTCATAACACCTCATAATGTTTGTGTTATCAGTGCATATGTTCTGTGACTGTTTCATGATAACCTTGTATTTCCCATGGATTTATACATATTAGGAATAATAACCTTGATTGATAGTGTATCATGCACTTTCTGGAAAATGTTGGCCTTGAGGTGCCATTGCTCCTTTATTCAGCCAATAGATTACAGAGATATGGTATTGTTGATGCAGTACCTGACTTTTCTGAAATGAAGCTTCCAAGAATATGCATATGCAAGTCTGTCGAATTTCAGGTACTGAGATACACTAGCTAAGTGCAAATATTGAAAGTGCTTTGGTGTTGCTTCCAGACATTACATTTTTATTCTTCCAAAGTGTAGACCAAGCAGACCAACTCAGAGTTTTCATCTCTGCCGCCTACATGGAAAAAAGTAATAAGCAGTGGTTACCATAGGTCAAGGTCCTCTCCAAGACAAGTATACTGTCTGGTGTTATATTGCAGAGACTGATGGATTAGCTAAAGCCTAGCCAGACTGTGCCTTAGTCACATTAATTTTCTGCTGCCTTTAAAATAAATGAAATAGTTCACCTTAGCTCAGTACTTTCATATTCCACATCACTCCGTTTTTGATCTTGTTGATGGTCTTCAAGCAGTGTGGTTTTTAGAGCATAATTCTTTGGATTTGTATCAGTTTGTTACATTGTACCATACATGTGTAACACAAATGCACCAATCATGTAAAATACAGCATACATCACATGCTATATGAATGATCCCATGTGAAAATTAAATATATTGTAATATATGAAGAAATTGTTCAGACCAAGAATATAATGCAAATTAATTTAAATGATATTTATAGAATCCAGAATTATATGATTATATAAATTTGTATAATAAATAATGCAACTATATTGCAATATACCAAAATGGCAATAATTTAGATACATTCTCTAAAATATATTCTCAACAAATGATTTTTGTATGGGATGGCTGTATGTCACTGTGCATATTAAGGAAGTATATTGTGTTATCACAGGAATGCTGTTGGCTGGTCTCCTCCTACGCAATATCCCTGTGATCAATGATGCGGTCAACATCGATGTGAGATGGTCAGCTGGCCTGAGGAACATTGCTCTTGCCATTATACTAACCAGAGCTGGACTGGGACTGGATGCATCGGTACCAGGGGAACTTTCAATTGTGGAGCATTTTAGCTGCATTACCTTTATAAATTATTTGGCATATGCTGTCAAGGAGTGTGCACTTGGCAATGAGTGTGTTGACATTGTTCTATCTAATATAGCCATCTCTAAACCATTCATGTTAACTTAAATTGATATCCTCCATTGTAGTAGGTTAAGACATTCTAAGCAACACAAAAAAACTGATTATAGATTGACATATATATTGAAATACTGTGGTTAAAGGACAGTATCTGCTATTAATTGCAATCAAGGTCTTGCACATGACTTGCAGTTATATTACTTTATCATACCTCAGAAGTTGCACAATTTATATGATCTTCTGAAATTGTGTATAAAGACATTTTCCAGACATTTTTCAGATACTTTCCATATGGTTTATAGAGACATTTTATTTTCTTTGTGGAAATGTGTCTTCATGGTACATTTAAAAATCTTGCACAATGTTTTCTTTTTACTAGGCTCTGAAGAAACTGAAGGCAGTGTGTCTCAGAGTGGCAGTGGGACCGTGCTCAATAGAAGCTTGTACAGTGGCAGTCGTCTCTCACTTCCTGATGGCCCTGCCTTGGATCTGGGGCTTCATTCTTGGGTAAATAGAGTGCTGTCTACCATTGACAGACTTTGAAATCGGTCTTTGCAACATACAAAAGTGTGGTGGTTTTAGTGATTAACATAATTAGACAACTATTTAACATATAAAATGGCACATTGTACTAAAATGCATACATATTCAACTACCCCCAAGATTCTTATACAAATAAACATACATCTGATACTCTTTAAGGGTGAATTGTGTTCAGTCAATATAAACCAGCACAATGGCTATGAGGTCTGTTTGGTGGAATGGCAGTCATGAGATGCCAGGGTCTGGCTGGAACAGCTGAATCCTGACACAGTCCTGTGTGCTGCTGTCCTCCAGGTTTGTGCTGAGTGCCGTCTCCCCTGCAGTGGTGGTTCCCTCCATGCTGCTCCTGCAGAAGGATGGGTACGGTGTGGATAAGGGTGTTCCCACTCTGCTCATGGCTGCTGGCAGCTTTGACGACATCCTGGCCATCACTGGCTTCACCACCTGCCTGGGAATGGCCTTTGCCACAGGTATAGCGTGCTGCTACCATGAGCAGAAAAGTGGCCCTTTTAATAAGAATATCATCCCACGATCACATTTGAAGTACAAATTACACACCAGCTAATTAAGGAAATAATTCAAATCCAGACCAGTTCAAATGTAAAGTGCCCCCACTACCCACTAGAAGAAAAAATGATTTAAATGTGTGAATGGAGTAAAGTTTGCAATATGAAATGGGAACAACTCTGATAAAGTGAGGGAAAATCAGATGTACAGGCAATAAAAAAGAAGAAAGACATCCAAAGCACAACCTAAAATTGTTTCACAGGAGAGTAAAAATGGTGAAATTCTCCAAACTACTCCTTATCTTAACAGATCAGTGCGGATATAAGAGGAATAAAATACTATGTTCTCTGCAAAACATCATGTACAATTCTCTGGCCTTTCCCTCTGTCTCCTCCCAGTGGTCAAGATTGTGAAATGAAGCATTTGTAGTAGGGTGTGGAGCAATTTTCTGAATTCCTGAAACAAAGACATGCAGAGGTTTCAGACAGTTCCTAAGACAAAACAGTGTTGGTTTTTATACAACATTCTCCTTCATGTGATCTGTTTTAACAATGTATTTACTAATATTAATGAATATACTGATACATCAGAATCCATGTGTACCTGTAATGTGTTTCCTGTCAGATATCAGTAGCCTACTAAATGTGGTAGATCAATATTTTTGAGACTTGAAATGAGGAACACAGCAATTTCCAATGCCACTGTCTCGAAAATGCAGATTGTATCTAAAACTGCTAAGAAAGGCATTAGTGAGAACATTGCTGCAATGAGTGTAAATCACCCAAGTTCCTCTTTTCCTTGGCACTCTGGTCTTATGATTAACTGTTCCCCTCATCATTCTACAGACACTGAGAAAACATCATGTTAAAAGCAGAGAAAACTCATGTTTCAGTCCATTTAATGCATTTGCATGATTCACACTGGATAAAACAATAGTTTTTTATGGTTAAGTGCAACTGTAATGCTACTGTCCTTTAAAAATAGGTTATGCTATTTAATACCATGAACAGTATTCAGGTACCCTAGATTTCATTGTGAATTAGGATCATATTTAAATACATTTAATTGCATTGTTAAAATGTATTTGTAAAAATGACTCTTTACAGGGTCCACCTGGTTCAACCTGGGTAAGGGGATCCTGGAGGTGGTCGGGGGCATGGCAGCGGGGGTGGTCCTTGGCATTTTCATCCGATTCTTCCCCAGTAAAGACCAAGTGAGACGATGTCTACAGCTCAGAATTATTCTTGAGGAATTTAAGTGGAACACTGTGTTATTAGACTGTATGTCTGTCCCACCACCTGTTACATTATCCCCACTGTAAGGATTATGACTAAAAGTGCTGGAAAATTTGTGTCCTACCATGGACCTTTCAGATTTCCAGGATTCTATTCTTAGTTGGAAATAGTAATTGAATTTTACATGAAGAGAAGGATGTTTCACAACATTTTTTTATGTTTTTCACAAACGTTTTATCATTACTCTTACAGCTTGAAATAGTGAATAATGCATTTAAACTAAGGTTTGGATATTCAATCATACATCCTCCACTTTGTGCAGCAGACAGACTGGGCTCACTTCTCTTTCTCTATGACAGGAAGACCTGGTGGTGAAGCGCTCGGTCATGCTCTTGGGCCTGTCCATTTTTGCGGTATTCGGAAGTCGCGTTGCTGGTTTTTCTGGTGCAGGTGGACTGTGCACCCTGGTAATGGCTTTTCTGGCAGGACTAAGCTGGGGAGAGTCAAAGGTCAGTGTTTCATTCCAGCAGTGTCTAGACAATTTAGTAACTGGACTGCCATGGTTAAAACATCACCCCTCTGAGCTGTCCTGCACAAATGGTATTCTAGGGTTTTGCTGTACCCAAGTGTATCATTTCAACATGCTCCTATTTTCTGGAGGATTGGTTACTGGCATATTCGGACAATATTTGCCTTGCTCTAATTTTACATTTGGAAAATATTTCTGGAGAAGACTTCTGCTGCATACAATCATAAAAAGGAAGTATATTTCCTGCCTTCAGAGAGTGGTGGTTGGACACCAACATGTATTGACCTTCTCAGGGCCCAGTGGCAGGAGTTGTCGGGAGGTCCTGGGACATCTTTCAGCCACTGCTCTTTGGACTGATCGGGGCTGAAATCACAGTCTCCACACTGAATCCCAGTACTGTGGGTGAGTGCTCACATTGTCAGAAGCAGTCTGCTAACTGTACAATCATTACATGCAAGCTATGATTGAAGGATACCAAATGAAGTTGTAATTCATATTGTGTCAGATGGAGGCTAAAAGGAAAAAAAGCCAAGGCTTGCTAATGTTGTGGGAACCTTGAGCTGTGTTATACATAATTATGTTTTACCACACTAATTTTGAAATTTTGAGTTGAATCACCTACCAAGGCAATGGCCCTTAAGACTGAGTTGTAATTTCTTAGTTTGTTAGTACTGCCTAATATTTAATCATAGATCCACCAGAAATGCCTCTTATCCAGGATGCCTCTGGAATGCAACACCTGCAACGGTACTGCAGAGAGGATTTGATCTCAATCGCTCTCTCTGGTGCCTATGTCTCTGCAGGGCTGGGTCTGGCAGCTCTCAGCATTGGGCTAGTTGTACGTGTTTTCGTCACCTTTATCATGGCGCTGTTCGCCGGCTTCAACATGAAGGAGAAGGTGTTCATTGCCCTGGCCTGGCTCCCTAAGGCCACTGTGCAGGTAGACATTGTGGTAATATGCTATCCAGCATGGCACACAAGACACAACCAATAGGACACAACAGAAAATGTGTAATTCTTTATCATCAAGGTTTTCAGGTTTGACTGCCTGGTGTTGTTTTTCCAGGCAGCCATCGGGTCGACTGCTCTAGACATGGCCCGCAGTAAAGGGGACCCGGTGCTGGAGAAGTACGGCATGGACGTGCTGACGGTGGCGGTGCTGGCCATCCTGGTCACAGCGCCCATAGGAGCCCTGGGCATCGGGCTGGCAGGACCACGGCTGCTGCAGAAACGCAAAGACACTGCTCTGGAAAGCACACAGACAGAGGGTGAGCTTCACCCCCCCCCTAATTCTTACTTACTCTTACACTGGTGACACTTTTCATATCAGGTCTGCTCATTCCTCATCACGTCTCCTAGTAAAAGTGGCTTTATCCCAAATCGCACAGTATCATAGCAAGTGTGCATAGCCATCAAGTACTTCCATACATAATGGCACAGAAAGTGTATTACCATTCAAAGTGCCTGAATGTCACACAACATCTATATTTATATAGTAAATATGGATTTCTTGTGCTGTTCTTTGTTCTTTCATGGCAGTAAACTTGTGTGCCCATGTTTGAATTACAGGTAGGCAGGGGGGTGCATCGGAACCTGTGTCAGACCCTATGGCAGAACCCTCCACAACATATGAGAGCTCAATCTGATCAAAGATCAGCCACAGGCCTGCCTCACAGACAGCAGCATGGCCTGAAGCATGAGATGGACATTACGAAGAGTATGGCACTCACAGCGGAAAGTGTTTTAGTATCATATTTCCACATCACTTCTGTCTCATTGTCTTGTGACTCCTGCTTCCTCTACCATCCTTTTAATTCCATGCACCTCTTATCTAGTATACAATGTTAGTCACTTGCATCTTGCTGGCAAGAGTGTGTTGTTGTATATTTATAGCTACTCATGGTTGCGAGTCACTATTTTTGAAGGGGAAAACTCAAATATAAACTGCAATGTTTGTTGTACATTATAGCAATGGAAAATTTGACATGAAATTAAAATCACAATCTTTTTTAAAATGTTGTTCTGAATAATTAAATGCATTAAGTGCTAAATGATTTAATAGATATTGTGCATCAAGATGACATGATTAAATGTAAGAAATGACTGCAGAGATACAGATTATAGAAATAAGTGAGTGATACTGCTGTATGGGATTTAGGCCTGTCTGTTCTATCAGGAACAGGAAATGTATATACTTTGTGCAGGTATTTATTTTATAGTGAATTGCACATATTGATACATTTTTTTGTATGACAAACACATACATTAATATGTGGAGCTAAATAAAATATATGTTAGCCATGAAGTAATAGTAATAATAATTTGTATGAATACTCAATTTGAGTAAGCCAGCACAGCAAAGTACATTACTACATTGAAGTAGCAATACCTTTAAAACTGGAAAACTGTGTTGTACTCTGTGAAGTGCTATGACCCCACATGGGTCGGTATTGGTGGCACATTAATATTAACAATCATGTTTAGAATTAGATTTATTGTCACTAATGGATCAGTGGTTATTAAGCCATTTTATTGGCTATAACTGGGTGCTGGTGAGAATATATGGCCTGGGAAAATGATGCATCATTAAAATAGTCCTGTTTATTGAACAGGTCTGGGAGTCATGTACACTTTGTGACTGATGAGGAAGTAGATAAGAGGTTTTCAGAGGAGAAAAAGATGGAGGATGGAAAGGGTAAAGTGATCAAAACTCAAAAACCATGTGTTCTGTTTCAGTGAGCTTTTATTACCTTACATCAGGGTACATTAATCAGAAGTTCAAAAATTGTACAGAAAGTACCCAAATCTTAATTGTCACTTTGGTTGTGAAGTAACCCAAGGACAATACATTCTTTTGACGGTGTAATGTGGTGACACACCATTGAGCACTCTAAGCCATGTTTTTTTTTTTTCCCCCCGTGTTCTCTCTTGGAGAAAACCGACATTTCAGTTAACTACTGGCATTTTGATAGTAGGCTTTAATTCAGTGTAAAGCATTTTTCTGTGTTTGTCCCTGTTCTGCCCATTCATGTGAGAGTTAAGACAGCTTCATTGTTATATTATTCATTTTATTCAGAAAGCACAAAATATAAAATTCAGAACAGAATGGATATTGAGAGCCTTGAATGCAAGTGTTTGAACATGATAAGATGAACTGTGTGGTATCCCGTTCCTAAATGTTAATGAATTTAAGAATCGCTGGAGCTGATAAAGTATTTGACTTGAAAGAAATATTAATATGGTGTTTGTTGTTGTCTGATATTATGTCCTATTACATCTAAAGCCTCACAATCACAGTACTGTAAATGATTAATAGCTACTTGCCATTAAAACAATTTGCACTGCCCGGCTGTGTATTTTTTCTCCATCTTTTGCTGTGTCTTAGTCCATCCATCCTACAGCTCATTGGCAGGATCCTCCATCAGTGGTATAATGCAGTGAAGCAAAGTGTGCAGTTGCTCTCAGTACAAAGTTCTTCTACAAACAATTACAGACTATAAACCCCACAGGAACAGCAGTATGAGTAAAGTTCACTTTCAGTCGCCGTCACAAGACAGGCAGAGGAGCTGGGGAAGGAGCCGACACCAAGAGAGGAAGCCCAGGAATCTGTGAGTATTGAGAGCGCACGGAGGCATAGTTGATCTCTCTCTGTTAAATGAGAGGAACTGGCTAAATATTGGTTGGGCAATTTTAGTTGCAAATACCACAAGTAACTTTTTTGGCTTTATAATATAATTGTAGTTTGGCACAAAAGACCATGCAAGCCCTGGCAACATTAAGTAATTAAGACATTCTAACTACTGCCTAGGTGGCAAACTTAATACATAGGAAGGGGACACACAGAACAGTGATATGTTCATCATTTCATCACAGTTCATCATTAAATAGTTCTTTATATTTTGTTTATTCTTAGGTGAACAATAAATTGGGATACAGTTTGATAAGACAGCATCTTCTTGCAGGAATGTGTAGTCAGATATCAACTCTGGGCAGCCACCAGAGTTATCAGTATTGACACTGAAGTAGACATGCTATAAAAGAAGAAAAAAGATAAATGCACTTGCCAATTCAAAATGAAAAACAGCACAGACAGCATGCCTGAGGTGTTCACCATGAAATTCCTTTTTTTGTGGTGTTAAATCCTTGTGATTTAATGACAATCATCTAGTTCTAAACAGAACACAATATTAGTAATCTCACTAATTTATTATATGCTTTGTTTAAAAGCAGAAATATATGGTCTGAACATGATGTGAAAAATTGCTTTGATACTGATTGCTTTCCATATGATAGCCACATTGCTAGCTTGCAATAGCAAGTAATATAGTTATAAAGTACATATAAAAGTAATATATACTATACATGAAGTAAAATATAATGTATAAAATATAATATATAAAAGTAAAATATTAAAACTAACCATACCAAAAAAGAAGTAGATGAAGCAAGGAACAAGTAGATAACTAACATTTATCAATTATGTTCATTTCAATCAAAGATTATGTTGTTGATTTGGGGAACACTGATGGCACCAAAATTATGTGATACAATTCCATGTAGTGTGTTAACACTGACAGCTTAGTATACAGAGTGGGGCAGCAGTGTAGCACAGTGGTAAAGAGTAGGGCTTGTATGCAAAAGGTTGCTGGTTTGATTCTCCTCTGGGGCACTGCTGCTGTACTCCTGGCCAAGGTACTTAACCCACAATTGCCTTAGTAAATATCCAACTGTAAACATGGATTACATGCAAAAATTGTAACCTTTGTAAGTTCCTCTGGATAAGAGCGTCTTCTAAATTACAATAATGTATTGTAATGTCACAAAGCTACAAATATGGTTAGCTAGGTAACAGATTACTATAAGGTGGTTTTAACTGGAGCCAAACGCTATAGGATACTGTACCTTGTTAGCTAACTGGGGAAAAATGAAGTTAATAATAACTTCAACCGTAACACATTTCATTCTGTTTTGCTACTTTGATACTTTATGAAGCAACAAGACCTTGTTAGATATCTAACATATAGGCCTTGACAGAATAAAAGCCACGGAGTAGCAAATGTCTGGGCTCGCTTTGGAAACAAAGGTGTTCAGATGTTATTGCAGTGGGAGAGACTCCCACTGGGGAATCAAAACTTCTTAATTCTTGCTCTCCTGCTGCACTTAATGTGTTTTTTGTGTTTGTGTGTGTGTGTGTGTGTGTGTGTGTGTGTGTGTGTGTGTGTGTGTGTGTGTTTGAGAGAGAGATTTTTGCATATCTCTGGAGCTACGTTTTATATGGAGAAGTCAAGCTATCAAAAAAATCAATTAACATTTTGTGTAACTAAGCACTTTACACTTTTATATACATTTTATTAAGGGTCTCCTTGGAGTGTTGCCATTAATGGACAGTGATAGCAAAAGAAATCACAAAAATGTCCTTTTGACATAATGCACAGTTCAGTTCTTATTGTTACTGTGATACTACTGCTGTTCCAGTTGCACCCAGCCAGAGAATGCCATTCAGTTCATGCACTGTACAGTAATTTTGACTGTGCTGCTTAAAAGGATGTAAAAATTTAGATAATGCTATACAAGCTGTTCAGTCTGTCTACGTGTCATTGAAACAAAAAGGGCTTAGTTATGCAGCTTACACCAGTTTCCCCACGGATGTGTGCCTCTAGTCCACAAAGCCGTCTAAAGCTAGCCAATCATTTTTGCAGGCCCTACTGTCTCCTGTGTGACTGGTGGATGAGTGAAGATGACCATCATTGAGCAATCAGCATGCTGTAGGACACTAAGGGAGTCTTGCCCTGGTCCACCAAGGGGTCTTCTCGCCTCCATCATAACCAAAGGTACTATTTCAGAGTTCAGCAGGGGAAGACAGAAAGCCTGCTTAGCAGACACAATACTGCAGTAGAAAAAAAACTGTTCTAGTTTGTAGTTTACAGTATTTACTCTTTAAAGAAAGTATAATTTTGGTACTTAAACTGCACACTACAAACTAGAACAGTTTGTGCCTGGGATGTGATAGTTGGTGTAATGAGCCACACTGGAATAAACAACATGGTAAAGGAGGAAAACATCACCTCCCTGTAGACATGGTGCAGGTCTGGTCTATCCTCCGTACTGCAGACCAAGGTGGCTTGGCTTGCCAAACCAAATGTCTGTGTATAGGTTACTATTCATTGCACTGACTGCATTGATACTGGAAGTACTGGAAGACGGTGGGCATGAAATGTCTTCAGCCTGTAAAACCTGTTAATGTCCTGTGCTGTTCTTTGCAGTGACTATGGCTGCACTGCTCTATGGGGTAGTGTGGTCCATCACAGAGAAGGAGTGTCTTCCAGGAGGGAATCTTTTTGGCATTGTGGTGTTATTCATTTGTGCTATATGTGGGGGGAAGCTGGTTGGACTCATTCAATTCCCTTCACTGCCCCCATTCCCTCCTCTCCTAGGTAAGTAGAATTAACTAATGTATATTGGACTAAAAATCTATATCTCCAGTTGAAAATTAGTTTCAGGTTGACCTTCTTGGTCCTTGACATAAGTTCTCAAATAAAATAAATTATATTTGCGCAACTTTCACCATTTGAGAATAATGACTTGAGTGGACTTGAATGAAATGCACTGTAAATAAATTTATCAAAGAAAAACATGCTTTCCCATCCAAATATTATATGTTGCCACAAAACTTTGTTTTGGTGTTTTTTATTTGTGACAGCTATGATGCTTTGGTTTGAAAATGTACATCTGCTGATGTGCATTCCTTTCTGATGCAGTAGATACTAATTAGATTATATATTCATCATACTAGTAATGGTTATAACACTTCCAAGTCCTGTATGCTGCCTCTGCTGTTTGGCATTCTTTCCAATAGTGCCCTCTGGGGAATCTTTGCCAGGTTTGCCACCTCTGTTTGAAAAGTATAATCTCTAAAAATCTGGATTGTTTGATACATCAGTATAGATGTACTATATATGGTTCAGTGTATCATCATTTTCAACTTTTCAAACTTGCCTTCTGTTTCTCTTTGTTTGTACAGCTTCATAGATGTGTATTTAAATCGAACCACATGTTTGTTTCACTTGGCCGTGCATCATACACATGTTGAATGTTTAGCTTGTATTTACATTGCTCTATTGCTCTGCCAGATATGTATTTAGAAATGGAGATGGTACTTTCTGCCATTTCTTTTTGTGGTGGAAAAACTTATTGGAAAAAGAGAGTACATGTTTAGCTTTCCATTGTGGTACTACATTTGTAGCATGCTTCATTTTTAACATAGGCTTAGTATTAATCTATTTCATTTAGAATTTGGGAATAACAATTTCAATCAGACAACATTTTAATAAAAAAGGTAGGACTAAGTTGACCAGTTTTTTCTTAGTAATTCTGCACATTTGAGTCAGGTGACTTGAAATTTAATACTCTTTGACTGGCAAACAAGGGAAAAACAGTATTTCCAGATGTAAGGCACCTGAATCCCTTTTACTTTGCATTGCATTTAAAATGTGTGAAATGCAGTCAAAATGTTTGTTTTCTCTCTTGCAATGTAAAAATGTGGAGCTTGCATATAAGTCACTCCATTGATTTGGCCCAGAAGTTAAAAGGTCTTGTGCAGTAATCAAGAACTCTTGTATTCCCCACAGTGAGTGACTGATTCACAATAGGTTTGCACATGTCTGTAGACACCATTCTCTGTGCTTTCAGGAATGTTATTGGCTGGCTTTGTCCTTCGTAACGTTCCGTATATCACCGATGCCGTCTACATCGATCAAAGATGGTCAGCTGCCCTGAGGAACATTGCTCTCGCCATTATCCTGACCAGAGCTGGCTTAGGACTGGATGGCTCTGTGCGTAAGAGGAGAGAAACTAAAACATTTCAATGTTTTTTTTTTTTTCAGCTGAAATGCCATTATAATCATATGAATCATATTCAAAACTACCAACATTTATGATAGCTCATCGTAAAGAATACATTTCAAGTTACAGGCCATGCAGTGGATGGTATGCGTAAAAAAATTTGCTTTTGACCCAGGCTCTGAAGAAACTGAAGGCAGTTTGTCTCAGAGTGGCAGTGGGACCCTGTACTATCGAAGCCTGTACAGTGGCAGTCGTCTCCCACTTCCTGATGGACTTGTCATGGATCTGGGGCTTCGTTCTTGGGTAAATAGAGTTGTCTACTATTAACAGACTTTGAAAATTGTCTTTGTGATATATGCCAGTGTGGTGGTTTTAAATATGGACATAATTAGACAAATATTTTGCAGATACAAAGTACATTGTACTAAAATCCATACATATCCAGCAAGATTCATATAGGAGTAAACATACATCTGATGATTTTTAAAGGTGTATTGTTTAGTTGATATAAGCCAGCACTCCACTGGCTATGATGTCTGTTTCAAGTCTTTTGCAGATGAAAAATGTACATTGTACTAAGATACATTTATATCTGATTCACCCCTAAGATTCTTACAGGCATTGATAACATCTCTGGTATGTGTTTAAAGAATGCCATTTTAAGACAAACAGTTACACAGAGTACCTTGTGCCTCAGTCCATCAGCTGTCTGTACTTCTGATGTTGCAGTGGTCCTTTCAGCAATGCAAGTTTAAGATGTGGCACGACAGTGTGCTGCTTGTCTGCAGTACAACCTCCAGTACCCATCACAGACAGTGATTTGTGTACAGTCAATTTAAGCCAGCACTCCACTGGCTCTGATGTCTGTTTGATGGAGCTGCAGCCATAAGATTCCAGGATCTGGCTGGAACAGCTGAATCCTGACACAGTCCTGTGTGCTGCTGTCCTCCAGGTTTGTGCTGAGTGCCGTCTCCCCTGCAGTGGTGGTTCCCTCCATGCTGCTCCTGCAGAAGGATGGGTACGGTGTGGATAAGGGTGTTCCCACTCTGCTCATGGCTGCTGGCAGCTTTGACGACATCCTGGCCATCACTGGCTTCACCACCTGCCTGGGCATGGCCTTCTCCACAGGTACCGATACCCTACAAGCATGGTGTTTGAGGGGGTTGGGGGGTGTAAAAGAGTGTCTGACCACTGTTTCTCACAACTCAGGAATGGGCAGAATGTATCAAACATGGGACTTTCAGTGATGAATATTTGTAATCATTTGAACAGCAATGATGGAAAATGGTACAATGGTCATCTGTCTCCCTCTAGAGGTGAAACTCTAAATTATTTAGTTCAACAAGATTTTTAGTGGTTTACAGACACCCCAGAATGAATAAAATATAACGCAGATATTTTATGATTTTTCCTCATTTCTTTTTTTTGTTCTTGTAGGGGATTGCATTGTATTTCTTAATGTTCTTTTCACTTAACTAGGGGAGTGTCTTCCTAGTGAATTAGACACAAGCAAACTGCAGCATTTGTAACCCATACTTAAAGCAGCCACTTGGTAGCTACATTATAGCCACATTGAGGTGCAATGTTGTATAATTGTTATATAGCGCTATATTACAGAAAATATAAAAATAAAGTGCTGTATACTGGCTGCCATATGGATAACTGCATGCAAAATCAGTATTTACAGTAACAATGATCCTGAAACCATTGATTTTCTAGTCTGATTCATATATGTCACAATTTTGTTTGGCAGGTGCTATTATTAAGACAGAGTAGTTCAGACCTTCACACCACTCCCATAGATTTAAGTGGTTTCAGAATTAAGTTACTGACTACACAGATCTACAACACAAGTTGCTGAATTGACTGTCTTTGAATACCTTTTGTTATATTGTACATTGTAATGCAATCCCTTATTCATTACATTTCCCCCCCATAAGTGTCATAGTTCTGCTCAATTCACATGTGGGGATGTCTCCCAGGCTCCACCTGGTTCAACTTGGGTAAGGGGATCCTGGAGGTGGTTGGAGGGATGGTTGCAGGGGTGGTCCTTGGCTTTTTCATCCGATTTTTCCCCAGCAAAGACCAAGTAAGGCATAGAAAATAGCACTGTGTCACTCAAAATTGGAATATTTCACATAGAATATTGTGCAATTTTGTGTTCTTTTGCACCAAATATTCATGATATCATATATGCAGATTGAGTGAAATTTGAGTGTGCTTGATTTTGTTTGCAAAAAGAGACACCTTGAAATGAAATAAATTAAAACTTCACCCTCACACTTGTCGTAGTGTTCATCCTCTCTCTCTTTGCCTATCTTTCCTCACAGGAAGATCTGGTGATGAAGCGTTCATTCCTGCTCCTGGGCCTGTCTATCTTTGCCGTGTTTGCGAGTCACATTGCTGGATTCTCTGGGGCAGGTGGACTGTGCACCCTGGTAATGGCTTTCCTGGCAGGACTCAGCTGGAGAGAGTCAAAGGTCAGTCAGTCTTTTAGTCCCTCCTGTATCTGTGTCTTATTGTGATTTAGTGTTTCTCTCACTTGACTACTGCAGAGCTTTTACTATATATACAGTAAAAGGACCCTGGGAGCTCTGCAGTAGTCAATATATCACTATATATTCTCTGTATAGTTGGGTACCAAGGAGAAAAGATAGCTAGGTATTTCTTTGCCTCTCCATTTGAAGCTTTCAACCTTAATAATCATTTGAAACCTTGAGATACAAGGTTTTACCAGTGTTTGAAACAAAGACAAATGTCTCTGAACCTCTGTGAGACATTGCTTTGTCATGTATTTTTAATTTTTTATATACAGTGGAGACACTGAATATATTTGCTTCTTTTAGTCCATTTGAGTCACACTTCTGACTTCAAATTAAAGTGATTTTAGTCTGGTATTCAAGCTGAAAAAGTAATGGTCTCTGGTAATAATAATGAAATTCATTTTCATATTGCCTTCCCAAAATCATATTTAAGGGGACTGACTGATCTCAGCTGCTGCCAGTGTAGCAGTATAGCACTCACTTGAGTGATGCACAGCAGCTAGTTCTTACGCCACGCATGTAAAATGAAGTGGACAGGATGGGATTTACTTATCCAGCTTGGGCTGATTACATAGCCAGGTGTTTGCATTTTTGCTAGTGCATCTCCAACCTTTGCAAGTATCATGGAGTCTTTAACACTAGAAATAAGATAAATAGCATCTGATAGTGACCTTCTCAGGTCCCAGTGGCAGGGGTTGTTGGGAGGTCCTGGGACATCTTCCAGCCACTCCTCTTTGGACTGATCGGAGCTGAAATCACTATCACCACACTGGATCCTAATACTGTGGGTGAGTGCTCGCATAGTCTAAATACGAAGCATATACACTCCTGTGTACACAGTGTTTTCATTATTCTTTATCATTAATTTCATTCTGAATTGCTTCCAGCCAATTCACACCAAGTTGCTTTATTGTTTTATATGGATGGATTTCATATCTATGAACACAAATAAATTGTTCACATAAAAAGCTAAAATGTGCTAATTGTCATTTATAGATGCCAGTAGTCTCAGAGAGCTGGCATATTTCCTGGCAGTACATCTGTATTAGTATCAGGTTGGCAACACTACATTATTTTTTTAGTAAACAGATGTCCAGCAAATCTTATGGAGATGTCATTTGATATTCTATTCTTTATATAGCTGTATACTTACTGAAGCAATGAAGGGGAAGTACCATACTCAACAGAACACAATGTTCTCTCCTCTGTCCTACAGAGGGTGCTGTAGTGGCATTTTGACCTGAATATCTCGCTCGGGTGCCTGTGTCTCTGCAGGGCTGGGTCTGGCAGCTCTCAGCATTGGGCTAGTTGTACGTGTTCTCTTCACCTTTGTTATGGTGCTGTTTGCCGGCTTCAACATGAAGGAGAAGGTGTTCATTGCACTGGCCTGGCTCCCAAAAGCCACTGTGCAGGTAGACATGAAACATCGTCACACTGAAACGGATACATATGTCAGAATTTCCTGTGTACTTATTCTTTTTTGCATATTTGTTTTCCAAATTGCACTTGCCATTTCGATAATTGTGATTTAACTTAAATTCACAGAACTTTGTTTTTATGAGAATTAGGCTTTTACCTAGGTGTCAGCAAGCACACATTGCAAAGTTTGTCTCACCCATGTCCTGTACAGGCTGCCATAGGATCCAAGGCGCTGGACATGGCCCGCAGTAAAGGGGACCCGGTGCTGGAGAAGTACGGCATGGACGTGCTGACGGTGGCGGTGCTGGCCATCCTGGTCACGGCGCCCATAGGAGCCCTGGGCATCGGGCTGGCGGGACCACGGCTGCTGCAGAAACGCAAAGACGCTGCCCTGGAAAGCACACAGGCAGAGGGTGAGGTTCACTCCCCACTCTCCTTTCATCTGATCAGACTTATGCTTGATTTAAACTCTATGCATGTAGAGAACTGCAGTGCTTACTGACATCATCTGTCGAAACGTTCATATGACATTGTCGTGGTCTGTGTAACTCACTATATATAATGCATCCAAATTCAAATCCCCTTGGTGGCAGGGGTACAATATGCAGCACAACAGATAACTACAATCGATGATAACAATAGCTATGGATTCCATTATGCAGTCCCACATAGAAAGCTTGTCACATATCTCAAGTATTTACATACAAATTAAAACTTAAAATAACTACTGATTGCATTAATAAATTGTGGGAATGCTCACTATAATTGACAATTTAGTAACTTAAAGCCTCCTGACTATTCACTGGGAAGCACTAATGTAGTTGTGAGAGAAATAACCCATCCAATTACATGGCTGTGAGCTGCCCATGATAGTCAGGTAATGACAGCCCGCAATCAAACCTATGATATCTGGCCCACATGGCTCAACCTGCATTTGAAGTAAACACGTTAAATTAAGCATGGTTGCTTTCAAGCTTTATGTGTACATTAATTGAAGTTAGATTTTCCCATAGACTTCATGTCTTTCTGGATTTGTGCATGTTAATATGTAATACAGGAATGCAACAGCATAATTTAGAGATCTATCTCCCATGTTTGGCAAGGGGCTTTGGTGCTCAATTGTTCTTTCAGTATAACAGACTGATGCACTTTTTTCAAATTTCAGGCAAAAATGAAAGTCCATCAGAACCTGTATTCATGACAGACGCATCTAAATCTCTTGAGAGTAAGCTATGATATCAAACCAACCACAGACGAGGCCTGGCAATCAGAGACCTTCTACATGATGACCTGAGACCAGAAAAGGACATAACACATGCTATACCCATAAAAAGCCCTGCAAGAAATACATATTTTATTATCTGCAATATCTGCAATATGTGCCATAATTTAGCCTCTTAATCACCTGGCTGGAAAACTGTTACCAGACAGAATTACAAACAAATGCATACAAAATATCAAGAAATGACTCCACAGTTAGATCAGGTATTGCATGTCTTCTCATGTATTTTGTTAAGCCTATTTTCAGTGCTTTTTTACTTTTTTGATTGTGGTTTCTATTTTACTGTAAAGATAATGATATTACCATTACATATTGTATAATATTTGTATAATATACAGTATACATCAGTAACTATTTTATGTTTACTTTGTCATAAAGTTTGCTTTACTATACCTGGATTTTGTTTTTTTAAATCCCTGGGCATATTATTTTCTCTTTTCTCATTAAAAAAAAACAAAACATTCACAGTTCTTGAGGCCAACCAGTAGTTAACCTTTAAACTTTCTCAGAATTAGAAACCTTTAAAAATGAAAGAAAGCAGTCATGGTTGTTGTTAGTGAGATACACTATATTCAGATATTTAATTTCTCTAACATAAACATTTTCTGCATTCAAAACAGCCATCATTTTAGCATGTAAAGAAAATATGGTCTTTTGGAAAATCTATTTTATACATCATAATTGTTGTATTTAAAGTTTATTTTTCACTTGTTTAGATGTTTGCAATTTGGGATCTATAATATAATTTTGTTTTCAGTGAAATTATGAACTATTTATTTTCACACAAAAACGCTCAGCATTCATCCAAACTGTTTCTTTGCAGTGTGGTCGTTTGCACAGTTGAAAGTAATGTGTTTGTAACGTGCACCATTAGCTCTTTATTATATTCATTTAGATGACATGAAGTAGTGAAAGACAGTAATTGCTAAATGCTAACAGTGTGCAGCAGGTTTAATGATTTATTTAACATAATAAAGAGGTTTTTTAATTAAAGGAACAATATAGACATAATTATAAGAAAATGAAATTGTATTACTGGCATCTCACTACATTGGATTTCTCTCTAGTGCTATGAGCCAATCATACTTATTTGTCACATCATTAACTCTCAGAAAAGTTATGTAGAACATTGTGTCTCATATGTGAAAATGGATAAATAAGACTTGCCAGCACAGAGAAAGATAAAATTTATTTTGGCTTGCTATATTTCAACCAATACTGGTTGAATACAGGTAGACTCTAGTTTTATAACATGATGCATTGTCAGAGTTATACGATATTAACTCAAACATTCTTACGACATTAAGAGTGTATAAATTTAAATAAATTTACATATATAATATACAATATAAATGCAGAATATATTGTAAAAATGTACTGTATGACAGGGAATGTTGGGTAATAATAGAGAAAAGCAAGACACAAATCAATGTGGATATGTGCAATAATGTCTACTATGGAATTTTTTCATTATTCTACATTGATTCCTTACAAAAAATTTCCTTCAAGAAGAATACTGTTCCTCTCAAGGGTCTATATACCTAATCTATCTCTGCTGGGATTATGTGGTTGTGGTGTGACCAGTTTTGCATGATAGCTTCTTAAGGTTAACATAGACACAATCAGTAACTCACTAACTAACCTGTTTGAAACTATCTGTGAATATTATGCCACCTCTAAGGACTGGACAAAAAGCCTTATTGTGGCACTCCCTCAAAAAAGGTGACCTTGGAAACTGTGACTGGCAGGGAACTGTGCTCCTCTCTCTTCTAAGCAAGGTCTTTCTCCAAATTCTCCTAATCAGGATCAAGTGTGTTCTGGATGAAAAGTTGAGAGAGGAACACGCAAGCTTCAGAAGAGGTTAAGTTTCCATATACACAGATATTTGCACTTTGTAACATCATAGAGCAGTAGCTAGAGTAGACAGATCTGCTGTGCTTGAACTTCATAGATTTTTGCAAATTGAGAAATACCTAGAAATCTAGCTAGTACAGCTGAGGACAAAAGGCTTCTATAGAAGCAATGTAAAATCAGCCCTGCTTTGTGGCAGTAAATGCTGGAGGGTCATTGCGACTGACATTAGCTCCTTATTACCCTTCCACAGTTGCTGTTTATGGAGAATCTTTCATTTATCAACTAATCAACATCTCAACTCAGGACTTCTACCACAGGTCCAAAACAAACTGCATCACTAAGGGAATGATGCAGAGCCAGCTCAGATGGCCAGGAGCACATAATAAGTATAGAGAACAACATAACTGCCAAGATGGGTACCTCAGGACATGTGACTAACAAGAATGGCCACGAATACCTGGAGGCACACTGTGGCGGCCAAGCATGCCAAGATGGGCTTGACCCAGAGTGAAGCTGAATAAGAGACTGAGGGCCTTCTGGCATGGCATGGGCTTGTTGTGTTCTTACACTCCACAGGGAGTGAAGAGGATAAATAAGTAAATCCAAATGAATGTTAATTTTCTTATGTGACACTACTTTCAGACATACTTGGAAATAAAAGCAGTTCAGTGTTCACTAATCATTCCAAAATATTTTTTAGAATAAACCCACATACTAACATGAAAATATGGACTTAAATATGTGAAAATACAAGGCTCACCCTAGCAGCCAAAAACACAATGCAATGGGTGGCATCTGGAGTCTGTCTTTATTTCTCTTGACCCTTTCACTCTTTGTAATATGTAAAATGTTTCTGTTACATGTATGACTACAAAAGTACTTTCAATCTTTATTAAATACATTTATCAGACAAAAATAAGTGTTAGTATTAAAAGTCAGTGAGATTCATGCCATCCCTCTGTCTCATTTAATTTTTGGTATGATGATATTTTCTTTGCTTGGCTCTCTCAGACCATTTCCTTGGTAGAAAGCCAATGCAATTTAGGGAACTTTTTAATGGTCAAAAAATCTATTTATACAAATAGATTTAAATCACAGGCAGTGCTTTGGAAATTAATTGCATAACACTAAAGATAGTCATGCAGCTCTTTTATGGTGTTGCCTTAATGCTATTTAAGTTCAACCTTAAGTGCATTTAGTCTCCTAGGCCTATACCCTGGTGAAAAACACAATGCTGTGTCTATTTCATAATTAAAGCAATATACCGCCTTTGGTAAGAAGAACAAAAGTAAGCATTAGTATGGTAATTAATAAGCTTAGTGCACCTTGGTGAATTATAATTAATTGCTTAATTCTGCACTTTAGGTAGACATATTTAATATGTGCCTGCAAGCTATTATTTAAATAACCATGCTTTATTCATGCAGTGATTCAAGGAAGCTGTGCATCAGTTGATATCTGCTATATGTAGCCACTGTATTTGCCCCACATAATATCTGGCTTAAGTTGTTACCATGTGTACCTGCCTGTTAGAAAGGCTTAACAAGAAGTTGAGGAAAAGGATGGAAAAAAGTGTAGAAAGATGCACTGGACTGTGGTAATGTCATATTCTCCTGTGATTTAGGCAACAGCTGAGAGAGCATTGCTGCAAGTCAGCTTCCAAAGGGACAACTTCCAAATTTCCCCACTTCTGCAAATTCCTTAAAACTTCAAATTGATTTTAAAAAATTGCTGAAATGTTTAGAATGATATCATTTATCCAACCTAGCAGCAAATAAGAACGACCCACCATCTTAGCATAATCAGCAGATAGAACCAATTACTTTTGTGTTCTTAATAAAATTTGATTAAATTCAAAGCCTGGATCACCGTGTTCAAACACGGTCCATAACACGACATCCACATTTGCAATTAAATGCTCCGATTGACCCAGGCTTTTTTTCAAAATTCACTCCAGAAGATAAACGGACCTCCCTGCCTTTCCTCCAACACGTTTAAATGAAATATGCAAATAGAAACACTGCTGCTTTTCTCTGAGGCAATCCTCCCTGCATATTAATTACCAGTGAGAATTGTGCTGGGCGATGTCTGTAGTCAAAGTGCTGCTAGCAAGTTCTGTAATTACCTCTGGCGCTTCCTCCTGTACCAGCATTACCTCCTGTAACACCACCACTTCCGCCTATAATAGAAGCACTTCCTGGAACAATGCTGCCTCCTTTAATAACAGCACATCCTGTAACTGCATTGCCTACTCTAGGAGCAACCCTCCCTGTAACAACACTTCCTCCTGCAACGTTACACTATGTCACATTATTGGCATTTAGCAGATGCTCTTATCCAGAGCGACTTACATAGGTTACAATTTTTACATTTTACCCGTTTATACAGCTGGATATTTACAGAGGAAATTCTGGGTTAAGTACCTTGCCCAAGGGTACAACAGCAGTGCCCCAGAGAACCGGCAACCTTTTGGTTACAAGTCCTGCTCCTTACCACAATGCTACACTGCAGTCCCCACTGGCCCCACTAGTTTTATGCCCACAGCGTAACACTAGTGATTCCTCCTATAACAGTATTGCTTCCTGTAACAACAATTCTTCCTGTAACAGCCTCAGAACTTCCTCATGTAACAGAAATACTGCAAGTAACAGCAGCACCAGGGCCTGAATGGGCAAGCAGATGGGCCACCCCAGTGCCGTCCTCACAGAGGAAAAGATGGGACCGAAGAGAAGATGGCTGCACTGTAGTTGGTGGGGCAGGTAGTGGACATCTCCTCTGTCCAGCTCTGCACAGCATATGTATTGAGCTCACTACCAATCCACACCTGCTCCAGGAGCCAGGAACCCCGGTGGAAATGACTGCTCCATCATAAACACAGTTCCTCTTGCAGCAGAGCATGTGTTGCCATACACAACAGTGCTTTCATAGAGCTGTTCAACAGTCACAGAGCAGATTCTCACAACAGAGTTTCAGAAAACAGATGACGAATGGTTTCCTTACCAACACATTTGCAATACATACACACAAAAAGATTAGTGTATTATGACACATAATAGAACATTGTAGTTAGCATTGTCCGCCAGCAGGTGCCAGTAAAGGACAGGGTATGGATGAGGACAGCGGGCAGCTATATGAAAATTCATTGGCTTGACCTGATGAATGACATTTGCAAGGGATAATGACGTCCAAAATACAAAATTCAGTTTGAGGAGGTGGTATATTTTCAGGCCCTAATAATAACATTATATCAGCTGAAGTTGGTTGAGAATGTCATTACGATGCCGTTTGAGGAAAACAAGCCTTTTTATAAATTTGCATTCATAAAGCATCAAAGAGCACCTCATATCCATAGCTGTAACAATGCGATATTGTAACAGACATGCCATCAGTAAACTAAAACAGGACATAATCCATTCCTGACATCTCATAGCCCGTTTCCCAGCATTTCATCTTAGGCCACAAAACCCTCGTCTGGCAAGGCCTGGCAGCATGTCCCTTCAACACAGATTTAAAACATTGCACTAAGGATGGCTTTGAGCATTACAGTAAATTACCTCTGCCATTATTTCTGCTTTTACAAGAAAGTGAGAGGATGAAGCACAGCATCCTAGCCCTGTGTTCCCAATCTGACTGGAAGAATCTCAGACACAATCTCTACACCTTAAAAGCTTAGCTCTATATCTTAAATGCATATGATGTCATTGAGTGTGTTTTTACAGCAGAGCAGAACAATGACTTGCACTTCTTTTTCCACACAGGGGACCCATTACAGTACATTTGTACACGCTTTATATACCACAGTTTTTTTTTCCCCGAGGTACTTTGTCAATCTTGAAACACTATGACATACAATACATAGGGACATATTGCTGTACTTGAATACTGAAATGCCATTAGCTCAGTGTTTTTTCTTGTGGATCTGCAAACATCTTTTTCTCAATTATTCTGTAAGAAATAGTCAAGACATACAGCAGGTGTCTACATATGTATGGTATATGAACACTACAACACATGAGTTACAGTGCAAATTACAGTAATGTGGATGATACAGTGCACTTGTCAGCGGACTTACCAACATGAACATTCAGTGGAACACAACAGATGGTTGCAAGTGCTTCACCCAACCAGGAAAGCAGTAAGATAGTTAAAATGTCTGTACAATAATACACTACATGTATGAGAATTCCTGATAAATTAATTGCTGAGTTACTGATACCTGATCAAACATTCATAGTGATAAAAAAAAAAAAAAAAACTCGGATAGAATCATTTCTATCCTGTCTAAAATCTCTGCTTATAAAAATCAAGTGATCAACTTTTATCCTCTTGGGCTCTCTCATAACGTCTGATAGTCAGCTGAGTGATAAGTGTGCTTATAAGCTTATAAGAATAAAATTGTCTTGGAGCGATATGATTTTTCTAAGCAGAGTGCACTGAATTCACCTCTGTATTACTGTCCTTTAGTGATGATAGTACAGTTGACACCAACACCAGTGTTTGGGTTCTGCCAGGAATACTCATGCATTAAATAAATTCTGGATCCTAGGGAAGCTCCATACTACATTTATTGTACATTGTCGGTGTTTTATACCATGAAAATGCAATACTTGTGACATTTTTTTACAAAAACCTTTAGATTCATTTTCAATAAAATATACATATTTTTCCATAATATGTTTTGGTACAGGCTATTTTAGAGCAACAGTGGTCTGTCCATGTGGAACAAGTTCTGTCACTTTTGTTTAGAAGTTACAACAATCTCAGTCACAGCTGCAGTGACCTGGCTCTTGGCTACCACACTGTGCCCTGTTCTGCAGGAAATGTGACTCACAGAATGTAAAATATGCTAAATAAAATTCTGATTTGTGTCCCATCGAGAACATGAATATAACCTGCCTTTCCAGTCCATTGTGTTTATGATTATCTATTCACACAAAAAGGGCCATACCGAGTACATCACAAAAAGTGCACACATGCATGCCTCAGGTTTGAGTCTCATAGCAAGGTTTCGTCACAAGCTTATTAGTTATCAATTCTGGCAGGACGGAAGCAGGGAGGGTATTTCTCTCACCATGTAATTTCATTGCTCCTGAATAATGGGATATTGAAATTATTCCCAGATAAAGAGTAGAAATGCTAATATGTTTCATACTTTTGCCTCACTGCTATTTCAAGGTGTATAGGTGGTCTGAATTCATTGCTTTGCCACATAAGATAGGAAAATATGGAAATATACAAGAACTTTTAATTAAAAACTATATTGGACACCAAAGTTGCTTGCTGCATTGCTTGACTTTGTTCTGAATATCTGCACTGTCATTTGGAGTTGTATATATTTTTTTTTTTTGCTATTTTTATTTTATTTATCTTTTTATTTGTGTGGACCTACCGTGTAGATATTTGTGTATGCATCACACTGAGTCACCAACACAGTTGTAATGGTATAGTATAGTATGATCTGGAAAATCAAGAGGGTAACAAAAATGGATCCCTTCAAAAGCCATTATATGCCTTGGTTAGGTCATCATTTAGCTGGCCATCAATCCCATTTACCCACTCTCTAACACAAAGCCACTGTATCTTGCTCTCAGTGAATGTTGAATAATGGATTTACCTTGGGGACATCATTGGGGACATCACTGTTCCAACAGATGTTTCTGTCTAGTGCTAATTCTGGTCCCTATAAAACGGGGATCCTCCACATCTAAGAATAAGGGAGGTACAAAAACCACTGACAATAACAACAACGGCAACAAAAATAGTATAACAGATGGGTATTGTCATTAGAATGCATTTATGAAATATTTTATGGGATTAACCTTGGTAATTGACTGTAAAAACACCCTCAGATGGACATCTCGGTGGCCTGATATCCACTTTCATGGTAATCAGCAAAGATTATTATTCTGCAAACACACTGTGAGTAATGACTTCTAATGTGTATCACATAATTTGCATATTATACATATTATGGAGTGAAATTTGAAGCTTTATTTGTTCGGGCTGAGGGCGTCTGCCATTTCCCTGTTATGTTACAGTAGCTGAGCACTACACAAGCATGCTCTTAGTTATACCTAATGAGGCAATGCACCACACACTGCTTTTGTTCTGCATCCTCATTCAGAGCTAATCTAGCGCTTTAGAAGCATATGCATCCCCAAAAAGGAGAGAATTAACTGCTTTCCTCTCTTCAGTATATTCAAGTACATCACTGAAATTTCAAAGGCTTTTTTCCCCTATCATGAATATAAGGATGGAGTCACTAGAGTGAAATCAGTGCCTGAAGCATTTTACACTCCCATAGATGTCAACTGTGTAACCCTGAGAGAGCTGATTAAACAATACTTGTCAATCACAGAGTGTAGTTCGTGACATCAGTTGCAGCCAAAGATTCCTTTGTGAAGTCAAGCTTTTATCCATAAGTCCAAGAGAAAGCTAGAGGCACACTGCTTCCCAGTTACTCAAGGATTATTTTACTGAGTTTCATTTTAAAATATCATTCAGAACACTGCATGCAAGAAATGTAATAATCAGCACAGATGCCTTCAGTTTGAAATGGCATAAGCTAACAACAATAGCCATTCATGAATTTATTGCTGAGCAGAAAATTACTGCATTTCTGCTTTCAACTATTAATCTGTAGCTGGACAAAATAATACAAAAATGGAAAGTTCAATACATAGCCTATTGTACATGAATAATTGTGCAAATGTATAACATCAGTCTATGACAGATAATATTAAACCATCAAGTCTAATTATTATTCCATCAAATTTTTTCATTGCTGTGAGCATCTGTAACTGTTCAACTGTTGAGGGCTATTACAGGAGAGTTTTAATCCTTCATTGCAATGCCTGTCCATATTTTCTATAATGTTTCTACACTGAATTACACTGATCCCACACTGAGATAGCACATTCCATACTATTTAAAGAACCATGGTTATATTACATTAATTTATTTAGGGAAATTTTCATTTACTTTGAATTCTGGAAAATAAATAATGACCTGATGTACACAAGATTGTTGGCTGGAACGGCAGCATGGTCATTTTGGTCAAAACTGTCATTTTAATTACTCTTGGTTAAACTTGGGTGTTTAGACTTGGTTTTAAAAATTATAAATGTTTTACAAATATTGTCTATAGCCAAAATAAACATGTTGCACTTGGACCAAAATACTTATGATGTAGCGGACACTATCTCCTTGTACTGTAGAATACGGTTTTCTTGGAGTGAAGAAGTGTTCACCTACACCACGATGTTGGTTTGTATTAGTAGCAAACATCAAGAGTATCCTCACCTCCAGGTTCCTAGGTGGGGGACAATTTAAAACAAAAAAAATAACTGGAGCCACATCTTCCCAACTGTTCTTCAAAACAAAACAAAACACAAAATGACTAGCTCCTCTAACATTGCAGTGTTAACAGAGAGATTGCCAGTCTCTCTCCTCCCCATTAGCAGAACTTTACAGACGATTAACTGCCCCTCACCCAGTGTGCCCAGAGAAAAAGTGCATTGATTTCCAGCAGAGTAATGGGAGTCCTTTCACTGTTCTGTTCTGTTTAATGTGGGTAGTGTGAGCTCAAGACTAATTTGTATCAAAACTTGAGCAGCTGTTTGTATATAAAACCCACGCCTCAAGGCACATAGACACAAAGGTCCTCTCTGACACTCCATCTTGTGCTTCCTGCTAGATTAACCAGCTTATAATTAATGCATCTGAGGCTCATTGAATGATGCTGTTGTGCTACCCCAAGGCTAAGTGCCATACGTTGTGTGCAACTAGGCATTGGATACCCTCCTCCTTTCAAAACTTTTGGGTTGTCCTTGTTGCTCTTGCTGTGAAAAATACTTGTAATTAACAAAAAAATTCAAAATGACCAGAACACAACAGATATGCTGTGAATGACAGAATAATGGTTATATATTGAGCAGTGCTATGTGATATATGGACTTAATTTGAAGCAACATCTCTCAAATGCCATTACTGTTGGAAGATCAAGATTTTGTTACTGGTTGTTTTCTTTTTTTTTTTTTTTTTTGAGCAAGCTGTGCGAAAGCGACAACATAATGCGTGTTGTGTATGGACATAATTCACCTCTGATCTGGAGACACATAATACATTCTTCAGTAAGAGAGCTCATTGAACCCCAGCATAAAAATCAATACAGGTTTCGTTATTTTTTCATGAGATGACACTTCGGAAAAGTCCTTAACATTACAATTTGATTAAAAGGCTTTGCGATACAAGCCAATTTCCTCCATGACCATTATTTTTCTCCTCTAAGAAAACATAACCTGTCCCCTCGCACCACCTCCTCTGACTCACAAAGCAGGAACGCAGCTAGTTTAATGTTCACACAATGCTGCATTCCATCTGACCCGTCCATCGCTCCCTGGATCTCTCGGACCACCGTTCTGTCTCCTTTCTGACACCCTTCCCCAGGGACCTTTATACGCCTGCCCTCCCTCCATCTCTCTCATCGTGTCATGTCCACCTGCCCCTCACATCACCTCCAGGCTCCTGCTGTCCTTAGTATATAAGACCTGCTCTGCCCTGCTCCTCAACTGCAGCAGCCCCACATCCTAGAAGACAGAGTAACAGTGCATGATGGAAGACGACTGACACTTTGTGAATCAGAATCTCCAAAACCCATCCTCTTCTCCCTGTTTTCCTCTCTCTTCTTAAAAAAATGATATTATTAACAAAAAATGGAGGCTGTTGTATACCAATTACTCATATACCCTCCTCTCTTCCTCAGCCCGTCTTTACATCCCTCTTCTGCTCTCTCTTTGACTGTTTGCCTCCTGTAACAAACTAGAAGACCTCTTCCTCTTCCCCATCCTCTCTTCCTCAAGTGCACAATCCACCACCTGGATGCCTTCCCAGACTGTGTAATGTCCTTGCCCCTTGCATGTATTTAGCTGTAGTGTGGCACAGTAATTAATCCATTCACAAAAGCTGCCATCTGTCAAGGAGGTCCTGTGAAATTCTGCTTTTCTCAGTGCTATTTTTCAGTTTGTTTTCAGATGTCTGTCCATCATTCATGAGCTGTCATCTTTCTTGTACCTCCCAATGCCCCTTCTCCCCCATTCTGTCCACAACCTTTTGATTTGGCTTTTCATAAATGGTGGAACTACAGGTAAACATGCTTGTTTTTTACCTTTTGAGTTGTACCTTTTTTGAAATGCCAGAATGTTTGCATTTTTCTTCATTTTTTAAAATGTAATCACAATTCATACTATGCCCTTATTTTGCTGCATATGTATACAGTGATGTGAGATGCTTGGCTGGTCACTCTGTGTGTTTTAGTCATTAAATCACTTCCACCTGACTTGTTACCTATGTGTGGCAGTGTGCACAATCTGCCCTATAATTAGTCAGGCCACAATGAAAAGGGCTCCAGAAGAGCCAGAGTGAGATGTTGAAGTTTGTTGCCTTAGTTGTTGCTAAGAGTTTGGGAAGCATGCATAAACCTGTTTTTAAAATGCAGGAGCAAGTGTTGGTTTTTACAAAGCCTTAATGGTGACATTTTCTAAAGTGACATGGACCTTTCTATGTTGACCTTTAAAACGGATAGCTAGGTGGCAGTGTTGCTGCCAGCACTCTCACCAGCAAGGTCGTAAGGAACACTTTACCATATTACCTCAACCTCCACAGCAACAGTGAATAGCACACTAGTAAGCAGTATGGATGAGAAAATTCCATCCACATCCATCTTACCAATCCCTTTGGGAAAAGTCCATCATACAGAACACAACGTACCAAACATCGTCATACAGCCTCTACTGTCACAGACTGCCACAGCCTGTGGTGCACTCTAAGGCACGACCTAAGGCCACCTATTGTTGCTGAAAATAGTATTATAAAAGATGAGGCGGCTGGTGGCCTTGTTCTGAGACATTTTCATCTGGAGTGTGACTGGATTTTAACTGTGAAATTTCATAGCATGCGAGAGGTAATTCAACAGCCTCAGTCTCCCACATCAGCTCTGCAACATCGGTGTTTGGTTTGGTGTGAATTTTCCTTGCAACAAATCCTTGATTACATACATGAAACTAGCCTTGAGCAGTGGTTTGCAGAGAAGCCTTCTGTTGAACATATGTGAGGGTACCATGTACTTTGATCACATGTGAGGGTGTCAGTTCAGAGGAGGAGTAGACTGTTCAGTGTTTTTCTGAAATGTTTTGTGCAATATGAAATATGGAAGCTTTTCAAAATTCCATTCATGTCAGTATTTTGCTTAGGATCACAGTAACCAAATTCATATATTTCACAGCACTTGCCATTTTATTATTTATGTTGTAAGCATGTTAACCTGCACACAGATTTGTGTATTTGGTGTCATGTGGAATGTTTGGAACAGATACCTCTAGAGTAAAGGATGCTATTGAGCCAGAGGTGTGTGTCGAACACGTTTGGGAAATACAAGGACTCTACTGGAGTTGTTACCAACACCCTCTTTCCCAAATGTGCCTGTCCAGAGGTTATTGTCCCTACCAAATCTGACATTGAAGTGTCTGAGAAGGATAATCTGGTCTTCCATGGGGATGCTTGATGGTATGAGGTTGACTTCATCCAGTGAGTTTGGAGTTGGAACATAGATATTCATTACCATGCCCATCTGGCTGTAAATGAGCTTGAGAGAGAGGGTCATGAGGCATTCAGTAATGCCCACTGGGAATTCAGAGAGGTGGCAAAATGTGGTGGAAAGAGGTGGAGGAAATTGCTGAGTTATTCAGCAGAGAATGAAGTAAGTTCATTTTGAGCTGAGTCTATCACCCACTGCCTGTGTTCTAGGTCATGGCTAGGAGCTCCTACATTTCACTGTCTTGTTCCCACATCCACCTCCTGATCGCCACAGAGCTTTGTTCATGTCAGTGTATTGGATAGTCATGTGACAGATTAGGACCCTCCTTTACTTCAGCCTTGCTCCACATTCACTGCTGTTGTGATGCCTGTCATAGCTCCATAACTTGTAAGACTGATTTGCCACCATTTTCCACCTGCTGCACTGTCGTGGTCTTGGTTGGATTGTGCTTCGTGTGGATCCTCCTCCTGAACCTTACCACCACAGGTGACCCTACAAGGAGTGATAGTCTGGACAATCCTAAGAGAGGACATACATACATACAGTACCAGTCAAAAGTTTGGACAACACTCTTTTTTCTTTATTTTTACAATTTTCTACATTTTAGAATGTAAGGACATAAAAATATGAAATAACACAAATGGAATTATGTGACCAAAAAAGTGTTAAACAAATCAAAACTATCTTATATTTCAGATTCTTCAAAATAGGCAAAAATATTTTTAAAAGCAATTTTTTGGAAAGATATTCATACATATAGACATCTTCAGTATTTATGCTTGTCTAAGACTTGTCTAAGTCTTTAGATCAAATTGTCTTTGAATGCATGTTTCCCATCATCTTAATCAGGTGTGTCCAAACTTTTGACTGGTACTGTACATACATACAATACATTTTCAGGATAGTGGATGCTTTCTGCCCACTGTCCCCCAGCCTATGGCACTGACACATACTGCCAAAGGTGCTAAGTTTTCCTCACCCAGAAGATGTTTTCATCTCTCTCTTTACCTCTCATTCACATGAAACCTCAAGACTGGTACCTTGGAAAATGCCCAGTATCAAATAATTCATATTCACACTGGCATACTTGTCATGTCTAAAGTGATTCAACAAGTGTTATTTCTGAAAAACCTCGGATCATGTCATTTTGCAAAGTTATTATGAAGGTCATTGTTTTATAGGTGTGCAGACTGCTATAGGTGTTAAATCAAAAACAGCTCAACTAAAAATAATTTCAAAAAGTCATCATGGGTAAAATCATGGGCTTTTATGAGAAAAGAAAATATGTTACATTTAAATGATTAACTTATCAGAGACACAATTTTACTGGCCTGTTATTGTTAATAAAGCACAAAGTCCCATTTCACTATAGTTATGAAGCAGAGGGGGACGTCTCCAAGTGACACTGAAATTCCATGCTTTGGTTTGGACAACAGTGATGTGAAGTACATAATGGCTGCTGCCTGTTGTTGCAATTTTCAAGTCATTCAGATCAAGTCCATGGCATGAACCATAGAATTGTATGTATCCATGTCACTATTAGCTTCTGTACAAGGGAGTCGAAATGACATTTATTACCCTTTGAAGTTTCAGAGAGATTAGGCTTTGTGTGATGGCTTATCAAGAATTCATTGGCGATAGCAAAAAAAGCGGTAATTTTGTGAATGAAACATAAGTGGAATAAATAAAATAAATTACGCACAAATCAAAAGGAATGAATAATACAAAATGATAATAGTAATAATATCAACAACAACAACAATAATAATAATAATAAAATAATAATAATAATAGCTGACAAGGTTAAACTTTTCTAGGTGCTAAATGTTATTCTTTATTGTACATTATTGTTTCAATTATATTGAATCATAAACATAAACTAGTAAAACAAGTTTCATATTCAACGTTATTGTTCTAATTTATTGTGTAATATGTAAATGTACTTCCCCTTCAAGTTCTACCTGACTTGTAAGGAGTCACAGTAAAGAGGTCTAAGAGACTTCCTGTTTTGGATCTGAAGGAGGAGGTGGCTAGTAACCTGGCAAGATGGATGGCCTCTAAAAATTAGATGTGCTTAGATAAAAAATTAAGCTCTGTTCAGCCAAAATAATCATTTTTTTCTTATTTCCACTAAAGGAGGACATTATTTACTGATATCATGAAGTAATACCAAGATAGCTGTCTTACCCAAGAAGGTGAAGCTAAAACAACAACAAAGGGTCACTTCTTTGATTACCTTGGTAGCATTTGGAAGGCCTCCTACAAACGCAGACAAGAAACCAAGTTTGAGTGTCGTCAACTTGGAGATCTTGCTGTGGACTGCACATAGCAGGTACGATCTAATGTTTTATTGGTCTTTTTCAATACATTGCTATAGTTTATGTACATATTCCTGCTTGATTGAGGATATATTGAATGTTGGATCGCTGGGGGTGATGGACATTTTTCTATTTCTGGACTATTTCATTTGTTTGCATTTGGAACTCTTTGTTCTAAATATTGTATGTGTTGTAATGCTGTATTTTGAGTGTAAGGGGTGTTAATCTTCATTGTTCTTTGACTGTCAGTACATACCTCATGAAGTACTGAAAAAATCTGTACCATTGCTGTGATTTGGCATTTATTGTTTGTGGGCTCATTACAGAAACATTTCTTTCTTTCTTTCTTTCTTTCTTTCTTTCTTTCTTTCTTTCTTTCTTTCTTCTCAAACTGTCTTTTCACTGTAACTCATATTGAGGTTACTCATATATGAGGATTACTCTTTAACAAATTAAATTAAATACTTAACTCGTAACATATCATGTCTGTTTTAGCATGCTCATGCCATTTAGAGAAAACAAACAAACAAAAACAGTTATTAGGATAGAGTTTCACCAGTTATGACTGGATAATTAATCAGCCGCCCCTGCTTGCAAAGTCTTTTTTTGAACAGGCACTTCAGTCCATTGTAAATCTGGTCTGCAAGTATTCAGATTTTTGACATATTTTTCTCAGCAGTCAGTTGAACTTCTGCAATACAATAAGTTACAAAACATATCAACAGCAAAGACATATTCCATGAAAAGACCTAATATGCATTTTATCATAGATATACTGAACACCTTGCGCATGTACATGTCTTGTTGCTCCCTGGCTAACTTGGCACTAGATGGAGACATTCATCTAATGAAATGAAGGAATGACATCCATGACTACAAAACCAATGTGGGGCTTTATAAAAAGTCATATTGTTTTCTAAAGATACACTCTTCCTATATTTTACCTTGTGTTCCTTCCAGCTTCATTTACTCCATTTTTATCATCAGTAACAGTTCGACACAACTGTCACTGCAGGGTTTATGGAGCCTATGTTGCTAGGCAACAGCGGGTCATTCCTTCAAGAGCTATCAGTAAGTTTGTGTTTAATTAGAGAAATCAAAATAAAAAGCAAAAAAGATGATACTATCATTGACTAAATTACATTGATGTTACTGCAAGTAAATTGTGTAAAAAGTAATCTTTCTGACAGTATTTCACCCAATCGTGGGTAGACTTGCCAGAATTGAATTTTTTTCTGTTTCATTTGATGAAATCTGTATTTATTTTCATCATGTATATTTAGGGTTCATTTTCAGGCTGACATCACACCACTATGCATAATTTGACAAAGATACATTTCCTTTTTGTCAAAGAGATTGTTAGTTGGTAGTGGTAGACATTGACTGTTGGAGTTCTTTGATTTTTTTTTTTTTTTGGATAAAAATGTAATCCTGGTAAGCCTAGTTATGAGGTAATTACTGTAGTCACTTAATGTACCTGCCTTGTCAGGAAGCTACAATGTTGCGGCAGCTAATTATGTCTTAGACAAGCTATCAAACAGGTAACAGTGAAAGAAAAATTGGAAGGGAAGTCACTAAACTACAGCAATATTACATTATTACATTGCTGGTGAATTTGAACAGGAAGATAAAATGGGCATTGTATTGTAGGCACTGTACTGTAACATGCTAAACATATTGGTTTATTTGGCTGAAGCAATCACAGCGAGCAGCAGCAGAATTCCAAATGGCTTATTAAGTGAGGGCAACACCTTGCAGACATTTTGAAATTTTCATTGGTTATTCAGTTGACTAGGCGACAGATTGCCTAGCAATGGTGGCCTGGCTTCAACTCCTGAACATTCTGCGTTTATGTACAAATGGCACTGGCACTATCACATGCGAGAGAGACAAAATGTTTTATTAGTGTTGTATAATATATAAACACACACAGATACATATATGCAATAACTGAGAGAGTGAGCGATGAGATGTAGGTTGAGTGATGAGTGTCTGGCTATTCTGCACCAAAATATGCAGTTTTGCACAAGTATTTTCCCCCTCTGATGAATTTGACACACAACTACAATAAAAAAAAATCAAACTGTCAGATTAAATTTAGGACATCAAGATGTGCCTTGACTGCCTACAATAATGCACTGCCCTTTCTTTTCCCCAACTGTTCACGCTGAGTTAATATTTTGAAACTGTGAATTGCCTTCAGCAGGCCTATATAAGGTCAGATTTCATTCCAATTACAGTCTGCAATTTGCAGAGAAGTGACTCAAAATACTACTCTTGGGACTAATTTCAAGTTTGCTTTGTTATGAAAATATGTTAGATGTAATCAAAGATAAGGAGCAATTATAGGAAGTATATCATTTTTCAGCAGCTCACTCAGAATGAGCTTGTTTAAGTGTTTCTAGGAATCTGTCTAAATGAGAAGCTGTTACCTAAGAGCTTTGTGCTCAGTTCTGAGGATGAAGAGGTAGCCTCTCCAGGCAATCCTATCCACAGAGGTAAGATTCTGGAGGATGTCACAGCTCAAGACTCGAGTTTTTCTGAGCAGCATTGACTCTACTTGGCATTACAGCAGGAAAGACTGCAACATCGGAGGTGAACTTTCATACATTTCAGTTTTTTAATGAAATTAATTATTATTAATGTTGTTTCTCTCATTACTATTCCACTGTTATAAAGGGATATTCTGTTAAGCAACCACTCCTTCAGCTGGTGTCTGTGGATAGTGTTTCATATTCCTGCAGGTTTAATATCAAAGCTGGCTTTTGATTGATTTATAGAGACAACAGTGTCCTATTGTTAAACAAAGACAATGATATTAAACTGGCCACCCTCATTTCGGTAATTAACAAGTAGAACCTGAACACTAAAACATTAAATATATGAGTTTACGAGTTTATGAATATATGGGTCCAATGTTTTCAGCCTTTCCCTTTGCCTGTCTGAAGTAAATAAACTAAAAATATACCATAAACAATACCATATTGTGCATTTATTTAAAATGCCTATTAGTTGGTACATGATATAGTGAATTTGCCTTCAAGCCAGGATGGCTCATATGGTCTGCGTTGAAAAGCAGCTCACTGCACAAGTGACCCATATGCATTAAATGTCAACCATGACATAGTCATTACCCAAATCCATCACTGATGCTAAATGTCAAATAAAGAGGTGATGGAAAATACTTAAAATAGTGACTTAATTGCTCCCACAACTTTGTGGTATAAGGGCAGATGCATTATACAATGAACCCTGCAGATGTCTGCATGAGTAAGCCCATTGTTATAAATAGAGCACTGGTACTGGCATACTCCTTACATGCAAGTAGGTACTGAAGATGGGGAGTGAGGGAAAGGGACAGATGCCATCTCTCTGTAGAGGCCTGAATGGATGAGAAGCTGCTCCTGGAGGGATGCATAAATTTCATTAAAACATCTTGGTGGACTGCTGAGACCCTCACAGCAATTACTATCAAAAGGCATATTTTATGTTACCACGGTGAGGCCCCTCAGAGCAGAATCGTCTCCGGGCCTGCTGATCCTCATCAATTCCACAATGAATCAATTTTCATCCTTGGATTGCCATTTCACTTCCCTGGCTGTAGTCACTGTGTGGGGAGGCAACCCAGTGCAACCCTTTTCACTGTGGCTGTGCTCCTGTGAACTTTAGCATTTCTTCATGTTTTCCATGAATAAAAAAATAAAAACAAATCCACAGTAGTTTTCACACATGCGATGAGCCAAGTTTTCTATAGTAATCGAAGCATGACAATAATACGACAACAGTTCAATCAGAAAGTATTATACTCATCAGTGGACCTTCAATCAGCTTAGGCAAGCTATAACCTACACCTTCAATTTTTCTTGACCATGTGTCCAGTGGGGATTTAAACCTGTATTTCAGTTGATATCCTCCAGGTGTCGCTGTAGGCACTCAAATATCAGTGTGTTTATAAAAATCTGCAGTCACCTCACTAATTATACAGTTACTGGATAATTTTGACGTCTTAAAGAATAAATAAAATGAAGAACAATAATTTTGCTTTTCCTTTCAAGGAAAGGAGCAATGAAAGAAATATCACAAACATCCTCAACAAAGAGATTATCTTTAAGTGAAAGAGTGCAACAGTATCCGCTCTCATTCATGATGTGAAAGTATTCCCCATGGTTTCCATTAGCTATATGTAAGCTTTGATGAAAAATGATTAATCTCATTTGTCATTTTGACAGACAAAAAACCTTTAACATGTGATTTACAGATAACACTATCTGTGTTGCTCCACCCATTAAAGAGTTCCATATTAGTCCTCTTTTCAGGTTCATTCTTTTATGTCACAGCAACTACTAGACAAGCCTCAAAGCCTGTTTGACACCAAAGACAATGTATCTACAGTTAACAATGTCTATCATTATCACACACAGTCTGCAACACTAACCAAAATGTTATGAAAACTGTGCAGGGGTATGGAAGACAATGACTTCATCAACTTACAATAGCTTTGCACCTATGATAGAATCAATACATTAAATGTCACAACAGAACTGCATGTAAGGTGACTGCTATCATGCACACAGCAGAAATTGTCATTTCTTAGGCTTTCCAGATTATTGTTTCTTTTTAATGGCCGTTTTGTTTTTAACTGCCACAGCCTGAAATATTGATTGTAGAGCATATCAATGTAGTGGAGTTGCCAAGTGTTTTCTGCATCATGTGTCTCTCTCATAATACTTTATCTGATGATAACAACACAATGATTTACTTACTTATGAAACTTATAATGTACATAATTTTGTAATGAATGAAATGGCATTTTCGGCCTTGCCTGTCATTGTGGTGGATTTAAATCTATCATTGCAGAAACTTTGATTCCTTTAGAAAAGTGGATAATTCCAAATTGCATGCATTTTTAAAACAGCATGTATTAACAACAGGGCACTTCCATCAGCTAACCAACTTTGACAGTATTATCTTCCACAGAAAGCCAACTTGCATAAAAAACAAATTTAAAGAACTGATCAATACATCTGACCATGTATCTGTATTTACAGACAAAATCAACAGATGGGAAAGACCATTATGTATTTAAATTGTTCTCTAAGGAAAAAACATCACTAACAATCTGAAAGCCATCCTTGCTGATACAGTGTACCATACAGCTGTAAATTACTCACGGGTTGCAGATGGCATCAAGGAATTCTTACAACATTTTGAGGTTGAGTGTGACTGCATTTGTGTCTGATGACATGACCTATATATTAAAGGTATATAATGACAACCTCCAAGGCTTGTTTCCAGCATGCCCCTGCACAAAGGTTTACACACCTCTGCATCATCTGTGGTTAACTAGTCGGACTGAATTCATCCAGTGACAGTGTCAGATATTTGTTGGTAACTGTTGGTAATTAACTGATCCGCTTAAATGATTGTAGAGGTGCAATCAGATAATTATTTAACAAATGGTTTGGAAAAAGAATGTACTGCCCTCTTGGTGTGGGAGGAGTGAAGTACATGCAAGAAAGCATGTAAAGTAAAACTAATGATTCTAGTTATAATAAAACATCAGAAAATATGCACACATGGTAAATTTAATATGTAGACACATCACAAAAAATTTTAAGATAGCCAGTAACACTGTGACAAAAAGAAGGAGTTTGAATACCAGGGATCACAATGGCATGTTATCGCTGACCAAAGTATTTAAATCAAATTTCTGTAGCCTATAACTTTTAGCTTATATAAGAGCTAATTACCTTTAGACTATATATGTGTAGTCTCACACTTGATGAGAAAGAACTGTGGATCTGATTACCTCTATTTCTTTGTAGAGGACTGGAAGACTGAGGTAAAGTTTTTAAAGGTCACTTCCTGTTCTTGGCTCTTAGATGAGGCTTATTGGATTACTTATCATGTGTAAGGTCAAGTTCATTTCCATCTTTTTTTCACCCTTTTTTCCTTGATTATGTTATTTTGAGCCCAGTGCAAACCTTTGGGTTCATTGGGCTGCTCTGGAGTAGTAGATCTTCCATAGAGACAGCAAGAGAGAGGGTGATGGCCAGATGCTCACAGGAAGATTTTTGAACCAGTTTAGATTTTATACACCAGTCTCTACAATTACAAAAGCATTCATTCACATCTGAATAAAATGGGGAAGTCAGCCTTAAATCCTCATGACATGACCATAGCAAGGTCTAAGTGGAGTTTAAACTCCTACACTGCTGAACTTTATTGAAATTGGAGATCTCTTTTTACAGTTTAAATTCCGAATGGGAACAGCCTTTCCAGTTTTAGTGGATACCAGTAACCTGAACCATGCCACATATTGTATAAACAAACATGTAGAGATGTTTCTAACAATAAAGGCAAAGCTTGTTCCTACCTTGAACCCACTTTGATGTGAACAAGCCCCTCACAGGGAGCACACCATGGGCAGGAAAAACACTGCTGTTTTAGCTTGTTAGATACACCACAACAGACATAATGTAGGCCAATTCTTCAGAGATAACCGAAGTGAAAATTATGATGCTTTTTCCAACAAGGTAGATGTAAATCTTGGTAAGCATTATTTTTAGAACATTTTTTGCCCTTTTGTACAGTTACTTACACTCTAAAAGAGATTTTCAAAGAAACACTTCAAATCAATGGATGTCTCACTGTACCTCAGCACCAAACAATCTCATGCAACACAGCAAGAACATGTTTTAATGTTGGCCCATGGAATAACTGTGCATTTTATTGATAGATAATTTTAATTGTGTACTGTAAACTATTTACAGTACTATTTGGGATTCATGACACACTGTATTCATGCAGAATTTAAAATGAGTTGTTTGTTTCATTCTAATACCAAACAGGAATTGTCTGTTCCTAAAACAGGAAACCAATTACAGATTACCCTTTCATTCATTAGCTACTAATTTGTGCTCTCCTTTCATTTTTTTGTAAGGTTCTTTTGAGCTTGAGCTCTTGGAGATAAAAGGGTACTTTGGAAAACTGTATTAATGGCACAGAAAAATCTCTCATCTTTCAAAGACTGTAAAATATCAGGGCTGCCCAGTGTAGATTTTCTAAATGCCTTTGGGGTAAAGACAACACTCACTTGCACTTCAAATTTACAACTTTATGGATTACAGAGGGCATGGAACTTCTATAATAAATCTATAAAAATACATTAGTGTGGAGGCTGTATTTGTTTTATTTTCCACCGGGGAACACTGGCGAGAAACAAAAAAAAAAAAATCTATTACAGATTGAAGCAGCAATTAATAACACAGTCAAATACAAGTAAGGTCAAACATGTACGTTAAATATGCATATTTATCTACTTTCCATGAAAATACATATCCTTTCAAATATATCCCACCCCTGCCTTTTAGACAGCTATTGGTGTTGGTCCCTTGAAGATAGAATGACATTTGGGATATGGGTTAACATATTCTTAGGTGACTCAGAAGACTGATACAGAAACCTTGGATCTTAGACTAATCAATAGGACAATCTTGAGTATATTTTCTGCTTTGAAGGTTCTGTAAAGATTTTTAGCAAAGCTCCAAATCTTTATGATGTCATCATCACATTTTTCATCCAACAATCTTACAGCGACAGCAATATAAGAAACATCTTGCAAACAGGACATTGATTATGTCACAGAGTAATTCATGACTAAACAGGCACACTTTCCCAGTGTGTATAGATGCAGGAAGGTATTAGCTGTAACAATCCATACGGGACATAACTGGGAACACAGAAACCTAATCAATGATTGTCACTGCCACTTAGCGTGAGGTTGTTTTATGGATAGAACTGTTCACTGCATGGGTGATTCACCTTCTTCACCCATCTTCAGGAACTGTTAATGTTCCTACATTTAAAAGTCTTTAAAAGTTTTGCCTGTGACACCAAAAGCTTGGATTCTCAGCTTGGTAAATGCCAATGTCATACTGCTGCTATTTGCATATGCTATGTTTCAAACTGTAAAAAAAGATTCACACTTTCAGCTATACTTTACAATGATGTGCTGTCTTTATGGCTGCAGTGGGAGTGTGCACAACTGCAATGTCCTTAGATGTAGCAGGCATGTGTAGAGTCTTTTGAATATCATGGGGCTGGTCTCAAGTACATTAATTTCGGATTAAAAGCTGTTTTATTTACATTGTGACATTTGATTGTGTATGAAATATTTCAAACATGCTAAAAAAAAAAAAGGTAGGTAATTGTATTTGAAGATGGAGGGTACCTCCTTCCAGAAAGATTATTTATTTCATCGAAGATACCTCCAAGACTCCAGTGGGCTCACTTTAGCCATAATAAACGGGGTAAGACTGGCCCTTCAGGAAGTTTCCTCAGCTGAGGGTTGGCTCTCCCTTCAGATTCTGACTTTGTGCTCCTCCTGAGAGCAGATGGTCATTTTCCCACAGCGTTCCAGCTTGTGTAATGAGACACTGCCACCTGACACTTTGTGGAGGCAAGTTCCCCATTTGTAGAGGTGACAGTGTGCCATCATCAGAAGTGCCTCTGGTGTGTTTGATTATCTAGTGTCCTCCCATGAATGATGATAGTCAATAGCTGATGGAGGACTTTGGACTGAATGAGCAATGTTTTGCTGAGAGATTCTGAGAGAGAAACCCCATGTTTTGGATGCACTGTTTAGGAGACCTGAAGGTCATTTGCAATTTGAGAAAAGGTTGCACAGTCAGAGGCATATTTTACACCAAGGCTGGGAAAGAAGGTCACTTTTGTCTTGGCTCTCAGCTGGCTCTGACAGAAAATCTTACTACTGAGATGGCACTCAGTTGACACTCTGTGAGGAATCTGGTCATGGATCAGTACCGTAACTGGACTGGAAATTGACCGGCTTTCACTATGCAGTAAACACAACAGTGCAGAACTGAAAATACCTTCAAAATGTAATGTAAGTTAAATCACACCTCATGCTTTCCAACCTAGAAGGAGAATTTGCTCCTTGACTTTTATGACTTGGAGGTCAGAGCGCAGTTGAAAAACTGTGAACTGGCATTCTTACCATCTATGAGACAAGTGCTTTAAGTGTGCCTCACTTGTCTGCCTGTTCCTCTGTTTAGGACATGAAGGTGTGGTTTTGTTATCATCTATATAAGAATATCATTGGCCAAATAGTAAACGTTATATGCCGATAATGTATCAAATATTTACATGAATGATGTAACATTCTGAATCATGTCCTGTGAGCCTAAAAACCTGACTGTTATCCTCCAGTCAGTGAAAGCTGGCCTTCTCACTAGCAGAGCAAACAAAGAACAATATACCAACAAAAGGCTGTTATCTTTTACACTGATGCCTCTCTGACCATGTAAATACACCAAAAATCATTAAGAAGAAACTTAGGTTTATCACACTGTAATGTGTGATGGTTTATTGTTACAAATTGAGTTAAAGGCAAGATTTGATATTTCTGCATGTCTTCTTCCCCTGAGTCATCTCACTAATTTTGTTTTTGTTCAAAACAGTGCTCATCACCAAGCACAAGCTGCACCTCACACAGTCAGCATGGTGTTTCTGAAGGATTTCTAGCATGCCACTAAAGACAGCCTTGTTGTGTCACAAGGATAAAAAAGATGAACTCCACATGCAGTGTTATCATATGCATAGTGTGCTGCATGGCTGTCTCTCTATGCTTTTTTGCAGCTTAGCCCCTGCTGGAAAGTACATTATAGTTATCACAGGCTTTCTCAAGCCTCTTTCACACTGAGATCAGAATTTAGCAAATGCTGGGTTGAAGTTAATCCAATTAGGAACCAGAGTTTTGCTCTGGTTTCTTTGCATTCACATTAAATCTGCATGGCAGGATGTAGAGTCTTGTAGTGATGACAGAGCAAGTGAAATGCACATGTGCAAAGGGGTCATTCACAACTGGACATTTTGCTTCTTGTACATTAGACATTTTGTATGTATTTGTTATCTAGGCAATGTTTTGCAGTCTCCCTATACCGTGGGTTTGAATATCGCAGACTATGTACCTAAAATGTGGAAAAACAGCTAAAATGTTTTGACATCACAGTCATCATCTAAGCTGAATAATGCAAGCACAATGACACATTTGTTTGATTAAGCTTAGTTTTCTGGTGTTAAAGAACCCTAGTAATTCCATCCAAAGTGTTTTGATTCTTTCAAGTTAATGATTTACAGCATCTTGCATCGCAGCTGATGAGTTCATGAAATCACATGCCAGTCACTAAGTGTGTGCGTCTGTGTGTCTGTATATGTATATATATATATATATATATATATAGACATATATATATATATATAGTGGCGGACGTGCGATGTAAGGAATATCACTTTTCCCATAGAGACATCCAGTTATTTGGTGAGGATAGTCCATTACATCAATCAAATCAGGCCTTTTTAAGCCTGTTAGAGAGACAGTTTATTAAAACAATGCAGACAAACACTGACAAAATGAAACAAAATAAACTAGAAGGACAGCAGATCTTTAATGAATAAATGATCTGAAGACCATTGTTGGGAGAAGGGGTCTCATACAACAATTGTTCCATCCTGGAACACATATTGTACAAGATGAAATCAGCCAGGCTGCTCAGGATGCCAGTATTAAATAGCAATACAGGTCAGAGAGAATTACATCAGGAGACAGAGAGAGACATGGAAGGGAGATCTGTTGTCTGAGTTGTCCATCCTGGATGTGCAGGCCTGTGTGCCTGGCTTCCTTGCCAGTCACACATTGTCAACATGGGGGATGTCAAAGAGACAGTCGTCTTTACCAACAGCCTCCAACTTGTGTTGGGTGGCACTAATGCATTAGGGAAAGTCACATACCTGTTGCCAGGTCTTCTGGGAAATGCCGAAGAGACATGGTCGTTTTCGCATTCAGTGAGAGCTGTCTTTACTCGCAGCCTTCAACTCTGTGTTGGAGCATTTCGGTCTCCAAGGGTGTGTTATTTATTGGTGAGTAACTTGCTTCCAGAGCTGGTTGAGGATTCACAACAGAGTGTACTGGAAAGAGCTTTGCCATCCAGATGGAGGTGAGTTCTGGATACACTGGTGGTTGAGAAGTGTTCCCCTTTGAGAGGTAGTTGAGAAAAAAAAAAAAAAAAAAACTAGGTGCTGTTTTTAGGGGGAAGAACCTACATATACTGTATATATATGAATGTGTGTGTGTGTGTATATACAAACATAAAGTACAAAGGTGGCCATGCCTTAATGAAGAAAGCAAACCATTCTTAGTAATGACATTCAGATATGGTTCATCACCAGTGGCTTGCATGCACTGAAATCTCAGTACAAGGAGCTAAGGTTCTGAATAAAGAGGATTTATGCATTCTTATATGTATTAAATGGCTGATCTTGCTAATATACAGTCTAAACTGCATGTGTTCATGACACCCGCCATGTATTTATCTGCAATCTGAGGTAGCAATGTCCTGACAGGCACTGTACATCAATTGAATGTTGTCCACAAATTTCTCTGGAGATTTAAAATCCTTTACTTTCCGATTTCCTGTCACCTTGTGTGAAACATTCAAAGCATTCTAATCAGAAGGGCTAACGTCACTGGCAAAACCATTGGCGTGCTGGCATCAAGATAAATCATGGCATGCCTGTTTCAGAGTGGCAGACCCAGGACATGAACCAAAGCTTAGACTGGGTCATCAGCAACAGACAATGAATCATGACTGAAAAGTAGTTTGGGTCACAGCCGGGCTCCATGGTGTAAGAGAAAGTTTCATCAGATCGGGCACTGAGTAGTCCATTTGTATGCAAATAAAATGAGACACAGTGATTTAATTAATTTGGCTCCACAGTTTAATTGCCCTACCTAAGATCTCTCTTCACTGGTGCTGCAGAAAAGGATTTCTCTAAGGTTTCTTGCTACCCCTTATTCACTGTAAAAGAAAGACAATCTCTTGTGGACTCATACCTGCAAGACATCATATTTTGTTAAAATACATATAGATGTTGTCCATGGGTGCAGATAATCTGTGTAAGAAAAATACAGTTTTATTCTTGTCCATACTTCCAGCATCATTGCTGAATAGGTCAACACACGCAACAAGCCATGACAGATATTCATACAGAAGATTAAAATGTACTGTCTAGATGATTTCATGTTAAATCTGATGCTGTGCTGCTTTTGTGTGCCTCCTGGTGAGCATGGCATGTTTGCAGACATTACAAAATTCTAATCTCAAATCCTCAAATTTGGGATCCTAGACCTTTTCCCAGTAACATTAAACATGAAACATTAGTAAAGGTCTTTATCACTCTTTGATATTGAACATAAATGCAAAATCTAGTATTGAAGCTCTTGTACTGATTCACCTCTGCCAGGACCGATGTTATGGAAGTATAGCATTCGTTCAGCATACTTAAATTCTTCCTGTTCAGCCACCATCTGAAATCATTCAATCAGTTTGATAATCAATAATTCAAATAATTAAATAATTAAAATAATTTATATTTGTTAAACTTTACTTATGGGTCCTGTTGTCCCCATTTGCAGAACATACCGATCAACCATTACTTTTTAGTTTTATTTCTTCGATAGAATAATGCATACATGTGTGATCTAGAAACCCCATAATGAACCCTTAAGAGCCTTTTATACTGAGGTGTGATTTCATTTAAACTCTTGCAGTCTCTTCTAATTGGCATCACCTTGTGATGTTGCCTTCCTGCTCATTGTGTTGAAACCTCCTAACTTTAATTAGTGTGATTAAGGTTTTGCATTAGTCACACCAGAATAAAAGCCAAACACAGTGCTGCTGTGAACAAGTAGCATTGTTGGTAATCTTAAAACGTGATTTCCATCATCTCAATAGGTCCCGAGCTACCTGAGTATAATCTATACCTGAGATTATATTCTGTTTCAGAATCTGCCAGATGGGCTCCTTAAAAATTAATTAAATATCATTCTTTGATAATTAAGGCACTCTACAATTATATTATTTACATGACTTGGCTTACTGAGCATCAGTAAATAGTTGCAACAATAATAGTAAAAACACTATAAGATTTTATAAAGTTGGATTTATATTGAAGTTATCACAGTGAAGATGGATTGCTCAAGGGTTCAGTACAAGAATCTGTCTCAGGTCATAGGCCTCAGGTCCAGAATCTGTCAAGCTGTCTGTCAAGATACATTTCTCATGTAGCATTTATATAGAAATATGCCGTTATTATGGGAGCAGAAATAATATCCTGTGCATTTTACTGCCACTGGGTGGAGCTGCATAACTTCTGCCATAAGGAATATTCTTAAAGCCATCTGACCCAACAAGTCAGTGTCCAGAGAGCACAGTAATGACCTGATCATCACACATATGCTTACGTATGTTACCTCTTGTTGGGTCACAAAACATTTTAGCAGAAAATTAGCCCCTTCAGCACACAGCTATCCTTCAGCATAATATGCGATTTGTGAATACATTCACTTTTCATGGCCATTTGTTTTTGTGCAGAATTTATTTAAGCATATGAGGGTCAATAAGACATACTACCTCCATGTTTACAAAATCTCCCCTAGGCAGTAATTTTATTCTGTTTCATTGGTTTGTGTGTTCTTCTGTTCTGGTATCAATTGCCAGGACATGCACAGAGAATTAATGTATATAATGCAGTGGCATATTTGTGAATAATCTGAGGGCAGTTGCTGCCCTTTTGTGATTGTGCATTCAGGCTGCATAAAGGGACAGGTTGGTCATCAGTACACAGCATGGCTGTTCCTCCTAAAGGCAAAATCTCTTCCCTCCTCAAGGGGCATGTTGTTCGCTGTAAGTGATGGTGATTATGGGTCACATGACCTCAGTTTTGCCAGAAGATGGCAAGGGAGACCATGTTGAAAACAGTCAAACTTGTCTGCTGCCGGTGTTCACTCCGGGTAGACGGGTTCTGCGTCATCAGCACAGGGGTCTTCCCAGATCAGTCTATTTTTGACTTCATTTCTGCACCAGTAGGGACTGGATAACTTTCCAGCAATGCGCCTGCAGAGACACACTGTTTCTGCAACTGCTGAGAAGGATCCTGCCAGGGGGCATGAACAGAAATTAGGAGAATTAAAATTCCAAAGCAGCGTGGGAGCCCTAACGCAGCACTGTTTCACAGGTGTTTCGCAAACCGTGCTTGGGATAACAGCCAACAGTTTTCCTACAGCACTGAGGACAGTGACTCAGCAGGCTTTCAGCAATACCCTCTCCATTGTTTTGGATTGATGTGACATTGACTGATGTAGAGAGCAGATGGACTTAAAATGCAGAGAAGAAGGATGTTTTGGCTGAAGCACTTCAATGATATAATAAACCCATTACAAATGAAACAGCAGACCATTTAACACAATAAGGCTGTGACTGTGCAGTCATATCCAATACTGTTGCAAAATTATGAAACATAATCGTGATTATAGTTATCTTTTTGTAATGCAGGTAATTTCCCTGCAGTGCTCCACCCACAATCTGGATACGTGTACAACCATCACAATTATTCTCTAAAAGGATACTTAAAAAGGATATATTGCATTGTGTAGAGCTAGTAACAAGTCAATTCAAAGATAACTTATTGGCTTGGTTACACTCGTACAAAAAAATCACAGCACCTTAAACACACATGAATCCCACCCTGCTTTTGTTTAAATTAGAGAAGTATACCACTTACAGTGCATTTCACCAGCATCCCTTCAGCAGAGTTAGATATTCTGGGTGTATACATCATCTGGTGCTGAATTCCTTTGTTTCTAGGCATACTGGGTTTTGATCCTGCTCCCAGTCTTTTTTTTTTTAAGGAAGAAAGGAAAATCATTTCAAACGAAGTTACAGAGCATTATTTCGACAGCATGTTGGCTTCATATCAGAGTCATTGTGTCTCTAACGCTTGCCTTCTTTAGAAATTGTCTATAAGGTTTGCTTTTAACTTTGGTTAGCACATCTTGGCATTTGACTAGTGCAGTCCTGGAAGGTAGTCCAGGAGCTCAGAGAGTACTGCTTTCTGGACTCCACTTCAGAATTGTAACATTGTCAGAAGGTATTACCCTTTTTCTTTGTAGCACTTTTTTATTTGGCATTCTGTTGGGAGACTGCTGTTGTGTATGACAAATAGACAGTCTGTATCCTTGAGGGTCTTTATTGTGATCAGATCCCTTCAGATGGCCTCAATTGTATAAAGGAGTTTTAAATGCTGGTTTAAAATTTTTCTCACTGCTGGCAAAATGTGGGAAAGAGACATTCATTGATGAACAGTGCTTTATATCGGAATGGGAATTTCAGTAAATGTCATGCGGGGAAAGCAGCCAAGTTTTGTTGCACCCTGATCATGGTATGGTTAATATTTCATGTACTCCAGCATAGTCCATTTCAAATTGGGACACAAAGCAAATCCAAATGAACAATTGGAATATTTGGAAGTTGCTCTGGGTAAGAGCGTCTGCTAAATGATGTAATGTAAAGTAATCAACAAAGACCACTTGAAATGGCGATCCCAGCTTTCTGGATAAGAGAACCCTGTAGGTATTGTCTGGAAACTCTTTTGTGTGAAAATGCTGAGCTTTCAGTTCACTGTTCACTTTCATGCAGGAAATTATTTTTGTCATGGGGGGGGTCCTGCACTTTTTTGCAAATGTATGTAATTATATGTAGGACATGGTTTTGTATATTTATTTTGGATGTTGTACTTCACATCTATCACCTTTCATATACCCACCCCTCTAGCCATTGTCCTCTGGCAGTAGTTCCTGCAGGTATGGCTCCTCTGTACTAGCAGTGGCCTGGGACCAGATTTTCCTCCTGCAATTCTAACATTAACAATTATAAGCTGAAACAGTGAAACTAGCTCTACACTAGTATTTTTGTTATGTGATTGAGTAGAGGGAGGGCCATTCATTTTTTTTCTCGATGACACACGGAGGTTCACATAAAAACAGATGTAGATTGAGGGAGGGTGGGGAATCCTTTTTTTACTTGGTTGCCATTGAGCCACCCCCCTTCCCACTGATAAATGACTGCATTGTGTAGATCAGAAGAACCAAGCCCTAAGGAGTCTTTTTTTTCATCTGATTTTTTTTTTCCATCAAAGGGAGGTTATACAGTAGAACATACAATAGGTAGCTCAGTAGCTAGCAAATGTTGTACATATTTTTCTGAATACTGATTACTTTCATAATGATAAAAACGAAGCATTGCTCTTCTGTGTTTTAATTATCCAACAACATTAAAGGAGTAGGTCTGAGTGAATAATCAAAAGTTAAGGCACTATATAATAATGGAATGGTTAACTTGGATAAGGCAGTTTGAAAGTTTAAGCCTTACTCTTTGATGCACTGACAAAACACTGCAGCTCACTTTGAAGGTGTGGAATCAATAAACTGTTATTACTGGAACTGTGTTTCATTTCATAACATTTTACCTTTGGGTCTGGGAAGTCTTTGAGGGTGTTTGCAAGTTCTAATTTTTATTTTTCTCTATGGACAAATATAGGATCTGTGACTGTTGCCTCATTGATAAGATGCTCACACCTCATAGGAATATAACACTGATATTCACTGCACACCTTGAGACCTAATATTTGACTTTTTAAAACCAATTTCACCAGATGGGATGCTGTGGTTAGACTAAGGATTGATACAGTACTGTGGCTATGCTACATGTACATCATGAGAATTTAAGTAATACTGCATTTTGCATGCTCTATCCATTGCCCCAAAAGGGGACAAAGGAGTAACATTAATATCTGCTCTTGAATTTAAGAATTGTTTAATATTTTATGCACATTGTTCCTTGGCTCCACAAATACAATGAATCCAGAAATCATAAAATTTAATGGAAAAAATGTTCCTGTGCTGCAGAAAGTGTGCATTAAGGGTGCTGGATAACAAATGTGATTACATCCAGGGCATAGTCTAGATAAAGTTTTTTTTTTTTAATGTTACAAGTTACAAAGAAATAAGAATGAACACTGGTTCACTTGTACAACTTTTTTTTTTTTTTTTCTTGGTTCGCAAGAAGGGGAAAATAAGGGACAACTTGTTTCCTTGCTTAGCTGTCACATGTTTAAAAGAGAGATGCATAATTTACTGGAAATGTCATATGCCTAGTGGCTTTAATTTCACTTTGCATTCTGATTTATGTCATGAAATATTAACAAGACAGCAACAAGTTATTTACTTTTACTATCTGGCAATTGTGACCCACACAGGTTATTGAAAAACATGATGCAAGACAAGGCTATTTATCACTTCTGTACCAGGGAACTAAATGACAGTGAAAGAAAAAAATATGTACAGTATTATAAAAACCATTTCATTTACATTTCATGGTGTGAAGTTAATTTACAGTCTTAAGGCTGGAAGTGTTGGATTGCATTGTGATGGTAAGATGCATCACAGGTAAGACAAGTGTAACAATGTGGCTAAATCTGATGGGAAAATATCACACATTCAGTTACCCACAGATGTAGTGTATATACCTGAAACCTGGAGTTGTACAAACAAAAGGCTGTGAGCATATACTTCTTGAAGAAGTCAAAATATAATTCTCTATGATCATTTTAAAAAAGCAGTGGCCACATAATCACCAGATATTCATAAATCTACTTTCACTCACATAAATACTAGCACTAGAAAATGCTATGACTTAGTCATAACATTGAAACTAGTAAGATTTCCAATATACTCCTGTCTTCTAACTGAAATTCTCTGTACTTTGGTTTGTTGATCTGAGTGCTGCCTTTCATACAATAGATTACAAGATGCTTTTGAATATGAAAAGAATTGAATGTACTGTTGGTCCAAAGGGAAGTGCATTGTCTTGGCTCATGCTGTGCTCATTTGACTTAAAGACACTTCAAATTCATATACCTTTCAGTACGGTGTTGCACAAAGTTAAGTCAAAGGGTCTTTGCTCTTCTTGCTATAGTCCAGAAACTCCAAAATATTTCTTAGAACTTTTGTTTTCACGAAACAAGCGGAAAAATGGCCATGCATTTATTACATCTAGACTGGTTTACTGCAGTGCTGTTTTATCAGGATGCCTGAATGCCAATATAAGCCCCCAACTAATTCAGAATGCTGCTGCCAGAATCTTGACAAGGACAAAAAATTTGATCATATTACACCAGTTCTAGCATTGTTTCACTGGCTACCCGTTAAACACTGAATTGATTTCTGCTGCTCGTAATTTATAAGGCTTTAAATGGGCTTGCGCCTGCCTATTTGCAAGATCTATTAATCCCCTACACCCCTGCTAGATTGCTTCGTTCACAAGAGGCTGGCTTTCTGATGGCTCCAAAAATAGAAACAACTAAATCTAGTGGAACAGCTTTCTCAGACAGAGCTCCTTTATTATGGAATAACTTACTGAATATTATCCAGGACTTGGACACAATCTGAATTTTTAAGTCTAGATTAAAAACCTATCTTTGTAGTAGGCCTTATAGTCAAACTGGGTGCTGAGGAAGAGGTTGGCTCTGGGCCATAGAAAATCTCTGGTACTAAGACCTGTCCTTGCTCTTGCCTCATTTCTTGAGGGACTGCCCTGTTTTTTGATTAATTCCTGCCCTGAATGGGGCGGTACAATCTCGGATCACCTTTATAGACATGAGTTTTAACCTCACCTCTTTTTTATACTGCCATAACCAGGCAGTTTACCATCTTGCATGCATGGAACATTATTAAGTATATTCATAACTGCCAATGCAGTCTCATTTTTACATTGTTGTACACTGTGAAGGTACCACATCTTGATTTTAGACCACCTTAAATGAAATTGCCAATGAAAGTAGTGCCTATCTTGTTACGATATTTATAGTAACTTTCCTAATACCATGTACAGAATGCTCCTGGATTTGCTAGCTAGCCAGTCAAAGACCTTCCTAACAAGCCAGGTTTTAAGACATCTTTGTTTATTTCATGACAACATTACACAGTATAGTTCAGTTGCTGGCTTACTACCAGAGCTACTTCCTGAAAGAGATGGTAAAAGTTTTCATCTTCTGTAAATAAGTGTAACACCGAGTGATGTGGAATGGTTCAATTACCATGTTTATGTTTGTCAATATACAATAATATTAAAATGATGTACAAAAATTCAATTTACCCATGGTATTTTGGTGAATATTGTCACAAATGGAATGCATACTGACCATTAGGAACAATGGATTGGAACTAATCATTTGAGAAATTACACAGGACTGCTGAATAGACAGAAAGAGTAAAGCAAGTAAAAATTGCAATGACATTGGGAGAAATGTATAGTACATTCTAGCCAGTTTTAATCCAAGGGACGTGGTAAATTGATCGCAGTGTGTTCTCAGCACAATAAAACAGGAGTAATTATAACTTCTTACTGCTTTTATGTTCTCACTGTTTTGATTTTAATGTAAGTTATAATTACATGGAGGGGCTGAAACCTAAGGGCTTGAAAACATGTCTGCATATATGGAAAAACAGACAGGAGTCCTTGGTCTTTGTCTATTTGTGAAAAGGTGGGTTTGAATGAGTTTTCTATCTGATTGACTAATCTTGTATCTTAAATTTGAGTGTCCTATCCTGTATGCCTGAGGGAAGAATGACAGGAACCTCACAGCCTACTCTGTCTGTGCATAAGTGAACTGATTTTAAAGCCCACCAAGCAGACCATCACAAAATATGTATAAGACAATTGATGAAAACTGTGATCTATGTACACTACAGATATTAACTATATTGCAGCTAAATTGAGAGGACATTTGAAACAAGCCAACAATATCTCTAAATCAATTAGGGTCTAGCAAACTAACAAACTGGATGGCTTAAATTACCTTCTGATTAAACACCTCTTTAAGACCCCTGAAAAATGTCCTTAATGTAACTTGAATTCCCTTAATGGAACTACCTGTGGGACTGTCACTACTGCTCTGATAAATAGACATACTCAGCACAGACACACAGAAGTGGGAATTAAATGGATTTGTCCTTGATGAATTATATGGCTAAGATGATTACTCAGGTGGCATATTTGCAAAGTACCAGCAATGAAGGAAGCCTTAGTTTATCTTGACCATTGAGATGACATCTCCCCTGTCAATTTTGAGAAATGTCCCTGTTTGTTTTACCTCTTGCAGCGATCATTCATGTGACCATATTTACCTGCACCATATATGGGACACTTAGTCAAAATAGTAATATTCAAGCAAGTTCAATGACTGTCTTCAGAACTATAGTGCCAGTGTTGTTGCCAGTGTCCAACAGCATAAAGATAATTCAGCCAGATTGCCTCTACTAGTTTGTGCATTTTTTCATTGGGTCATTTTGATGATCTCTTACCACCACGCACAATAATGTTCATGTCATCATTCATTTTCAGATATAAACTATTCTTTCAGATGTATAATGCTGCAATGGTGTTACTGTGGAATGCTTTTATTTGCTTTTTGTTTGTTCTATATTTAATCATTTCTGTACATAAATCAAGTTGGAAGTCCTGTGAGCTATATCATTTCACAGTCTTCCTACAAAATGGATGCACATAAAGCACCTGGTGTGAGTCATCCTCACTAGCAAGATAGCTTTGTGGGGGTGACAAAACACCAGTCTTACATGATAGACATACATTGTATTTGTTTCCAGGAAAGGACACAGACTTAGAATGATTAGATGTTTTGCTGAAAAAAAATTCTAAGGTATAGAGTTGCACACTTGGCTAGACAACTGTTCTACTCTTGCATTGTGTGTAGGTTTTGAAGGTAAATATGGCAAATAATCTCTGTACAGTAGAGGGTTTGTAAGATTTGTAGTCTGAATTAAAGGTTGTGCTTAGAGCTGTAGTGGACATTGCTGTTGAGTATTCCAAGCATGTTGTTCTGAATCCAGTTGAAATTCTGGTGTGAAAAAAGAAAAAGAGGATTTCTCCTGTAAGAAATAAGGACAGTGAAAAGGATATACTTGCTCCACATGCAGAAGCATGGCCTGACTTGACACAAGTCGGAATATTTCATAGAGAAATCAAACATTTTAAAACAATTTATCTTTTGAGGCAGATCACTTAGAGCAATACGGATATTGCCACTAAACCATAGCAAATACATCACAGAGGTAAATAAACAGTGAGTGCGAATTAATGCAAGCCATCCCTCGTCTATCAAGCAATGACGCTTGATACAAGTCTCCCTGTCTCATCACTGTGCCCTTTCATGAATGCACTGAAACCTGGGACAAGGACAAGAACTACATTTCTGAGCTTCACACTCTCTCCTCTAACATAAAGAAATGCCTATTCTCCATCATGTGAATCTTTTCCTGGAGGAATGGAAAAAGGTGAGTGTGTATGCTTGTTTGTGTATAAGAGACTGAGAAGTGCTTACAATCAGTACATTTGCTGTAATATTCATCCAAACTAGACTTTGTCATTGATACATCCACCATATCAAATGCTGACAGCCGTTCTGGAAATTCAAATCTACTGCAGAGCTTGTAGCATTTCACTGAGTCTGCTTATACCAGTTCTGCCCCGACATTCAGGGCTTATATAAGAATACATAAAATTGTGTAGCTGCAAGGTGCTTCATTTTCAAATATTTAATATTAATATTTTGAAGGATATTTGACATAATCTCGAGGTTCCAAATGCATGAATTACCTTCAAATATCAACGATTTTATTTTTGGAAATGAAAAATAAGAATTTGACCTTTAAGGGAGATTATTGCATTGCTAAAAGGTTAAGAAATGTTATTATTCAAAATGGTTTGCTCTGCTAACCCCTTTGAGTTTTTTGACAATTTGCTTAATGAATGAATCCTTTAAAGTGACTGAGAAAGAGCTGAAAACTGAATGCACACACAAATTCTGGAGTGTAATATATATATATATATATATATATATATATATATATATATATATATATATATATATATATATATATATATATATATAGTGTGCGTGTGTGTGTGTGAGTTGAGAGTGCAAGATGAGCTCTATGACATGGGCTTGATCCCAGCCATGTTATCAGTTAACAATGACTGGGAGCCCATGGTGACCAGTACCCACCAGGGATAAGGGTACGTATGTCAGCAGCTGCTCTTCTTACTGCCCTCAGGCACCTTGCAATTTGTCTAGTGCCTGAGAGTTGATTGGATGATGTCAGCAGAGTAGCACTTATTCTCCAATGAGCAGCAACTCTACAGTGGTGCACAGTGTGACATGCAGAGCCGCCATCAGCTGCATGCGAGTTTTTTGGAGCGTGGCCTTTGTCTCACCTCAGCACTCTTGCCCAAGGGTGGAGATTGCTGTGGTGAGACTTTTTACTATTTTCCACAATTTAGAACAGTAGTAAAGCCATCAAAACCATAAAATAACAGAAAGGGAATTATGCAGTGAGACTGAAGAGCTATCATTTTGTCTTATAAATGGAACTGACAGGTTTTTAAGCATACATTTGTTAGTGCAAATGCTGGCAAGACCCAAAAGCTGAAAAGGATGAAGGGTGTTACAGCTGCCCATTCAGAAAAGCGCTGTGTAATGTCATTCATATTGAATGTGAATCATTTCTTAAAATGCTCATTTAGAATTGTAACTTCAGTTATTGGGGACGCTGAACAGAACAGTGCACCTCAGCTGTTTGATTGACAATCCTGTTAAAAACAGGATTCAATCCCGAGTGGCTTAGGCAGTTGAAGCACTTGTTGGGAGAGCAGGCTGAGCCCCATGGCCAGCCATGTCGTATTCGGACAATGACCAGGAGCCTGCAGGAGGCTCGCTCCGCCGGGGATAGGGTTAGGTAGGGTGGCCAGAGTCTCCCAGTGAGCGTGTCAGGGGACTGTACCTGTGACACCCTCATGGCTTTTGTCGAGAGATGAGACTAATGTACAACTGGCAATTCCAGCTTGGGTGAAAAGGGGGGGGAAAGCATAGGGAAAAAATAATTATAAAAAAGGATTCCTGTAACTGAAAAAAGATGTATCATTTCTCAATCATGAGTGTGTCTTTCAAGGACTTTTAGTAAGTGTTAATTTTATACAATATGTACTTTACATTGCATTATTGACATTTAACAGACTTATCCATAGCAACTTAAATAGGTTACAGTTTTTTTTTTTGTTTTTTTTTTACATGGTATTCATTTATACAGCAGGATATTTACTGAGGCATTTCTGGGTTAAGTGCTTTGCCCAAGGGTACAGCAGCAGTGCTCCCAGTGGGGAATCGAACCAGCATCCTTTCAGTTGGGAGCCTTGCTCCGTACCACTGAGTTTAGAGTTTTGTGTCCTCCACACTCGGGCTATGTACTTTTTGACTCTTGAATAAACGTTCCTGAGCAACTACATTAAAATATTGTATTGTTGGTTCAATAATTGTACCAGTGATCAGGAGTAAGCATAGTAATAAAGGAACATAAAGAATGAGACTGGGACATGATTTAACACAGAGAGTCACTGGGATTTTCCTCAGTCACATTGTTTACTGAAAAGGTTGTGCTGAAAGCACTGTAATTTTTCAAAGAGCACAATTGAAATAAAGCAAGTAAATTTAATGAAGTCACTTTGAACCCTGTATACAGTCACAGGTGCTGGAATGATATCACATTTCAATATAATGCACTGCACTATATTCGATTGACCTCTATTATAATAGATTCAATGAGCTGTGATGGGAAATCCAATATGCTGTGGAATTCATATATTAAACATTGTGTCCAAAGCTAGGTATTGTGTCTCATCCAATTTAAAGCAAATGATATTATGGCTTACTCAAAGCCTTTCAAATCATATTATTGCTCTTACAGACTGTAACAGCTTAATGTGGACAAGGTAAATGAATGCATCAGTGGTTCAGAGTGTTCTTGGCTATTTCTCCATGCATGCCTCATATGCATAAGTGTCATTTGAAGAGATTTGAGAACACTAATAAAACATTTCAAGAACCCTCAAATATTTTAATTCTTCAACATATTGTACTGATTTCACATCTTCTAACCACTACTTAGAACTACTGCTGAGTTTTACATATACACGTTATCATATTCTAGAAGTGTTTTAAGAAACTATTTGTAGACCCCAATGTCCAGTTAGACTTGGAGCCACATCTAAACCATACAGCACAAGACAAGGCAAGTGGCAGTGGTGGAAATAAAGTATTTACTTTTCCAGCTTTTAGTGCCTGAAGATTCCTTGTGCACAGCTTAATTTTTATATATGGACCTGTGATCATTTAGTTCTTGGATGATATCGAAGGCAATTAGTTTAAAAAGCACTGCATGACATTTAACTCCTCTCTCCTTTCACAGGCCAGTGAATTGCAGACATTTGTGTCTGACTTGTACTGCACAAGACTCAAATTCTGGCTTAAAAGGCACTCCAGACCTACTGCTGAGGCGTCCATACAGCACACTACCATGAAAGGAGCAGGAGCACAGAGGCCGTGCTGACTTCCTCCATAATCACAAGTTATACTGGGATTTTGGTGGAGATGGAGCCACTTTTTAGTCTGTTTCAGTCTCATAGTGGTTTATGGTGTATGATGAATGGTGAAAACCAAACATATCCTTCAGGATTTCTCCCATTGTGCTAATGCGGAGTGAAATGCATTGTGTATGGTCATGCAAAGGGAATATTCATACATATTCATGATGGCACTGTGTTCAGAAAATATATATATTTTTTTTTTTTCATGGATTTGCTGCCAGAAAAGGAAACCATTGATGTAACATGTACTTTGTGATGAGGTTTACAAGGCACATGCATAAAACAAAAATGTCATGTACAGAATTAGCCACAACTAGCCAGTAATTTCTGAGACTATTTTATTATTGACTTTAGTTAAAAGTGACTATTGTGAAAGAGTTGATGAACACAGTAGCAATAATTACCAGCTTTTTATTATTCTTATATTTATTAGTATGTGTCAAAGAAACTGCTTTTACTATTTACTAGTCTTAAAAAAGACTAGTTTTGTCTCTGTGATATTATTTGAATGAAACAAAGACAGATGCTTTCTTTAGAATTTTTGGTTTTCACTCATTTTAATCTGTGACATATACAAACAGGTCAACATGGTAACTTGCTGAAGTTGGCAGGGATACTGGTAGATCAATGTGTAAATGTTTAAAATAAGCACTTGTCATACACCACTCATGTGCTAGCTCAGAAGTAATCAGATAAGAAAGGGAAAGAAACCAGTTTAATCAGATAAGAAAGGGAAAGAAACCAGTTATCATCATCTGCTAGATCAAGTATGCTTTGTTTTATGCACATATGCTCACTTCTCTTTTGCTCCTGTATCTGACTACACTATTGATTAGCTTGACATCTTTAGTAATATGACCTCTGGAATCAGATTTTTTTCATTGTAATGACCTTAATATTTACTGTCAAAAAATACTTTTGCTTTCAAGCTTAATGCTGGCAAAATGAATATTTGTTTCTGCTGACTACTTGTCCCACAGCTGATGTAGTAATCAGGACTACAAAAAGGGTCTCCAAACCTGAAGAAATACGCTTGAGCCAAAGAATAATAAATATTATAAATAATAAAATCTCTTTGCAAAGAGGTGATTATGGTATGCTTGCTCTGATATGAATTTATTTAGATGTCTCTGAGTGTATTTGATAAAATGACCAACACAGAAAGCAATTAGCAGGAGCTGGCATTGCATCTTGTCACATAATTAACAGATGATTTGCATATTAATTAACAATTATCCCAAATGACTAAGAAGCAACCAAATAACTTTCTTTGCTTTAAATGGGTGGCATTGAGGGACTCATTTGTGTGGTCACCCTTGATAAACCAACAGTAATATACATATAATGGTTTTTTACTGCAGTAGATTTGATAATGTTTCCCAATGGAATGTTGTGTTTTGTCAGATATGACGTAATAAATAGGAAGGTCATGTCTACAGTTCCTTATCTGCTTTACATGAGTAGACAAATGTGTTATAATGCTATTCTTGAGCTGTACATTTGTTTAACCATTTACCCCTTCCCAGTTCCTTAAAAAAATGTCAGTTCAAGTTTGCAACAGCTTGTGAAACAAAATCTAGTCCTTCTATATTAGCACAAACCCAGAAAACATCAGAAACGCATTTCAGCAAAAGTGTGTAATAGAGCTAGAATAATGTTAGTCAAGTAAAAAATATACTTATAAAATATAATGAAGAAACTGTCACTGTCATTAATAACTTCATAACTTAAAATACAAGTTTGAAAATAGCAATGGGCAGAATAACACAATAACACTATAGTTGGGATTATGTCTAAACTACTAAATCATCTTAAGGGAAAATTCTATTCAGAATTCTATTATATTCAGAAAGTCAAAGTATGGCCTTGTTCAATTATCCTCATATGGATCCTCATATAGATCAACTTTATCCCCAAAAGGGTTGTAAAGAATTCAGAATTTTAAAAAAAAACACATATAGACCCACATATAGACAATGGTGTTTTTCCAAATGTTGACATAGAGTTAAATTATTTGCTATGTACATCCCTTCCAGTGTTAGGGAGGTGTAGTGAAAAGAAGTCTTGTTACACAAAGGTTGCCAGTTCATCTCCCATGTGTTGTATCCTTAGGCAAGCTACTTAACCTGAATTGCTTCAGTAAATAACCAGCCATATAAATGAATATGTAAGATATATAAGTCAGTATGGACAGTGGCATCAGCAAAGTGCCCTGCCCAGCTAGTACCACCATTTTGGTGAACTGTTAGTGGTAGCAAGTGCCAAGAGATTAGCAGAGGTGAGTTATTACAATATTCCAGGTAGGTGTAGACCATCTGAGTAGCATTGTGGATCAGCTGCTGCAGGCTGTTTGCAGAAAGGCTAGCATGGAGAGAGTCGCAATAATCCCATATGACTGAATGGAGGGAATACACTGAATATATATATAATATATAAAAAAGGAGGCATCTGCCCAGTTGAAACATTCGTCGACATGCATGTAAGATTCTCCACTGATGACATTTTAGTAGCAGTTGCTCCATAGTTGGAGCATTAAATAGAGGCAGTGTGTTAGGACACAGACGAGGGACCCAAAAGCAGACCACGCACGATCAGGGTAAAGTGTGTCTTTATTTGAAACGGCAGGCAGAGTTCGAGAGCCGGGATCAGGCAGGGTCGGCAACAGGTAAGCAGTCCGTGGGAAAAACCAGGGCAAAGTCAGGAACAGGCAGAGTCAGGAACCGGGAGACAGTCCGAGGGCAATTCCAGGAGCAAAGTCGGGCAGAAGCGGAGTCGGGCACGGGGCAGGCAGGTACACAGGCAAACAGGACAAAAACAGCAGGCAGAAAAACCAGGTCGGGGCATAGGCGAGATCAAAAAGCACAAAAAGGCAACAAGGAAACAAACAGCAGGGACGAAACAGGTCAAGAAAAACACTGCTACGAACTAGCAACAAGACAGAAACAGGCAGGGCATAAATAGGGCAGAGCAGACGAGGTGATGGGGAACAGGTGAGCTGGCAGGCAGGTGGCGGCGATGAAGCAACGAGGCAGGTGGGGACAGGGGCGGGGCTAGAACACAAGGAAAACAAAAGCACATGGACAGGGGAGAAAACAAACACACAGCTAGGGGGCCGGGGCACTGACACAGTGTATTTCTCAGTAAGCCTTGTGATCTTCGAAGCAAGTACCATGCAATCTCCTTTGGTCACAAAGTTTATTGCACACTGTATTTCACAGGCAGATGGGACATGGGGAGCATTATGGTAGTACTGACAAGGGGACCCATAGAAAAAAACACTTATTCTTAAACACAGTGTGTATCTGACACTCCGTGCAAATATGTTTTTATAAACATAATACAAAATGATGTGGATGACAAATACAGATTACTCTTGATTGAAAGGTGTTTGAATACATACTGCATGCGTCCACTCTGTTTACATGGTTCTCTTTTTTCATTATGTATTTGTGTAGATTAAGTAATGTGGCAGAAATTCAGCGTTGGTGGAAGTCTTGTGTGTGAAATAGTCTGAAATATATTACAGATTCTTTTGAAGAAAACATGAAAGACAATTTGCATTGTGGCTTTTAAGACTCAAATGTTTTCAGTGGTTTGATATGCAAAAAAATGACTCTTTTATGTGACTGGTCTATTAGCTGTCTGTTAAAATTGTGTGTGTGTCAGGATTGAGCAGCTGCCTGCATTTAAATCCAGCTATTTTTGAAGATTAGTGCATCTGAAAAATAGGAGCACATGTACTATACTGACATGATAGGATTTCCGTGCCATTGTAGTTTTTGTGGCTAAAGTCAAGAGATAGCTGAGCGCCCTGAGCAGGTTGTATTATCCAGCTAAATGGGAACCCGATGTCATTATGGTTTACATTTACATGACAGAATCATTCATTTTTGTTTGTGCCCTCAATCAGCTTTCCCTCACACACAGATGAGCCCACATAATCCCAGCTCACAGAAGCAGGAAGATGAAATGGATTTCAGGTGGTATATAAGAGGTTTCCCTGAAAGGCACAGAGTAACTTCAAAATAAATGGATTGTAAGGGACAGTAGGGGGATTCAGTCTGAGAAACCATTTGGAGACACATCTGATCCAATCACTATTATGAAAAAAACAAATCTAATTTTCTTACAACCAAAATGTATGGTGGATTGTTGGTATTACATAATCCATTACGAGCACACAGACATTTACCAAATTTGAAAATTACAGTACAATTTCTGTGAGTTTTAGACATTATCAGTTATGAAACATACCACATCAGGGGTGTTGAGTGTACCTTTTCAGCAGCAGTACATTACATGAATAGAGAAGATGGTCTTCCACCCTGACACTTTCAAGCATTTTGGTCTTGGATGTGACACATGAAGACCATATTCTCTTCAAATTGTAAATGTCATTTAGCACCCATTGGGGTAGGTTTGCTTTGGAATAGTGGTTGTTTGATTCCCTTTAGTTATGTGGCTTAGATATTTAATGCAACAGCTTCATTTTGATATTAGTCATTTTAATGGCAGACCTATTTTATGTATTTCCACTGTTCTATGGAGAATAAGTACTAGGTATGTGTGAGCTACTCTGCATTTTAGTACACTGATAGTGTTGTCTTGACTTAACACTGCCAGTCGAATTGAGGGGGAGGAGGACATATTGTGTGCTTTAGTATGCAGTACTGTGTAAGGAGTCAAACATTAGGGTTATTTCTGTATGAATACTTTCTCCAGTAGAGGGCTAGCTTGTCCTGACAACTTAAAGCTAATTGTTTTAGCTAAATTAGTTGAATTCAGGTAGTTTAGAAATGAAATATGAAATATATGGTTGTCATGCAAATTTTGTTGTAAAATCTTTTTCTCTAACAAATCTGCTGGCTTTATTACAAACCATGCAGTGACCCAATTGTCTAGGGTAAAAAGACCACTGACTCCTGAAAAAGTTAGGAACACAGCCAAATTTCCAATCCTGTGGCTGCAGGCTGAAGGAAATGACCATTACAGCAATTTCAGCTTCTTGAGCCATTGGGGAGACACGTCAGCCAAGGCAAGATATGGGGTGGTTCTGGTTGTAAGAACTGCTGAGTAGATATTTTTGATAACTTGACAGAAATTAAGGCTGTGACACTTTGAAACAAAATGTTATATTCAAAAGCTCATGCAGTGTTTGGTGACCAGAGCTCAGGGCAAAGAAGACTCACATTTAAAACCATCGGAGGAACCATTGTTAATTTTCCTCTTGGTTTCAACTTAAAGACCCAAGCACAGAAGTGAAAGATTCAAGGGGGGTGTGTCATTTGTCTGCAACCTTAGACTATTTGCGGATCGTCATCCATTTCTGTGAGAGGCAGTCTGAACGTCCCATCATCTGTCCTGTGATGGATCAAATGGAAAGTGACAGTTTTAAGTTATGTATCACTGGGAGACGATATTATGGACATTGAAATATAGCCTATGTCTATCTTCCTGAAGTGAATAAATGGCTTTTAATGCACCCCCCTAACATCATTAGGATCTCATGTTGCTAACAGCTCACTATAAATGAACCTGATGCTCATTACGGACAGTTTTGTGGAGACGAGTAATCAATTTTGCTCACTGCTGCCCGTGTTCTGTTTTTAGTCTGGATCAGGGGTGATTACTCACAGGAGAGTGATTTTAAGAGCTGTATCTAAGAAGTCACATTGTCAGAAAAGCTGCCCTGAGCATGCACACCCAGAATTTGATCCTTTATACCTGTCTACCTTAACCTTCAACTCTCCTTTGGACTGTTGACTTGCTATTGTGTCTCTCTTAGTACAAGTAAACTATCTTTTTTTTTAATTCACAATATGAAATGGTGGTGTAGATGTCAACAATACTAAATCTCAATGTTAAATATATTAAACATACAATATAGCCCATAGCTATGTGTTACTTTGAGGTGTAAGTATAAGCAGCCACGTCATAAAGGTTGTTGTGCCAGGGAAGAAAATGCTAAGTCAGCCCAAAACCTATTGAAACCTTTGCGTTACATTTCATATATGCCAGCTATTGAGTAAAACAGTAAAGACTTGGAGAGAACTATATGCAATCTTGGTTACAGATAGCAGGCTTGATTATCTATTGATTTTCCTCAGTATCTATCATAAGGATATCTGTGACAAATCTGCAGCGTTCATTTTTGGTTCATGGGATTTTACTAAACCACACTGTTACTGGCAAAGTCTGTCTGTTCCCATTATAAAGTAAAAAGTCTTTAAATATTACAAAATGGCAATAACTAAAATGACTGATCATCATCATATATATCCAATCAATATTGTGTAAGATACCATTTTAAAACAGTTATACTCCGTCATCTTAGCTGCACTACTTCTTAGTAATCAAGTACATTGTGTTTTTTAAAAAAATATGCTCCTCAGGGTAATAAACCACCCAGCATATTTACTCCTATGGGCTTACAGAAACACCAGACAACCTTTTTTTGAGAGATTTCTAAGAGAGTGAACTGAGTGCTATTAATATGCTTTTGCAATTGATGGAAAATTCAATACATACACTTTTTTAGACAAAGTTCAGTGCAGTCCCTGGCCTTGGCGATCATGAAACAATGTTATGTACAGATCAGACACTTCTATGTGAATTTTTGTGTAGATATTTGCAGCCATACAGTAAATTACAGCAATACCACTACATACAAAGGCATAACAATAACCTTTAGCTGAAGTGCTGCAAAACCGTACAAAAGACAAAACTATGTGATGAATACAACCATGTCTTGGTCTCTAAGACATTTGTTTATAACTCAGAACGGTAATGCAGCTTACTGCTACTTCTCTACTGCAACTGTTATTTTCTTCTTCCTACTGTGCTTATCTTTGCTTGTATTGACAACACTCATTTGAATACACCATGCTTGTACCACTCCTATTATTATTGTTAGAATTTTGCTGACTTTGTACTACATCTTATACTTGGATGTGCCATTAAGATTTAAAAACCTCATTCTTTTTGGATGGCAAGAAAAAAAAACAAGACAAGTTTACATGCTAGAATTAAGTAAACAGACTTGTTTTGGAATAAAACTTCTAGTATAGTGTGCTTGAGATGATGTCAGCCAGTGTTTCTTATGTTATGTAAAGGAGGCAATGTTTTTTGTAACTTGTCTTCCCTTTTATGATGGCAGACTTTGCAAGTCGTCCGACTGACTTCTACAGAAAGTATTTAGCACATTTGAGTAACATGCGAAACAAGCATAACCACCTCTTGACGCTGCAACTTACCCACATGATGAAAACTGAGTTCATTGGGTTTTAAAATAATGGCTTTGACAATATTTTAACATCATGATATTAAGAAATGGAGACCATTTTTCTTAAGCATCAGTAAAACTTGTAGTCTTCTATTACACTTGAAGTTAATGTATCATACTTCATGGGAGGGCAAAAAACACCATTCATTGTGCAAATAAAACACTTAAATAAACCCTGACCTCTGCGCAGCTTCCACAGATATCTGACAGCAATAATAAAGGTCAGTGCTTACTCAGTTACAATGTACCACTGCAGTGAAACCTGAAACAGGCTGAGGAATGTGCTTGCTTGATTGAATGCTTGGATGAATATGATTGCAGCAAATATGAGGCAAGCTCTGTTCTGATATTTACTTTGTTTTCAGTTGACTTAGCAGTTCCAAATAGATGTATTCATTTAAAGATAAATTGCCCCAAGTCACCATGGCAACATTAAATCAACTGTTAAAGTCTTTTTGTACAGTAATGTGTAATATATTGTGTGCTGTGTGAATTCTGTCTTTTCGAAACTCCAGTGAGAGTAAGACACTTGTGCAGATGAGTTTCCAAAAAAGCATTGTAATTGGCTAATGAGGCCTTTAGGGATGAATAAATTGCAATGTTATTCATAAACTGCAATTTCTTTTTTTGTAAATTATGTAAAGCAGTTAAACCTTTTGCTCATGAGGCATATGAGTTCTATTTAATGAACTCCTGCTGTCAGAGACAGAAGCGTCTCTCCACAACCTCTCTTTAAATCTCACCTTAATCTCACATAGAAATAGTTTTTCTTACCTAAATCAGTGTGGAGTATTCATTCTTCGAATTCATATCCTGGTACTACTACTCCTGGATCTTGTGTGTGTTTGTAATATTAGTTGGGACATTTTGTTTTTTCATACCAAAGCTATTAAGTTGACCCACATGAGGAAAAAAAACATATCATATCATAACAGTATTAGTATCAGTGGTGGGTGTATTACTTCATTAACAATTTTTTTGAGGGGAACATGGAGGGCAGAAGAGATGCATATGCATATACATACACATACTGTATGTATATATGGGGGGATTTAACCAATGCACAATTGGCATAGAGCTGGCCAGAACATATAAACATATTTCCCATGAATGCTCACTATTTATAAGTAATACACACACAATGAGTTACACCTCACATTGATTTCATTTGGTTTTGTCTCACTTCTTGAGTCAATGCTCATAATAATAAAAACACAGTGCTTAATCTCACTCAGTATTCATTGACTGTTCAATCGCCACAAACATCATGTCTTTTGCCAAATCTCTACAATACAACAAAGTTATTAAAGTCCCCTATGATTTTGAGAGTCAATTTTGAAGAAAAAAATACAATTACTTATTTCTAATTTATTATTATTATTATTATTATTATTATTATTATTATTATTATTATATACAGCAAACAACTTAATATTTTAAAGTTGCTTTGTAGTAAAATTCTCAAACTCATTACTCTTGCAATAAGAAAAAAACATTACATTAAAAACAAAGTGTAGCCCTGGTAAATTTGTAGTGAATTGGATATCAATTTTATAAACATGAGCAAAATGACATGGCCTCCTCCTTTGCCATTTACTGATAGAGTCATACTAGGTGAAGTAATTTGTCTCATCCCCAATGTAGTGTGAATAAGTGATTAATTAAGAGCACATCATCTTAAAGATTAGGATGCACATCATCATTCAATCCACCGATTAGCTGCTGTCTTTTGGACTGTTCAAGGTAATGCTGGAGCACGATGTAACTTTGTACTCTCACTCAAGTTCACATCAGCAGATTTCATCTGCTATTTGGTGTTGTTGGAGGTAATACACACTTGATGCATGGAACACCACTGATGCTGTGAACAACAAATTTGTTAAAGGTCTCTGACACATTCTCGCATCCTCTGCAATTGCTGTCGCAGACACAACCTCTTATGACAGCTCAGTGGAACCACCTCCACATCTACTCCCTGAGCAGACTGCCTTTGTGCCAGCATGCCATCAGGGAGATGCATTTTTGTGTATCAAGAGCTAAAGTTGCTTTCAGTGACAGTGCTTCATAAACCTACATGGTCATGAATGCACAAGATGGGATAGGAACAACACCACTTCAGATCCTAGTTAATATTTTCAGTCAACCTGAGAATGCTAACTTAACTGTACTGTTGGTGTTGTCCATTTTGGATGGGTGCATGCTGCAGCTGAGGGAAGCAGTGAACACTACTCCAATGCACACCTCAGCCAATTCAGCCCCAAGCCTTGCTTGCTGGTATCCCTCTAAATACCAACAGAATATGGATGTGAAACATCAGCAAATGCCAAAAAACAGAAAAGCCTTTTATCAGGGCTTGGACCCAATCCCTTTAGGGCTGTTCCTGTCCAATGTGTAGCCTTCTTAGGATGGAGACAGGGAACACTGAAGCTGGTGTCAACCTGAGAAAAATCCTTCATGAAGCATCAACATTAGCCTTAATCCAGCAGTGAGCACAGAGCAAGACCACACTGACACCACATGTTACATCCCAGATACACTGACAGAAGGCTAAGATGGACTAAATACACAGAATCATTTATTGCAGTATCTATGTACAGTATGTGCTTACCGAAGTCTGCATTTTCTCACACTCCATGTGCATGTGCTTATTGATGTACAGTGTAGTACATGTAGATATTAATGTGAAAAATAAAAGTAGACAGAGTTTAATTTTAATTAATGTTGGGGCTTCAACAATAGGTCTAGTGTACAACTGGATAATCTTAGAAGTCTTATAAAAGGTGATTGAGAGTCAGAAAGATACCATCTAACTTTGATTCCTTTGTAGTGCTTCCTCACTAGCATATAAGTTCCTTCACAGGAAAAATACATTCAGTTCACCTCAATTGAAATTAAGTCTATTTCCCCTACAGCCATCAGCAAATAAGATCAAACTGACTTCACATTTAATGTTGGTGAGTTTCTTTGTGCACTTTATATTTAGTCATTTCTGCTGAATGAATCATTTCTATTTAATGAATCAGAGCATTGTAAGAGATGATAAAGAAAAAGTAAACCATTTAATTTGCCTTTTGCACTATGCTATTGTGATAAAAAGGTTCCTTTCCCACCCCTAGCCATTGTGTTTAAGGCATGGGGGTGTTTATTTTTCAGTGTAGGATTTATTTGATTTTAAAAGCAATTAATGTCCCAGTTTATAACTTTCAAGATTCTAGAGATGAGTGCTAGAACTATGTAATCAAATATAAGCTGTGGATATGTAGTTTAATAACTGAACAAAGGAAGATTCATTTGAATGAATCTGAGAAATGTTCACACAACAAATGCTCATTTTGTTGTCATGAATAACAACCCCCTTCATCTTTAAAATGAAAGAAAAACATGTTTAACAGGAGGGAGGTAACTTTCAATTACTTTAATCTTTTCAATGAGACTGCAAATGTTGATGTAGGACATCATGTTCAGTTCAGTTATAAACTTTGAATATATTGCAGTGCTTATAAGAAAGATATAGAGAAAGAGAACTGCCATTTTTAATCTTATTTCCAATTTATAATCTTATTTCTAAACTAATTTCTAGTATAATTTAATATTTTGATTACAGAACAGTCTGTGACAATCATTTTTTTAATCTGCTATGACTGATATGACAAACTGCATATAACCAGGCTGCACCTCCACGACTATTCCAGTTTAGTCTGTGCAGAACATTTAACAAAAGCAAACTTTTGTCATAGCGATTGGTTGAACACTGGGTGCAGAAATATATCTTGCCATTCAGATTCCTGGCACTGCGAATGGAAGCCATTTTGGAAGTGATGATGATACGATGTTGCTCCTTTTTAGGTTTTATGTGTACATAAGGTAAAGGCCTATGTTTGTTGCTCTGAAAGATAATTGTAAGGCACTATGTATATCAGTGCATCTACTAGTGTATGCTAATCATTGTATCATACATTGTCATCTTGATACTCATTTACAATGTCATTGGTTGTTTTGTCCTGATTTTCTTTTTTTGTAACTCTTGTAAAATGCATTTTAATGTAATCTCTTGCTATGATGTTAGGAGGCCTGTCAAACAAATGTATAATATAACAAATCCCCCTCTTTCTGATATTGTCAACAACAACAAAATGATAAGAAAACAGAAGGGTGAAATTCATAAAGACTTTCTAGCCTGTATGTAAGACCGTTTTACTTACAGTGTGATGCTTGCATCAGTGGTCTTTATCTCACAATTCAGTAAAACAATTTCAGGTTGTTACTCCATTACATAGCCTTGCAGTTCATCATTTCTCTGCATTGCAGGATGTGTTAGACAAAACCAAAATTAGGGTCAGCCTGTCAGCAATTAGTCAGACTTTAATGGAATCGGGGGGGAAGAAGGTACCTGTAGGAGCGTCTTTGTGGAAAACAGTTTACTTCATGTGGCACGTAATTGGGAATTTTATGTGACGAGAATTGTGAAGTACTTCAATGTTAAAATGTTTTCATGTGATTTTAAGATTTTTTGTTTGTCAGAATTTTTGTGTGTCTGTGTCAGGATTTCACTTTTGGCTGTCTTTGAGCTACCTGAATGGATTACACTACAAAATTATTATTTACGTATACCAAGTTACAGTTAAAAAAGACAGTGGGCTTTATTTTATGTAACCAATATCAAGGCCTTAATGTGACCACTTGTTAGCATGTATACTTAAAATATTTGTGTATATTGTATTTGTGTTATATTTTATGTAGTGCTGCTATTCACAAAAACACTTCATAAGTGTTGCCAGGCAACACCGACCTTGTTCATAGCTTTAGGCATATTTGTGGGCATTTATGTTTAAATTTAGACCTGCTATTTGAAACTGTGTAATTGATCTCAGTCTTTCAATTCACTTTTGATAAAATCCAGTTTAAATGAGAAGCAATGTATTCCATTGCAATACATTTTGCAGACTGTTTCTTCTGATCACCCTACATAGAAAAATAGCTTTACTCACTGTGTGCTATTAGCCAGCTCAACAATTAAGCTGTCCCCAAAATGAAATTTCAATATTGTGAAATTGTGCTTCTGGTATGTGTTACATTCAACTAATTTTGAATTACCATGGAAAGTTTTATCAGTGACAGGAAGGTCATCGGCTGAAATAATATTGGGATGTATATTACTCTTCTTGACCTGATATATGGCATTTAACCATAGAAAGTGAATCAAGGTCCTTCCCTGCCTGTCTGGACAATTTGTTGATGAATTGTATTGATTAATGTTACAAATATAAAGAGTATTCCGATACATAGTGTGATCCAGCTTTATTCATACCTCTGATTACATCGGAACCAAAGACATTCTATAAAATAAAAATCTACATACTAGATGTACAAAATGGATTTCTTCTGCTTCAAGGAAAATTTTGTATTTACATTATGACAGCAGTGCACAGCAGAACATATTCATGAAATTATTGTTAATCCAGGAAACATAAGGGTCACATTTACTCCCATTTTTGTAGTTTGTATTTTGTTATTCCTCTTCTGTTTTGTTATGCATCTTTCTGGCATATCTGAGAGGGCTGTGTGGCTATTCCTCCTGGGAGACTTTGTCTTGGTCCTTCAGATCTTTTGGGATTGGTTGTGAGCTGCTTTCCACAAATGATTAATGGGCATGAAGTCTGGAGATTGAGAGGATTAGTTAAGAACCTTTATTTAATGCCCATTAAGCATTTCTTCTTAGATTTGTATGTATATATTGGATTACTGTCATACTATAAAGTCATCTTCAGGCATTTGAGCTTCTTTGCAAAAAGAGCCAGTTTTTTTGCCAAAGCCCTGGTATGTGTTGGAATTCATAACTCCTTTTACTATAGAAGGCTTCCAAGACCCATAGATGCAAAACAAGCCCAAACACAATCAACCCGCCATACTTCACAGCATATGGGCATTGATTCTTTGGTAACATAACCTTCACCATTTTATCCCCAACATAAAACTGATGAACTCCACTGATGAACTGATGAGTGATGACTGATGACTGATGACTGATGATGAACTGATGAACTCCACTGGCATCATCTGAGCAACCTGCTATTCAATTAGATAGGAAGCTTGTCACTTGCCAGTTATTTTAATGCTGAAATGTGGAAATTGTAGCTGCAAAGGCAACCACCAATGTTGCACAAATACGATGCCTCACTAATGTTGTTGTAATTTATTTTTTGGCCATTGAAAACAAAGCACGGCAACTAAGAATTTTGCCAAGATCCACTGACTGGATCAGCACAGTGGGCCACCACAGTGGGCACAGGGTACATTGGACAAGAGCAGCTTATGTCATCTGTCCAGTCCACAGATTACAGTCTCATAAATTCCCCAACTCCGCAATGTCTGCTCAGCATGAGGGCCTACAAGCTGCCACCATTCCATCATGCACCACACTGTCAGCAAAATATCAAAGGTTTCTGTGGATGAGCATGAGCTGATTATAATTGCATTCATAGTGATACAATACATGATGAATGTTAAACTAAGGAGATGCTCCAAAGAAAAGGCTGAGTACAAGGGAAGTGTCAGATGCCATTTTAACTTCCAGTAATAAGGTAGAGGGGTAGAGGTGCAACCTAACAAGCTATCTAGTTAGCTATGTTGATTGATGGCAAACATATTTATTTAATTAAATATGTTTTAGCATGAATCAGAGTGTCTAACTTGTGGTCTTGGTCTGGTTTCCGAGAGGTCTGGTCTTAGTCGGGGTCTCAGTCCTTGGGGTTTGGGTCTTTGTCTGGGTTTTTTGGGGGCATTTGATCTTGACTCCAAACTCTGATGTTAACTAAACGGGTCAACACATGAACAGTATACAAGCATGCACATGCAAAGGACTATAGATTGTTCAATGCAATTGAAGATTTCTCTGTACTTATGTAATCAATTTTACAGACTTACAATCTTTGTTAGAAACATTTGTATTGCAAATATATGTAGCTATCAATAGTCTGGAAAAAAAAACTACTTCAGGATGGCTACACATTTACAACTGCAAGTTTCATAGCCAATGGGATTTGCATTATTTCTTTGGTAGGTAATGTGATTGACCATAATTCAGACTGTAAAAATACAATTCCAGTCCAGTCTAATTGACGTAAGTTGTTTGTTTGTTCTCATTCTCATCAGTGTCATTATAGACCTCATTTCATCTTTTGTGAAAATTACAAACTTGTTACAGTCAGCTGTGACCTGCATCGGAAGCTCGAACTCTCAGCTGTTTGAACATACTCTTGATTCCTAATTGAGGAATTATCTGTATATTAAAATGACATTTTACAATTAGATGTGATTTGTAATGTTATGAGAAGGAATCTGGAGCTAGCAATGCAAAAAAGGAAAAATACTACAGAATTCAAATCTTTAAATACACTTCTTATGACAAAGAGAGAGGTGCTTTCGATGTTTGCTCAATATTTCCACACTGTGTTTGTCCTTTTGTTTTATGAATTAATGAACGTAAAAGAATGCCTACCAGAGCACTATTTTTATGACATATTTTCCATGCTCAGAATTAGTTTGGCATTTCATCCTTGATTGCCAGTGTGACATTTAGCTTAAGTGTATATAGTGGTTTCCTGTATTACTGAAGCCAAGAAAAGAAACAAAAAGCTAGAGTTTGAAATGAACTGTATACCAGTTATTTTTTATAGAAATTATTAAACTCCTTACCGATCCATTTTCTTTTTGATTGGTATAGTACATAACTGATTTTGGTGAAAATCAATGGCATTATTATTACTGTTGTTATAAATCATATTTAAGAAGGTAACAACAGTTGCTATTTTGTGTTAATATTATAACTCTGACCAATGCAAACAAGGTATAAACTTTCCAATGTTGTTTTATTTAATACAGTATATAAACAATCCTGTGACAAGCAATCAAACGTGACATTATTTCAGATAAGCTTCCTAATGACTGGCTCTACTCTCTCAGGCCCCAGGGATTCTCCACTGTTGCTATTAAAGTAAGATGGTGCCTAGCATGTTGCTATGAGCATCAGGGGATCACTGTTGTGAGGCCACTATTCGGATGACTTCACATGATAATCAGGATAATCAGGTGGGCAGTGTAACTATTATATTTAAAAAAAAAAAAAAAAAGTCCCCTCGAAAGATCCTCACACACATCTCTTTGGGATCAAATCTGAACAAAATTATTGCACAATTTATAAAACACATGAGATTAGTTTACATCAATGGGAATGTGTGGTATTTTGTCTCCTCTGTTTCCAGATGGCCTCACTGTTCAGATGACTTCAACTTAAAGGCTATCACCAGGTGTATAGACAGTTCTGACCCTGTGTTAGGACCCACCTCTGGTCACCTGCTTTCTCCAAATAAAGCAATGAAACAGACAGTACAAGCAGAGATGTGTGTTCAGAATGATATTGCCTGCTGTGAAGTCTCCAGCTTGTGTGACTTTACCTTTACAGAACCTCCTACACGCTTTAACATGTCAGCCTGTACTTCTTTTCAAACACAAATTACAGTGTTAGAAATGACAATGCACTGTGATTATCTACTCTGACAGAACATTGGAATAACATTCATCAACACCCCAATGCCCTTGAGAAAAATACTGTTTTATTCGCTTTATGAGGCTGAAAAGAAGGTAAGGCAGGGTGCACTGTTTTGCTGTGACACCTCTCTGTTACAGGTCAATAACTTTCCCACTAGATGACAGAAGAGTGCAATTAAGAGCCATGGGCTAGCAAAGAGGGACGGGGGCAAATCTCAGCAAAACTGTTAAATGGGGAGAGCAAAAAGAGGATAAAAGAGCTCAGCCAGTTTTGCATTTCATGTCCTGTTTGTCTGGAATCAAAAAATGAACACTGGATGCTACAAAAAAGGCTCATAAAAGCTAGCCATTAGACTACTTGGGATCTCAGCGTAGGCACACCTGGATTTTGAGATACTACACTGTCACAGTTATTGAAAAGCCAGGTGGACTGGCCTTTCATCATTGGCCACTGGCGTGCTAGCAATAAGTTTATGGTGATAAGCCACATGCATGGGAGTCAAGACTGTGTAAAATGTGGTCTTTTTCAATATCTGGGCTCTGAGCTGTGTCATTTCCCTGCCATTTTTATAAGGCTCATACATGTCTGTAAAGGTCATATTTTTCATTTACACTTCACCTTTCTGCTCATAAGATAATGCCACCATTCCTACTCTCATAAAAGTGTTTGGTATGAATTCCATGCACCAATGTGTTCAAGACAACCCATTGGCAGGGGGATATCTGCAGGGAGACCCAACCACCAACAGGATGCCTTGCTCCCTCGATCTACAAATCTTGGATCAGTAGTTATTGTTATTGCATTATCAGTGACAGCACTCAAAATTGTCTTCAATCTCTCCATCTGCAGGGTGGAAATGTTTCCCTTAAAGTCATAGCATTTGTGATAGCAATTGTTATCATGTGTGACTGACAATTATTATGTGTGGCTAAACTGTATTAATTGTGTAATCACAAGGAAATCATACTGCACCAAAATAATGTAAGAAGCAACACTGTAGACATGCCAGGGATTTAATAGCAGGCATTAAAATTAAGACATAGCAAAATTACCAGCTCAGTTAAAGTGGTGGGTTTACCAAGACAGACAGATACATAAATAAGAAATAAATAGGAAACAATACACTGCGAACAACCTCCTTAAAGACTGACAATACAATGAGTGAGGCAAAGATTTCCATGGCAAATATTAAGGCCTCATATATATGAACGCTCTTTTATTTATTTATTTTTCCATAACCACCATTAGAGAAGTAAACACCATCTTATGCTCGTATAGATAGGGGACAAGCACAATATAGAGGGGGCTATTAAGACAAACACACACATGCTCAAGAGGCACATTACATGCAAGCATGTTGTTAGGCTGGTCCCTGTTATTTAAAGGACTTCAAAGTTAATTGGGCAGGGAAATGAGATGGACAGCACCATCAACTCCTATTATAGGCTATTAAGGGTTGTTACAACATGCTGGATGCTCAATAGTTAGAACTACTGTTAGAACTGTTCACCATAGTAACTATGAAGACTAATTCATTTAAATAGGAAAACTGTTGCATTTTCACCTCATCCAGCTGTTTCTTTGGAAATCCAAGGACATGCAATATGAACAGGTATATAGTAATACAACAGTTCACCCATGTATAGTTATGGTCTGAGACAAAAATGATCTACAAATCTGACTTAATATTGAACACAAATATTAATTAAAAACCCATAAATGTGTAACTTAAGATTCATGCTAAGGTGAATGTTTTGAAGTGTTTTGCTCTGCTTTAACAATACATTTATTTAATAAAAGTATAATAACACATTTATAAAGCTTGTGGATCATATCTCACATTAATCTACATTGCAGCACCTCAGAAGACTGTGAGCAGGCAGAGGTCAGCATTAACAAAGGGCAGAGCTCTGAAGCTCTTTTTTTGTAGGAAACTAATTAGCTAATGGTGGAGCACTGAAATAATTTTAAGAAGCCAGCACAGGAAAAGAGAATTACAAGAGTAATTCCATTCAGAGAGAAGACAATTTTTCTCAGCCACTTTTGATTCAGCATTTTTTGAGAGGCTATCCATACTAATTAAACTAAAAAATGACAATGCTAATTCTACATCAATTAAATGATTTCATGTTGTTTATGAAAACAGGGACATGTACATACTTCAGAAGAAGAAATCGACTTTGTTTAACTGGGCAAATATTCATTTTGTTTATTTTTCATTGATGAAATATTTCTTATATTTCATAAATGATGTATTTTAAGATTTGATAAGATTATAATCTGACTCTGCATACATGCTGCATGAAGGTTTTGGGGGGTTTCCATCCATAAAACCATTTTTTCCCCCATCTCCACCAACTCAAAATACAGTAATGAAATATAACACCCTTTTAAAAAAGCTAAATTGGAAATATTTCCCCTTGATCCTCATACATCAATGAATCAATTGTTACAGATGCCAGGCTATTTCATTTACTATACAGTGTTTATCCTGTTGACTTATTAGGGAATTACAATTTATTATTTGGGATGAAATGCAACTAGCTGTACAATTTTGCAAGCATGTCAGTTTTTATATGTTCAGATATTACTTCTGTTTGCTGTACTTTTAAATTATTTCCCAAATATTTCCAAAGTGACATGAATGAAATCCAATAATTTTAGGAAATCAAGGAGAGATCTTTGGACATTAGTTGATTTGAACATAGTTGACTGCTTGCTGGTCAGACAGCTAGCCATGTAACTACATAACTAGTCTGTGACCCAATGACCTTTAATATAAGCAAACAATACCAACCAGTTGCTTGGATGTAGTGTGATACATTTAACTATAAACTCAGTTGTTATATTAGGATATTAGCTAACAATCTCTCTTCTTGTGTGTAGTAATTGCTATAAATGTCACACTCATTCATACAAACAGTATGATGTTCTTGAGTATATATAATCCAGTTTTTCTCCTACCAAATTCTTAGGTGAGATGGGGGTATTTCTTAAAAAAGATCCAGCACAAGGGCAGGAGATGTTTGTACAGTATGTCTGTTTTTTGTTTGTGTGTTGTTTTACACTTTAATCTTTCTTTGTTAAATGGATTTTAGTACATTTATATTTCCTGAAAAGGAGACAAGCTGCTGATATTTTCTGGTGCAGACATCATTGCTGCGTCTCTCGGAGATAAATGAGGGACACAACCATTTTCCTTTGCCACGTTTAATAAGCTTCATAACAGGAGCATTAACATAAAGGTTGATCAAAAGGCTTTCTCTCCTAAGGCAAGGCATATTTTCATAATTTTGTCAGTTTCATTGCACTATCAATTCATATAAGGTCAGGGAAATGCTGCCAGCATGAATGGAGACAGGCCCAGGGTTAATTAAAAATGTATGCAGCTCACATTCCCCCTAAAATTATTATATAAAGGAGACCGATGTAAACCCTAACATGGAGCAATTTGAAACAACCACTGCATTTGATGTCCTCCTCCTTATATAATGTGAAAAACATTTGCCTCAATGCCTTTTTAAATTGTCTGACACTCCTTGTTATACAGTCTGAGGGTTCCTTGAGGCTTGAAATAAGGACACTTTGCAAAATCAGTAGAACCGTGTCGCAATCACACCTAGTTGTGTGCCACAGACTTGAGACAAAGGAAGGATGGAGAGGCATATAAAAGTTGTCAGTTTACATGACCAAGTAGTGCAGTGTGAAATATATTTGACATTGGGTAAACCAAGCAGTTTACATCTGTCATGCTTGATAAAAGTAATTAAGATGAAAAACAACACTCGGATTGAACAGAATACCATTTTCGGCACTGGTAGAGCCAGCTCTAGGCATAAGCAGACTAGGTAGCAACTTAAGGCCCCACCTCTTGAGCAGAACCTCTTCACACTCTCCCTATTTATATATAGTGCAGTTATGTATACTCATGTTCCCAGTATTCCCATTGAAATCTGTTTCCAGCAATGAGATGCTTTGTGGCTGCACATGGAGAACACTGAGGATCAGATTTTATGAGACTAGACTGCTGTATGATCAGTGTTTAGTGATACCAATTTGTCTTAGGATTTTACTAGTTAGCTTTTTTATTTTCAGAAACCTTGCAAACCGAGAGCATGGTGGAAGGTGTTACAAAGACATGGAGATTTTATGAACATAGTTTAGAGAGTTTACAGAGCATGAAGTCTTACAAATACTATGACTAATTATAATAATAATAATGATAACAAAAACATGTACATTGTTTTGCTGTAAAACCAATATTTACAGAGTATTTCTGCTGTCTGGTGCAGACCAGTAGTATGAAGAATTACTCGTGGGTCACAAGATGCAGCTGAGATACAAGTTCAGTGGTATCACTGGCAAACCTGACATTCACCCGCTGTTATGTGTGTTTGCTGGTAGGGTAGTACTGAATGCCACAGGGCTCCAATTAAAGAGCAATATGACTCCAGGTGGCTAGAGAGTTGGTTGTTAAAAATGTTCAACCATCCAGCCCAAAGGACATGTGTCTGTCTTTCAGGTTTGCTGCCTTCGTAACTGTGACACTTGCTTATGAGTTCACCTCTAGCAGGAAGGAGGAGGGCTACAAGCCAATCATAGATCAGATGCTAGACATATCCAGGGATCTGCATAGAGAATGAGGTTTCTGGAAGCTGGCATATGTTAATGGGTCCATAAAGCTGCTTTGAATGGAATTAACTGTGGGGGAAGTATTGCAGCCTGGCAATAAGCCCTGGTCCAGTGCAACTTAAAGAATTTACAACAAGTGGTATGACTCCCTATAGTCACCAAATTATAAGGCCAATATAGCTGTGGGAGTTCACCATGGGAGCAGACATCTCTTGGCTGATGCATAGCCCCAATTCCAACTTGTACTGAACAACACAAATAAGCAAGTAAGGTAATAACATAAGTATGTGGGTTTTTTTTTCAACAATGAGCACCAGATATGTGCACACATATGAACACACACACACACACATTTCTTCTCATTCTGTCATTCAGTCAAAAGCTGCCTGACATACACTACTGAAGTGTCCTTTTGACATCAATCCAAATTCCTTTTGACTGTAACATTTCACACACATGCCTGTGTACGCTTGAGCAAGTTCAATTATGATCTGTTCATGTATAGTTTTCTTTTCCAAGACCCATCTCCAACCAAAACTTTTGAGGCTTATTCATCAAATTCAGAAGGCATCAGCCTCAATGTCATCAGCCACAAAAACCTCCAAAAAGGAAGCCAGAATGGAGAAAAAAATATACCACCTCAGGAAAAGTAAGCGACAGGAAAACAGAAGCACTGAAAAAATAGACTCACCATCTTAGGATGATTATAAACGTGCTGACGGCACCTGGGCCGTATCCTCCATTTCTGCAACAGTGAGCTCCCAATCGAGATCTAAAGCCTAATCGCGCGCTAAGAAACTTGTCAAGTTGTCAACACTCTGCCCGGTGTGTTAAGGAACAGAGGACACATATGTCACCGTGACGCTCTGCCGGGAGACGTGATCAAACCGTGGGAGAGGAGCATGGCATTGCAGGAACGAAATGAGAGGCTTCTGCTGGAGGAGAAAAGAGGCACTTGGCTTCACACAAAGTCCCGTTTCAATTGAGAGGAACCTCAAAGTCACCTATGGATGAACATCCAGCTGACACAACACTCGGGCCCAGCTCAGGATCAGACACTCACAAAACAAACTCATGCCAGCATCTAGCATCAGATGTGGCTATTCATTGTGATGTGTGTAACAAATGAATGCTTGAAATGTGAGACTGAATTTTACATTTTTAGTATAACTTTTGTGCTTCATACTTCATGAGGCAACATGGCATGTCACTCCCACTCCCCATCCAGATATTTTTAGAAATAGTTTTAAAGATTCTCTCAGCAAGACATGTGAGTACCAAAGGTCAGGGTGTCTGAGGGCAAAATCATTGATTAAGAAGTGACACATCCCTTCTTAAAAGCTGCACTTTTAGCCACCACACTGGGACAACTACTGTGTTGAAGACTGTTTCTACCCAGAGTGAAGTTGCATCTGCATTACAGGTATGGCTCAATTAAGAAATATTTTTCCTAAAAGATACACATCAGCATTATTTCAAAAATGACCACAGAGTTGACAATTTGAACCCCAGAATGGATAGAACTATCATTGGCTGTCAGTGGCTCTGATTTGAACAGTTATAATTATTTTAAGGTGGAGAAAAGCCTGATGTACAAATGAGTAACTGCATGCAGAAAGAGAAACTTTTTTTGTTTGGGTAGCATTTGGTGATGATCTAAATAATTATTATGGCAAAAATTGATTTTGACTTTCAACTTTCAGCTTCTAACTTCTACTACTTCTACCTCGTGTGAATAGGTTGGTGGCTTTACTTGCAGCCCTGTAAATTTGTCCTATTCTGTTCTGTTTCCACAATGCCAATGTGAAACAAAAGAGTGAACATATAATAAGCTTCATTTTCAATGTGGTCTTGTATGTTACTATTGTGTGTGTGTGTGTGTGTGTGTGTGTGTGCACGCATGCACAAGGTCATATTGTTAAGATATAATTAAACATAAATATCATATTTATTTACATGTTTAAGGGCTCTAATTAGACAAATTTAAGGCAATAGCCAAACATTAGGTGCTAGCGGACACAAACCTGTTTGGGGGTAGAGGGATCCACAATTTGGTTTGGGTTCGGTCACATGAGAGGGTGACATAAGGGTTGGACATCATCATGACCAGTTCTCTCTTGTGTTCTCTTTGCTGTTTTCAGCATAGGCAGTGGTATGAGTTTGCAATTAGATTCACGACAGGGGACGTGAAGGTGCTTATGAGACCAGGCATGGCACAATGACTATATTTACCTGCACACAGTGATCTGGGTAATGGTCCTTACCTTGGTTTTGGTCATATTCTGAATAATCTATTCACATGTACCAAGTATGGCCATTGCTAGTATCTGTGTATATATAGTAATCTAAGTATCCCTATTAAGCCTTGTAAAGCAGGGTTTTTCAACACCTGGACTGTGGTTGCTGACCAGTCCCTCCATGAGAAAGAAGGGGAGACAGAACCAGGGAGAAGGACAGGTGTGAATTTCACTGTGACAGGGAGAGCACAGGGACCTCTTGCACCAGCCTCTAAATCCACTGCAATCAGGCAACAGATGTTAGTCATGACCTATCAGGACAGATGTAATTTAAGGCGACAGGCTGAGGAGAGAGGATTTTGGCTGGTTCAGTCTCAGCTGCCTGGTTCAACTGTGATGGCACATCAGGGTGTATTCCGTATCGATCCTTATGAAAACATGTAGAATGATTTAAGGGTTTACAGAAAAATGAGTAATGTATTCAAACAAACAATGAAGAAAATATGTAGAAAATATTTTGGTCTTACAAGGCCTTTGGACAATATCAATGTGTTCTCTTTAGTTCTCAGGTTAATGTATTCTGATGTGTGCTCGTATACACTCTCTCACATACCATAACTGATTGCAGTCTGTGATTGTTGACGGTTTTCAGTGCCAAACTCCATTTGGAGATTTAATGCAGACTATACACATGATTATTGACAGAGCATATGTTCTCCACCTAGCACTGCAATATGTGAGTGCTATTTTCAGAAAACACTGCTCTCATTTTTGTGTTGATGTCTCTCACTTGCAGCAAGAGTTGGTTGTTGAGACCTTCAGTGCAAAGCTGGCAGGAAAATATCACTTATCACAGGACCACACCTTTGTCTGCACTATATGTTCCCTCTCCTCCCACACAAGGCAAGTGCTAGGAAAGTGCAAAAGACCCTAGGTTGTTTTTTGTTCTTGTTGTTTTTAATAAAATAATAATAATAACAAATAAAAAAAAAACTACACCACATGAAGACTTCATTAGATGCTACAGAAAGGTGAATGAGACTGTTGTGAAAATGATCAAAAGCACATTTGACAGTTTGAGTAAGGCTCCTATAAGATCAATGATCTTTTGTTCAGTGATGGCTGGAGTTAAAAATATAGCCATCGCAGATTTGCCCTCAAGCACTGTTTCAGTGGAAACTCTTAGTGATTTTTTTTGTCTTTAGAAGGAACAAAGGTGTAGGTGTTGCTTTTTGTGTGAGAGCTCAAGAGTGCCATACTAATGAGATCCATTCAAGACACAAAACATGGCCAAACTCTGCAACACTCTTTTTTTCATATTATCAAGACCTTCCTATCTTCACATTCCAGTATTTCAAATTGCAAACAGATTGAAAAACATTATTAAAAACAGCATCATGTATGTCATATATGTGTGGGATTGTGACATATAATAGATCATGTGCAGGCAGAAGAGAAGAGACTGCGCTGGAAAAATGTAGTTATTCCCCTGTGTGATAAAGTAAAAAATAGACACATTAATCAGGTTTAGCGCTGGGAATCCTTTGCCAAAGTTAACTCATGGAAAAATCTAAACAGGTGTCATGACGCAGGAAGTCATTAATTATGTATGTGATCTCATGCATTTGACCTCACTTCGCTTTACCATAGTTGTTAGAAAACCAAATCTGTTACTCTACTACAATGTTCTGTTATGTAAAATTTGGTGCAAAATATTCAGGCTGTTGCCAGAACTTACTATCCATGTGTTATGTGAAAGTTAGAGATCCCAATGTCTGAGAGTGGAAAATGTCAGCTTCTGCCAAGTGCAATGAGGCAATTTTTTGCCAGATGTTATCAGATTTTAAATTCAGCCAATTTTCACTATTTAATATTTTATGTCATAGTAAAAACATGGAATAGACAGGCATCAGTCTGACTGTGTTCCATTTTTAATTTAATTGATAAACTAATTTCTGCAGTTGTGTATCTTCTATATGCCATTAACATTTGAATTACCAAGTAAAAGTAGAGGAAGTCTACTTTTCAAAATGCATGTGTCTGGAAAAGCATTACAACTCTTTATGGTTAATTGTCTTAATGATGCAAATGAGGAGTAAATTAAACCAAAGCTCTTTATTAATATGTAACTCTACAGAAGCAATTGGTTCATTATTATTGTATTCATTATTTTGTCCAAAAGCTGACTGAATTCTCCAATGAAATTAATGAGCACTCATGTGAATTGACATAACAGTATTTCCATAATTACAAAAAAGAGAGACAGAAAATGGTAGAAAATATCAAATGCACCAAACCGTACTTAACTTTCCACAGTTATAAAGGGTGACACATGTTGAAGAAACACTTAACATTGTGGAAGCAGAGCAATTTGTGCCAAATACAATAAATTACAACCTGGAAAGGCTTTTCTTTTCAATGTGAAGCGTTTGGTTGCCGGATGCCTTGTGACTTCTAATGAGCATGTGCCATTGATCTGTGAAGGAAAAACAAAATTACTCATTTAGGGGAGAGAGAATTCAGTTTCTTTTACTCAATCTAAGCTTTAATTAACAAGACACCATAGTCATTGAGGCCCCCAAGCTACCCGTGAGCAGCTGTAGCAGAAGAGCTACTCAGCTGGGTGAGCTGCTAAAAAGGTGATACGACCTGCTGAGTGGTCACCTGCACATTGTGTACCCAGTAAACACTATGAGGAAAATTTTATTTTCTCTAGTGAAAGGTGTGGTGTATTGAACACAACAATAGAGGAAGCCATAACTGTAATGACATATGAGCAGTACCAATTCCTGTACTATTTGTGTGAGAAGTACCTGATTGGCTGTTCACCTGAGTATAAATGACAGCATTCTGACATCCTTCCCTTTTTCTGTTGCTGCCTGTCATTAACGGATTGAATGACCTGCAGCTCGCCAGTGAAATAAAAACGACTGAACACAAAACCTTCATTCGAGAGCCACTAAACTATATTTACAAACCTGTAACCATGAGGACACAGCATGTAAATCTGCATTACCCATGTCACTACTCAAGAGGGAAAACAGACTAGTCTGCTTGTCAAGCAGCCAAGTGACCAAAACGTCTGAGGCAAAGCCAACAGCTCTGTTCTACTTATAATTACACACAGCTACAAGCAAAGACCGAGCAGAATCCAAGGCAGCTGAAACAATCATATCCCTCAGCCTGTACTGCTCTGGTAATATCATGTCCCTCTGTTTTAGATAAAAGGTTAAAAAGTATTCAGGGGCCTCACAATAATGTACTAAATACCTGTTGAACTATGGAAGTGACACAAATGAATGATCTCTCAGAACGCAAGGTTATCGCCTCTCAGTCCTCTGACATTTCCATTTTTGAGTTGATGGCCCAGAGGAGACTTTTTCTCTCCTCTCCGAGGTGACCGTTTCTTAATGACGTGCCTGTTGATGAAGTGCCCCTGTCATTGTTTTAGCACTGTGATGATAACAACTCTATCTGTTCATTATTGAAACCTTGAGAAAGAATGCTCACTGATCCAAACAGCCTCTGGTCATATCCAGACGTTGTATCTAACAGTGATCAATCTTTCTCTCTGCACTGTGATCCAGCACGTTGAGGCAAAGTAAGTACCAAGTGCATTACTGAGCCAGGGGTTGGACCCCTTTCTACAGTCATTGTCCTTTGTCACTTATGTACTTTTAGTTGTCCACACATCTTCATTGTATCTCTGGATTTATTTTTGACAGGGTGAAAGTGTGCATGTTGTGAATGGAATACAAGCTGGTATTTCAGGTTAAGCTCACCAAGGTTAAGATGAAGCTATTAGCTGTGCGGCATTATGTGGGCTGATCAATGTAGATACTTGAGTGTATGTTTTGCATCTGTTGCTTGCCATCAAATTAACCTATGCTGATCAGCAATTTATGATTTATTTTAATTGGCCCCAGGTTCTCAAATTACCTGAGAGATGTTTGTGCAAAAACACATTTTGATTTTTAAAACAGGTTAAATCAGAATACCATGTAGAATTTTTTACAGAACTCTCAAAAAGCAAGCTTGGGTTTACAGAAGTCTCAAAAAGCAGTGATTCCTTGAGTTTCAAAGTATCTATTTGACTAGATACTGAAAACTGTCAGTAGGGTTTTATAGCTAGTTTGAGAAACAGCTGTTCTGACCTGTTAACAAAAGCTGTTTTAATTGCTTTTTACTTGCAAAATAACTGAGTTTGGTGTGAGACCTCTAGCATCTGCTTTCTGATCTTTATTCCTGAAGTGGCATTTCAGCTGGATGAATTAAGGATGTCTTGCTGGGCAAAATGGAAGGTAGGAAAATGGCTTTCCTGTGTGCATGATTCCTGTGAAGTATTCTCATGCAGCATTCTCAGGCAGTAATAAGAAATAAAATCACACCAGCATATTCTTTCTCTTTTTTACACAGCAACTTATTTTATATTGTAATTGTAAATTGTAAATGTAATGATGTGACCAGTTTCTGTGTCTGTGTATAATCCCATTTATCATAACCAACAAGCTGTATATTTTGAATTTCCAGAGCAATCCAACATCCCATTATCACACACTGCAGCAAAGACATCATTATAATTGAGGAAAATCTAAGAAAAAGCTAATATGACCTCTGTCTGCAGATTGTTCTGCAGTTCAAACAGGGACTATATAAAACACTGCAGCTAGTAGTAAGTTGTTCATAAATGTAAGTTTAAGAGGTTAACATTGTTTCCCCCCTTAAACACACTGTTGATAAAACTGCTAAACTAGTCCCTGTCATTTCCCTTATGGTTGCATAAAACAACAACAAAAAGCCAGTTTGCCAAAAAGTGAGAGGGAACACTTAGATCAAGACAGACTGCCTTCTGCTTTTTTATTATTTTGCTGTGTTTTCTGGTAAGGTGTCTCAGACGAAAATCTGAAATGGAGTGAAATATATTCTACCACATTCCAGGTCCAACACAGTAGTCATGAGCAGAAAAATTCCATTGCAATTGGTATGATGCTGTGAAATTAGTTTGCTAATGCGGTGATGTATAACTTACTAAAATTGCACAATGCATTTCTTATGAGAAATGAAAGAATTGTATGGTGTAGCTAGATGGTGTAGATTTTTTCCAGTAACTGTAATATGTGGTAGTGTATATATTTGACTTCCCTTTGTTTTCTAGGCAGTCTAGTTTCAGGTTAGCATAAGTTAATTTGTTGTACTGCTGTTAGCCTGGTCTGACGCTGTTGCTCATTTAATTTGGATGGATACACTTCTATTCTCTTGTGCTGGACATCAATTTGTACAAGAGTGTCTGCTAAATGAATGTAATGTAATGTAATTTGGCCATTGAATTATGCTTTCAAGTGATCACCTGCATGTCAAAAGCATAGTAGCCTCTCTGTGAATCATACTGGAATTATTGGAAAGTTTTAGGAACCTTCCTTAATATGCAATATTAAAACCTCTATTGATAAGACAACATTGTTAGAATTATATTTCTGTAATGGAAAATGTCCTCAACTTTGTCCTGATATAGGATAAGATTTTATGATTATGATATTTATGTAATAGGGGCCTAGAATCATATATATCACCTGCCCCAATGCTGTCAAAGCTGATGTCCAGCAGTAGTTATAATACAAAAGTAGAAACTTCAGTGAATATGTGGTTGTGGTGGTTCTTTTGTGTTCGTGGGCTTCACCTGCAGCACCTTGCTCCTCTAAAGACACACTCAGACAAAATGCACCACCGGTAAATATAGGTATGTAAAGTTGCAATGTTAAAAGATGGATTAATTATGTTGTATGAGGTCAATGTTCACAAAATAAGGAATATGAAACTGATAGACCTCTTAAGCAAAATAACATTATGCCTATGTTGTACAGACCCCGTGCCTACACTTCACACTCAAAACAAAATCAAATGGTCACAGAGAAAATGGTCACATCCCAAATCCCATTTCCATGGAATCATATATGTTACAGGTATGGGGAAACCACCTATGAACAGAGGTTGATTTTAGTTTGTTACAAGTGCTACCAAGACACTGTGGGAAAAGAAGGGCATATCTACAGAGTCAGATTTCCCATGAGACTCCACCTTCTGAACCCTCCCAAGTGCCTCACAGCTGTGAAATGATATTCTCACTTTTTCCACTATCGTCCTCATGATTCCATCACAATATCAACAGCAGTCTTGCTCGTTGCCTTCTGTTACTTCTGGCTGCTATCTAAATGTATTCCACCCATCCGTTCAACATAGCAATGTTTACTCAACATCATATTTGATTTATGGCAATTCATGGATTTTCCATCATCCAACGTGAGGGAGCTGTTGTGCGTTTGGGAGGTTGTGCTTCATTGTGGACATAACTACATCAAGCCATTGTTATACCACTGTGTTTGGACAAATACTCAGCCTAGATAGGATGTGTGACCTGTTCTTGTTGTTGACCTTGTGTTCTGTTTTCTTGTGATACTTTCCTATTTATTTCCCCAGTTATTTCCCTCATCATTGTGCATAATTGATGATGAAATCTTGTATATAATTCAAGCACACATCTTCAGAGATCAGCTTGTAGAGTGGGGTGAGGGGAAAGGAATAGAAGTGCAGTTAATACTCCATATCGCCTCTACTTAGACACTGTAAAAACTTCATACCCTTTCATAAAAGGGTCTTTGATGGATGCACAAATAAAAGAAAGTGAAGTAAACACCTGACATTGACATTGACAAGGCATTGCTTATGTTGTTATCTATTTGAATTCAGGGCGTGCTTTATTCCAATCAGTGGCACCATGCTGAAGCTTTCAAAACTCAAATCTAATTTCCATGCCTGAAACTGGTCGGCAATGTAAACATTACTAATTGGATAGGCAGACATTTTGGCACTTTAATGTCTTGCTTTTAGTTACTCTTTAATACAGTCATTAAAGTCAAAGCAAATTGCTGAACAACACAATAACATCAACAAATGGATAAAGATGCTATTCAGACTGGCAATTACAAATACCCTTGAACAAACATAAGCAAGAGAGCTGCCTGATTGGATGACAGCATGTGTAACCCTGTTACAAGGAGATATTTCTAAGTGAAATGATTAAGCTTTACATATCCATGTCACTGCTTCTTAAGATTTCGCAAAAACAGCATGACGCGCATCAGGAATGTGTGACATTGACTTTAGAATTGAATGAACACAATCAAAGAGTCATCATTAGTAAACTTATGAAGCAGCTTAGCAACCCCAAACTACCACATATTGCTGCACAAGACTCTCAAAACCATAGTTTGGACAGTTATATACCCGGACAACCATTCCAAATGTAAATTGCATTCCATCCCTTTCTATATGATGTCAGGGTTTATGTGGCAGGAATCATACTCTTATTCCCAATGTATCCTCTTTTTTGCTCACCAGTGAAGGAGGAGGACCACATAGCAATGGAATGGCATATTTCAGCATAGTTTATTTTAAATGCAGTCTTCCATGCTCAAGTGAGCAATTACTCAGACAAGTGTTTCAAATTTTATTAAGGCTGGCATACACTATTATTTTAAGCTTTATTTCAGCTACTGTTTCAAGCTTTGTAACATGTGCCTCACACCATAATAATAATAATAATAATAATACACAACTGATCACATAATACATCCTGGATATTGAACTGCATAATTACAGCTTTCCACATGAAGTGACACATGCCAGAGCATTTATTGTGTCCAAACTGTAGTGCGCAAGCACTCTATGAGAGGTTTTCACATATTCTTTGGCACCATTTAGATATTAATGAATTACAGAACTTATTTTCTGGAGACAGGGTGACTTCAACATGAGTGTATCTTCAAGTAGTGTATATGGCCCATAAAGATAATGTGTCTTCAGAATGCATTGAAAATTCATAATGCAACTCCATAATGCTATGTTAGATCAGTATGGTCAGATCGAACCTAGAAGCTGAGATCAGGAGTTTGAGAGGAGGGAGGGATCCAGCTTTCATTAGGGAGGCTCACCTGCTGATGATCAGCAACCAGACATGACATTCAAACTCTGTCCTTTCAACTGCTGTCAAATTAAAGTATCCTACATATTGTCATATCACCTAAGATCTTGTTTACATTAACAACAACATGTTTTTATTTGAGGTTGTTCTTCACAACAAAATATGCTTCAATGCAGATGCAAGCTCTCTTGTACAGCTTTGAAAGAAAAACTTGACCTACATAAAGCAATGAAAAATGAGGAGGGTACCAGAAAAAGGTTTAGGTGTACAAAAGGGTAGTGCTTGGCTGGAGAAAATGTATGGTGGTAGGCAGCAATAAAGTTTCCCGGGCATTAAATAACAGCTGGGTCTTATGGCACAGTTTCCAGTATGTCTGATGATCGAAGACACAAAAAGAGTACATGAATTAAGATACACATGTAATGGAGTGCAGGACTGAAAGAAATTGAAATGTCATTATAGCCTAACCCAAAAACTCAATCTGAAACAATAAACCAAGCGACTATATAAATAAGAAAAAGAAGATAAATGTGTTTCCCTTTTGGAGCACAGGTACTCACAGCCAAAAAACCTCTTTACCAACTTGAGCATTAGCTCAGAGCAGCTGCTGTGCAGTTCCACTGCTGGCACAGAAGATGGGTTAACATATCCATGGAACGTAAAGATTAGTGGATCTGTGCATAGCCAGCTCCAAATCAGTGCCCATCTTTCTCTTACCTGAAGTTTTTCTTAGTATCCTTCCTGATACAGAATAGGTGATAAAGGCACAAGTTAGAAATGTGACGTGTTCTGCTTCACAACAGCCAACATGCTTCTGTAGCTTGAAAAAACATGAATATTTATGTAAATATATACATGCTTCACATTACACACATGCACATTTTCAAAATGCCAGGTTATTTTTTTCAGAATTTTTCCAATAACTTGTTGCCTGTGTTGATTGAGTTATTTGCTGCTCCATTCATGCTGTCTCCAATCTGTTAAGTGTTTTAGTCATTTGATATCCATGTGCTAGCTAGTGTGTTCTAAATGATATGGCTGGTACAGTGTTGGAGTTGTATAAAGCATAATCCTCATTTACACTATGCCCACATGCATTTTTGGGTCATATCAATGGGCTTGTAGTTCTGCTTTATTTATTTTGTATCATTGTATCCTCTTAACACAGGAGATCTCTGACTTTTGAGAGCTTGGTCTGATTCCCAGTTTTTCTTGTATGCTTTCTTGTGGTGCAGACATTAAGGGCATTCAGCAGAGGTCTGAAGATGTTAGGCAGCATGGAAGGAACATGAAAGCAAATCTGAACTGCAGATTTCCTGCAGTTACTGGCTGCTGGTATTGGCTGCCAACATTGGCAGAGTTACTGTAAGGTATAAAAAGCTCTGGGTTCTTGGACAGGAGGATAATATCAACAGGGTATGGCCTGTAACAAACTGAAAATCTGTTCAGTGTAGCTTTCAGTCTACCCAATACGAAACCTAAAATCTAAACATTTCCCTAAACTGTTATCGCTTACATGAAAATAGCCTAATCTGGCAAACGTAGCATGTCAAACATAGCTGTTAAACTCAGTGGGGTAAGGAGAACATTGATAGGTAGTCAGACATGTGTTGGGACATTTTTATGATGTCAGCAAAATAGATATTGATACAGTTTGGTGGCCAAAAGAACTTTATTATTTGTCAATTTGCATTGACAGTTTAATTTACAGCAATTGTCCAAAATGGTGTAAGTGACTATGATATTGTTTTTGACAATGCACATGAGCAGTATAGCACATGGTTTGCTCTCTTTAAAATTAACTATTTGGTTGCGGACATGCAGGACATGGTGACATATATTCAGAGGGCTCACGACATCATTATTATTCACAGGAACACATTACATGAATATAAGGCTGTTTAATATGTAGTTATATTAAAATAATGTGGGTGTTGTTTTTCAATATTGTTAATTTCCATGTACATTGTTAAGTATGTTCCTCTATCAAGGTGTTTGAGTATATTAAAGTCCAGAGCAGGGGAGACATGCCTGCCTGATAGAGAATATGTGTATTGGGTATGTCTGAAAAACATTTTGTTGCAGTTTTCTCTTTGTAGTGCTCATATTCTGTCTGTCAAGTGCAGTATAGTTTAAAAAATTCATTATTCAGTTCAGCATCCTTGTCAGGATGATGTGCAAGGAATAGGAATGGATGATGGTCAATTACAGTACATAAATCACTAATGGATATATACAAAATTCTTGTATATCTAAATTAATGTTACTATCAACAGTCCATTGAGGTTTGAATTAAATTCATTATAGAATTTAAGATCCATTTGCCTTAAAGCAGCCAATTAAATATGAATGATCTTGACCTATTTATGAAAGTCATGGAGGAGGTTATTGCAAATGAAGAGTATTTTCATGTTTTTTTTTTTTTCCCAGCTCCCTAGCAGTGGTATGTAACCCCCGGCTATAGGAGTTTTATGTTTGAAGACATGCCTTGTGGGGAGTGAATAATCCATCTGGTTTGCAGTAATCTTGAAACCATCTTTTTTAATTATGCAATTATTATAGACATGTCTTTGTAAAAAGCATTTAAGAGGATACAATAGGAACAGGAAATTATATAGGAACAATAGGTTTGGAATTGTATAATTGTATAATAGGTGGGAATTGTATAGTCTTGAAGTTCAGTAGAGAATCATGCTTTACGCATCAATACTCATTAATCCAGAAATGATTTAATTTTCATCTTTGTCTAGCTACAAGAGTCATTCATAGTAATAGTATGGCTCCTTATATCCACATGCTGTCGCTGTTAAATGGTATTGGCCTTCTTTGCAAAGGTAAATAATATTGCCAGCACTAGTACACTGCATAACTATCATTATTTATTTTTTTCTTTTTAGAAAAGTTACATGCTCAATTCTTGAGCATGCAATTCTTGAACATGAGAAAAAAGATCCACCCATAGCTTTCTTGCCTCTTCCTTCCATTTGTCAAGACATCTGGCGTTTTTTGAAATATTCTGATATCAGTGGTAAAAAGAAAGGTATGAACTATGAATGAAACTTTCTTTTTTTGAATGTAGAAGGTTATGCTCAATGAATGTTTGTAAATAGTTTCTCATACATGTGTTCTGTCCAGGAGAAGTTGCAGATTCTATGTGACCTTGAACATCACAATGCCATTTAATATCCATAGTATTGTACTCTTGAGTATTTCATAAGATTCTAGTATTTATCGCAAGGACAAGCAATACATTGAGTGAAATTGAATAACCATAGCCTTTCAATTGATGTTATGTTTTCCTTCCGTTTGAATACATACAGGTAACCGGCATATTCTCATATCATGTTAAATGGAGTGTGAGATGCAGTCATAATAGTCCTGCAGCCTTCTATTGTAACTTCACAGAGATGCATTCCCCCTAGAGTCTGTGTGATGCCTTCATTAGAGTGTGGGTGCTCACATGTAAGCATCTGGCACATTCTGGTTAATACATTTCACTTTCAGCCAGTGTCATTTTAGATGAGACATTCAGTACGAAACGTCTTTAATTTGCCTCCATGACTTTCATGAATACATAAATGTTCATTGACACTCCTTTGAAATCAATTGGATCCACATAATTAATAAAACATACTCTCCCAACACTAATTTGGTATAACTACTTGCACAGAAATGATTGTGCTACAAGGATGTAAATCAGCTGAGAATAAAAGTAGAACTATTTTCATGTGTTTCTGTCTATTGTTGATTAAATATTTTGGGCATCAAATGGATTAACTAGTCATTCATGACAGACAGACAGTCATGATACACTCACTCAAAACATACAGTTTTGCACAAGCAGTACAGTACATTACCTCATTAATCAGAGAGGTGAATAGGTACAAGTGATTCAACCTGTTGGATGTCAACTCTGGTGGAAATCATGAAAAAAAGAAACTAATCAACATACAACATGTTTAGAAAATCACACAGCAATGCCTTTGTGCCATCAGTGGTTTGGAGACTGGACTAAGTAGTGTGTTCAGAGGTAACCAGTTTTAACTTGTGGTAATTTGGACATGGTAACTTGGCTTTTTTAACAATTTCCTAATTGAACACGCATGGACCTCTACACTGTTGAACTTTTTTGTTTTTTTAACTTTGTCAGTTGTTTATTGATGATTAATGAAACAATAAATAAATGAAGCAGTATTCAGAACTGGAGTTCCAACACCAAGTCTTGACATAAGAGTAATATAATACATTTAATGGGACGTTGAGCAGTGTACAAGCATACAAATGAAAAAATCATTCCAAGTCATTATCAAGTAATAATGGCCAAGTTAAAACTGAAATTACCTTGTGCAAAGCGGAGAAGTGAAACGGTCCTATTCAGCGCAGAGTTTCAACATTCTGTGATCTGATGGCCGGGAGGGGCCGACCAGCTGTAATGAAGACTCAGTGTGACAGGAACCAGACGAGTCACAGACACGTTGAAATGACCTGAGGGAGCAGCTAGTGGGACATAGCATCAGTGAGAGGACCCACGATTCAGACAGATCAAATGGTAGGAGTGACACCTACACAACACTACTTGAGTGTAACCCTTTGTCCTACAGGCAGAGGAGTAAGATTTGAGATAGGAGAAGTAACTAGTGAGTCTGTGCTTGTTGAGATAACAGACAATTCAGGTTTTCAACTGAATATATATTTTATATATTGTTGATATCCATAATTTTCTACAATGGCAAATTATAGTTTGATATTTCTTGTGTTCATCAACCATTTTGAGAAAGAATATAGCAAACAATTACATTTATTGACAACAACTATTAGAAACAGGGAATAGAGCAGGTTCATGGAATGGAAACAAAATTAAAATGAATGCAATTTTCATATGAGCAGACCCCAGACACAAAACAAATGAATGTTCTGCAAGACGTTTTTATATTCACAGAGTGAACAAAGTCTTTCTGTGATCATTACTCTGGGCCAATTCCACTGCAGTTGTGGTGACATTAATTAGAGTTTATGACAGTATCCACACAATCTCCTTTAAAATATTATATTTGAGACAATTCCAGAAACTTTACTTCACAGTGAGACATTGTTCTGTCATGTTCTTGAGAGAAAAGAATGTCATTTTTACCTTTTTGAAATCCATTGTATTCATTTAAGTTGCTATAGAACAAAAAAAAAAAAAAACGCTGTGTAACATACCCTACATTTAACACGATGTAAATCAGCTAAAGTCTTTGAACTCATTCACAGGAACAGGTCTATTATGCTGAGATAATACAATCTTATTTTTAGTGGTCTCCAAACCTGCAGTGTTAGCAGTTTGATGCAAGGCCATGCAAGATCTGTGTAGCAGTTGCTAGCACACTCCATAGCAGTGACAAGAGCTATGAATCATTTAATAAATGTATATTGAACACACATTAAGATGCCCCAACACTCACATTTCACTTGGAGTTACAGTGCTAGCAACACTGTGTACTGAACTGGATAGCTACATTTTGTCACCGATAAAAGCATACCCCACTGGAATTTCCCTGGAACTAGCTGACAAGGCACACTTAATTTCCATGACATGATTTCCATTCCATTTCATATCCACACAAATGTAAATATGAGACATACATTCCATCATAGACCCCAGTCCAAGAGGAAAAACTGTGCATTTTCATAGCCATCACTTTGCAAACAACAGTGTTAGCTAGCTTGGCAGTAAAAACCAACTTCAGGACTAACTAAAAAGCTACCATTATTTTGTATTAATCCTTGCTTGATTTGTGTAAAATGTATGTGTAAAAGTATACAGCTATCCATGCTATATCTAATGGATATCAATGTACTGTGTACATTATACATGCAGTATATAAAGTAAGCAGTGTATGGGGACATTTGAAACAAGCTCTAGAACCTTACATAGATTCATGTTTGTGAATAAAATTGCATACTTAAAATTTGTATTTGCAGACTGTCATACCTTTTGTTCTATCGTGTATACATAGCCTAACTGCATGCAGTTAAACAAGCATTGTTTATAGTCCAGCAACTGTAGTTTGCTGCTCATGCATTTATTGTCATTAACAATTGAGGGAGGCTCTCACTCAGGGCCAATTATTCATAACAAACATTCATATATATGTTCTTATAGCTGTTCTTCAGGGTCCAAAGGGTCCATAATTCACATCAGTGAGATACAAAATTACTGGAGGCCAATGTTGATTAGCATATCAGTGTCACCCATTGCATGAACATACGTTTAGATTTATTTCTGTCATGTGGGGCACAGTTATTATGGTTTCTCTAAACAAGACACTCTGATGTCACTAGAGGTGGAGAACTACCTGCTCTGGTGTCGAAAATACAGATGGATGAACTCCATGCTTCAGACTGATGCTTCACTGCTAAACCCAATGTGAAAAAGATAAGCATGATATCTGATTTTAGCATGGCTCTGAATCCATCCTAAACCTGTGGTTCATCCATGTGAATACCTGTAATGCTAAGGGCTCAATAGCCCACATCAGCACAACTCAATAAAATAAAACAACACAGGTTTCCTGCAGATTATTGTTTTCTTTTTAACAGCAAAATGTGTTGTCCCTTGAGAAAACCAAAAACAATGTGTATTCTATGGAGCCTGGGAACTGACCTCAAATTATTAAACGTTCCTGTAAATTAAACAGGTTTATAGACAATGGAACCTATGGAAACAGGAAACCCATTTGCCCATGCATTAGCATTACAGCCACCACTGTTAGTAAAGTGATTAGGTTTATCAGCCTCTTTGTTGGCTGAACTGTGGGTGGGCCATCATGGTGGGTCCTGTGAGGTATAAAGACATGCACTCTGTAACACTTCTTGGTATTTGCCCTGCCTTGCAGTACCCAGTGTACTTGTACATCATGATCATCATTTACTGTCTTCAATAAACCTGTCTCAGACTGGAGATATCTCACAAGAAATCATTTTTACACACACACACACACACACACACACACACACACACACACACACACACACACACACAAACATAAAACATATATAAACATGCACACAAATGCACACATACACACAAATGACAAATATATTGTATGCACAAATTAATTTAATTGTGAACATGATCCATAAAAAAAATTAGTCAAATCTCCAGCTCCATTGGATTCAATAGTATACCCTGTTTCACATTAAGAAACTTTGGACTTATTTTTGTTTCTTAATAAAGATGATTTCTTATTCATGTTACGAAAGAGGTAGCTTTTTAATTATTTTTACCTACATTGCAGAACATAACAAACCATTTGGATGTTTCATACCATACTTTATTACCTTAGTGATACCAGTGTGTGCACATGTGCAAGTTATCGTTATTGGTGTTGTTTTTCCTTGGAATTTGTTCTTGCCCCTTGCTAACATCAGAATCAATTAGGCTGTACCAGGGTAAACTGAAAGATAGCAGCATGCCTTTTGGCTGGTACAAGTTGTACCCAGTAGCCCTGTTTGCTTAAATGTTCACTGTGGTGTGTGTGATTAAATGAGCCTACCATTCCTCAAAATACAGATCACTTCAAAGCAAGTTGCACAGCAGTGGGTGAATCTAGCCATTGTGCAGAACAGCATGAAGGGAGACTGGCTCTTGCCGGCTTGTTTGTCCCCCACATTGAACAGTGGATTGATCAGGTCTACATGAGTGAATACAGCTGCAGCTGTGGGCACTAAGTATGGGCAGCATCAAACCAGCATACTTCATTCATACAAAAAAAACAATAAAGACCGTGATTGATTATATTTGTCTGTCATTAATGTGCATTGGAATTGATTGCTTTCTATACAGTAGGCCACATCTTTCACAGGGCAGCAGAGGGCAGCAGCTACAACTGAGACAGCTCTGTGCCTGGCGTCAGAGGGAATGTTGGCAGGTGTTACCATGACAACCTAGGGCACTAAACAACCCTGCAATTTTGGAAACATGTCAGAGAGTGGCATGCCTGCTTATTACATATCATAAAAATATAGGCCCACACGTTCTAAATAGATTAATGAAATCCATTTAACTTTGAGAATGCCTGGTTTTGAGATGTCTGTATATCGGCTGTAGACCATGTGCAACTGTTTAAAAAGTATAAAATACAGTATTTCACTTCAAGTAAACATCCTTCTAAAGCACCTCAGATAATAATAGTTTTTAGATTTGAATCGATGTTACTAATTAGGATGATGTCATTTGGGCAACATTACATGCCAAAGAATTAGTATTTGAAAGACGCAACACACAACTCTGTTTTGATCTGTAATCGACTTCATTTATACAGTGCCAGTCAAAACTTTGGACACACTTTTCTTTCTTCATTTTTATCATCCACATTTTAGAATAACATTAAAGACAAAAAAGTGTTAAAAACAAATCAAAACTATCTTAGATTTTAGCATCTTCAAAATAGCCAAAAATGTTTTTTTAATTAAAGATTGTTTTGGAAAGAAATTAATTCATGCATTTAAGGTCTTTCAATCAAAATGTCTTTAAATGCATGTTCCCCATTTTGTTTCAAAATGACAAGAATTAAGACTTGAAAAAAACTGAATTGCAAATGGAAAGCAACAACATTTTGGAATAGCCAAGCCAAAAAAATAATACATAACTGAAAGGTTCATCAAATGATACAAACAAATATTTAGCAAAGAGAAAGTGCTTGTTTATTCCATTCCAATTTTTCCCTATACCCGTATTTAAAGATGTGACTTTAACAGACTAACCAGAGAATTCAACAGAAAACAAAGTGATGGCCAGCCAGTGTGTGCTGGTTTCAGAGGAACAGTCTGTCATCAGATGTTGATTTCAAAGAGAAAGTTCAAAGACAACGCTCCTCGTCACCCCTGAAAAGTCGCCACCATTTTCTCCAAAGTACTGACCATGTTCCTATTATTGTCCACCTGCTGACGTATCAAGGTTGCTATTCTCTACCAACCCTGATTTGGTGCTGACCTCTTAAGGAAAGCTTCAGGCCATTGCTCCAAAGTCACGTCTCACCCTGAAGGGGTCTTTCTGGGTCATGTGTGACATACTTGACCTCCTTTACCAGTACTTTCAATTCTAGGTCCCTGAATTTGTGTTGTCTTTTATGGGTTTCATCTTGTGATGAGTACATGGGTGACACTGCTGAAAGAGTTGGGGATTATAATCTGGGATTATGATGTCTTGAGAGGTGATATGACATAACTGTGAGGTAATTGCCAAGGATTTTGTTTTATGACATGAAATCCTTGTAAGGTGAAGTACATAAGCAGTGTTTTTATGTTTTATCTATTGTTTGTATTGTATCCATTGTTTCTGTACAGGCCTAGGCCGTTTTGGCCTTTACAGTGCCTTACATAAGGGCTATGGGCCAAGTAACCCGATAACTGAAGGGGTTGGGGAGGACCAGGGTCTGTCGTCCAGTCAGCTCCCCACCGCAGCCAGCAGCCAGCCAGCTCTAAGTCAGCATGGTTGTGTCCTCACTGAGGCGGTAATGGAAACGCAAAGAGAGACCCTCCAGGCCATCAGGGCAGTGGCAGAACAGCTCCAGGAGACCAATGCTGTCCTCAGGGAAATTTCATCCACCCTGACAGAAATGGTAAAAAAAAATAGTTGAACATGTGCAGTCTATGGTCTTGTCATTTTTTTTTTTAATTAATTGTACAGAGTACACACTTACCTAATGTAAGTCAAATCTGCACGCCAGAGCAAGGCGCGCTTGTACGGCCGCAGGCTGTTCTGGTTGGGGCAGCAATGGGTCCTCGGGTGTGTCTGGTCTCACTTCATTTATGGGGTAAGGGATGCCATTTTTTATTGCCATGTTATGCAGCACGGCACATGCCCTCACTATGCTACATACCTTTGGGGGAGAGTACAACAGGCATCCCCTGCTCCCATCTAGGCAGCGCCATCTCCCCTTTAGTAACCCAATTGTGCGCTCCACCACTGAACGTGCGCGTCTATGGATTACTTTGAAATTCTGCTGCAGCCCACCTGGGGGGGTTTCAGAAGGGAGTCAGCAGCCAAGTGCGCAGCGGATAGCCATTGTCACCTGTGTGTTCAAAGTTTGATTAGGCTTACTTGGCTAAATCATGAGGAAAATCGGTTTAAATTAATATGTTAATGTATTTACCAAGAAGCCAGCCATCACGCACTTCTCCATGCAACAACTTTCGCCCCACACTGCTTTGTGAAAGAATGAAAGAATCATGGTTGGATCCAGGCCATCGTGCAATGACATTTGTAAATGACATAGTGGAGTCGCAAATAACTTGGACATTGATTTCGAGTTACAAAAACAACTTCATCCTCACTTGGTGCCCGTATTGCAATGTGAGTGCAGTCGATTGTGCCGATTACATTAGGAAAACCAGACATCGCTGCAAATTGCATTTTGATATTGGCTTGTTCCTCTGCAGTGTAAGGAAACTTTACATACCTTGGAGTCATCCGGGTGATCCCTTCCCATACTATGGGCATGATACGGCTCAGAGAGGATTGTGATATTCCCAAACTGTCCGCAAGCTCTCTTTGGAATGTCCTGGTGGCGAGAAAACCCAAGGTGGTTAGAACTTGGAGATGAACCGGTACTGCATGGGTTCTCCGCGTTTCTCTGAGGAGAAGAGGCTCCAGTTCCTCACAGAGGCTGAGGAGAATGGCCCTTGGCAATCTAAAACGATTTATTAGCCATGCATCATCATTGGCAAAGAAGTCTGCCTCGTCCCTGAGCACACGTTCATGCCCGATTAGGTTATTTTCTATATCCTCTAAAAGCGCTAGCACAGCCATACTGATTGTGAATGGTTTAGGCTTATACGTTGTAAATGAGCCTGTTATATAGGAGTACTCATTAGAAATGTTTGATTACACATGGTGATCTGTGATGTTTTATTTTTTTGACTACAATGCCCAATAACAATGTTAATATAATAATGCCAAATTGACAGTCACATAATGTCCGACATTGTTCACATTGTTGCGGTTAAACCAGTATTTCACATGGACCAATGCATGCGCAATAACACTCATCAATGATTGACACAGGACCCATTTACTTGCATCACCGTTTGTTCCTCTTGGTGTCGTCAATCTGCAAATTACAGATTTTATGTGTACGCCACCTCAAGACTATCCGCAGAGGTACGCATGTTTTCCTGGGAAGTACCTTTTCATGAATACCATTTTATGTGTAGAAAAGAGCTCAGCACGATTTTAGTGCGTACGCACCATTGCATTCCAAGTTGTGAGGAAAAATGGGGAATGCAATGGGCAATCCAATTAAAAACACATACCCAGCATGCCCCAGACACAACAGGAAGACTAATAAGGGGGAAATAGCCAATCACCATGCAGATGGGACAAAACACAGTGGTACTACTTAGAACACTTACCCCACATTATAGGTGTATAATGTGTCTGCTTCTGCTCTATTTGTCTGAGGTTTTGTGGTTGTTACAACAACATAACCTCTGCAAATTTTTGATTCTTATAAAGCAGCTGGGAATTTGGGTAGATTGATATACATGCTTTCTAGCAGAACTTAAGCAGGTTTTATTTAAACTCTTTGTTGATATAAAATAAAAATAAAAAAATAAACTCCTCACTGTTGATACTGGATTGTGTCCTGAATTGGCTTCTCTCCCTCTCCCATTTCTTTCTCACTCTTCAGGTAAGTGGGCACTTCTGAGATGTTAGGTAAAACATCACTTGAAGTGCCTCCTTATCCAAGGCCAGTGGGAAGGGGAATAAATTGGATGAACTATTTTCTACAGAGCAACTCTAAACTCTAATTAATGAGCACACTACTTGTCAGATTTGTCCTTTGTTGATGAAGTGTGGATCTTCAGATAGATTACACAAATTAAAACCATGGGAGAAAGAAATTACACATTGGCTAATAAACTGCAGTGCAGAAATACACCTCAAGTGCTCCACTGCTGGTACTAGTTCTGACTCATACCATTAGATACATACATTAAAATTATCTCAGAGAAAAAAAAGACATTCTCCAAAGTGTAGAAGAACAGAAGAAGACACTTGTTAAAACAGAAAAAATAAAGGCACTAAATGAGTAAATGCCTAATTTTGTTGGGGTAAAACCTCATGTTGGGTCCTCTGGATGCATTCTTGAGGTTTTAACATCAAATGCTCAATACTCTCGAGGGATATAACGATACCAAAAAGTCATGATACGATAATACCACGATAAAAAGTCCATGATAGAATATTTATCGTGATATTAAAAAACAAAGAAAAATTATGACTTGAAAAAAATGTCCTTTATTAAATGATAAATCAGCATTTTTTATTCGTATAAAATTGGTTTTTCCTTTTAACTTAAAGTGCTTCTGCTTTCCTTCTTTAATAAAATAAAAGTAGCCAGTCATGACCTAAGCATGTGCAAAAATTGGCATGAATTATCTTTGGCAATGAATGATTGAGCTATGTATGTACAATTCAGTGGCGGCTTCTGCCAAATCTCTCAGGGGGGCGCAATTGTTGCGATGATGGTTAAGGTGACCCATTCAATGGATAAATTAACAGCTAGCTAACTAGACATTGTCACATTGCATTGTGCAAATTAGTCAGCTAGCTAACTTGACACTGTCAGATTGCAAACAATGCGTTAGCTACTTCGCAGCCTGCTAGCCACATTTTCCACTCATACGAGCTCTGCGAAAATCCCCGGTTATATGATTTCCCCCCCTTTGTAGCTACTTGCTTGATTATTAAAATTGGTCTTATTAAATTTGGTCTGGGTGGTCCTAATTCTTTAGTTGCCAATTTATCATGATTACTACGATGACTGAATGGTATTTCTCTTAATGACACGATCGAGTTGAGGTAACATTAGCCATGTTGACCTTGAATGTGACAAGATCGCGGGTTGCCCCAGCAATTGCTACACCAGGTTACGTATGATGAAAGCATGTTAGTGCAAGCCCACCTGGAACCAATACAGATTGCATTGCTGTGCCTGCAGTTCGAAAAATATTGCCTTAACATGAGAGTCAGAGTGATCTGGGCGATTTTCAACCAGACTGAAATTGCCCGAAAGGGGCGGTACTCCACGGAACACGACTTGACGCTGATTGGACTATGATATTCAGAGGCAGGACAAACTGTCTAGAACAGTCACAGCTAGCGTAACACTGTGGTAGAATGTGATAGAAAAATTCCCTCCCTTTCCCCCTTTGTTGGTGCGTCGCCCGACCACCCCAAGGAACAAACCGCCCCTGGTACAATTGCAAAACAAAAACAATACAATTTTCAACAAGGAGAGATAGTAGAACGTAGCTATACTAGCGAAATAACCATGTATTATCCTGGTAGATTTCGTCACAGTCCCACAATGGTATTGAGACATTTTTTTATCGCGATATCGCGAAATTCAATACATCGTTACATCCCTACACTCAAGTAATGTCTAACTACTCATTTGTCAAACGCAGCTCAAAACTTGACATCAGCTTTTACTCAGAATGAAAACCGTTAATTATTTACGGGCTCGACTGTAGAGCTGGTGAAGCATAGCAAAAGATAATGAGAGCAGGCAGATGTTGAGCGGATGGGTCTCAGGGCAGTCTGTAAACACTCTCACCTCTCACTCATTTCTCAGCACAGCTGGATTTGAAGACATCAGCTTTCGCAGCCACTATTAACAAGTTTGCAGTTCTGCCAGCTCTTGTTTACTTGCTTGAGTTTGACATGGCCTGCTTGCAACTTTTTTTCTTCAGTTTTCTGCAGCAGTTTGGAATCATGCATTGATAATTTTTGTATCATGCCCTCGCTGGGAGCCGGCTTGTATAAATCTAACTGGAACGACAGATGAACAAAATTTCAGATGATTTTGTAATACACATTTTAGTGAAAGTGTTAAAAAATATTAAAGAATCATGCAAATTCCCTTGTTTAACTTTTCAGTATCTGAAATGCTTAATCTAGCAATCCAGCAAAAGAATAGAATCCCTATCTCGTAGCTATTGTTCTGGAAGTGCATTGTTTTGATTTTGGAAATGTGGATTGCATAAACTTCTATCTACCTGTAATGCATTTTATAAGAATGAAAGAGAGGAAAAAACTAATACAATGCAGTATTATAATACATTTTTAGTTTAATGGATTTTTTTTTAATTAGATGATCTGATACTATCTGGGAAATAATTTATCAACTACTGCTATTGAAATACTATTCATAGTGCTACACGGGCACAGCACAAAAATGTATGAACTGTAGCTGTATGAACACACACTTGTCAACTTCATAAGTGAAAACCAGATCTTATTCATTGATTAATTTGTCTTTAGGGGTTAGCAGGATAAAATCTATAGTACCAGAGCACATTTTTCAGCTAATATCACTTAATAATAATTTATTATTAAAAATATATTCATGAACATAAAGCAATGAATATTGATTAAAAAAAACACAAGTGATTACTTGGTGTCATAGTCACCACTGGCATGTGAAATTTCATATAGGGAATGTTTATTTGTCATTGAAATGCATAATACTTTTTATCAACTTGGTACCTACCTAGTAATTTGCTGCTGCTACTGATGTGCATTGATATGCAAGCGCAGTGGTGAGATGCACATCATAAAAATCAATTTTGAAGTATCTAAGAAACAGACTTTTACATGCCAGAAGAAAATAAGATATTTGACACGAGCAGCAGGGTCAAATAAAATGGACGTGGTGGCAAAATCACAAAATCGGAAAATAAAACCTCATTAGAAAACAGCCTCAAGCAGAGCACCCATAAAAAAGTGACAAACAATCATGTCAAAAGAAGAAGATCACATAGGTCAAGTCGTAAGTGTTTATGGGCCATGTATGACAGCTGGAGAGAGAAATTGTTGTTTAAAGAGGATTCAGAATTATACGCAGTACACATTACTACAAGTAAGCCAGTGCTCAGTACAGGTAGCACATTGGTTACCAGTACACCATATTGGTAAAGCACTTTTGTCAGGCAGCCACTAGGAGACAAGCACACCTAGACATCCAGGTAACAAGATATTGTCCAGGTGTAAATACCTTCAGCTTGCTGTCTGTTCCCAAGAGAGAAGTGAGACACAGGGAGTCATTAATGGAAGTTAGCACAAAAGAGAAGGAGTGAGCAAGCAAGTGGCAGACAGACAGACAGGTGGTCACAAAACCAGTGAGATATGCATATTTCCTCCACAGAACTGTTATTTAGTGGATTATTATTTTCTCTCCAGTATTTCAGTTTCTTGATTTATGCAGGGAAGCTGTGAGTGCAAACCACATGGGATTTTATTCCTATTTATTTTTTACATTAAAAAGGTTGGTTGAATGTAGTCATTTTTTACATTTTTTCTGCACCATTGAGTTTCTGAGATGAACTGTTTACAGTGAAGGTGATTGGAAAAGGTAAGAAAGATCAATATAAGCAAAGGAAGATAAAGATCTATAAAGTCCACGTGCTGATGGGTTGGAAAGGTCAATAGGGAAGGGAACGGATATTGATTTGAGGTTATTTGGTAAATCTGGCCTCAGGGATCTTGCACTCAAAGGCTATCACAGCTGAACAGGACTGGAGACAATAAAAGACGTTAGTGACTGGTGTGAAGTGAAACATTTCGTCATGAAAAAAAAGTTGTGCTCCAGAATGAAAAGGAAAACAGCATTATTTCTGCCTTAAGCCTTGAAAATGACGACACAGAAACAGAAACATTTTTTCTGGTTGTTTATTTTTCCTTCTTTTTTCCTTCAATGTGTGAACAACATCCTTGAGTCTTTACAAGAAGACAAAGGCACCAGAAATAGAGACGAAGAGACAGGATTCATGTATGCCACTGCAAATGATTTCTGTTTGAAAGAGTGGGATAGTGAAAATATTTTTCTTTCTTATTTATGTCTAACCAAAATATCTGTGCAGTTTTTTGTTTTTTTTTAAAAATGCAATTAGCAGGTAAGCAACACAAGCATAAAAGGTTCTTTTGATTCTTTTTTCTTTTTTCTAAATGAGATACTCTTGTGTAGGAATGACAAAGGTACCCACAAATTAATGACACAAAACTTTGTATTGTCATAAATATATTTGGTTTTCATCAGCAGTGCACATTTATCACATGATGTAGGGGCCTTTAGAGCACATAGATGTACAGGTGAGGGCAACCCACGAAGATATTTTATTAGTAGGCATGCAACGGTAGGTGTCCAACGGTATCTGTGGGGGGAAAAAGGCATTAATAGAGAGATTCCAGAAGAAGAATGTCCATGGTTTGAAGGATTTTTTTTTTTCTTCCATCATATTCTTTGGGGTAGGTACTTTGATGTAACTACAAAAATATACATCTGAATCTCTGATGTCAGAAACTCAGGCATGTGAAAACCATCTGACAGTGGGTATGTCTTGAGATCCTTCTCCTCATAGCACAAAATAGAACATTTTTTTACCTGCTGATGGTGAGAAATCTTGTGTGTTTCAGATCATTTTTAAACCGTTCTGCTACATCTTGTCTTTTCAGCAATTCCACTCTATAGTTACAACCTGGAAATCAAGCAGAACCTAGAAAAAATATGCCATATCATGGACTTTACATAAATTTCTCAATGTACTATGTATTGTAAGCTGACTTTAATATTTCACACACAAAAAGAATGAATTACTCTTTTAACCTTTATCAGTGCCTGCTGAAATGGAACACTAACACTGTAATACATTTCTTGGGATTAGTTCAAAGTCATTGATGACAGGTGAAGTTTAGTACCATGTTTTAATTATTTCTATGTCAGAAACCATTATGCATATCTTTGCACACATTCCAGTCATGCAGGTAGATATTTTACTGAAGCTACTGCTAACCTTGCTCCAGTGTACAGCCACAACATTAAACCTGAGATTTGAAAATGTGTATTTTAGGTCTAAAGTTCATTTCACTAATTGATATTTATTGATGTTCCTGTTGAAGTTTCCTATTTCTAACATCTCTCTGCACTATACATTATCTGATAAGTCATATTGATATCTTGCACCATAAAAACGACCACATGATGCCTTTTTGTGCAAACACAGATTAACTTTGAAGCAGAATTATTCTGTCTGAAGACAGGCCTAAGGTGAACATCTTTACCCTTACAAATGCCTCTGTTATGATGGTCTACTTTCTGCCCTCATAACATTATTAAGGGCATGATTAGTCACCCAACATGCCATTGTCTCAGCGGCAGCCTCTATGTCATCCTTACATTAGCACAGTGTGACCGTATGAGCAGGGAATTATGATGCAGAGAATGAGGACAGAATGATCACCCTACCGATATGTCACCCTACAGCTCCAGAAACACACCATATATCTCAGCATCAAAGTGTAATTATTCCTCAGACCTTCAGGAACAGATTGAAAATGTATTGAAAGTGACTTGGAAAACCTTTTAACCTGACATGACTGCAAGACGAATCAAAACAGGGGCAATGCAGAAAGAAATAAATACATTTTTAAAGTGCATTGCATTACCAAATGATTTACTATGCATGATTTACCTCTGCACCTCTCTCTGCTGGTCCAACACAGTTGTCCTGCCACCTCAATCTGATGTCAACTGCAATGCAATCCCTATTGATTTTCACATCACCAAGGTGACTGATTCCAGATAGCCAAAAGCAATCCTGTCCTGTTGTTTAATTGGCTTTTATTCTGGGGTCAGCCCATTTTAGTACTGTATGTCCATACCAATTTAACTTATTTTCAGAACCTTCTGTCTTTATAAGCCTTGCAATAGCAGCTGAGTTGCTGTGCTATTCCACTGAACTTATAATCACTTTTAAGAGTTGTCTGAAAGCTGTTGCAGATCAGTTCCTGTCAGTGGATATATTAACCCACTGAATTTGACTGTAACTGATTGCTTTATTTTATACAAGCACTGCATAAACTGCACAAAAAAAACATTGTATTGCACTTACCGTCATTGCCATTTTTCTCAGTTTACACACTGCGACTGCACGTATTCACACTACAATCAGAAAGTGCTTGCCTGCAACAGTGAATGAAGGGAAGCACCTCACAGAAGGGAGCTAAAATGCATTGTGTAGATCCTTGCTTATTTTATGGCTAAACAACAATTTTCAATTAGCCTTATTTTATCCCATTTCCTATTTTGATTTATTCTTTGTCAATGGCAGCTGAATTGCAGGTATGGGTCGCTGATACTTGGCAACTGAGTGGTTGTTTGGTGACAGCAGAGGGTAGGAGACAAGTTTAGGTGAAAGAGGATTTTGCCCATCACCGTGCCTTCACTCCCTTGGAACCAGACCCAACACAATAACAAGTCCCAGGGAGCATACTGTATGTGCACAAAGCCTCGGCTCTAAGTTGATTTAAAGGTAATTCCTCCCAGTGTGATGGGAAAGCCCTCTCCTCTTGCATAATTAAATAAAACTCATCCTGCAGAAGCAATTATGTTCTTCCTCAGGGGAAAAGACCTTTCACTTTATTTGACCTTCGGTGATGGGGAAATACATATTTAAATTTGCTCTGGAGATATTTAATTGCACCGAGCTGGCAGAAGTACACACATTGCTTATTTGCGATGGATGTACTCAGTATAATCCTATAATTTTTGCTTGAGGCATCTCGCCCACCTCTGGCATGTTTGGCTTTTAGTCAAACAGAATCTGTATTGCTTTGCTGCATCTGGACATAGCAGAATTAAGCAGCTTTATGTATTTATTTATTTTTATTAATGTAACAAATGTAGTTTGGTTCCTCTGCACAGTTACTACTAAATACAATAAACCATACCACATTTGGTATATAATGCTGCTGTATTCATAACTACAGTTATAGTTTTACCCCTAATAACCTTATAACTATGGTCCCTTGTGTCATGAAACCGTCACCCTAGTCCAACATATGGTGCTATTATATACACATATATAATAGTAGCTCCCTAGAAACAAGTTGGATAAACTGAAACAATATAATTTTTAAAATGTTAAAAGAGGAACATCTTAATTTGTATTTTGAAACCATAAATCTTCCCTGTTTGAAGCCTCATTGTGGCTAGATACCATGACCTTGTAGGGACACCTCACTGGTGCTTCTTGGTGAGGGTGAACTGGCTGACCTGCCATAAATGGTTGTGTCATTCAGCTATGACAGCTGTCGAAGCTTTTCCCCTGCTGTTAGCTCCCCTGGGCCCAGCTTTAATAATCACTGCCACAACTTCACAGCTTGGCAAAGAAAAGCAGCCTTAATTTCTAGCATTCCAGATGTTTCCTGGTGACAGATGTCTTCAAGTAATGTCCCGCCTGTCCTTGGATGACACAGCTTAACACGTCTTAACTGCTTCAAGGTCTTTGGCTGTCAGTATTATTTGATGGAGAACATGTAAGCGGGATTCTCACTTCTCGTTTCCTGTGTAGCAATACTAGATTATGTGAATGGAGTAATTCTTCATTAAACATATAGAATTACTGAAGAGCATTGTATAGCATTGAACTCATGACATTATGTTCATTATTATGTTATTTAAGATATATCCTTATGTTTAGATGAAAAAAATGTGATGAATGACCAACACAAGACTTGACACTATTTCATGGGCAGTCATTCATCAGGATGAACACTGAATACACTTCATAAATAAAAAATGCTTTTTAATAATAGGCAATGGCCTTTTTATTAGCAAGCTCTCCACTTCCCCTTCAACTTAGAAATTTAGGAAAATGAATCAACTACACTTAACTTTGGAAAAAACTCCGCAACTCAGTTTCCCTGTATATTTCCTGTGTATTGTCCCTGGATTGTATTCATTTTACTGCTAACTGCACCACTTTACTTTATAGCAGACCAGAATTTACCTTGTACCCTGTGAGTCCCTATAACCTAGCTCATGTCTGATAAATTGTCAAAGTCCCTAAAGGTACAATGAAACATCTTTTAAAAGCATGTAACTTAAAAGGTCAATAGTGACCTGCCCTTTGGGTCTATTAAATACATGCGATGTCCATTAATTGATTATCGCACAGCTAAATTGTTTCTCCAAACTGATCAGTGTGCAGCTCCACTGCTCTAAAATACGCAGATAATCTCCTTGCTCTCCACTCCTAGGTCCCATCATCTTCTGCTGCCTTTAATCAAAAAATTTCAAGTCTGATACTTTCAGGAAATCATGAAAAGTACAGCATGGAAGGTTACGTAGAGCACCTTACATATAACATATTAAGATCACTTGCTCTGTGATTTGCTATTTTGTGACACGTTACAAAGACCTGTGCCAAACCAATCAAGGTACTGCTTTGTGCTATGTGACCCACTTCTGATCTTGGGATCTACTGGGTTGATTGAGCTATTAAATCTCTAATGACCTAGTTTGAGTTGTTAATTGAATAATGATCTGTATTTGATCTTTGGCAAGTATCAGTTCTAAGGCATTTATTAAAGAAATGTAGTGTTGGAGGCATGTTTATGGTATGAAGACATAAAAATGAGAGCTATATCTACCACTTGTCTTATTAGTCTTATTAAAAATAATGATGCAGATGTGTTAATTTCAATGTGTGATCCTCAGGGGAATCCCTTCACGTGGACAAATATTGACTTTTTCAACCTTAGCATTTTGAAAACTAAACACTATCTGAAGCACAGAACTGCATCTTTGTGTGCAAACTGGGATTTTGCATCACAGTGAGATTCTTTCTTCATATCTTTGTCTCTAAAGTGGCCACAACCCTCATCATTAGGAAGCGCAAATTCAATATAGTCACTCCCACTGCATCCATCTAGTTATCACACACTGAAGTAATTTTATCAGAGAGCGATCATACTGTTGTGCTCTGTCATATACTACTTTAAAATGCTTGTGCATGTTTATAGGATGTTATAGTGTGCACATATTTTATCACTGCACAGCAACATGCACAGTCTCCTTGTTGTTTGATTAGGAGGGGTCCATATGCGGGATAATTTATATGCTTAACAGTGATTTTTACCTCTACTTATATATCTTCATTAGATCACATGTAAAAAAAAAACTATGTATATAGCAAATTAACAAAATAAATAAATACTCCAGCCTAATTAAATGACTTGAATCCACCATAGAATGTAGTCAGAAAAACAGTACCAGTGATGGGATACGGTGCTGTCACATAGATCTGAAGTTCAGTTTTGCAGGCTCTTTACTAGGCATATGCATACTAAATTACAGTTTGTGCAGAATCTAAACTGTCTAATGTGTGTCCACATAGGTTGCCCCATCAACAGAATACATGGCCATTCCTGTGATCAATCTTTGTAATTAAGCCAGCACAGATCTGTAATTGATTTGATGTGGAATAGATATCCAGCAATTACAATGTAATTACCACACATTCTGTTGGACAATTAGTGTTATGGGACACTAGTTTAACTTGTAAATAATTATGCCTGCTATCTCATTACCCTAACTCTGCCTCTTACTTTATGCCCCACCCCTAAGTCTTACCCAATGCATTAACCTACCAAATCATAAGAAAAGTGTTGAAAAACAGAGAATCCTCAGGGTTTCATTAAGAGGGAAGAGCCTGGTAAGGCTACATGACCTTTGGAATGCTGTAGATTAAATCTAAGTGCCTGATCCTTCATTACTGTCCTCTGTTAACAGCCTGCAGCATTACCAGTCCTAGCAATTCTCTACACACAGCAATAAGGTCTGATTGACTCTGCATTCCATACAGAAAAAATTACATATCTGAAATAATGGCCCATGTCACACATGAGAAAATTTACAAACAAGGTTTATCACTTGCAGGAAACCCTAAATGAACCCTTGACTGCTTTGTGCAACACCCAGTGCTATCTTTTGTAAATGCACTTGCAACTCTGTTGAAGCTCATCAATGGCATCACTATTTTCCCATACAGCATGCAGCAATGTGTGACATAATTCACTTCCACCTAAATCATACTGGCAGCCCCTCACAATTATGTACAGATATCAAGAATGAAGCTACTCTGCTCACAAAGCAGATTTAGAATATCACTATACTATTTGAAAAAGAAGTGAAAAAGGAGACCAGTCAGGTACAAATTTAAAACTTCCAAATTATTTTTGGAATACAAGCATCAAGAATGGTTCCTCCACCCTTGTGTAACAGAGTTGTTTTTTTTTTTTTAAATTAAGTGATATATGAACATATATGAACATTTTCTTTGATTAATTTCAGACTTTTTCATGGCTTATTCCCGTATATTCAGAACTGTCTCTGATTTTCAGCTGCTCCAAGAGGAACTTTGTCCAACAAGTTTAAAGTTATTGCTAAATGCGTAGTATTCACTGAACAGCAAATCTCATTTCCCTGGGAAATACCATTTGTCTGGTTGAATGACTAGGCATATCTTCTTCACCTTTGAATATAATATCTGTCATCTATTTTGTTAGCATGAAATGTCACATGTAAGCCAGTTATGTTGAAGTAACAAAAATCAAATAATGTAATAGGTGAGAAATATAACACTGAGAACAACATCACCTAATGCAAGACCCAGCTCTACTTCTACTCACTCCTAGAGTGAAAACTTGATAAAACCCACAGGAATGGTGAACCACATCCTGTCAATGTCTTTTTATATGGTTTTTTAAATGTTATGTATTCCTCAACTCAAAACCACTTAAGACATTATATTCTGGAGGCATGCTTTTAAAATACCATTCAGTAGAATAGCACAGATTAGCAAACAACAAAAAATAAATTCATGTTTATCAGAAATGAATGTCACAGCGAAGGTAAACACAATGAACAGTGAATATTATATTGATTTTATCATTTTTTTGCCTTTTTTATTTTAGCTTGAGATCAGCATGCCGAGTTATGCAACAACAGATGCCTTTTGAATACGCCACATCTCTTGATTGAATTTGCTGTGCTACTTCTAGAAGTTTGAAACAGCCATGGTAATGCATTATCCCAATAAATGAAGCAGCCTATAGCAGTTCAGATTTGCCTCTCAGACTTCAAAGGCAGTTGACAAAATGATGTATTGTTACTGCTTGTCTGAAGATGTGTTGTTTGTTTTATTGTTTTATATGCCAATTAAATTAATTGACTTTAATTTGTCCATGTTGAGTGTGATTATGTGTGATTATGCAATCTGATCAGTGCACCTTTAACAAGTTTGTACAAGAGTAAGGAAATCGCTCTCTCAACCAGTAAGGATGAGACAAACAGCAGCTTGGATTGGTTTGCCATTTAGCTGCACCTGTGAGGCACACATAATCAGACAGACACTGTAGTTTGCAAGCTTGCTGCATCCAGTAAGGTAAATGTCATACAAATTAGATGCAAGGCCAGCAAAATTTGTACGTTTACAAGTGGTACACTATCTGTTTTTAGATGCATTTTTGTGATAGGATATTACATTTGAAAACTTTAAAACATCTGTACAATTTCACTGCTGATGTCAAACTTGATGTACTTTTACCTTGTACCAAAATAACACAAGCAAATGTGGTACAGCCACTTTATTTACAGAAGCCTACAGAAGGACTCATCTGTGCTATCCAGATTCGTCAGATCTAGATTCATCTTTGTTATCTGAATCACTTTTGGTATTTTTAGTCTATATGCCACAGAGTTGGACATATATACATATACATTTTATCTTTTAAGAGCACGCTTGTGTTAAAAAATACATTTCTAGTGTCACGTGTCATTATGGTTGATTGACAATTGTCAAAATGACTTTGCTTATGACCATTTTTTACATTTCACAACATATTTTGTAGCACTTATGATATGGTCATAAAGTCATAAGAAACAGATCATCAAATAAAGTGTTACCTTGAAGTGTCAGATTCTCTCTCTCTCTCTGTACTTGGAGTTTCCAAATATTGTATGCATTGGTAAAAGTATTTTATTATTTTATGAATATATCTTCATAGATATACACAGAAAATATGATATTGCTATATGAATATCAAAAAAGTATTTAAATAATTCAACATATTTCAAATATTAGTTACACTGTATTAGTAATAATAATTTATATATGTGAGCCATGGAATAATCTGATATGCTGACCTTTTGGGGAGTAGTGAAAGAGTCACACAGATGTTTAAAACTAGGCCCTAAAACCATTCTACTGACCTTCTTTCACTACGTGCCTCTGAGTGCTGCTAAAAAACCATAACTATACTTTTTATGAGCTCTAATTACCCTTCCTAAAACATATAACTTCTCTTTCGGCATTAATATTTCAGTATAAAGAATGACTTCAAGACTACTTTTTAATCCTGCAGTTTTATTAGACTGAACTGAAATAAACCCTCTGTACATGTATCTGTTCTGAATTAAATATGAATCTCGCTCACTAAATTATATCTTGGGACTAAATTTTGACACCCTTTATAAGTAATGAGAAAATGTGTAGAGAACAGTAGTTTGATTTATATAGACTGAAAATGGACTGAGAAACTGAAAATGAATTCAAATGTAACCCATTTATACAGAGCAATGATAGGGAATTAGTTTGGCTGCCAGGTCCATGAAAATACAGGAAGCTGAAAGAACAAAAAAAAAAAAAAACATGGAAGTAATCATCTTGGTGGTTTCCCAAATAATTCCATGGCATGCTTTATTCTTTAACCTTGAGCCAAATTCCTCACTGATAACAGATTTTTTTTTTTTTTTTTGCATAAATCGAGATAGATAATGTTGAGTCAGTTACTCATGTTGATTAAATTCTATCACATAGCTAAATATGAATCAGTTATAAGTCCAGCAAGGCACTTTTGGCCTACTTTCTTACCATAATGTTGACTGTTATCACAAGTTGACACTACCACATGTTTGGTGTCCGTGGAAATAAAAAAAAATGATAAAAACATACAAAACAACAAAATGTACTGCATTTGCACATAATGTAAATGTGTGTGGTATTTTCACAAAATATTGCAGTTATGCTTCATCCTGACTGACAGAAGCAGATCAATCTGTAGGGCTCTTGGCACAGCTTTGGGGTTAATTCTGACAGCAGGCCCCTGAGGAAAACATTCAGGTAAATGGACTGTTATTGATTTAATCATGAAAAATGACAGACTGAGGGTATTCTAGTGACAACGCCTTTGGGGGATTCTTTGGGGACTCTACTGTGCCTGGAGGCATGTGTGCCCTCTCCTGGGTCTTTACATACTCCTGGTGGATTGGAGACCTGACCATCCAGCCTCTGCATAATTCAGCTCCAGAAAAGAGTGAGGGCACACAGAGAATTTAAACATTGTGCCTGTCTCAGGTGCTGAATTTGATGGCTTCAGTTATCATTACAAATTTTGAATGGTAAAAAAAAAAAATATGATGAACACAGAACTTTCCAGTTAGATGCTGAATGTTCTCATTGTAACAGCAGTGCTCTCCAAGTCAAATTCTGACAGAGAATGGAAACTTTTTTTTTTAATTGTTCATACTAATGAACGTCATTCTGTCTTGGATTTTGTCTCGAGTTGCAAGGAAAAAAATCGAATCTGTTCTACATTGTTATTTTGCTACCCTCCAGTACGAAATCAGGCATAAGTTAATGTTGAGAAAATTACAAATTATGAAACCATATTAATTTTTGCTCTCTCTGCATAAATGTGTGGCATAGGGACTTCATTTTAATATCCTGTATTATGTTTGTAAAAGATCCATCTTTGTGTAGATTAGTTATATGAGTGCAATGCTATTTTAACAAGCCAAGCTGCTGTCATATTTTATTAATAAGCAAGGAGACTAAGCTGACTCAAATTGTAAACATGTTGTTCAGAACTGTTAAGTGCATTGTTTTTTTTTTTCTTATCTGTTAGGAGATGAGCATATTTAATAAACTTTTTAGAATATAGCTAAGTAGATTCATACAAACCAGTTAACGCACTAAAAATCTGCTAGCTGTTGCTATCAGGGTACTCAGCTTATATGAAGACTCGCTGCAAAAAGGTAGCAGTTGCATACATGACATATTTAATGAGTCAAATGAGTCAAATTTTTGTAGCACCTTCCAACACTGTGCAGCAGCTACACATGATGTAAGAAATTACTTGACTTGATTTGAGGAGCAGAGGACTAAGAAGGCAGGTCCTCCAGAAGTGAGGAGTTTGGTTCTAGGTGGCATGAGAAAGCATAGGGGTTGAAGAACTGACAAATGTAGGCAGGAGCTGGACCAGTGATGGTCTTGTGGATGAGAAGCAATATTTTTTGACCCACCCTGAATTTTATAGGCAGCCAGTGCAATTTAAAAAGGACTGGGGATTGTGCTGGAATGTCTGTGTGAGTTAGAATCTCTTTTGCAGAGTTTCTGAAGGATAGCTTGTTAAGAGGTGGTGTGGGGTCACCAGTCAGGAGGGCACAGCAGTAATCCAAACCCGAGGTGACAAAAGCATGAAGAAGCTTTTCTACTAAGTAAAAAGTTAACGTCAGACTCCATGGATTTGTTAATGATTCCCGTTATGACTAGGGCTTTAGTGAGTGCGCAAGACTTGATAAGGGAAGCTGGGATGGGGTCCAAGAGACAGGTGGAAGGTTTCATTTTTCCAATTAGCCCAGACAGCCAGGACATGCCGGTGGTTTCAAATTGAGAAAACCTAGGAGCTGGTATGAGGAGGGATGAGTCAGTGTCTACACACATCAGGAGGAGAGGAGGACAGTAGTTGGTGATTTAAAGTTTCAATCATGTCCTGAAAAAAACTTTGTAAAATCATTGTACTGACCAGAGCTGGTGGCAGAGGAGTGATTATAAATCAGTTAAAGAAGTTGCTTTTTAATTACAAAAGAAGAGGGATTATCATTATTATTCTTAACAGCAATTTAAAAGTATGAGTCTCTAGCACAGGGTGTCTCAATGGGGATGATTGTGGCCTTCATGTGGGGCACTGAGGCAAAAGTTGTTGGAAAAGAGGCCTTTGAGCTAGAAGGGGGGTATCACATTCTGCATATCTAACACAAAATGCATTTATACGTATTGGAGGAAGAAAAAATGACAATAGTATTGATATTAAGAAAATCAATAATGTGGGTAGAGTGAAGGATAGGAGTCCAAACACTCAGCTCAATGAAAGCTTAAATCTCTATGCCTCTGATTTTGGCCTACAAGAGCTAAGATATTTACATTCACAAAGCTTTTCATTCAAAGCCAGTCGGCATAGCCTTATATCCTGTTTATCTGAGGATGAGTAAATAATGTCTGCAGTCTCGAGTGAGCTTTTGAAATTGTTAACTGCTTTATTGAATAGCATGGGTGCTGATTTCCTTTCAGGTCTCATAGTTATGGTTATGATTCTAAGCTGTGGAATAGATTGCCAGCAAGCTAGAAAGCTGATACTAAATGGCAAACAAGCTCTGGCTAGTTGGCTAGCTAACACAGCAAGTATACACAACTTAGTGATGGCTTCCTGGCTAGATTGCTTGTTGGCAGGCAAATATTTGTGTGAGTAACTATTGATGTTCCACCTGGTCTCATAACTAGATATCTTAGATTAATATCAGTCAGTTTATGCATCCAGTCAGAATTTGACTGAACACTTGTCAGGATGAATCCCACTAAATAATCTATGTTAAAACCATCCATTCCTCTAAAACAAAGCTGGCTATATAGCTAGGCAATCTAGCTTTGTTTCGTGCACATCATGCTAAAATGCTCTTGGAGCTACTGGACTTAAAATGTTCTATGATCAGTGCTGCGGCCACTGTCTGACCCTAACAGCTTCTCAAGGGCAGAATAAGTGAGCATGCCAGAAAATATGTAATTTGTCACAGTCCTAGTCCAATCCACAGTGGATGTTTCCTGTGCTGAGGTGAAGGAGGGATGTCATGTTCATTGTTCAATTAAACCTATGAATAATGTGATATTTTAAGAATTCACTTCCAGAATTGATAAACACACTGTTTTGAACAGTGAGCACACATATCAATATTTGAGCTTTGTGTCCATAAAAAACAAACAAGTAAACAGCAGAAAATAATTACTTAATTAGTGTGCACTGCATAAAACCTTTACTTTTCTTCTGTGGAAAGATTTGTCTTTGTTCAACAGCAGTGATCGGGGCCACATCCCAGTTTCAAAAATGTGAGACTTGGACATAAAGATTTTCTTCTGACAGCAATATGAAACTACAAGGTCAAGTCAGAGAAAATATTTTAGGAAAGAAATATCACTGTTTCTGCTTTTGATTTAATGTGGGCCAGATTGTTTAATGTAATTTTTGACTTCATTTTGATATGAGTAATTGCACTGGAAGTCCTATTTAAAATAACTTTTGTACAAATGAGCAACTTGGTGTGTTTGTGTGTGTTTGTCTGGAGAATAACTACATATTTTAATTCATCGATTAACACTGAATAACAAAACTATATACTCCATTTAAAAAGCTGTCACCAGATTTAAATCATCCAATTTTACAAGCCTGAAACACTTGCTTTTAGGAATTTAAAAATATAAATATTTAGGGTCGTTTAATATTGAATTATGAACTTTTGTGGATGTTGATTTCATATGAAATAGCTGCAAGCAAAGACATGACATAAATAGAATGTTTGCTTTAAGCAACTCTGAGGTGGTTGGATTGAAAAAAAAAAAATCACAGAATCATATTCTGTTGTACATTTTACAGGGAATGGGAACCAGAGGGTTGTGAGTGGGGGACAGTCAGAAGATTGCTACTAAGGCAGGGAGGGACAGGAAGAGGGCTCAAAGTATGGTCTGGATAAGCCAGTGAAGGGAGAAGAGAAGCAGAAATAAATGGTCAAAAATATTTGTTTATCTTCAGATGACTGTCTAATGTAACAATTCAGACACATCAGAGGAGATGGAGGTCATTTAGATGTAAGAGATTATATAAATACTTATAAATACTTTTAGAGTTTCTTTGAAATCGCAAATTGTGTATAGTTGAATTTTGTGCATTTTGAACATGATTGTTTTGTTTGCATCTGTTGAAAAACATTCCAAACTTATTTTACTGAAGAGTACAGATGATAACCACTTTAGATGTTTTTTTAGAAGCTGTTTGCTCCAGTAACTGGAAGACTAGCAAATTAGTCATGCATAATTGTTCAACACATTACTTGAACTGCAAAAGGAGAGCCTATGATGCTTTGTTACTGCTTATTTATAAATTAAACTAGTCAACAATGCCAAGGTGAAGTGCCAATATAATAGAGGCATATGAATAATCAAAGTAATGGCACCTTACTTGAAGCCCACAAAAACACTTATAAAATTCTATAATGAGTTCTTAAAATGTCTGTTCACAACATATGTTGGTTCAAGAACAGTGATCTCAGGGCCTTTGAGATTAACACAATTGTAAACCATGTCTATATTTCTTACACCGTTTCCCACCATCTAAATACCAACATTGGATCTATAAGAAGACACTTTATTTTGTTTATCACTTTTTTTAGACAAATAGAATGATCCAGAAGTAGTCATCACTGGCCTCACATAAACAATCTAATCTTTCAAAAAAATTGGATTCAATAAATTCAGATTATATTTAACAGCTTTCAAATACATACATTTTCCATATTGAGAAAGGTCCCTGCTCATTGTTCTCTAGCTGAGACAGAATGCAGTGAAATGGCATTCTTTTGAACATTTTTTTATTGTTATGACAAACAGTAGAAAAATACAGTTGTACAGATATGTCAGCCAACGGCATACTATTAGAAGAAGACTATTCCTCTTCTTATCAGAGAACTGCAAGTATGAAATTCAGTATCAAAGGCATATACATGAACTGATGCAATTATTTTCTACAGAGCTTCTTCTGTGAGTTCAAGATGTAATGCCTTATCCCAGTGATTTCTTAATGTGCAGCTTTGGTATTTATGATATACTGTTATGTGTAGTAGTACGTTATGTCACTTCCTTCATAGCTCTTTGTTACCATGCCATAATATTTGTTATGTATGGAATGCATTCCTAATGACATGATTTTCCTAATGACTTTCATTATGTATTGTGTGAATTATTATAAACAATTTTTAATATATATACCAATCCTTTCAGTGCTTAATGATGTATTATGAAGGTGTTAATGCATTAATGACAACCATTTCGTGCTTTAAAAACATACCTTTCAAATGATGTTACCTCAGCTATGTGAAACAGCACTGGATCGCCTTGCCACACACATTCTGATAGCTTCTGAATCAAGCACTTTCCTTTGCCAGGGCCCTCACATACCGCTTAGCTCTCCCTGCCAGTCTTGCTTAGGTACGACGTCTGGAATCTCCGCTCTCGGTAACTCCCTGGTTCATACTATCCACTGGCTTGTCTGGTCACCGCTTCCTCTCACTCCAGCTTGGCATACAAACAGCAGCTGCTCCCACACAACACATCACAAGCAAGACACACACAAATGCCACTGCTCCCTTTCTAGTGACTTTGTAGTAAGTGAGCTCTTTGCCTTGCTAGCTACACTCCTCTTTTTTTCCCCGAACTATGCTTCAATAAACCCCTGTTTACCCACTTAACCCACAGAGGCACAAGTGCACATTATTACCTTGCTAATAGCCTGGGCAAATATGGTCCTGCCCCCATTTACACTCACAGGCATGCTCCCAGCATATGACATACATACTGTATAACTACATGTTGTAGATTCATGAAACCAAGCAGATAGATTAGTCATATTATATGGAATACTATAAACATTTTTATGTAGATTGGATATCTGAAGACTCTTATTTAATGAGTATTAGTGCCTATCATTGGTCTCCATTGTTACAGTTTGCAGGTATACTTTGAATGATGTAATTCAAGGGAATGGAATAACCTGTAAAACAACAAGACCATAAATAAAATGCATGCTTCATTGACAACGTTCTATTGCATTATGTTACACATAATGAAGTGTGTGCAAACCATTTTCTCTTTAAGGTGCTGTTTTGGGGATATACTTGGAAATGCAATTCAGTTGTAAGATTTTTTGTTGGTATTATGTATTGTGTATCATATTATGTCATGTACAACTCTATTCTCCTTAGCCAAAATAGTCCAGACAGCAGTAAGAACCATCATTAAATGGGTTTGTTCTTATGCGACTAAAACTCTCATGTTATTATTGAAATTGAATTTTTTCCCTTGTCAGGTGTTTTACTGACCTTCTGCTGTACTTGATATTCCACTTCCTGGTGAGAGGCATGTTTCTTCCATATTAATTAAGACTTTGAAGTTTTGAAATTTTTGTGTAAAATAAATACCACCTGCATATAAATGTAAAGTCTCACACACACACACACACACACACACACACACACACTTTTTTGATCAAAGTGTCCCTAATTTCTGAGTGCTATTAAATTAACCATGAATAACAAAGCAGAGGGCAATTTACTGCTGTTGAATTCAACCAATCATTGGTAGACTGTTTACATTGCTTTGTAATTAATTACACCTATTTTAAGGTCCACCTCTAGAGGAATTATGTTCTGCATTGGGCTCTGAATACAGTGTATACAAACTGTACAAAGAGGTAGGTAGCATTGCAAATGAAGGTTATTTACCTGGCTCAAGGCCCCACATATAAAGCAACTGAGGTGCACAACTGATGATTCTAAAAACCTCATCTACCTCTAAAGAGGTAAGATTAGGTCTCCTTGTCAATACTGCAATCTCTATACCATGTATGTCAGCACTGTGAATAAAAAGCATATGGGTTTCCAGGAATTGTGAAAGGGAGCACAAACTTTCTGTGTCACTTGCAAATAAACTCTCCAGAGCATTTGTGAGATTGGCAGTTGGTGATTTTCCACCTTGAAGGAGATTGCTGTGCAGTAAATGCTTTTTTGGGGCTAACTGTACAGGTAGTGCTTTAGAATTCATTGTTGAACTGAGCAAAGTAGACCATTTATGCGTCAGATGTCCATAAAGCATTGCCCTGTACATAATATCAGGATAAGTCAAAGCTCCCCAAATTTCTCCTAATACTAAGGGCCATCCACGACTTGATTCATAGGTCACACAGAGACTATGATGTGTTTGTGGTTCACCTCTGGGACAAACTGGAGACCTGTGAAAATACATAGCAATGGTTTAGATTCTTTTGGTAAATGTCCCTTTAAAGCAAAAGCAGTTTTGCAGTTCTTACCCGTTTAAAGAAAAGGTATGGAATAAAATGGAGTGGAAAAGATCTGCCAATCTGTTTTTTTTCTCTGACTCTAAAGGGTGAGGAATTGATTTTGGTTTCTGGCAGGAAAAAGTAAAACCAGTCACACAGTGCATTTAAATTACACATCAGATCGTTGTGCATGACGAGTCGTTTCCTTTTATACTTTCTGTTATTTGTGCTCCTTTAGCTTTGCCTTGGCAATTGCTTGTTTAATAGAACAATGTGTATGTGAATTTTCATCATGGCTTCACCCCATCAGTCATTCCATCTAGCTGAATAACAAAATAGTCTATATTGGCTGTTGATATAAACTTGACACCTTAACCTGATTCACAGCTCAACAGGTATTGGTATTGGCAAATGTTATTCTCACAAATAACATTCTTTGTTTACTTATTAATGGACACATTTATTTTTTCATTATTAATGCAGATATTTGTTTGTAAAATATCAACAAAAGCACAGCTTTAGAGGAAGGTGAACTTGAGAAGCAATGCATGGTCTTTACTCAGTGGCTAACTGACAAGATTTGCTTTTTTCCAAAACTTGAAATGTTTATTATTATTCACCCCCTTTCAATCTAATAAGACATCCAGCCTCTCCGAGGTTAATTGCAAGTGCTCCAAAATCTTCCCGATGGTCGTCCAAAATTGAAATTTGTGAGAAACTGTGGCTTGTGTGTTCACTGCTGAATAATTCAGCACCACAGTTAGACTCCCATAGACAGACGTCTGCTGCGGCAGCAGAGCAGGGGTTGCAAGGGCTGGAATGTGCTTTTTAAAAATGGTTTTCTTTTTTTCTCATGTACAACTTTAAATTTTAAATTATTCAGCAGTATTTTTCTTTGGAATACAAATTTCATATATCTGTGCATGTGAGTGAGTGTGAATCAGAATTCAAATGATCAAACTTGTGTAGTTGTATATTAAAGAAATGTGGCTCGCATATCAAAAGCTCCTCATAAATAGGCTGATGTGAAATAAAAGAAAAAAACATTGGCTATATATTATCCAAATTCATCAACCATGGCTTTAAATATAAAACACTGTAAGAATCATGGCTGGAATCACAGACAGGCAAATGTGACATTACTAGGATTCAGTTTGTTTGCAGCAAATGTAACAGTGTTACCTCCTGTGGCAATGGACATTGAAGCTTTAGCTCCTGGCAGGTCTACTCAGGTTTCCTTACCACCACACTCCACAATGTTATTAATTAATGCATAAGAATATATACTGAAGGAATCCATGTTAAATATCTTGTTCAATAGTACAGCAGCAGCCTCTCACCCTTAAAGTTAAACACTCAGTTCCCTTATACAGGTACTGTACCATTCTGTACTATACAATCTTCACTTGTCTTTAGCAACTGGTTATTGCAATTACATAATTCATAGTCCTATAATTTTATGTGTTGTGTGATAATAAAAAACAAACTTTGAAAACTATATCTGTGCAAATGATCATGTAAATGATAAAACTGACATTTGTTACTCGCACAGTAAGTCAGAGCTGTTTCTTGTTTGTAATCCTTACTGGAGAACAACAGATGCTACAAACAGATTGCAGTTGGAGGAAACAGAAAATGGATGAATGCTGGTAAAGTAATCACCTTTGGCTTTCTTCCCCATGAATATCATCTGGAGAGAAGAGGATCGTTTCATGCCAGTAATTACACTGCTTCCAATTTGGAATGACTGAGTAGTGTGTGCCCGTCCGTCCATGCTCATGCCAGCTCTGGCTGGTTAGCCACCACCTGTGCTATTACAGCACATGCATGGCATTGCAAAGGGTAATCTTTTGTGCTCCATAACTGAGGGCCTGCCTGACCAGTACCCTCAAAGGACAAGCTGGGAATAACAGGCAGAATAACCTTGATGTGTTTGTGTGTTCCTTTATTTTTTCCCTTAACATTTGTCTCACAATGTGGGGCATCATTTATTAAGCAATGGTCATCTCATGCAAGACTGAGTAGAAAAGTTTTGGCTGTTTGAGATTCGAGAATTTGGCAGTGATGACCAGTATCAGCATGAGACCTGCATGCTTTGTTGTGGCAAGGGAATATAATTGCTATAGTTTCTCGGGGGAACAGAGAAGCTATGTTCTCGTTTCTGGTACTTACACAAAGGTATATTTTACCAATGTTTTGTGTTTAAGTGATTAGCTTGATGTGCTGCTGAGAATGGGTATGCTTGATGAGGTTCTTCGAGGGGTTTCCTCAAAAACATAACTATTTAGCTTTCATACTGATATCAAACTCTTGGATTGGCTAGAATAATGGTCCTAGAATAATGTAGAAACAGATGTTCTGTGTGATTAAATTTTTAGTGAGCTCTCTTTTACTCTGTGATAAAACATTACTTCATATAAAAACAATTACATGATAAGTTTTATTTCATAAATGGCTACCATACAAGCAATGTAGGCAAGCTTTCCCCTTGGTTGTTAAAGAAAGTATATTTTCATCACAAATATAATAGAATTAAAAATGCTGCCCACAACATGTATGACACATGTGTACCTCTTGAAACAATATTTCAGAATACTTGAGACCTCAAGCAAATTACTATTCCTTTTGCTCTTCAGAGATCAGAGCAGGTATTTCTATGAGGCTAGCCTAAGCTGGATTTGTTTCATTTAGTGTGATCTTCTTCAGGGAACTAGCTCTTTTTTTGCTTTCATTATGATTGATGATGCTCCATGTATTCTCACATGTATGAATATATCATGACATGACCATAAATACTATGATATCCTTCACTCTCTCATATGTAAACTTAGTTTTGTTGTCATGGTAAATTTACAATAAGGTTAAATGAATTAAGATCAACTAATGCAGTAGTTAACATGAGGTGATAATTTACAAATACATAAAAAGAACATTGACTAAACTTGGTAGTTTTTAATAATTAACAAATGCATTAACAAATGATTTGTAATTATGTCTGTTCATACAATAGTTATAGTAGTCATAGATATATACTATAACATCACCAACTGGTCAAGCGGTCTGTATCAATCTAGTGTAAAAGCAACCAGTATGGACTGTAGCAAGTTATACATTTCAGTAACACTTCACATAGCTGCTAACTCACATTCCACCATAAACAAGTGCACACCTGGTCAGCATTCTGGAAACATAACAGTGTCGATAAATCGAACACTTAAATTGTTTTTCTTAGAGGTGGTCATAACTGCCTGTGGTTAATTAATCTGTTATGACTTACTTGATAACCCTCACCTACTCGTCCATCTGAAGCAGGTGGTAAAGGAAGTGGTCCATTGACATAACTTATGTAAGCTTTGAGAGGTCCTGTGATGTCAAGGTGCTGACAAGTAGATATCAGTGGTGTTTGAGAGTGAACGACCCAAGAGTTAATATTCTATTTGTCAATGGTATTGTTTTGCCCAGTAATGTTCCATTTCTGTCAAATGTCATCACACCTTCACAATTAATATGTCATGAGAATTTATTAAGCATTAACTAATGTAACTTTGTTATTAGTTACCCTATAGTAAAGTGTACACTGTTCACTCCTTTGAGCTTGTTAAGCATTAACTAATTGTACTGTACACCATAAAAACTTCACATCATTTTGGTATTTGATGTTTCTTGGCAGCACACACATTGTTTTCAAGGCTTCACAATCTGAAAATAAATAGCTTTCATGAAACCAAACTCTAACTAGTATTTAGCTTTAACGCACACAGTCCTGGCTCTGCTACACTGGGAACTGTCACCTTAGGTCTTTCAAGGACCGTGTCTCTGGCGGTTTCCAAGGCAATGAGTCCACATAGTGACATAGAGGCACTCTTTCAGCAGTATCCTCATTCTGTTTCCTTGAAGTCTCCAAATGCTTGACTTGAAAGTTGACCATGCTCGCTCTAAATGCTGAGCATGACCTCCAGTAATGGGATCTTCAAATACTGAATCAAGAATAACCTCTAGACATGAACTTCATGGACACTCACAAAGCCTTGCCTGCCTTGAAGAGACCACTGATGGTGATTAGGCTGTTGGAGGAGGAAAATGTGAAACTGGATGACTTGTGAAGACAGGACTGCAGAGCATTAAACCTGTCATCTGTAATCCTTAAATGTAAGGCCACCGGAGTGAGTAGTCAACTCTGCTCTCTCTCCCCATACACATACATAACAGAGCAAGAGAGTTTAAATCTGTGGACTTGAAGCACCTTGTGGAGACAAACAGTGCTACTGTGTGGGCAATCCCAAACTGCTTTGATATTAAAATTCCTGTGAATTGGATGATGAGAATGACAACAAGAGTAACAACAATAATAAAATAATAATAACAATATTAACACTTATCTTAACATCCTCTTCATTGTGCTTACTACTTAAAGGTACTTTTTTTGCAAAAATAGAGAAATTGTTTATGAATAAGATACAGTGCAAAGTTTTTTCATCAAACACTTTCCCTTTTCATTAGAATTCATACATTTGTATCTGTGACTGGAACTATAGAAGTTTTTTAATAATTACATTGGTTGTAAGAGGTATGGGAATGACATTGTATCATTATAATCCTTGTACACAATCAGGAGAGTGCCACTTTCTATTTTTAATTGAGTCAGACTCACCAAATGTATTTATACCACCATACCAAGATATTTCAGAAAAGAAGTTGTTGTATTGGACACAGCCATTAGTTTTTTCATGGAAAAAGAAAATTATTCTCACTGTATAAAGAACATACAACACATCTAGTAGTCAGTGGGTGCTGGACCTTAAAGCATTTGGGAAGCTTTTGAATCATGTAACCAAACAACAGCACTCTTTTGCCTGTGGTATTATCTACATTTAAACTTGAAATGTAGATAATGCTTAAAATTCTCCCAGGCTTTGACTCAGGCATACATTATCAATAAAATTTTCTGTAAGATTTATAAGAAGAAGGGTTTTGGCACAAGAACAACAACACATACATCATTAGTCAACACACCCACAGTCCCACATGCCAAATGTCCTATGCCAATATACTTTTACATTCAAGAGTGGCATGCAGTAATAAAACTGACTGAGTATTCTTATAAAAACATTGTACCTTACCAGTGTATTTATATTACATCAATGCATTTGGCTAATGACAACTGGAATAAGCAAAGGATACATGCATTAACTACAGGGATTTAGTAGTACTGGGATTGTCAAGATGTAAAGAATGTAAAGATGATGAATGACACATTAGTGGTATGTGCATAAACCCACCTGGCAAAGAGCCATCTACGTCATTATTTTCTGTAACCTCATAAAGTGGTGATTTATAAAAAATATATCCCCGGTCTGCTGACAAAAGGAAATGTGGCATGACATGACCAATGCTCCAAAGTTTTTATTAATATTGAACAGATGAAAGGTCCTCACCTCAGACAAAGTAGAATAATATTCTGTGCACCTGTGTGTACCTGTGAATATGAAAACTTGTCTATAAATACATACAGATTATTCCAGTCATTGTCATTTTATATTCCACTAAATACAAAAAATAACTATATATGTACTGATTTTACTTGGATATGCTCTAATTTCATTATCATATTACATTACATTACTTCATTTAGCAGACACTCTTACCCAGAGCGACTTATAAATAAGTGCATCACTATGCTATCACAAAGTATTACGAGAACAAGAACATATACATGAGTTTTAATAACTCAATTATTTCCAATGGACTGCTTGCTCAAAGGACTTCCACATTTCTATTAATCAACACTAACAATTCTGGTTAGTTCTGGTTTTTGTTACAAAACAAAAAGAATGACCATATTTTAACATTAACATTAACAACAATTTGTGTAGTCTTTCAAAAGTGCATCATAGACTTAAAAGCTAGACATTTTGTGTCAAGTTAGCTCATAAACTGTGACTTTGAGGAAGACCTGTTTTTCCACAGGCCTAGGAGACTAGTTGCTTTGAGGAAGCTAACTAACATTAAGCAGAAGCAAGCTAGCTAGATGTCAAACTGAGCTAACTAACTTGCCTACAGCTAGAGAAGTTAGCTTGTTTGATTAAAACATTACTCAGAAATGTGGATAATTAGCCCTCTTAAAGACTGAATACTAATATTTGACAATATGCCTAGCTAGCAGTGTGTGTAGCTAATGTTTCTTGGCAGGCAAGCTACAGTAGCTCCCAACATGTTTCTCATTCCTACTAACTATATGGGAGAACCATTAATCTCCCATGTTGTGATAATAATAGCAATAATTCACTTACAAGTTATTAAAGGTTAATTATCTTTTGCTAAAACAAGGTAGAAAGTAGGCTCACTGTCAAACCTATACACCAAACTCTTCATATCTTCATATTTGCTTTTCTAATAAACTGTCAGTATAATAATAAAAAATACCCCAAAATTTTTAACTATCCTCTCCCCAAACAGGACACAACAGCTGCTGTTTCTCTCTCATTGAGGACATTTGAAGGCAAAGTGATGCTTACGATATGCCATGAACTTATTTTAAGACTGTCCAGTTAACCGCCACCACAAAATGGTTGGATTGCCTGTGTTTATTAAAATTAGTCACAGAAGCTATTAAATTTTGTTGTATGAATGAACCTTTGTGTTCACATCTGCTCAAGTAGCATTTCCAACCCAGAAGATAAAGTAAATCATGAGGAAAGACTTTGGAGGTGGATATTGGAGATTGATCCATCCAATTGATGTATATTCATTGACAAGCTGTATCTACCTGGACTTTGATACAGCATCCAGTTCCAATGAATTTTTCCCTGACTTTCTGCAAGGAAGGGAATTCAGGGTTCAGCATTGGGTTCTGTGACCAATCATACCTTATCTCTTGACCAATAACTAGCTGCCAGTGACAGTGGAAGCAGAGTAAATTGAACACATATTGTCAAAGTGCTATAGATGATTGTTTTTTCAGCTGCTTGCTGGGTTGGCTTTGTGGTCCCTCATAGCCAGAAAATTTTCCTGTGTTTCCCAATCTCAGACACTGGGTCCCAAAATGGACTGTAGCAGTTTGCCATATTCAGGCAATTGAGAAAAAAAACTTGTGTTGAGCCCTGCAATTGATTTTGTTCTCAACAGAAGCAAATATGCCAGTCAAGGCCTTTTTGATATCATGTAGTGGCAGTAGTGCATAGAATGGTCCAGTTTCAAAAGTGGGAATAATACTTTTCAGTTGAGGTCTGTTCATCTCAACTTCTCTCTATATTTCTTCAGAATGTCATGTACAAAACAAACATAAATAAAAAATAAAAATAAATACATAGATAAAAAATAGTAGTATTGTCTGTTCATCTTACCTGAAAGAGGCCTTTGAAACTTTTTCATAATTTTCTCTTAGGTTTGAAAAGGCCTCACTTGCTCATCAGCAACGCAACAAGGAATTTTCTTTTCTTGAAACAGTTAAATATGATGAAGATGTAACAGATTTGGAGACCATGCCCTTTCTCTTATGTACAACCTGTCCAATACTTTTGGTTTATGGTTTTCAAAAAAGGTTTTGAAACAGAGGTAACAACTTGGGTTCCATTATTTGTCTACTTTATTTGCCATATATCTGAGTATCCTGCATTCAGAATGCCTATTGTGTGCACAGGAATCTTTTCACATGGACTAATTATGGTTAATCTTCACTGGTTTTAACTGCAAATGAGTAATTGAAATTCTTTGAGACTTTGTTGAGCCCACTGATAAAATGGAACAACGGTTTTCATGATTTATTTATATTGTATTTACATTTTGCATATTTTATCTGATCTGTGTGTGTTCAGCATGTTAACATACTACTATACATTCCTTAATATCACAGTATTCACACAGCAACTTTCTATTCAGCCCCCCTGGATAGCTGCCAAACATTCAGTGACCTGCAAACGTAAGAAGCATCACCTGATCACACAGCTGCCAACGAGTTTCAAATTGGCACTGTGTGTCCAAAAGGTAGAGAAGCCTTGGAGGCTACACCCAGCTAGAGTCTTGTGGGCTGCCTCATTCTCTGCTCCTTTTTCAGAGACCACTGATGGGATGTGCCTGTCAGTGCCACACCATAACCTAGTGGCCATGCGCCAACTTGCTCCAGATGGCAAATGCATTGTATCACTGTTCACTTCACAGCTGCTCTGGGTTGTTAGAGCTTTTTGGATATTTGGACTCTTTTGTTTACTTCAATTTTCCCATGGCCTTGTGAACTGGTGTTGCTGATTGCCCTCCCCTGCCTACTGTAGACATATAAATTCCAAAAATTCCACAATTTTTCTGGACAGTTCCATATTGTATGTGCTATTATGGTATAAAAACCATTTGTGGTATTGGTGGTTGGGTGTTCTATTAATTGAGACATTGAGGCTGAAGAGACTGCAAGTATTCTTAGGATTCAAGACATTTAAGCTGCTGTTTGGAATGCAGACCTAGACTGTCTGCAGCAATTTAACCCTAAGTGATATGGTTCAGTACCTTTCTTTAAGATGAAAAGCACCATTTGAACGTTACTGTTTACTGTCACTGCTGTTGGAGGAAAGGTGTTGTCTGAAATGCCTGTGTCTGTCATACCTGTGTACATTATTTGTCAAACCTGCCAGACCTGCATAGTATTTTCAAATAAAGCAGAGCTGGCCCTGACCAATCTGGTGCCCTAGGCAAGATTTTAGTTGGTGCCCCTTGCATCGCAGCCAATTCCACCACCAATCATTGTGTTCATACACTCACACAGAAACTGCATAGCTTTATGTCTTTGAGATTTTCTTTATTTTAGAAACAAAAAACCCACAAAATAAAAACAGTATTAAAGAAACAAGTGACATAAAACAAATTATAAATACAATATAAATAAGGTATTGCACAAAATACAAGATTAAAGAAACCAGTGCAGACATAAAAAGATTTATAAATACAATATAAATAAGACTATTGCACAAAAAACTATATTACAGAAACCTCAGTGAAATATGCATAATGTAGCATTGTTCTTCAGCCTTACTCGCCTTGCCTTTCTTTGCAGCAAAGTCATCTATGACATCATCGTAAGACAGCTGTTGTGAGACCACATGATTTATACTAATGATGGAAAGTCCACTGAGACGTTCTTGCACCATAGTAGGTAGGTTTTAATGAGTTTGAGCAGCAGCCACTGCAACAGGAAGCGTGGCAGAGATTCTCAGAGCTACCCACATATTGGGGTAAATTTTTGTCAGCTTCTTCTCATGCAGCAAGGTCAAGAGTTCCATGTTTGTCATGTTTTTGATGGCAAATGTGGAAAATTTTGCATTTCCACAACAAGTTCCCTGCCATCAATATCTGGCTATCCATCATGGGTTAGAGCAGCGCTCAGGGTTTGACAATGCTCAGCAACTCTTCTTTTGACATGTTAGGGAAGTTGAGGAGCACTCCAAATTTGTCGTTCACCTCTCCCAGGTTCTGAAATCTCTCATCAAGTGAAGAGAGGGCTGTACCCACTACGAATTCAAAAAATGTGGTTTCCATTTTTCGAAGTGCATCACCAATAGGCTCATCTGGAGCCTCATAGCCAAAGTGGCTTTTTGTGGCTCTCAACCGCTTTTGTTTGAGTACAGCCTCCACGTTCATCTCCTCGCACATCTCCTTTGCAGTTGTCTGTGCATCAGAAAATCCAGTGTTTTTGTAGCAGGTGAGGGAATCTCTGGTTTTCTTCAGCAAGTCGACAGCCACATCTAGCTGCATGGAGGATGACTGCATCAGTTTACTCACATTCTGGATCTTGTTGAGCATGTCATACCATGCGACTGTGCAAATAGAAAAGTGGTAGGATCCAGCCTCCTCAGCCAAAGACTGGGCTTCAACTTTCACCACAGGGTCTGCAGTAGTTTCCCTCTGAAGAGAGAAGAGGAATATATGTGACCATTGGGTGTTACATTATATTAATACAAAAGCTGCTGATGGTGAAACCCAGCCAATAATAGCACCTAAGCCACATTATAGCCTATAACATTCTAAACACAAATAGCAAGAGTAATTACACCTAGCATTCATGCACAAAACATGTATTCAATGAGCACTTCTCTCACATGGTGCATGCTGTTTGCTATACCTATAAGACTAATCAATAATGAAAATACAAAGGCTCACACCTGTTAATTACAAAAGGGGATGGAAAAAGAAAAGCATTTTAATTGACTATTACAAGCAGGGCTAATGTTGGCTAACTACACTAAGATGTCAGTAAAAATGTATGCCTGGTTTCTTGAGACAGACAGTAGATGGTTTGTGCAGCACACTTAAACGAAAAAGTGTATTTCTTAAAATTATGTTGTAGGTTATTACCCAAACACCTGAATACTGAATAGTCTTTCCAACTTTCCCTAATGAATTTAAGGTGGGAGGAACTGATGTTAACTCTAGCTATTTATTAAATTAGCGAGCGTTACTATCGTCCAAAGTAAGCTAGTAACACCCTGCTCCACATAACTACTATGCAATAGATAAACTATTCATTCATCACATTACCTCTGTCTGCTTCCCGTTTTTCCTCCTCTTCTCTTCTTCTTTTTCTTCCCTGGGCACCAGAGGGCTTTGGTCTTTTTGACATGATATATATATATATATATATTTGAATTAGGCTACTGATGTTAATCATGTCATGTTTCATGGTCAGTGTCACTCACTAGTTCAGATAACTCAGCCATCCCCCACAATCTGGTAAGTCTAACTAAGGGGGGGGGGTGATGCGTGGGGGTGATGCTGCAGGCAACCCAGAAAATAGGGCCTATTTAATAGGCTATGTAGTTATATTGTTGTGGGCTTTTTTTTGTAATATTTCGAAATAATAGTATTAAAATAGTAAAAGTTAAAAACTTTGATTTTTTTTCCTCCCTCATTTGGGGTGCCTCTATGGATGGACGGAGCATTCACCTACACTGCCTATGCCACGGGCCGGGTCTGAAATAAAGTAAATGGAAAGGAAGGCTATAGCCTTTGTGGAACCTACTGAAGTTAAATTTTCTGAGGTGGCAAAACTCAGCTCCCTTTTTAGAAAAAAAAAAAAAAAAAAAAAAACTTTCAAGTTGAAAAACTTGATCCTGGGATTGTGAGTGACTCAGTCACTCCCAGCCAAGGTTTGAGCCCAGTTGTGTCATTAGTGTACAATGACCGAGAGCCTACAGGGATACAGTGGGTGTGTTGGCAGGATTTCCTCCTCTCACCATTCTCAGGCACCATGCAACTCAGCAGGAACCAATCAGTAACTCTGATGACGTTAGCCGAGATGCACCTATGCTCCTACCGGTGTTTGGTCCACTGTGGTGCACTGTGGGAATCGTAGTGTGAAAAATAGTCACTGTATGGTGGTTGAGTGTATCAGAGGATTTCTCTCGCTATCCTCAGTACTCCTGCAGGTGTGTGGAGGTTGTCATGGTGAGATGAGTCTAATATATGCAATTGATGATTCCTAAAATAAGGGTGGGAAAAAAAAGAAAAAGGAAAAAAAAACATTAATAGACCCTAAGGACACTTTCAATAATTACAATTCTATTTATATTTTATGTAACGACATAGTTTATTCAATATCTCAAATGTGTCATTGCACTGATGTTAATGTTGCAAAAGTAAATAAATGTTAATAAAGTTAACATAAAAGTAATAGTTAATAATTGAACATTTTATTATTGTTCCGTTGTTTTTGCAATCTACTATTAATCACACAAAGTGTAATCATCACTTCTGATGTTTACACTTACAGAGTTTGGTGAAAAAGGGGAAAAATGAAAAAGTAACAAAAATGATAAATGATTACTTGGAGAGAAATGCATTATATTCTGTATTTACTGTATAAATTAATGTTTTGGTTATGTTGTTTTGCAATATTTGTATTTAGTAGCACACATTGTCAAGCACTTCTTTTCTATCCGTATCTCTGCATTTCTCCAGCCTGTTATTTTAAACTGCATTCCCTCATCTTGGTTGCCTGCACAAACATTGCCTAGATGGATTTGATCTGATTCATTTCAAATGTTCACGCAGTGTAAATCTTCCTTCCTGTTGTTCCTAATTGATATCAAGCTATGAAAATCAAAAGAATTATCCCCATACAATGCCCTTATAATTACCTATACAGTGAGACTGGTGTGAGCTGATGAGGGGACTAGGCTGGGGATTCGTTCCTAGCACCACTTACTAGAATCTTTCTGAGACTTCATGGGGCTTTGACAGACCTGATGATGTTGATCACAGTGGAGTTTTAGCTTTGGAAGTCTTTGCCAGAAACAGAAATGAGCTAAAGACACAACTGCTGCTATAATGACAGCTCTGCTTGCCAACACTTCCATGCCGTGTCCTGACTCAACTCCATAAAATTCCATATGCAGGCTATGTGGTCCTTTTCCACTCAGCCTTTACTGATGAAGGATCTGTTCTCTTACCTCTGTAGATAGAAGATGATATGCTGCTGGGAATATTTAGAATGTTCAGTTGTTTCCTTATAACTGAGATGAGGCAAAGTGAATGCTTATTTAAATGGAATATGCCATGGCATTTCACAATTCACAGATTTTAGCACTGCAGCGAAGAATATTCAAAATAATGCAAATAGAATGTGCCCCTATTTTAGCCCTTAGACCTACTTTGCATTATCAATTTGTCTCACCCACACAGAGACTGACACATGTGTGCTGCAATTAAGGATGTTTGTCATCCTCACCAACAGGATGACATGGCTTATTTTTGATAAATCAATGCAACATCATGGCAGAGGACAACAAAAAAGTCTTTCAGCGCAATGGAGGGGTTGTACAGCCTACATTGTTTCATTCTGCAAAGACTGTACATGTACACCCTTCAATGGCAATCACCTGAGAATTCTTAATAAACTGGTAGAAGTAGGTGCCATATGTCAATGTCTTGTAGGGAACCAGCACCTTTTAAGGCAATCCTTCCACATTCAGCAAAGCTCTGCTGTATTAGCAGGTTAGAGAATACACTAGGTATGAAAAAAATAATTCAGCACTCAATATGGTAAGTATCCTTTAGACTGCCTTAACATGTATGGATGTTCTGAACTGATACTTTAAGTAAAAAGTTCTGAGTTGCTTAAAAATCATTTTGCCATTGTTTTTGCTGGAATATCTGCAGTTAATGGTTTAATGGCTTCAGAATATTTGTAACTATTCTTCATAGATCAATCACTTGCTATGCTATTTTCATACTGAACTAAAAGAAAATATGTTTAAGGTAATAAAAGAGGATACTGAAAAGTGTTTTATAAATGCATTTCTATTTAATACATTCCTGATGAGAAGAAAACTCACTGTAAGAACCAAGATCACATTCCCATTGCAGTGTTGCAGTGACTGGTGGTTATTTTGACTGTAGTGTGCAAACATATTGTCAGGCAGAACGTTCAAATAACTATTGCTATATCTTAGCATGCATGTTACAGCGTTTTTGCCTTGGAGCAAACTAGACTTGTTCAACCATTTTTGTTTCTTAAAGTAGGGTTAAAATTATGCCTCAGTTGATGACATGCAAACAGTGTGCATTTTATCCTTATCAGTGAGCACATTTCTGAGCAATGGGCAGAACATGGGTCTCTGTTACCAGTCTGGGAATCTGGGTTTTGGCATGGAAATTAGGTGACCTTGTAGCAGAGAGGTTGTTCTGTAAAGGATTTGTCATTTTTCAATTGGACAGAATGGGGCACTGGTTACTGTGACAGAAGCCTGTTGTGCAGACTCAGTATGCATTAACTTCTTGGCCAAGAGGAAACAGCATGGTGCAAACTGGTAACAGTTTCCATTTTCAAAATAGATCCCAGATTCAGTCTAAAGCAACACTAAACCACAACAAAGACCTATTTTAAGGTGTCCCTCACCTGATGATTTATCATTTTTATATATATATTTCATATTATATATATAATTTCCTCATATATTCATATATACTTGGCCAAAGGATCTTGATTTACTGCAAGACAGGGTCAAATAACATCATGATGCATATCTAATTATGCTATTACACAGATTAGCATAAATCTTGAAACATTATTATGTAAATACCATGAGTCATTTTGCAGTTGTCAATTTTCTATCTAACATATTTTGAGCAGGAACAGGGTCTGGCGCATACAGTGACAGTTGGGTTTTCAAGTAAGACTGGAGCCTGACCAATACCAGATTTTGCGTCCAATACTGATGGCAATATTTTGTGAGGCCAGGCTCACCAAGTAACATTTGCCAATATAATCAGTTGAAAAGCACTATTTAAACCTTTTGAACTTCAAAATTATTAAAAATGTAATATTAGTCCTGTTCTGCTGATATATGTGTCACAAATTCAGCCCCCTGACCACATGTACCTGCACAGTCTAGGCCCCTGTGACTGCCCTGGCACAGCCCTGAAGCTTCCTAATCCAGGCAAGGAGATTACAAAATCATCTGGGCTATTTACCAGTCACCTTTGGCCCATCTCAGACATCTCCCCTGTGTCCCCCATCACCTGCCTGAAAAACCTGCAGCTTTTTCTTAGCCACCGGCTCATTATTCTCAAGGTTAAGTCATCCAGTCTGTCCATCCCATGTGCACCTCTCAAAATAACCATGAAAGAGAATCAGTGAGAGTTCTTCTGACAGCTCTTCTGATGCTGTAACATTCTTCAGATTTAGAATGCTGTATTTACCAACCTATGTCAGGTTAAGTGTCTCTGGGCTGGATGCATTTTAAGGTCCCCTGACTGTTGAGCTGTCAACAGCCGTGCTTCAGCCTCTGCTGAGCAGCTTCAACCACATCCCTCTCTAAGCTTCTAACAGAGACTGACACCGGCTCGTATGTTCAATATTAGCTGTAATTTCTACAAACAGGACCTGCTGTGCAGCTTCGCTCGACCAGGCGCAAATGTGTGAGTAACCTTGGATCCTGAATGAAATAAAAGAGCACACAATGTCTTGGTTGTCAGGTTGTGTGGTGTTTTATTAGTGAGCTGTGAATATAAAGGTATGTAGGACACTGATTCTCAAAGCAATCCAAACAATTCAGACCCCCTCCTCATCTAATCCCATTAAGTGCAACAAAATGTTCAATTAGGCTTCAAAACTGAGCAAAACTATGGTCAAACAAATTTAAAAACACAGTACCATATTGTGCTTCATAATACTGTATAGATTATGGGGAAAAAGAGAAGACTCAAGTGTTTTACAATAAGTATTGTGTAAAATGTCATTTATCATATCAGAAACAGGTCAAGTTACAATCCCAAAATATTGATAAAATATGGAAATAAAGGGCCTTGCTAGACCCATTTGTCATTGTCTAAGCAGAACAGGGCTACATGAGGATGCTAAATCAAATTGGATTAGCCCCTGTACACATCCAAACAATGATAATCATTGCCATATTTGTATTAATACAGTAAAATAAGAAAACAACCATCAATGCCATCTTCATTACTGCTACCTTATGTTCATGATAAGCAAATACATATTTCCTTGGTGTTATAGGTGCATTTGTATCAGATATACCTGTGAAATATGTCCTGAAAATGTAAACCTTAACTTCTTTTTTTCATATTTCTCTTGATATCTTTTCTTTACTTTACAACAAGACACACAGTTTGGTCCTCACAGGATCAGGTCAAAATAAATGTCAATGGGACCTCATTAGATGGTCTAAATTGTCTGACCCAAAGGTTGTGCCTTATTTTGCATCACTGAAATTATAGAGCTGAATGAAAGGCTGCTCATCCTTCATATTTAGATACAGCAATTACTCAGTTGTCCAAAATGAAAAGAATAAAAACAAAGATGAAAGCAAAAGTCTTCTTTGTACACTTGGATTAAAAGGAGTCCATGGCCTTAAATTCGCTCAGTGCCTGGACGGGCGAAATGTGCTTCTTCTGGGATCCCCGTCGAACCCGGGTCTGGCACTCTTCCGGCTTTTCCCTCTTGACCAGGGGCTTCTTTTCTGGGGCCTTCATGCGCCAGGACACCACAGGGGAGTTGACGGCTGCTGTGCCATACACCTTCTGGTACTTGGTAGAAGCCACATAGGAGGCCTTGACTGTGAGGACCACCGCGTTCATCAGGTTCTTAGCGGCCTGGATAAGAGACGTGGCACTGTCCAGCTGAGAGGACAAGAGAGGACAGGATTACACTCTCTGTTCTTCCTGCATTCTTAATCATTACAGTAAACATTGACCCTATCTATATGTCATCAGTTCAGTTTCCCTCCAAAGAGTTTCAAAAGGTTCATGTTTCTTAAGAAGCCAAACAGAGTGACACGCTAACAGAACCATGCTGTTATCAGAATCATATATAGGGCAACCAACTGTATTGCCCTGGGAGAGAGAAGGTGTGGATTGAGCACAAAGACAACATTATTAGTATGTGGAGAAATATGAGGTGAACACAGTTTAGTACAAGCTCCAACACCTAGCTCCACACTTTAAACCAGGAGCCATATTTTTGGGCACTGCCTTCATTTAATTAGCCTTCAACTTTGAGGGCTGAGGTCACAATGCCGTGCGACCCTGACAGTTACGATCTACAGTTGTAACCTGTTATCATCCTCACTGAGGTGCTGTAGTGCTCTCTGAACAGCATTATCTTGATGAACACAATCATTCTGAAAGGTTCTGTCCAGTGACAACACATTCTCATTTTCTGTGTGGTATATTTTAGTAGGAAAACAGAGAGGTGAAGAGGACTAAAATCTTTCGATTGCCTTAGGGAAAAGAATGTGAAAAGTAGATCGATGTATGAATCAATGTAAAGTAAATAGAAATGCACCTAATAACTACAGAACGATTAATGCACGTGTCTCTGTGTCAAGGCAGTCCATAATATCATTGTGCATCTTTATAATTCATCGTACACTGAAGAACTATTAAGGAGATGCAAGAATCATCTTGGCCATAAAAAACAAAGAAACAGAAAAAACAATATTAAAAAACAATATATAGCCTCTTGGTGGAGGGAACACTACCATAGGCTACACAGCACAGTGGTAAGGAGCTGGGCTCATACCCAAAACGTTGCTGAATCAATTCCCTGCTAGGACATTGCCGCTGTCCCCTTGGGCAAGGTACCTAGTCCAGAATTGCCTCAGTAAATATCCAGCTGTATAAATGGAAAACATGTAAACCTGCAACCTATGTAAGTCGCTCTGGTTAAGAGTGTCTGCTAAATGACAATTCTGCTAAATGCAGAAAAACAACTGCAATAGTCTGCTATTGGTTCAAATTATGATCCTGGTATGAAAACGCCTCATCCACCCAGTTATTTTTGTAGTTGAAGACAATAATATATTAATAATAAAATAATATATTTTGAACCAATAGCAGACCATTGCAGACTTAGTGCATAAGGCATTGATTACAACAAATGATTGGTGTGTATTACAATTTCTGTGTATTACAATTTATGAGACTCCCCAATATCCCCGGAGGGCTGGTCTGTCATGTTTGCCATTTATCTGCTACTATTGATAAAGTTTGCATAGCATAGATACACATATAGATATAAGATATAGTTTACATACAAATTCCTACATCCAAATTACAAATCCTACACACATCATTTCAGTTCTGTAGACTAAGATAAAAAAAATCCCCACCAACAAAGCACATACAAATACACATGGACAAACTGACATATTTAGGAGTTTATGAGGTTGTGGCACCATTTAATCCAAACAGTGAGATGATGTGTGGAAAAAAAAACCCTGAACCAGAAACAACAATGTTGGTCCCGAGTGGGAGAAATGACCAGCAGTGATTTTCTTTTAATTACGTCTTGGAACTGCCAGATCTTGTTAGGGGGTGTTTTTAGAAAGCACTCCTGTTTTGGCCATTATCACCACACAGTACAACCTCACGTCATGCTGTTTTGGTGGCAATTAGTCGCATTAAGTCAAAGCTCACAGTCAGCTATGTCACTGCGAGCAGTGGGACACAGGAAACATCCCACTTTCTGTGTCACCCCCCTCCTCCCCTCATATCAGTGGAGGCTTTTAAAGTGACTGTTTCAAAAGTGAGGCATTTATTGTCATCTGAAAGAGGTGAGTGTGGGAATGCCAGAGAAACAGCTCACTACTCGTTGTCCCTATGATTGGAAAAATTAGCTCAGCATGGAGCCACAGAGCTGCCTGCTTGCCATTTACATGTTTCATACTTACCACCTGCAAAGAAAACATACTCCACAGGGCTCATTTCAATTACAAACGCACATCAGGAGCTAAGAAAAGACATCTCTGCTACATGCAGTTTTGTGATACATGCACTTTGGATAAACTGTCTGACTTATTAAATATGTTATTATTTTTTTTTTTTACTTTGGTTCTGTTTTTACAGAATCATTTTACAGGTCTTCTATCAGATGGTCCAGTCCAGTAGCCTTTTATATAGACCATTACTGAGATTTAAAAATAAATGCATTGTTCTTCTTTTCTGGTCTCCAGTTGAGGAAAGGAGAACTATGATAACTTCTTGTGCTGTCCATTGTAATAAACTAAAAAAAGAAGCCATCTGTATACATGATTGATGTAGGGCACTGAAAACTTTTACAGCTCAGTTTGAATGAGCAACATTCATCAGGTACCCTGAATAGAATGACAAAGAGCAGGCATGTGAATGGAACCCAATGGGGTGAAATAAATATGTCCGGCAAACCCACGCAGATACGTTTATGATTACATAAGTTGGCCCTGTGAAAGCTGTATAACTGTATACTGTAACTGACAAAATATTAGTCTTGCTTCTGCTAAATCTCAAGTGGAGGGTGCTGTTTTAAAGTGTGAAAAAAGAAGAATATAAATCTGGGACTATAAAAAGACAATGGTCCCTATTGTCTTCCCCCACATATAAGGTGGGGCCTTATGAGGGGGGGCTGATTGCTTCTGTTAAATGAAAAGTTAATTTTCTTACCTTGTGGATTTTTCACATATATTTGTCCACTGATCTTATTACCTTGCTTATTTACAAAAAGGCACTTGTATGAGTGAGATATGATGCCTGTGCTTTACCTTTGGTATGAACAGGATTTTTATGGGCTCATGAGATACTGCACTGCTGATTTTGGAGAGCTCCATAATTCCCTCTCATTTGCATCCCATGGTTTTCCTTCATCTATTCATTAATCTTTGTACCCATGTACCCATTATTCTTTCTGTTTCTTCCTTTGTGTTTTGAAGATATTGGGGCTGTGCAAAACACATGACCACCAAGGCACATCACTTTTCCCATCTGATTCGCTATGATAGATCCAGGATGCCAAAACTATTGCCTTTGCTTTCAAGGGGTTTCAGTGTTGTAGAAGTCAAAAAAGAGGCTGAAAATACAAGTATGATGTTCTGTAAATGTCATGTATATTCAGGAAACTATTTTTGAGTGAGCACATACTTTAAAACAGAGCACATTGCTGTCCAAAAGAGCAGGTAATTCTGACAATTACATCACATGGAAAGAATGAATTTCACTATCATCTTATTGTGCTGAGTGTTCATTCAATTTTTAAAAATACTGCTGTCTTTCCTTGAAAATCATGCTTCTCACACTATTATATTACTGCATTTGTGTTTAATGAATGCTCTCAAAAGCACAGCTGGTAAAATTTGTTTTAGATACATGTTGACCATTGAGCAGAATTTGTAAGGAAGACGATAAAACAGTATTTACAAATTAGGGTAGCATTATTTGATATTTGCCAAAATGTCTACAGATGGGATGGAATTACTGTTAACAGCATTGCTTTAAAAAGCATTCATTTAATCACTTTTACTGTGGAAATAATTAATTATAATGGTGGATGTTTCTTTTTTGATCCCATTGTTGTATGATTGTGTGAGATGGTACTTGAGCATAATGGGTAGATTCAGAATGAAAACATGGAATATAGGTCACAACTACAAACAACAAAAATGAGCAAATCAGTGTTACTCAGTACTACTAATGTCACATCATAACAGCATTGTACAAAGATGTTTAGCAGCTGCCATTGTATTTTTCTGTATTTTCATCAGGTGGTACTGCAAACAATACAAATTATGTCTGTGTTCTCCCTCATTACACAATGGCAACAGATTCAGCCACAGGCTACAGCAGTGTGGTTGAAATGCTCTGGTGGGATCTGCAAAGTACAGACTTTATAATAAACACATAAAAGACTGAACCACAAGATTCACATATTCACCCTTGTTATGCTTGTGCTCAGAAAGTGGGTACCAAGTCTAATATGAAAACTAAGCAAACTGAAGTCAATCCATTGCTAGCCTGCTCCAAAGCAGGTGGATTTGTAAGAAAGTGAGTTTTGTGTCAGGCAAATGTAGGCATTTGCTATAATTTTGCTAATGCACCACAGAATGTTTTTATAGTACTCAATGATTGCTGAAACACATAAAGGCAATTGTAATTGCACACTGTTTAACAAGTCTACAGTTGCAGACAGTTTACATTGGCTGTGCAGGTGTGTAATATGACCTGGCAATATTGCACTGGCCCAGACAAATGGAGAATACAAACCATGTTATTTTGGCTCTAATTCCCTGACATTCTGGGTTTTGTCAGTCACAATTTTCAACAAAATAAGGAATCTGCCTTCAGTATAGCTCCTTGTTTGTACAATTTATGCAATTCTGAGAGGCTGATTTGCATGTTGGAAACTGTAGTTGGAATGGAAAATGTCACATATATTTAGGCCAGAAGGGTAGTGTTTAACAAATTGGAAACCAAATAAATTCCTCATGCCTTGTTTTACTCTTAAGTGATGCTTATTCAGGTGATAAGGTAGAATCTGAATGCCAAACATGTATGCGAAAAGGTGTATGTGAATTTACCAACTCATGACGGAGTTACGTGAAATATCTTCGCTCTAGGGGTGTTAAGGCAAGACATTAACACAGGGGCGTAAAGCGAGAGAAACACTTCAACAAACAAAGGCTCTGTCCCCAGAAGCCAAAAATTGTATACAAATCCCTTCCTGGCCTCTTATGTGATTCACAGACTGACATGTTTAATAATGTCCCTGGAGGTATGTGTGTGTGTGTGTGTGTGTGTGTGTGTCTGTCTGTCTGTCTGTGTCCATCTGTCAGTGTGTTTGCATATTCATGAAAGCAGAAGTTTCTTTAACCCAGCTTGTGCTTGAGGAGCGCTGTGGCATTCAGTTAATAAGGGAGCCAAGAAAAAATCTAACAAATATATGCCTCAGCGCATTGGCTCATTTACAAGGGACAACTTTTTGAATTACAGCACTTCACTCTGGCACAGATGAGCTTCCCTCATGCCCCTAAAATCAGCACAAATCACAGATACTGTGGATCTCATCTATTTAGCATCAACAACAGTATCTCATACTAGTATCAGTCAAGTGTCATTCTCTTGCTTCTAGTGCTAGTATGTCTAACATGTTGTAATAATTAAGTTTCTGTCAGTAACAGTCTACTGCTGTATCAATGTGCTAGTTTAGACTAGTTTAGTTTAGTTATTTTCATTTGTTTACATCATGTGCATTTACCAGTATTGCGTTTAAAGTTGGTGTGTGGTTCCTGTGTCATCAAATTTATGTCTATCGCCACTACTTGACCACTACAGTATATCCTTAGCAATCAGGTAGCCCTAGTGGAACACTGCTTGTATAAAACACTGCTTTGTACCTCAACTCCAAACCCTTGCTGAAAGGCCGTAAAAAGACAAGGAAGTTTAACTGAAAGGGGTAACTTTTAGGAAGAACAGGCAGTAAGGTCCACATTAGGCAGTGAAATGGTGGCAGTGAAACAGTAAACAGCTTGTCAGTGGTGGTTGCCTTGGTGGTTGTTAAGCATTAGTGGTAACAGTGGTGGTGAAATGGCAAGGCTGACAATGAGATGATAGCAGTTGTGGGGAAACAGTACTGATTATGGTGAAATGGTAGAGGTAAAATGGTGGCAACGAGACAGCAGTGTTTGTAGTGAAATGGTAGTTGTTACAGCAAAACAGTAAAAGTGAAAGAGAGGTGGTGAGACAGTAATGGAGGAAATTTTAGCTGTGGTGATGAAATGGTAACAGTAGCAGTAAAACGTTCATGACTGTATGCTAAGCGCAGTCCACAATTTTAATCGGAATGTCAGAGACTCCCCTTGATGCAGCCACCCTGGGCACGGCTTTCCTGCTAACTGAACATATCCATTATGCTCACCCAACCTTAGCTTGACAGTCAGTGGAAGTCTATGGAATTGTCAATCGCATATTAAAACAACTGACTTCATCTCCGCAAATGTGTCCCTTGTATCTGTCAAATTGCATGCTCTCACTGAGACTTGGATGACACCCCATAACACAGTAAAATTGGTCACCTTATCCACTACCTACACCTTTGTCCACACATTCCAACCCTTCAGGAGGGGGCAGCGAGACTGGCATACTTATCTCAAACTCATGCCAATGCTCAGTCTGACTTCTCTCATCTTTCTATTCGCATATCATTAAAGTATCATGCTGCTACAATCAGTAATCCTTACAAATTGCAGTACCACAGTCCCTTTGAAGCTTCCTTGACAAGTTATACATCCTCTTCATCTCTCTCCCAGGCGCTGATACTGCTATGATCCTTCTTAGTGATTTCAATATTCATTTACAAACCCTTCAGTTTGAAGACTTCATGCCACTACTTCACACATTCAGATTTAGGCTGGTACAGTATTCCCCTACACACAGAGCTGACGACCAACTTGACCCTGTATTCACTCTTAACTTGTAACACAAGCTGTCTCAAAGTGACCCCACTTCAACTCTAAATATTTCTTTGTTTCATTCTCACTACCCCTTTCATGAGTGCCTGCCACATCACCTCCCACACTAATGGTCATGTTCCAAAAAAATATATGCAGTGTCTCGCCCACAACCTGCTCTGAGAGAGTAATTTCCACTCATCCAGCTGTGGAGGCGTTTTCACAACTACCTGTAGACTGCAACATCCTCATTGCTATCTACACTGTCATCCACTCCATATCCAATCACCTCCAGGCCTTCAAAGACATCCTCTTCAAATTTATGGCTGACTACATGCCAGGGCAAATAAACTGCTTGGGTGAGAAGAAACTGACCTGTTTGGATATCAGTGGTTTCTCACATTGTCTTATTCTGCTGTCTAATCTGCAAAAGCTTTCTATTTTCAAGCAAAAATCAAAGCATCTTCCAAAACCCCTTGAATGTTATCCTCTACCTCCCCATTCTACCCTCACTGGTAATGAGTTTGCATGCTATTTCAAGAAAGAACTGACAGACATCAGTTCCTGCCAACAACCAACAAATGATCCCAGTCACATAACCACTGGTGCAGCTAGCAACATATCTGCTTTCCCACAATTCTTGGCTATTTCCAGTTCTGATCTCATACAACTCATAACAACCCCCATCCCATCTAATACAGACCTATGTATCTGCTCTGCTTCTATTTACCTTCTGCTTGGTAAATTAAATTACAAATGCCTGGTGGAACCTCAAAAATTTGCAGCAGCTTAGGCTCAGTTGTTAAAGTGTTGTGACAATACAAACCAGAGGCATTTAAGTTGTTTAGTTTTAAGGTTGCAGAGTAAGTATTTAAGGTTGTGCGCTCATTAATAGCACTTAATCCAATTGTGGGCAATGTTGGCACTAATGTTTTGGGTGTCTCTGTAACTAGTTGCCTAATCCTATTGAATGCACTTTTGTTTGCTCAAGATAAGAGTGTATGCTAAATGATTACACGTAAATTTAAATGCATATGCCTCCCTGACATCTGGCTGCATTCCAACAGCTTTTCACAGGCACTAGTCAAACCAGTAATTAAGAAACCACCCTTGGACTCCTTCCAGGTCCAAAATTACAGACCTGTCTCCCTTCTCCCATTTTTCCACAAAAACCCTGGAATTAGCTGTATTTAACCAGCGATCTCATTTGCTGGCCTACTAGATCCTAATTGCTCTTCTCTCTAAGTGAAGCACTCAACTTTCCTAGAGCTACCTCTATGGCATCTGTCTTAATCCTCCTTCATGTGTCTGCTGCTGTTGTGATACAGATGACTATAAGGTCCTCCTTGCAACCCAAGCTGAACTGAGCATTTCGGGGCCCAGTCCACAAGTGGACTTCATCCTACCTTTCCAACTGTTTCCACTCAGTAATGTAGTGCGGCTCTGTCTCAAAGCATTATGGTCTCATCACAGGAGTGCCTCAGGAATCCATCTTTCATCGTGTCCTCTGTTCCATATACACAAAATCTCTTGGATTTAGACTAAGACTTCTCCTACTATTGCTTTGCAGGTGATTCATAATGCTTTCCACCATTTCCACCTAGTGTCAAGCATATTGTCTCACACACCCAGGCTTTCCCCAGTGATGACTGAACTGGATGATGAGTAAACATTTCAAGCTCAAACTCTCCAGAATGGAACTTTTCTACATGCCAAATAAGTCATCACTGCACAACCTCTGCCTCGCCCATCACAACTTGACAGTGTCACCATCTCAGAGTGTCAAGAACCTGGAGATGGTGCTAGATACTAGCTAGCCTTTCATAGATAATATAGTAGTAGTGACTCAGACTGCTGTTTATAACACCCAAAACTGCCAATTTCATTTTTTTCCAACACCCTACACTCCTACAAGACTAGTCTACTGTGCTGCATCTGGTTGCCTAGTAGCCCCTTGCTGGAAGTGTCACTCATATCGTTCACATCCCTTCTCTTTCCTTGGCATCCCACAGCTGTCAACAATGGGATCACTGTCCATTTTCCAGCACAGACTCAAAACACACCTATTCAAACTACACTGAGCTCTCTGAACTCTGACCCATCCTACTAACACTGCAATTAAAAAAAACACTATTAGTTGTAAAAAAGATCACTCTTCAAGCACAAAAAGATAGAAGTCTGGTGGCAGTTAAGCTTATGCAGCAGCATAAAGTCAGTGATAATCCAAGCTGATGGTGATATGAACCTGGTGGCTGGAAAAGGCAGTAATAGTTTAAGGTCCTGCAGCCTATGACTGCACTTACTCCTTTTGTGGCAATGTTTCCCACAATGGCACTATATTTCAAGGATGGCACTAATGATCTAATATCTGTGTGGCTAATTGCCTAGCCCCATTGAATGTACTCCTTCTAAGTTGCTCTGGATAAGCAAGTCTGCCAAATGAATAAATGTAAATGTAAAATGTCAGGCTGAGAGAAACCAGCCTTATTGAATTCACACAGGGAAAAAGTACCCACAACAGTGCAAGAGGGAAAGCTTCTGTGGTGATATGCGAGAGGCAGTTAACCATGGCAAGAGAAAAAGGGTCCTTTCTGTTGTATATGATAGAGATATGAACAAATGCTATACAGATGCTGATCTTTTAATACTTCACATCATGACAAAAGCAAAATAAAACCAGTAAATGTGAGTTTTACTGTAGTAGGTATACATGAGGCGTATGCTGTCTGATGCTTTATCAGCTGAGGTGTATGAACAGCATATGGTGTTTTGTTTACAGATATGATGTTGTCACCATGACACATACACAGAAAATTAAGATTTCTCCTCATAACATGATTAGCTAAATTCAATACCTGAAGGTTCAGACAACAGAGCAAGGTAATATTAGTTTCCATGATATTAATGATAGTTTCCATTAACTACCCATAGAGGATTTCTCATAGCCAAAAAGAAGGTCAAAAGTGCTGCTGCTATGATTACGTCAGTGAACCTTTGAATGAAAATAACAGAGCAGTGACAGCAAAATTGAGTCAGGTAGCAGACAGTGACAATGAAGATGCAGCTCCACATTCATGTGTGACACATCACCCTTCACCAGTCCACAGTGAAAACATCCTGTCTCCCGATAGATCCATGAACAGTCAGGAGAACAGTGTCAACACGGTTTGCAATCTGACGTTTGTCTTTTCCACTCCAAAAAGAAATGACAGGCAATCTCTGCGATTTACTCCAAAGACCATCATTGGAAAGTCAGCAAGATATACTGCATTTTCACAGAAAGCATGACGAGGTAAACTTCAATCGGCAATTCCTTCATGCATTGTTTTTTTAATGGTAGCAAATAAAACAAAAGAACAACGAAAGTGCTGGAAACATATGCTTTAACCTGCCTCCCAATGATGATGGTCATCACTGATTGGTTTTGTGGCCATAGTCATGAAATGCAGTTAATATGATGACTTGGGATTTGTGGCATGATGGCATTGTTTCGTACAATACCTTCTTGTTTCACCGATAAAATATATTATGCCTGTTTCCATCACATGCTGAAAAATCACTGCTAGAATCCCTGCAGAATGAAACAGGCACTTCTCAAAGGGTTAATGTCAAGGGCCTTGTGTTTCCCCAAATAAATACAGAATCCTTCTTTTCATCAAGTAAGATCATTAACTTTCAGTACACTTCCACTGTCTCACTACAATATTCGCATCTTGTCTTTCCCCCATCTATAAAATGCTATCTGCGACTGCAAAACAGGCGAAAATAAATGGAAAGTATTTGCCATGTTTTGCTATCTGTGATTCTCAGAGCACATCGCATTGAGACTCTTGTTCAGACTGGAGCTGTAATGAGGTACTTTCAGAACACGCTGTTATGCTACAGACAGAAAAGGGTTTTAACATTCTCACGGCTCTCTGTAAAGCTGAGCACAGTCTACTCTATTTTTATTCCCTGACATTACTCCCAGGTGGACCCGAAAAAGACTTTGTTTCATCTTAGCTCAATATTTTCATGAATATCCTTCACAAACCAACAACATACATGGAATATACAGCATAGTGTATCAGAAATTAAAACACTGTATTTGTAACAGGCAAAGCATAATAGCAAATAGGAAGGCAATGCCCCTTCCTCAAAGACTGCCCAGTCTGCACTCCACTTCAGACACACTAGATTTCTGAGGCCTGTTTACGACTCCTGAGATAATGCATTCATTGATTTATGGAGGTGCTATATTGCTTACTCGTAGCCATACAAAAATGAAAGAATATGAGATTGAGGAAGAAGAATAGTGTCAACTCTACTTGCGTAAAGTATTTTACTGGCCACTAGAATGCATAAAAACCTGTGTTGCTACTCAGGTGTAGGCACATGCTATCAAGGACATCACACAGCTGTCCTTAAATGATACTCTAAAGCATTGAACTTTTTATATTGTGTTCTTTATTCTCTACATCATAATACACAATAATTTCACTCACCTTCCAAGCATTTTGGTTTGTACACAACAGCAACTGTTTCAGTGTAGGAAAGATTCTTTTGTGGATATTTATGACAGACTTTTAAAAGCTCAAAAAAGTCTCCCATGTATGAGGCAGACACATTGTGCAATTACTGTTAGTAGTACACTGAAGGTCACCATCCACATTTTATTGTTGTAAAGCTCTATATTTAAAATAAGAAGTAAATGATCAGATGAAACTGATTTCTTTATATCTAGCTAGGGGGCATCAACTAGGGGGCAAAAAGCAAACAGATTATATCAGCTAGGGGGCAAAAAGCAAACAGATGATGGGAATCATGGAAAAAAAAATGGAGACTTACCCCTGAGACTATCAGCTCTCCTCCTAGGTTCTGCACCTCAGCTTTTACCTTGCTACAGATGTTTAGCTGGTGACAATAAAGAGCGATTCTCTGCAGGTATGCAAGAAGGTCCTGCTTGCAGGCAGAGTCAGGGCACTGAAAGACAGGGAGGTCAGGGTAAGATTAACTATACTGTGGCTGTTCAAAAACAGAGTATCAACACATAGGGCTTCTGCAGTGACAAACCAGCGTAGTGAATATCATATGGAACTCAAACATCCTCATTTTATATCAGGGAAAAGCAATGTTCCAGACAAAGATCTAGACCTCACAGAAAAAAATAAAAATTAAAAAAAGAAACTGCACAAAAGGTGAAAAAACAACCTCTGTATTTTTTTTTTGGTTTTGATTGAGGTCTGAAATGGCCGAATAACCAGTAAGTTCAAAATGCAAGTCCTGCACTATCTATGCAAACAAGAAGAACCTCTATCTAGTTGAAGCACTTGATCTGTCTAGCAATGACTTCCATTATCTGCTATCCTTGAGATATGTAGCTCCTTTCGTTTGAGTTCTGTAGCTCAGAATCAAAAATGTTCTGTTTGTGGTACATCGGTGGGAAATAAAAAATGTCATATCTTTGTATTTTTCAGCTGAAATAACAATAATTAATTATTTTGTCCAGCTATGTTTTAGTTTAATGTTTAAGGCACAGTGTTCTTAATACAAAATGTATTACTTCTATTTTTCTACTGAATGTACTTCATATAACATCATTGGAATTTAGAATGGGAAGCTAATTTAGTATAATTTCATTGATTTCTCATTACGATGTATATTTGAATACCTTGGGGATTTCTTTGTGCACTGTCAACATCAAGATTTCACATAATAGGCCTTAGGTCCAAATTTTTCATTGAAATATGTGAAAATTGCTGTGTCAACCCACTGCTCAACATTACATTATTGGCATTTAGCAGACACTCTTATCCAGAGTGACTTACATAGGTTACAATTTTCACATGTTATCTAGTTATACAGCTGGATATTTACTGAGGCAGTTCTGGGTAAGTGCCTGGCCCAAGGGTACAGCAGCATCAAACCAGCAACCTTTTGGTTACAAGCCCTGCTCCTCACCACTATGCTACACTGCGCCCAATCATGCTGAAAGATATGTATCATGCCTTTTTATAATTGTTTTACATTCATAATTCCTTCATATTCATTTTTCATACTATACTGCAAGGCTTCTTATATCAGTCAAATGTTGACATTACTCAGATACCTGCTCAGCATTAGTGGAATATAAATATAGTCTAGAGTTGGCAATATGCCATTTAGTGAGAGACACTGTCAAAATGTTAAGAACCTGGCTTATTTTCCATGACTACCTACTTTGTGTCTTTGTGTAATTGCTAAAAGAGTTTAGATGAGAGCTAAACTGGGAATTCATTATTATCAAGGTTTCCTAAATGATTGGAAGCAAATTGCCACTCTTTTTGCATTCATCATTGTCTTACATTATTCTCAGTAAGATCTCATGTTACACAACAATTGATTGATGCTTCTGCTTCATTGAATGTCATGATCTTTTCAGGTTTTGATCAAGTTTTTCAGATACTGTGAGTAAGCATATGTGTTTTCCTACCTCTCTGTTAACTGCACACCTGCTGAATGCACACTATTCACTGGCATTGCTTTAGCCAGTAGTGGCACTTTTCACTACTTAGCATTAAGGTTAATAGGTTTGACTTGTCCTAAAAGGAAGGGTGATGTGAATTATAAAATGTATATAGGGGAACGAACCCTTCCTTTTGGGCCAATGCAGTCTTCCTACATGGTAATTCATATATCTGATTTGTATCTCCAGTCTAGCATAACATTTGCTCAGGATATACTCTTACTGTATTTCAACATTTGCTATTATTTTTTTTTTCCTTTAATTATGTTTCAAGTCAAGGTTACATCTCCATTTATGTGCCCCAATGAATGTCAACCCCTAAACCTATTGCTCATAAATTCAGACACCTAATTACCAATCTGCATCTCAATAGACCTATTTAACACAGCACTGCATGACACAAGGTTGTTACAGCTGGTAAGGTATACCTTGGATAACTTCCTCACAGATCCTTGATCCCTGTATCCAGACAAGCCCACAAAAAACTTATTCTTTAATTACCACATCAAAACAATTTGTTCCTTCCCCCCGGCAGACTCTTTTCATGCACCCAGATTACACTCTCATTGCCTTTTATATCTTTGGGTAATAGGCCATTCATACAACAGGCTTCCTCCAGATGTAAATAAACAGCATGGCCCATTACCTGGCAGGGAATGGCTGTGGCCAGTCTCTCCTTCACCCCTACAAAAGCATACTTACTGCATAGAGTGGGTGTGAAACCAAGGCACAACATCATGCACGTCTTCTTATCGTTCCTTAAGTACAACCGCTTAGCCCTGCCCTCTTTTACCGTTGCAAAGGTTTTGCAGCTCACACGGTGGTATTTAGATTTGTGAAATTAATCACTGAAAATTCCAGACAAAAGCCATTGGAGTCCATGCATAAAAGTGTAAAATGTGACAATAAACCTGATGGAAACCATTGTTTAGCAATGTATACAAGTACTGAATGAGGATAACACCAACAAACACACTCCTACTCCTGGTTTGATTACAGTGATATATAAATGGATATTGCCCCAGCATGAGCTTTAAAATTGAATACCTGCACATATTTTCAAATGGAGATTTCAAATAAATAGACATGAACATGATATGTAAAGTAATCAATGATCACTGTATTTCAATGATAATGATCACTGTGCTACTGTTTGTATGCCCATTAAAATGCATTACTCATTTTATATATATTTATATTTAATTAATATAGGATACCTATTATTACTAGGATACCTAATGTTAAGAGCAAAGCTCTTTGTTATTAAACTAAGCTCGAGTGTATGCTTTGTACTTTGAAAGTACTTTGTACTTTCACATGCTGACCTTTTCCAAAAATAAGGCCTCCCAATTCAGTTGCAATCCAAGTACTCTTCTCTTTTCAAGTTCCAATGAGATATCCTGTACGTATTAGATGATAAGTTATCAAGGAGCCCTTTTATTACCATTCATGCTCTCCAAAAGACATGCCAGATTTATAATTGCTTACTTCCAAACTTCCAGCATGAGCGGGATTCTCAGCATTAATCCACTGTTAATTAAATAAAGAGGTTACTCCTGCTGACAGTAAGGTACCTGGAGCATTGCCTGCATTGTTCCATATTAAAAAAGGAACTTCAGCAAATGCACCCAACACACCCCTCACCTCTACCTCGTGAGATACATTTTCTGAGTGTTGCATCATGATTGATAAGATATTGAAAATTTTCTGTCAGCATGTTCTGAAACTACTTTCCTAATTATGATTGTGATCTCTCTGTGACCTAACTATATTAAAGGCAACCCTGCCAATGATCTTGCTCTTCAGATAGCTAGGGAGATGGAGCAGAAAGTCCAGGAATTCCACAGTAAGTGGACTCTGCAATGCAGTTATGCAAAATCTAAAAACACTACCTGATCAGCAACAGCACGAGCAAGTTTATCCATTCTTGAGCCTGCTTCTGCAATCTTCTTGGCTGCATTAATCACATCTGAAGAATTCTTCAGTGGTCCTTTACCTCTGTAACAGTGGAAAACAAATTCATTTCCTTGGTTTTGGTTGAGTACATTAAATGCAGTTTGTTAATAATGACAAAGTTTCTACAGTGAACTCCTACAAATTACAAATGTATTTTGTATTTTATTTGCTGTATATTCTAAAGCTAAAATGCTTGTGATTTACATCACACCTGAGTATACATTTTCATACATAATTATGTTTGCCATGTCTGAATGAGGAGAAAATTCAAGTATTCCTTTGACCTAGACTCATTAGGATTATATTAAATAATAATAATAGTAATATAATGAGATATGTCAGGATTATTGTTTTTCAGTCAACTCACTTCAAAAGCATTTTTCAGGAAAGGAGCTTATAAACAAAGAAATAACTCACGATTTTTTACTGAAAACCCAATGGGAAGATTGAGGAGCTGCTATTGGAAACTTGAGAAAAGAGCATTTAAAATTCAAACAAAATGGATTTTCAAATCTTCTCAGTTTCATGATGGGATTATAGTTTAATAATTTAGAAACCGTTTAGGCAACGCTTCTGTATTTGATTTACAGTTTAGAAACACTGTCTGGAAAATAACACTGTCTCAGCGAGCGCGGCTTGACGCTACATGCAGACTGCAAAACAATCTGCTGTTAATTTTTCAAAAAGTGTGAGGCTGCCTCAGGTCTGCGGATGAAACAGTGTGGAAGGAAGGGCGATGCTCCTTTCACAGATCACAGCCGACGGCGAAAAGCAAATTGCTGTTGTGTACCTGGTGAAATCGGTCATCTCCATCATGATCATGCACATCTGCTTGGCCAGCACGATGATGTCGTTGCCGTTGTCGTCCCACTTGGCCACCTCGGCGTCCAGCTTGCACTTCTCCTGCCTGAAGCTCTCCACCTGCTCTGCGATCTTCGCCTTCTCCTCCTGGGGCAGTTGCGCCATGATGGCCTGGGGAAGGGGTAGGGGGCATGGAATTGAAAAAAACATTGGATAGTTATCACGTTAAAGACGTCCAAGTTTTGCATCAAAGTTGACAAAGGTTATGTCAGTTTATTATTACCAACGTCACAAAGCACTGTAGAATAACGTAGGCATACCCGTTCCTCTCTGACTTTGTAGGCCTATAACTGAATTGATTAAACTTGAGTATGGAGCTGAGAAATCTGCAGTTTTATAACCTGTCCTCCTAAAACTCTCTGAATGAAGTTATAGATCTTGCAATGAATCGCCGAACCTCCACAGCCCCTGACATGCTTTATTCATAAAGCACATATCATTTTTCCCCTATTTTTTGCTGAGCTATTTTTTTTCTCCATAGCAATTCAAATCATGTCCAAAATGAAATAAATCTTTTGGCAAGGTCAAAGGCATATGATTTTGACAGTGCTATCTGTGAGATGCATGAAAGTTTAATTAATTTCCCATAAATAAATAATGCCTTTGTTTGACTTTTTCTGAGAAGGGGTTGTCGAGATAACCTGTAATGAAATTAATAAGTGTATTATTTATTATCTTAATTAGGGCTAGAAGCAATAATTAAAATGTATGAAGATATCTGTAATTTAATGATGCTTTTCAAAGCTTTCTGTGGAACTGTTATACAAGAATGAATACAATCCTACTACTTTGTTTATGCGTGTGTGTTTAGTTTCTGGAGTTTTCATCAATAAAGAAGATTAAGGAGCATTTTAACATGATGAATCTTTGTCAAATCCTCCACATCCCAAGATGAAAAAAAAAATCAAAATGAGTCTGAATCCCTAACTCTGGAGTTGTGCCACCACTCAGCTGGAAATGAGGACAAGTGATTATTGAGAGACCCCCCCCCCTTTCCACCTCTTGAAAGGCAGGTGAAATACAGAAGCCTAGTGAGCATTGTAGTCACTTCCCTGTTCAGTGTTAGGAAGGCACTCCCCAGTCCCCAGCACTACCATCTGTGCCATTAACACAGTCTGCCCTTTTTCAGTGGAATTTGATGGTCTTACCTATTAAACACCCACAATACACATTTTGCCGCAGATGCAAGTTCACATGAATTCTCATTTCAAAATGCTACTAAACAGTTGGTGCTTGGTCAGATTTGAAGTCATGTGCTTTGGACTATGTAAGTAACACTTCCTGCTAAGCACATTATACAGCTGTCCAGACTTCATACAGCTGTCCAGAAAATAAATACTATACATTATGCTGTAACATACAAGTGTTGTGATTGCATGTTTCACAACAAGAAGCAGGCTTTAATCTGTTACACTTTGACAGCAGTCAAGAGATTTGCAACTCTGTCAGTGACATTGCCAATGTTTCTGGATGCCTAACAAAGGTATTTGTACTGTGAAATGTAATGCTCTGGCAGTAGAGAAGATATTCATCTCTCTTTTGTTGCTGCTGAGTTCCTTGGCTGCACTTGAATTGTATTGCTGGGCCTTGTATACTTTAAGAATTTGTGCACATGCAGGTACAAACCAGTTCCAATCTTTGCATTAATTGACTTTACTGTAGGGTTATTTATTTAGTCCAAACAACAGCTTGTTGCTTTACTGTTATAATCAGCCAAAGTCAACATACAAATGCTGTGAAACAAATTTTACTGTTTTTTTCTCAATTATTTAATATGGCTCTGTTTAGTTAAAACTTGCAATGACCACATCCCCAGGGTGAATATCAAATTCTGTAATAAGTCAAGCATAACCTTGCTGTTTAAATCAAACTGTGTCACATTCACAAATTAACAAACCAAGAAATCCATTACATAAGCATACATTCATTCATAAATCACAAGTTACTTAACACCACTTTTGAGAATGTATCCCATTAATTATGTATTTAAGCACTGTGAATTATTAATAGGTGAGAGTAAAAATGTTTAACAAAGCAATGAAAAATCATTCCTGACCTAACAGCATTAAGACTGTGGATGTAACGTGATGCTCATGACACACTGAAAGTGTTAGGATCAGAAGTCTCAAAAACACTTCCCAGCTTAATATAGTGTAAATAATGAAGCTAATCAATATGGAACACCACATATCCAGTTGGGCAAATACTACAGTTGGATATAGTTTTATAAATAGACTACTCAGTGCTGCAGCATTGAGAGTGAAGAGGAAAATTAAATTCCCTTAATTAGCTAAAATTTGACTAGTTAGAGAGTGTGAGGACTGAGAGGAAGACCAAAATGGTGAAAGGAGGAATAAAAAAGCCCTCTACTGGATGGTTAAAACAAATGATGATTGGGTTGTCAAAAGGGGCAGAGTTCTGGGCAAACCTTTCAAAATTCACTTATCCCCAAATCCCTTTACCATTTTCAGATAACTTGAGCCAACCTCAGGAACTCGATACAGCACGAAATCCTTTCCATAGAACACATGCCAATACATTTACTGCCTCTGATGCATGCGGACAGATTAAACTGTTCCCCACATTTCTTCACTCAGAAAGCACCATGAAATGGATTTCATTTGTTTCATTTCAACAAGGGAAAAAAATTTGACCAGAAACCCAGAGTTCAATTTCATGGTTGACCTACTGGCATGTTTATCCAAGCATATTGTTTGCTGTGCACTCTAAATTTATATGTGTGTATGTGATCTTTTTTGTATTTAGTATTTATTTTGTGATTATCATGTTAAGTGTAACCTATTTAATATCACCTATTACAAATATGTGGCATTAAGCAAGGTGTGATTTTAACTGGGTTCCAGCACCCAATGGCTACCCCACACGGAAGAACAAAGAACCTCATCTTTAGTTTGTTCTATGCATTTCACATGTGTTAATGGCATACCGTATGGCAATCTCAGTATTGCACGTATATTGCTGAAGTCTAATTTTCAATAATCATACTGTGTTTCACCACAATGTCATTATAGACAATTAATACTTAACATAGCACTTTAAAAGCATGTCAACCACTACATAGTATTTCTAACAAAAACCTTCCTCAATATCAAGCTACAGAATCAAGTAATTCAACTGTATGTACTTCACTATAGTATATTAATAGTAAAGGTAGTGAATGCAGTTATGAAAAGCTTGATATCCTTGTGTTTGTTTATGTGAAATCCCTGAATTATTCCACCAACGTTGCCTGGCTATTCCCAGCGTTTCCATAAGCTTTAGTGTTTCATTCAGCGACACTGACAGGCACAGCTATACCACAGAGAAAAGCTGCTGCTGGAACAAAAGAATCCAATGACCTATGCAGATATAATTTTAATGAGGTGGTAGCCACAGAAGACTATACAAACAGTGAACTGCAAATGGTTGACCCTTCTGTATGCCGTGTCTTCAGTCAAGATACAGTGCAAGGAGAGCCAGGGGTCCCTTTTGCGCCTGACGTACCCTATGAGAATCTTTAAATAATCACCTCAGATCATGCTTTGAATATGTAGATTTTTGTCTTTCTTTCCTTAAAGCACATTACAGTCTGCAGGATCTAGAATACTCAGATGTCCAGCAGGCCTTCGATTATCTCGGCTGCACACCTGCGGCTGCACTCATCTATTTTGCGAGCAACATTAATTTCAATCTAAATTCAGTCGACGCACAATTTAAACAGACGGCAGGAGATTTATCAACACACTGCTTTGTGAAGATCTGTTCAAAGATTCGGGGTGAGCCGTAGACTGTGTGCACAATCATTTCCTTGTGCCGTTCTCAGAGTGTCAGGCAGTAAGACACATGGGAGCTGTAGCCACACAGCAAGAGTAGCCATGGAGTCTCACTGCCTGCTACGTCCACCTGCACAATTAGTATGTTTCAAGTGCACCCAACCATTTCCCTTTGAGACAAAGTAGGCAGACTGAACTAACCACGACATGAGTGGTAAATGTATACAGCTGTGTAATCATTTAACATCCAAAGTCATTTCGCAAAAAACGGCTAATAACACTACTGGAACTAATTTCAGATATTCATATTACTGAGTAGAACAAATGGATAAGAAAATTCTAAAGAAACTCCCTTATTGTTCTTTTAAAAATACTACATCAGATAAAAGGGATGTATAGTAGCGCAACCCTAGATGCAGGCACACATATTTTGTACACATATACTTGGCCTTTCCTCCCAAACCACAGAGGAGTAACAACCCAAAAAGTGTTAACAATAATACTTTTTTTATTTAACTCATGTTCTGTGTAAATGCTGGCTTATGCTCATGTGTCTCAGATATTTAGACATTAATAACCCGAAAGTTTACTATTCAGCCTTGTCAATTAAATAGGAACTGCATAAATTACCACTATTTTTTCAAGATAATTTAAATACTCAAGACATCCTGCTGCACAGAATATGTTTGAGTGGCCTAAATAACTAGACTGATTTCAAAATTATACTAAATACTAACAAAAATGTGTTTCTGTGTTACCATGATTAAAATTAACCCTCATATTTAGCTCATACTTTACCAGAGATAGTACATTCATTATCCGATATCATATAACACTGTTATCTTCCTTTTCTATCTACATTACATCTGACTGTGAAAACGTGCCATGAATCGTGTTCCCTGATGAATCCAATAAATACCTTTCCTCATAACAACTGCAAGTCAATGGCACACGTGCTATGACAAATATCAATGGAAATTCATTCATTCACATCTATTAACCCATATCAGGCAAAATTTGTCTTAATTGGATGTTTTTTTTTACATTCCTTTTAGTGTGTGCATGTTCGTCTGTGTGTGTGGGAGAAAGAGAAACAGAGAGGGGGAGTGAGAGAGGGAGAGAGAGTCTTAGTGTGTGACTGCCACTGGAACAGCTATCACAGCCAGGGTAAGCCCTTAAGAGTGGTCTGCACTCACCCTGGCGCTCTGTCCGGCGATGAGCTGGTCATCCTCTGTCTGAACACTTGTTCTGCTGCGGGCGTCGTAATCCTCCTGCTCAAAGTCCGAGTCATCCTCCAGCTCTTCCGGGGTCTGGCAGGGAAAAGAAAAAAAAAAAGCAGGAAATCAATGACAAACATGCCAATGCTCCTTGATGCTACCCAGCTACCAGGAAAAAAATTCAGACTGAAAATAAATAATGAATGTCCGGTACTATGACCTATGATGACCTAGAGTGCAAAGACATAGAGGAAGTGTAGTTGGGCAGAGGTCTGGTCGCTTGCACTGTCTGTTGCTGTTGCTGCTGTACTGGAAACAGGCAGCCCTTGGCTACGCCGGTAAGTTCTCAGTTGAAAGACCTGAGGGACCTACATCTATTTCTCAGCAATTAAACAGAAAAGCGTTGTTTCAGCATCTAAGCTGATGTGTATGCCTTCTGCATTGCATGTATTTCCATTTATTTATTTGGCACACGGTCTAATACAGAGTGTCTCACATGTCCACCATGTTAACATGTGTATCATCAAACGCAAATCTCCTGTATAACATAGCAAATAACAATCAAATGGAAAAAACAAATCAAACGTAAAAAATTATGGGAATGAGGAATTTTTACACCAACACCCAATTCAACAGCATAATTACAATCGTCTTATTAGAATGCCTATTAGGTCCCTTCCCCAAGCGTGTATGTGGCGCTTGTGTAGCGCTCATTAAGAGATCCATTGAGGACATATGCCTATATACAGAATACAACTGAAGCAGCAGAATACTTTCCCTATTTTTAGTTCTGTAAACGTTATAATTACGATTACTTAGCACTAGCTACTAAAGATTGTTTTTACTGTGGTCAAAGGCACCAATGATTATTATTATTATTATTGTAGTGCACTTGGCTAGTGTTCTAGCATACACCAGTTTGGTGCAGTTTAGTTAGTTATTTCACTGTCCCTCCACCCCCTGCAGTGAGTATGCCCAATAAAGGATTTGAGGGTGGAGGAGTGCACAAATTATGGGGTGTTATATCACAGTTTGAAGGGGTTCATGGTCAATAGTGGACAGGTGAGGTTAGGAGGCAGGGACATCCTTTTAAACAATAACATTTTTATTTTTTAGGCAGTCATCTTTATGTTTTAAAAGGGGAGATCTGTGAAGCTCATGAAAAATAGTGCAGATTTCAATTATCCAAATAGCTGGATTAGTATATTTTATTTAGTAGTTTTAGTATATTTATTTTCAGTGACTCACACAACCAACAGTTGGCCTGTATCAACATGTTTAAATCTCTTCTCCCCAACATTTCTCCCTCCATGTCTGGTCCAAAACAAAGCCGGAAGGCTGCACTAACTACACTAATATTCTTTAAAATATCCCTCGTCCAATGTATACAACATCCAGATATGCTTCTTGGCCTTCCTTTTTGGCCTTTTTCATTATCTAAAATACTCTCATACTCTGTTTTGATATTTTATTTTTTTAATTTTATTTATTTATTTTTTACTGTGCATTTATTCATGATAAATAGACAGTTTGACTTTATCATCTGCCTAATTTCAAAACAGGCTCTACATTAAGAAAGAATTATACATAGACTGTCATTGCAAAGTTATACACAGACTGTCATTGCAAATTTCACCTACATGGACCAGCAAGATGATCTTTTCTATAATGACGATCTAATCAAAACAAGGTCTTTATGAGGCCCATTATACATGATCAAAATAACACTATTTGTGAACTAGATTCATTTACAGAGAATACACATTTGATTATTTCGATGCTGCACAAAAAAGCTGAAAGCAAACGCTTATCTTAAAACATCCCTACATCCCAAGAACAATGGTAATCCATTAGATAGGAATCTAAAATAATGTTTACATTACATTGTTTAATATCAAATTATTTTCAATACAAGGGAGCATTCCAGCAGATTAATTAAAAAAGCATACTGGTGAAACATAGGGGAGAAGAGGATGAACTTGTTAGATTTTGGAATAGAGAATATTCTTATAAGCATGTGAGAAATTGTTTGCCACAAACAGTCTGGGTTGATTAAAAATGAAATCCATCACATAAAATCTCAGATTATTTTATTATTTTTTTGTTTACAATTTGTGTGCAATTATTATAGAGACCTCTACGAGCCCTCTGTCTATAGTTTGAAACAATACTGAAGCACAATATTGTGATCAATCTCACTGTTATCAAGATCAAAAACTGAACAAAGTGACAATGTGTGTGTCTACATATAATAAACATGTACAAGTTGTCGGTTAAAACAATACACCTTGGTGAGGATGAAAAGCAAAATAATACACCATAATACACTTGTTTGTTTTATTTTTGTGATTCGCGGAGAGACTTACTGTACATACCCTTATCATTAGGACTGCTTTCCTAATGTCACGAACTCCATCATAGACCAAGCGGGAAGCGTCAATGAATTCATTCTCTTCAAAGGGCTGCGGGGGGGTTGTGCTCAAGGCTTCAATTGCCACCTCCACTTGCTCAGCAAAACGGGGCATAACTACATACAGAGACACAGTCAAATGAGTGGAAAAGAGTCTCACAAATATTCAAAGTCTGTCCTCCTCTGCCCTCAGGCATAAACACACAGATGGAAAATGTTCAAATGATGCACATACTGTGTCTGACTAAGCACATGTACTGGATCCAATGTTTTCATCTGAACTAAAGATGTCACACCTGGCATTAAGTTAAAAAGGAGAATGTCAAAAATGAAATATAGACAGCAGCATTTGTATGCCAATTAATTGTTTCACCTTGCCTCTGCCAAAGGGCTGAAAACAATGAGGTCTGTCAAATATCACATATCCCTAGAAAGCAGGGATAGTTGTTCTACTGACAGATGTTCAGTGAAAAAATTGATGTTGTGACAGGGGACATTTCAATTCCGCATGCATATTTCAATAAACCAAAGGTAGCACATCTGTGTCTTTGTAAACAATTCCATATAATTTCAGTAATTTAAAATGACTAATAGCATGAGAACAAAACAATTCACATCAATATAAAATGCTAATGCGCCCATGAGAATAAACTCTATTGCACAGTGTTGTGTCAAAGTAATTTTTTACCAGTCTTTGTTAATATATATGGTTTGATGTTTTATGTTGAAGGGATGGGTCTATGGAAACCTGTACTTACAGATTGTAAATGACACTGCTGTATAATCTATATTTTCATGTGAATCAATAATCCAATGACATTTAAATTGTCTGTGTTCAGAGTATAAACACATCTGTGCTTACAGTAAGGGAAGACAGAGTTGACTGCACCACTTAACATCAGTAAGGGTGAACTAGAGTTTAGTTATGAAAGAGAGGAGGAATGGCAGTGAGGATGAGTTGCACGGTAAAGACACAGATAAAGGCTGGAGCGTGTGTGACAGGACAGTCTTCAATTTATATTTTGTGCTCACTTTTACATTTATATGTTTGCATCATGTATGTACAGCTTGTATTACATGAACCTTTCAGATCAAGAGGAAAATGAGTATTTAGTGCATCGTGTGTCACCAACCATCCAACTGTTGCAAAGGCTAAAAACTTGAATTGGCCAAGGAAAATATGTATTTCCCCTGTTCTATAATGGAGGAGCAGTCTCCCTGAAGCTGTAGAGGTCAAAGGCCAATTCATTGCTTTAGACACGTCTTGAAGCCAGTTGCCATTAAAGACATGGCTGTGCACAGCAATCTGTATGTCATTCAATATGACCCAAATAAGCCACTAAATGTGACCAACAGCCCCTCTTTGATGCGACAACACAGACCACTGGCCTCTTTTCCACACAAAAAGAGGAAGGTGCAAATTCCCTGGCTGCAAGGGCACCATCAAAGTCCAGTGTACCAAGTGCACTGTATACCTCTGTTACTTTCTTAAGCAGTAAGACTCCCTTGTATACATCTGTAGAGAACCACATGCCAAATCAAAGTGTTGTCATTGCATATCTACAGATTAAATGATTGTTTCACTGTTCTACATGTTAAACTGTCTGAGGTGTAAAATTGTGTTAAACTGTTCTGATTTAAATATAAAATAATATACAACAGATAGTATACAACACTTCATTTATTGTATATTACTGTCTAAGGATAACATGGTTCCTTAAATAATTGTATCCTTTTAATGTAACGGTTAAATTTTAAAGTATTTAATTAAGAACAGATAAATTTTAAGAATGTCATTTAATGTAAAAGAATTAATCTATAGTTTTGTATTACAGTTTGAGTGGCCAATTATAAATTTCATTCTGATTATTTCCATTACTGTATTATATTGCCTCAGAGTAACATACCCCAAATTATGATTATGACTATATAATGAATGCAGATACAATTAATAATAAACCTCTTTCTCTTGCACTACTCACTATTACAGATCCAGTCCCTGGAACATTGACAAATCCTTTTGATGGAATGAATTGTCACAGACGTAAATCTTCAAGATGTTTGAATGCTTCTTCAGAGCCACTAATGTATGTAATTTACTTTAGGCACTTTTTCTGGCGTTCCATTACAATTGTCTAATCAAATTGTTCATATTCCCCATGATATGAATTGACTTTTTATCCAAGATGCTTTAGCAAATGCACACGTTTGAGGCGTGGGATGCTACTGCTCTGTAGTGACACAGGAGCCACCACACCCAGAGAACTGGCTCCAGAGAGACTGCTTTCCATCTAATTGTACTGTCAAACCTGAAGACATATCATTGCATTTCCATATTTATGAGTCTGTCAGTCCACAGGTTATACTTATTTGTCCATGCTGTGCTTCCTTTTTAAAAAGTTAAAAAGGAAGAATATAAATTATTGACAGTATCCTGTCAATATTTTTTGACAGTATCCTGTCAAAAAATCCAAACCATCTATTAAAATATTCAAAATTGTACACAAACTGGATTCAGGGATACTGGTGTAGTAGCAGTCAGGGAGGCCTTAATGACAATGCTGGAAATAAAACACACCATTGCGCTTGAGTAGCCACAGGGGATGCACTGAAGCTGCCTGTTCACTTGTTACTTTATGTATGTATGTGTTTTTTATGTGAGTGTGAAGGAAGCCAAATGTATTAGAAGGCTTAAGTAAGGTAAATTTGAGATTTACTAAACTTCTCTATTATGAAGTGGGAGTAATATTATGGCCAACATAAAAGGTATTACGAAGTCATTTTTCATTTTTCATACATTTTAATCCACTTACTGGGGAAGCATAAAATAGGCTTTTGGGAATTCTAGAGGTTTTAAATCGAAATATTAAAATGTTCTCCAAACTGGTAATGAGTAAAGTTGCTGATGGTAAGGAGCAATTTCACTCATACCAAGTTGAGAAATGATGAAGGCGATGGAACGTGACTGAGTTGGAATAGATTTTTCCTTTCTGAGCCAAGCTATAAATCTTGTGATAAGGTAGTACAATGCATATTTAAAGTGGTACAAAAAAAGCTTAGTCAGGGGACTTGATTAACAAAATTAAGAACTAGTGTGTGGAACTGTATTTCAGTAAATCCCACAAACCAGATGCAATATGTTCTTTAAAACATGACAAGAATCACAGGGGCTTAAAATGATACAAAAACTGAAAGGTTTAAGATTGCAGCCCAGACAAGAGAAAATCAAGTCGATCAAAACTACAGGACCCCTCACAGGACTCTCACCAGTTGTTATAAATGGTTGTTCTGTTTGCTTAACAGGGAGAAGGTGCTTCGGTAAAAGGACGAATAAATAAACCTGCCCTGATACAGAACTCATCTGCTCATTCCTCACCCCCTCAGCGGTGCTTTCACCTCTGACAAACAATATCATTTCTGCTCGGATGCTCTGATTTCAGATGTCGAACCATAACCTACTTTTTTGTTTGCTCATCCTCACAAGTCTCCTCCCTTGTCCCTTTTTCACCTGATAACTTTCAGCCACCTCAAGACCTCTTCTTCTCACCTGTTTCCTGTTCCTATTACCTGCACATCTCTACTCCCCCTACACACAGGAACATTAGTCTTATTCTTCACCCCTCTCTTTTGAGTGGTCTCTCCCCACACCTGCTCTAGCCAGCCTTCCGTAGGCACTGCACTGTCTGTCTCTCTCTCAGGGTGTGGGTAGTGGTGGCTCCCCCTCTCGCTTCCTCCCAACAGATCCCCAACTACTGCATCTCAGTTCTGATATAACCTTAGCATATGCATAGGTCACATCCACATGCCCTTCACTGAATAAAAGGGCCCAATTATGTGGATATTACAGAGTGCAAGGGGATGAGTTCATTCAAGAAAGAACCAAGGACTTTTGCTTAACATAAATCAAATCAAGGTGTGTTCAGCAATCAGATGGCATATTTGCAGTGTGAAATGTCAGGAAAAAAAAGCTTAAAGGCTTTAATCATGACTACTGTTATAAAGGGTACAATTTGTGGGTGGTGTGTAGTTGTGGAAAAAAAAACATAAATGAGGAACTCATATGAAGAAGGTATAACCTCTCTTAAAATATTTTATTAAGAGCACATTAGGTTGGGGTTGATATGACATGGCCTGTGGCCTTAATGTCAAGTAGGCACTGTTTCATATATCCTGTAAATTTGAGAATATTTTATTATTCTACCATTTTTTGGTGGACAATAACCAGTCCGTGAAGAAATTATGACAGAGTTACATTTCTGTGGAGACAGGGAAATGATCACACAGAATGACTAATTTCCAGTTTAAATATTTGTATACTGTCAACCGAAGTCATGGCAACAGTGTGTTAGTAATTGAGGGTTTTTTTTTTCTAAGGAAGTTTAGCTTATAGATCTGGTTGAGAGATGAGATGAAAGGCTATCACAAGATTTGTACTATAATATTGATTTTTCCCTCAAGGACAACAGTGAGTCCCTGGCTACATGTGGATTGTCTGTGAGTCAAATAAGGCTAATCTTTACAGCAACACAGTGCAGGCAGACAGTAATACAGTGCCTAGAGTTTCCAGTTTCAGAGTTGCCAAAGGAGATATATGCATAAATTGACAAAGGCCATGTGTGTGTGTGCATGTGTAATACTACTGCTGCTACTACTACTACTACTAATAATAAAAATAATAATACAATAGTTTGAAATCTGCCAGAGGAGGCAGTGCTCCTTTTGTTGATTATAGAATCTCATTGACAATGATGTGCATTGTTCTGATTAGTTTTTCAAATGTATTTCTCTTAATGCCATGTTTATAAATTGAGAAATCGAGGACATTAGAAATGGATATTCACTTGGATAGTTTATATCTTCTAAATCAATCAAAACAATGTTGTTTCTTTTTCCCTCTGTGGTTTCCACCACTCAAAAATCAATAGAGCCATTTATTCAGTAGTGGAAAACAAAAGTTTTGTAAATATTCTCTGAAATCAATGACCATGTTTTATTTCACCATCAGATCTGTTTGATTGGTCTTAAAAAGAAAAGAAAGAGATTAGAACTATAAAGTGAACATTAGTACTCAGAACATTAGCCTGAACTAGTAGCCAAGTCATTTACATATGCAGCAGCATTTTAAAACATTTTAAAATCAATGCTTTAATAAATGTGTTTTTAAAACAACACAAAAGATCTAACACTCTTTGAAAGAGAAAGAGGTCAAATAGTTGGTGCCAGATTTTCTGGTGTGTCACAGAGGGAACGCTGTCAAAAATCATGACACCATATGCCAAAACTCACTAACAGGGATAGATCACAAAAAAAAAAAAATACACAAATACAAAAACACACAAAACAGCCTCACAAATTACCACAGAACTGAAGCTACACCTCCATGACCCAGTCTCAATAAAAAACATCCATTGGGAGCTAAACAAAGGTGATATTTATGGTTGGATCACCATTCAGAAACCCCGTTTAACAAAGGCCAATGCACAACAATGCATAAGTTAAAGTAATGAGCACAAAACCCAGACTTCTTTGCAATCAAAGCAATATGGCATAATGTGTCCTCTTTATCTTTTTCCTTTATCTGGACAGGTTTCCATTTGTAGAAAGCCAAAAGAAACCTTCAACCTACATTTCCTATTCTCAACTGTGACATATGGTGGTCGGTCTGTTACCTGTTATCGTATGGACAGCCTTGTGGGAGTCACTGCATCTGATTATGACTCTGCGTAGTAAAATTACAGGCAAAGAATATGCAGCCAGTTCAGGTGTAGAACAAACATTGTTTCCTCAAGATGTTCCCATATTCCAAAATGATAAAAGCCCCATACACACCATGGATGAAGTAACACCTTACACACCCTCCCCAACCACCATATCTGAACATCTTTGAACCTTTATGGGAAGTTCTGACATAGAGTGCAGAGAATTTTCCAGCTTCCATTTCTATGTAGGTTATATATGAGTTCTTTCAGTAGTACAATGAATCAAACAACAATGTAATAATACATATGGAAGCTGTTCCTTCTGATACATTTTACTTGGCTTTTAACAGTTTCAACTGTGTTTTTAATATAAATAATGTGCAGCCAACTAAAAGTAGGGACCAATAATATCCCGGATGCACTAATGACCCATAATATGCTGATAATGACCATAACACACTTACAGGATGCTTTGCATAATGCAAATACTACTGGTATCCCTTCACCTAAACATTGTAATCAGTCATATCAGTCAGAAGTGAAGAAATTGCTTCCACTGAGCATACTTATGGAAATCTGTCTCAGTGTGCCAGAAGTGCCAAAGCAAAGCTGCATATTATATATTGACAGTGGCATGTTCTGGCACACTGTCCCTTCTGTTGGAGTGCAATATGCCACCATCCAAACGCTGGCACAGCAAAGAGGAAGTGCAGAGAAATGTGATGAAAAGTACACTCGGTCTAGGGGACAGACTGGGTGGCTTCTCAGGCCAATTTCTACCTTGTCACAGCAGGGGAATTTGGCATCCTCACAGCGTACCATTGCGGAACAGCTGGATATACCAGGGAGATTAAATTTCCTCTTGACTCAAATGGGGTCTGAGGCATGGCCAGCAAACGTGCATTCTCTCTCTCACTCACCAGTCTCGGACAGGAGCTTGATGGACTCCAGCACGCGCTCCGTGTACACGCCTGGCTCATAGTTCTCCATTTCGGCATTGATGATGTGCACCACCCGGGCGGCACGCCCACGGATGGCCCCCGCCGTCCGGTCCAGAGTGTCAACGTCCCCCTCCTGCAGGGCAATGACACACTTGTTCACATCCTCCAGGATGTGGTTCTCTGAGATGGGAGAGGGAGGGAGAAAAATAATTACGTTTAATTGTAGCACATTATCTGTCCGGTATTCATCTGTCCTCTCAGGACATTTTCCATGCCTTTGCCAACTATACTGACATCAGACCTGAATCCCAATGAACTCATTGGCTCACCTGCCTAGTGGTGAGATCACACTATATGAATTGAATTCACATACAGCGCAGCACTGAGCCAAGGCTGGAAAGACTTGTCAAAACACAAGTCTGTGGTTGTAGTTCGGCTTGAACAGAATTATATGCTGATATGCATCATATATTGTATATGTTACAAATGAGATTAAGGTTAAGACAGGAAAACAAATGCAGAAAAAATTCCTCAAAGCTTTAATCCTACCAGCACTCAAGGCTGAAAACATATTATTCATATTACATATTATACATATTAAACATATTATATCTTAAGATATTTTAGCTTGGCATGTACATTTACATCAAACATATTCCACTGAATATCAAACATAACTGTAATGTGTTATTTCACTACTTCACACTCTGCTATTTTATATATCAAAAAGGCAAACAACACAGTGCAGTATGTATAATTCAAGCCATATCTTGAAGATAAACTGTTTTAGATAACTGACTGCAATGTAGTCTGCAGAAAAATCATAGAATAACAAAATGATCCTAATTGCACAACACTGTACATATAGATTATATGTACATTTATGTAGCTTGTATACTTCACATTCAGTTTATTTATTGATTATACCTGTGAATATAAAACATGTCCTCTAAGAAAAAAGTGTATCTTCTTTTCATTTTTTCTCCAAGGTTTTCTCAGTTGAAATGTTGAATGGAACTTTGAATTAAATTTTATATGATCAAATAAAATGGAGACCTACATGTTATACACAGGCAACATTAATAAAATCAAATATTTCATTTCTGAGGGGACACACAGATGGAATTATAAATTATTTACAACATATTAAAAAAAAGATCAGAATAATAAATCATGACTGTTGAACCATCTGAACAGCGCATTGCTGTAAGAACATCACAGCCTCATTTGCTTTCTACATCCACATGGTCTTCCATAATGAAACAAATTACAGCCATGGTGCAATACAAATGACTGAAATACCACAAAATGTTATTCACTGTGCTCTGAATGGGCCTCTTGTACCTGATTGGAGGAAGTGGGAAAGGGCAGAATGGCTGAATCTGCCTTCAATTATTTTATCAATCAATCATTTGCCTTCAAATAACCAAAAATTCAGAACAATTCCAGACGTTCAGATTGAACAGGATTTTGATCATGCCTATGCCTTTCATTTTTGTTTATAAACCAGTTTTTTCTTTTTTTCTTTCTTTTTTTTCTTTTTATAAATGTTTGATACTGGAAAATGGAAAATTAAATAGAATCAGTGAAAAATCTTCCATCTTTCACCTTCCAGCCTTCAGTTTTGGCATATAGATTCATACTTTGACATCCCTTTGCTGTTTTAATCAAAACATTCTTACTCAACCGATGAATATGTTGTGTGCAGTAAACATAAACAGATCTACACAAATTGCCACTTCCCCGGGCCTGTGACTTACGTAGTCTTCCAATGTTGCAGGTAGGTGCACACATATTCATACACCAAAAACACATCTTTCAATACTCTTATTACATAAAATACATCTTAGCATTGCATAATATTGTTTACTTATGGCTCAAAGCAAATGAATTTCTTTCTTTTTGTGTTTCATGGTTTATCTGACTATTGTGTGTCTGTGTACCTGGCAAAGATGTTCAGTAAGTCTTATGTGTGCCAGTAATCACTTATGACATTAAATACAAACATTCTGTACATTTGTTTCACACCTTGTCTGTGTTCTAATATAACTGCAAAAAAATACATAAATACAAACAAAATGTAAAGATTTTACAGAAAAGGATTCTCAGCCCTAGTGACACTTGTTACTCCAACTTGTTACACCGATGTTTCTTGTTATGGTGTTAGTTTTAGTAAACACACAAAGATATATACACACATCAAAAGGTAAATGCTTAAACTGAATGCAGTGCATGGAACAAGGTATTATTTCTGAATTTAAAACAGACAATACTGGCTGGTAAAATGATTGCCTCTTGGCACAATGGCAGTCATTAGGGAGTGCTACCCACTAAGAGACTGAAATCAAAGATAGTCACATCTAGAAACACATAAAGACCAAAAGCTGTTAGGACACAATGCTCAGCCTTGGAAGGTTCTGGAGGAGGATGAGACAGAGAGTTCATGACCAAAATGACAACTTTCAAAACAAAAGAGGAAAATCACACTAGACGAGTTCTATCTGACAATATCATACCCTTTATGTTGCATTAAAGTCCTTAAATTAAAGTCTCCTTTGAAAACACCTGCTTTGACGTCATGCCTTGAGCCACACACACTCATTAACACAACTGAAACAGAACTTAATACCTGTGTCCCATTTCAAACAACTCACTTAAAAGAAGATGCCAACAAACAACAGCATCTGAGGTGAATGAAAGGAGTGAAATATCAAAGTCCTAGCTTCCATTAGGGATCATTTTTAACCATTTATATTTTCCCACCGGTGACAGGGTTGTACACCACAGGACAGCCATCTTACAGTAAATCCATGTCATTTTGTTTGGAGTCTCAGTGCAGAAAAGCAGTTACTTAAGTGAGAGTTTAGGCAACAGAAAACAATGCTCTAACTACTACTACTACTACTACTATTATTATTATTATTATTATTATTATTATTATTATAATAATAATAAAGCAATTGATTTATTGTTAGATGTGCCCTTATTCAATATGTGGCTTGGAAAGTGCAGTGCATAAAAATAGTAAGTATTGTTGTACACCTAAAAGGCAACCTGAAACCATTTTATCAAATTAAAATTTCCTAAGCATAATTCCAATATGAATTGTAATTAATTATTATGTTTTTAATAGTTCAATAAGCTCCATGTCTGTATTATAATTGACAATACAGACATGTCTGTATTATCAATTATACAGTCAAAGGAAAAGTCATGTTTTTCAAGGATAAAGCATCACAAAGGGACAGCAACTAAAAAGAGAAAGTACCTGAAACGGACAGGAAGTCATCCACAGAGGTGATGTCATCTACTGCTTCCGTGAGAACGCGCACCTGCTTCTCCCATTGGTCCTTGAACACATCCATGTTGTCCTGGGCTACCTTGCTCTGAGGGCGGGCCGCCAAGGTGAGAGCAGCATTGATTACCTAGGATTTTGAGAGATACAAATACACAAATACAAGTATTGCCAATGTGTATTTGTAACCTAAATACATTTATTTTTCTGATAGTGATGTAATAGCAAGATGAAGCCAGACCCTGGTTCTGGGGGATCGTAACATCAGCACAAGTGTAGTTCTCATGCATCCTAGCAACAATCTATAAATAATATGACCAACTTTGTGCTTAGACATCATGCTCATTATTTTAAAAACAAACAAAAATACGGAAGGATGTGCATTATCCACTGTATGTGTGCCTTTCACCCATACATCTACACAGGCAAACTGGAATTGATTCAAATTTAAGGTCAAATGTAAAACAGACCTACAACACAGGCTTTATTGATGGTGCTCATTCTAATCATAGTTAAGAAATGCCACTGGCTTGCTTCATTAATTATATTGTTTTCCTTGTTTAGGTCCAGAGCATTTGTCAAGTGGAACAAACTTCCTGAGTTTCCCACCACTTCCTAGGTTTGTTGAATGATAGCCTTGAGTTGGCAGGGGTCAGATTATCAAATGAAGATCTCAAAGGGCGAAAAGGACTTGTCTCGTGAAATTTGCCTCTCCACCTGTTCTTCCTTCCAAAAAATAAGTGTTGGGTCCTGTGCTTTAACAATGCCTTGGTTACCACAAACCCCTCTGTCAAGTCCCAGAGGAAAGAAACATGGCAAGAGACTCCTTTTATGCTTGAAAAACTGTGCTTATAAATGTCATATTTCAATTACTTGAGTAGTGACATGAGATTCCTGTAAAAATAATTTCAATTTCTAAAGTAATACATTTGCTTATTATTCCGAAAGGACACAGGAAATTGGAACACAGAATTATCATAAATGTTTGTGATGCAATGTGTAGCACACAGGAAGACCCAGAGCATTCGCCAGTTAGAAAACTGTGAAGATGGGACATAATGATGTCTTGATTTTGGTGAGTTGTTGCTTGTGATCCTGTTTGGCTTCAAACCCTTGTCAATTCGAATATTGCTCTCAGACATACAGATGTAACATAAGTGTCGCTTTCTTGATAACTGGCTCCTCTGTGAAATTGAAAAGGCAAAAACCTCATCACCTACGCCCAATCATCTTTCTGACTAATAAGGTAATGTGCAGACACTCAAATGAATCCCGCTCAGGCATGAACTGTTACTAATAATTATTTGAAATCTCCCTCTCTCTCTCCCTCTCTCTCTCTCTCTGTGCAAGTGTGTATATGTGTGTGTGTGTGTGTGTGTATGTATTCCTCTAAAACCTACATGCATAAGCAGAGAGAGATCTTTTCATGCAGTACATTTTCCAGGTCTTGTTGAGATATCTCCTCTGACATGCCTGTCATCTAAGATGTCTTGGCTTTGAGAGGCAGGCCTTACCTGCGGGCACAGGCTGTCGATCTGAGTGGCGGCCATGCGGACTAGCTTTACACCTTCCTCATTGTTGGAGATGGAACAGGCCAGGTTTGCCACCTACAAACCAAAAAGGACCGTCAAAAATGAAAAATGAATCTTTCATTATAAACACAAGGTCAGGGGTGGGGAAGGGGAGGGGAGGATTTGTCATTTCTGAGTGACAATGCTCTTCATAACCATCTAGAAATATCCACATAAGGTATTTAACCACATAAGGATCACAGTGTAATCGCTACAGTTTTCTTGAAGTGAATACATGGGCTCCTTTGCATTACTCTCATTGCTTGACTTGCAATCCTGGCACAAACAGCATCACAAGTTATTGCAACCTTATAAGATATACGAATAGTAGGTTGCTGTTTCTTAATTTTCTTTTCTGTTTCAACATAGTTTTCTTCCCAAATATTTACATATAAAAGTATGTTATTTTCCCAAACATTAGCAACATAGTTTTGCCTATATTAAGAACTCAAAAGAAGATAATTAGGCTACTATCTTCAGAAAATACAGATTACAAAATAAGAATAAGGTGCTTTCTACCTAATTAAAATGTCTGCACTCTTGTATATTATTAGACAAGTAGGAAACAAAAGGGGTATTCTTATTTAAAGAGCTTCTTGTTCCATCACTCACAGTAGGTGATGGCAGAGCCTCAATGTGGCCTTTCTGTCAGCAATGGGTTGCAATAGCCTGTGTGTTTAGGGCTCAGTCTCATTAGTTTTAAAGATCCAGAGTGCTTTGGGTTCATTACCAGATTGCCTAAGTGCGACTAAAGCATTAGCTGAGTTTATTGATGCAAAAACCACCTCATTGTATAATTAACTTACCAGATGGCCTCTTAACTGAAGCACCTTTTTTATTTAATTTATGTATGTTTGCATCAAGGGTTATTTCCACAATGTGTCTCCAACAATATCACACATGTGTGTGCACATGCGCATGCACACACACAGACACATATACACACAAATGTATGGACATTGGACAAATCTGTAAGACAGCCATTGCACCCTCATGCAGTGGTGTATATTTGATTCATTTTCATTTGGCAAATTTGCAGCATGTGCAATCCTGTAGGTGGCAACCTTTATAATACAGAACCTAGAGCCAGAAAAAATAGAACTGTAGAGCTGCCTGTAGAGCTCTCACTCGAACACACCAACGACGGAAGTGAGCGAGTGGCGAAGGATGGCGTGCCGTCTTACCTTTGGTGGTTCGGGAACAGAATTCATTAAATATAACTGTTTTGATACATCTGACTCCAATTTTGTTATTGCTAACGTATTTTAATTTAGTAACCGGACTACTCAAATGCCTCTCTGCTAATTGCTAAGATAGAATGCTTATATATGCAACCGAGGGACTATAGCCTCTGGTCTCACGTAGTATTGCTCTATACGGGTTACAGTCTCTCATGGAGATGCATACATGCCTGTGGCCTGCGCTTGACCTAAAGTGGCACTAGCTGTATAGGCGAGGGACTACGGAGTATACCAACAGCATAATGATTCTATGAGCGCGTAATTAGCAGTTATCTTACCGTACAGTGATCAGCTGCAGCGAGTTAGACGGACGATGAGCATCAAGTTACGAGAAAAGAATTTATTGTTACAATGTATGGTTATCCAAAATAATAAACAGTAGACAATGCAATGGAAAAAACAGAGCAACGGAGAGGCAAAGAATAATGAATTGGCTATACGCAAAAGTGCGCAGGAGGTCGTGCTAACGAGTCTCCCCGAACTATGCCAGTTTCCCCCCTATATACCTGAACATTAAATGTGGTATTTGGACTTTGGCGCCATGACCAAATATGATAAGTTCTGAAAACAACAGTGTAGTCACGATTCAGCAATTACAAATACCGTCGTAACCAGGGGGGTAGGAGGGGTGTCAGTGGTGAGGAATGCGACGATAAGTGCATTCCTCACTGTCCACTTTTGTGCCACCTATTACAATCTTTATTATGAACCCATCATACCTCCCTGCTACATACATCATTGACATGCATGTGAAATTAGCTTTCAAATGACACCAAACATGATTATGTTGCACATGAGAATGGCCATATTCTATACTTTTGCCAAGAGATGAACAGAGTCCTGAGGATGGCTGTGCTGTAGGTTGCCTGGCAGCAGACAGAGTCCAGAGTCCAGGATGCAGCTGCCCTTAGCGTGACCTGCTGACCAGAGATTAGCGACATGGGTTGGATTGCCACAACCCCCCGGTTGAGTTGCTTAATAGTCACGTTTGATGGGTGTTGCAAGGTAACTGAGGTATCCAGGTATCGATCGCACCCTCCTGGCCTCCTGCAAGCCCAAAGGTAAATACTTGCACTCTTTTGGGGGGTTTGCAGGAGATGTGGTCGTGCAAATTGCCCTACAGAACCATTGTGGATACAGCTGCAAGTTTCATATTGGAGTCTTGCAATGGCAATGTGTTATCACCTTATCTGTAGATAATGGAAATTATGTATTTATCTTATGGTTAGAAATGCTTCAAAGGGTGATCTAAACTCTAATCTTTTTGAAATCATTTTCTTTAATATACTCATATACATGCTGTTAGTGTCTTGAGCTCTTTTGTGTTGTGTTGTGTTCAGCAATACAAATAAAGTGGTATATGTCCTTCCAGATTTCAGAGGGAGGGAAGAGATGATGATGCTATATGACAGAGATGGTAAGCGTTGACCCAAATACACCTCTCCTATTTCTAACAGATAGTCACTCTTTTTTCAGTAAAATTAATTTAATTAAATTTTCATTTTTTTCAGCTCCTTTTGTGTGGTCCTCTCCACTCTTATTTGTGCCAGCTGTAAAACCGATGATGATTTTGGGATTTATTGCTGTCTAGAACGAGAAAAAAAAAGAAGTGAAAAAAGAAAGTAGCCGTGCTGATTGCGGGCCTGTCTAAAACATGCTGGCAGGACATTAGCACATTGTTTAGCAAACAATTGCGGATCAACAATAACTGGCCATGCGGACACAACCCTCCAACTAAAATCCCTCTCTACAGGCATGGCGACACGGGAAAAATGAGTGAGGAAGATTTTCTGGGGCTTGGATGACAGCCACCACAGCACTGGACACTCAAAACTGGGCCTCATCCAAGAAGCGCTGTCCATGCTGAATTGCTAATTGAAATTATCTAAAGAGCTATTCCATGGGCACAGCTATTTTGAAGAGAATATAATTTTTCCAGACTGCTACCAGCTTCACACTGCCTGAAATGGTTAACTGTTCTCTGGACCTTTTCAATTACTTTTTAATGGATGCATTTAAAATGTTCAAGGATTGTTTTCATTGAGGCAATAGTCAAATTCTCATTAAACTGAAGGACATTGAAAAATGGAAGGAGAAATTTGGGTCTGCATGGACAGACACTTGCAGATGCACTTTGCAGCAAATACCAATTTTCATTGACTTTTGATAGCAGGCTTATTGTACAAGCTAGCAAGATATTCAATTTGTTAACAATGTCAGCACATGGACATTGGAAGAAATACTTCATAGTAAATAACCTCAAGCTCATGGTTTAGCAAGAAAGAACAGATTATATGCCTCCTGTAAAGGAATAAAATGGACTTTATTTTTTAGATGTGGGGAAATCTCCATTGGTTTTAGAGGACATTGAGATATTGCTCATCCTACGTGACTCAAACATTACTTTAGAGGATAAAAATATTTTTATGATTGTCATGGACTAAGGGAACCTTGAAACACAATATTTTTTTTGAACATTTTAAAGTTTTATTTCATTTATTTCTTTGAAAGGAAAAAAAAAAAAACTTCCTTTTCCTTCATACAGGTATTGCATGTGAACACTCATGCACACATGTAGTTTTGATTAAAAGATCTGAAAGCTGTATCAATAAAGTTACAGTTATGGAAGGTCGCTACGGCTTAGAAGTGATCTTTCCAATCTCCTGAAGAGGCTCTCATTTGCCAATGTACTCTCTCACACAATTGCACCAAGTAGGTGTCTGGGCTCGTTGGTCTGGTGAGCTTTTGACCATACAAGTCAGGACCGCCTTTTTTTTTCCCTTCAGATGAAAACACTCTTAAAGGGACGTCATGGAGAGAGTAGAGCAAATCAGTCCCGTCCTCCAACTGATGGACCTCGTGTCAGAGATGGTGATGACTGCACACGCTCTGTGATTACTCTGGAAATCAGGAAAGAGAGCTGTGCGAGTTATAACCCTCAATCAGAAGCACTTGATTCCATTCAAATGCTTTCTGCCAGACATTAACATGTCAAGGGCAAAATGAGGAGCCTATTTCAGCTACCCGGTTCGCAAAGAGCTCTTTTCTCCATGTTGTTCCTCTTTGCGGAGGGTGTGCTCTCTCCCTGAATGAGTACTGTGGGTCCACTCCAGGGTATGTGCTGACACCCTGGTAAGTGCCATGATAGGGATGCTCTTCCCACTGTAAAAACACACGCAGAGAGTGGGAGGTATGTGTATCACCCAGCTTCCTAGATGAACTGCTGCCCAGCATCCCCTGCAGCACAGCATGCCCCCTGATTGGTTAAATAAAGCAGCCCTGACTTATCTGGCCCTCTAGAGAACCTTGGTCCTGGTTGGGGAAGAGTGACAGTTTCTGATTTCTTATTTCATTCAGTGCTCCCTTTAGACAAAAGGGTCTAGGTCTATTCATATGATGAAAAGCATGAAAAAAAATCATAGCCAAAAATGAAATGCTAGTCTGGACAGAAACACCACAGCACAGAGTTACTAAGGAACCCATTCCAGCCTGTGTAATAGTCTCACCCTTTGAAGCTAGAAGTTAATCTTATCAGTTTCAAGTGGCATTGATTTTGTTACTTTAAATATGTCTATTCCAACAACGATGGCAGCGTGCATGAGAGCAAGAAAAAAGAAATTGCATAAATTGTTAACATGCTCAGACTGCTTCATTGACTCCATAGTGATTCACCCTAGCGGGCCAGGAGACGGAGCGCGCCCGCACAGAGCAATATGATGCATGCTATTATTCACATGCCTTTCAATTAGCCCGACTGGCTTCATGCCACAGTGCTCTGAGAGCCCTGCAATGCCAGTGGACATTGTCTTGCCGTATAAAAAGATACTCGTTGGCGCTGCGCTATTCTTAGCGCCAACCTGCCCTCCATAAAGTCCCCTGATGGCAAAGCCCTACACCAGTAAATGCCTCAAGTCAAGCTCTAACAGGGAAGGCAATGAACTGGGTCGCATGTCTTTAGACTCCCATAAAGCTGACAGCACAGGGGGGAAAATCTTTACAGCAAATATATGTCAAATGTCCTTCTCTTCCTTTTCTGTGGTCCTTTGAAATGGTCAGATTGTACTCATGGTTCCTGGTTCTACAAGTTGATCAAGTCCCATGGAGCACAGGATCCTTGTGCTTTCTAAGGGATGATGTAGAGACTCTGTCTTTGAAATGAACAAAAGACATCCCCATGGGTACTTTTTTGGGAGCATGAAGGGGCCTTCAGTGAATCAATGAAAGAGAGTTATATGCTTCGAGCTGAACATATTTTGCAAGCTAAGGTGAAGAGAGAACATAAAACCCCCTTCGAAATCAGCATTTTGACACATTTCCTCCTTTATATTAAATGCTCAAGAATTTCCTTCATATCACTCTATGGATAAAACATACTGTATAAACTTCGTCAGCTGGTATGGTAAATGGACTTTTTGATATTTAATATAATTACAAAGAATGGTCTTCCCTTCCCCTTCACCAATGTTCTCTGTTACTTTCAGTGCACAATCAGCTGCCCTTACAGAATACAAATGCAACTGATCTTAGGATTCACATTCCTCAGTTCTTGCACTTCTTCTTCTTCTTCTTCTTCTTCCTTTCATTGTATATTGTAATGGTGTGGAATTGCCCCAAATTAAATGATTAATTGTCACCAGGTTGCAGGTAAGAAAAAGACACCCCTTGCCTCAGCTTCAGCTGCTACTGTTGTTTCAGTGCTTAAAAGTAATATGCCCACTGTTCTCCCCTACTTCTCAAAACATGCTATTTTAAAAAGACCTATCACATGATATAGAATTTCTAGGGTCAATCCTGGTGTCAGAAAATGCCAATGAGAGGACTACACTGTTCCATCAAACAGTGAGACACTGGATAAATTGGTTTTGAGCTCTACAAAAAGGTGGCACATTACAGTGCACCCTTCACATGACTGTGAACATCACCAAATCGAGGTGATGGTTACTATAAGGACGCTGCATTATTGGAAAGGACCTCCCTGCCTAGGCAGCTATCATATGTCCTGAAATAACCCATTTAGCCTAGAATTTCCTTTTTGAGCGTTTTATTTCTGAAATAGTCAAAATCTCTCTAGATTAAGGATGAGGACATCAATGCATGCCCTTCATATTTATCCATACCCCTGACTAAATAGGAACAAAAACATAATACAACAAAAATTTTGTGATGGACATTTTATTCCCCACATATTCTTCTTTATAATTTCATTTACCAACTTACAAATGTGGCTGTGCTCAATCATGACAATTCCGTCCATACCTACGGACAGCACTATTATATGAATGAGAAGGTTTCAGTGCTTTTGCCATGGTCATTTTATTTTTGGAAGGTCAGCTCTCAGCTTGTAAACTTTGTCCATAGCACTGCTTAGTTAAAAAGGAATGCCCAGGGAACACTAAACTAGAGAAATCCTTAGAATAGAGCTGTGCTGTGTCTCCTGACAACTGCTGGGCTCACCCGTCAATATTTATACACTCTGTCGCCTCTGCTAAAAGGAATTCTGCCTTGTTTTGTTGTTTATGCAGTATAGGGGTTGACATCCACAATTCCCTTGAACTCTAAGGGGGTCCCCAGCGTACAGCCCAAATATGTATTCATAATTGTCAAAATAATGGAGTGCGTCAGCTTAAAATGTGGCTCTGGGGAGAGGTGCCCCAGCAGATCCCAGCCTGCTGCTTCCCTGTCTCCTCCTAACGGAACAGCTGGCCCACCATTTATCCCCTCCAGTTTCCCCCTCTCTTTCCTCTCTCAGTATCAATCTGTTTGTGCTGCGGAGTCACATCTCTTCATTTATTTGTGCCGTGATCCATCTGTGCCTAATAAAAGAAAAAAAAATAATCATACTGACAAATAAAACTTCTGCTGCCATTGATGTGCCCAGAATGAATTGTGTCAAGAACTTCATTTCTGTGAGAGGGCAGCTCTTGTCCATGCTTTAAGATATGCTAATGCTGCTTCAGGCAGTTCTATGCATACATAAAGGTGGTAAAATAATAGTGTTCATGAACAGAGGGGTATGTATTTACACTTTACTCTGTGCACTGACCTGGTACACTGCATTTTGCAATGTATTTATGTATCTGTGCCTAAATACAATTTCCTACATATAAATAAGATGGTCAGGAATGTGATGTAGTGATTTTTTGTTGGCATGATTGGGGGACACATATACAGTACCATGTCTAATTAAGATGGCAAACAGGCATTCAAAGGCATTTTGAGGTAAAGACTTATGCTTAAGTGATTAAATTTTTTGTTTCTTAAAAAAATATAAATCATGAAGTTCATGCCTATTTTTTTTTTACAAAAATTAATTGTAAAAAAATAATTTTTGGGTATTTTATTTGTGCTGTTTTGATGTCTTTACTATTATTCTAAAATGTGGAAAACTGTAAAAGTGTGTCCAAACTTTTGACTGGTACTGTATGGTTTATTTACAGGCAAGCAATAATGTACGGACATAGGTATAAGTCTATGCCATTATAAACTGTGAAATAGGAATTATTTTACTAAACAGAGCCTGAATGTAGAGCAGGACATTAGACAAGCCAACCCCATTCCCCAGCGACCCCCTGACAATGTAAATATCCCACATGCATTAAGGATACAAAATTAAAATAAGTAAAAAATGTATTCCATAGCAGGGTTGGACAGATATTTAAATCTTTAAAGGAAGTCCTTTACCAAGAAATTTGGTATGAATCCATTCAACAAGTGGAATGTTCTATGGCCCACAGGATTTGCCAGAAAAGAGAGATTATTACACATACATTACAGTAAAATAGCAACTGAAATCTATTTTTTAATCAGGGGCAGAGAGATTTTAAATATTTAAAATATTTCTCATATTTAAAGCCGTTGTACTGGACATTATAGTGAATAGTTTCTATTTTGTGTCTATTTTTGTCAGTAAATGACAGTGGATGCAGAGGGTACAGTGGTGTAATTTTGCTACATCTTACTATCACCTTGCACATGCAATTTCAGAGCCATCACTGTTTTAAGATCTCACCGATTAGGAAAAAAAAGGTGCTGTGAGCTCCTCAGGTCCAAGAATGCCTTACATAGAGTAAATCTAAACACGCTACCTTTGGATCATACCAAAAAAATGAAATGCAATATTATTGCAGCACTGTATACCACCATATCCTTCACTGACCAAAACATAAAAATAAAGTTTTAATAATTTATGGCTGGGTGCAACAAATGAATGAATAAATTCACCTGGGCCTACCTACTGTTATGACTGAATATTTGGCATTATTATGGATTTTAGTACTAATCAAAATATTTACAATAAGATTGAAGTTAATTAAAAAGTTCCAGTCTGAATGCATGCACATTTCTAAAGGGACACATAATAATGCTAATAGAAAATGTACTGCAACACTGCAACAATTAAGTCTAATTGTATAATTGTAAATGAGTCTAATTGAAATGACTCATTTAAAAACACACTGAATGAGGGTTAGCTCAGACACTTGACCAGCCGAAAAAAAACAATAGATTTTTAAATTCTGTAGCCATTTGGTATACATGTGAATATGTTTTTCTCTGGTGATTGATGCATGGTTTATATTTGTAGAACCAATACTTAGGGCATTTATTTTTCTTTAAAACTTGCAGTTTGCACCTGTAGGAACTTTCACAAATACTGTTATTTCTGCATCAGTGAGAACATGCAGAGCAAGCTGCAAGCTTCTCCACCTGTCTGTTAAATGCGTTGAGACTTTCTGGCCTAAACTTCTTTATGCTGCCTGTGCCTCAAGGTATTTGCTAAAATAATAAAATTACATTATTCCACCCCTAGACAGAAGCTTCTATATTTGAGGCATTAAAAAAGGGTTTTGATAAAATGCTGTCACTGTGCCTGCCTGTTGCCCATGGAAGCAATAGCTTCACTTGATGTTCACATAAGGAACCAAAACCCAAACAAAACCTGCATTCAAAATATCTCTACTCAAGACATCATAATGTAGCCAAATGACCGTAATATTTATTTATAAGGTGAGTGACAGGCCTTAAAGTTTTTGCATTTTCGAAAAATTGGCAGAAACACCAACTGCATTCATCATATTGACAATACACCTATGGCCACACACCTCATCAGTACAGCGGCCCGGACATTCAGATTGCTGTAACCTACAAAAAAAACACATCAGAATTTCCAATCACTTTGTAATCTGGCACCTTACATTGCTCTAATGTTGGACAATAGTTTGGATTATACATTTGTTCAAGGGGATCAAATGAACAAATATAATAGAAAGTCAGTCCTTTACTTGTATACTTCTGTTGGGACAACACATGTCTGATGGCCCTTGACAGTAGCAAATAACTAACAGTGTACTTGTTAAGTTCAATATCAAATCAAGGTCAGTATTCAGCTTAATCAAAATAAATTATGAATGTTTATATGGAACAATATTCATAGTTTACATTTTTACAAGTTTTATTAATTACACAGCTCAATGTTTAAGAAATAAATTTATATTACAGTATTTGAACCCCTTCAGGTTTGATGTCCTTTTCCCTCATTAGTATTCAATGAGTCTACCTTAACTTCAACTTTCACTCCTTATCAACAAGTGTAGCTTTTGTGACTCAAAACTTTTGTGGGTCATCGATTAGCTTACTTCAAGTACTTTCACCTGCCACCTTGTTTTGCTTGTCAACAACAACAATGCTGCTGAGTTATCCAGGACATGCATGTGTATGATGTTGATCTTTCTGAAGAAACATTTTGTTGCAGGTCAACAGAAATGAAAAATGATGGATAGCAGTGATATTAAGATGCAGATGCCCCTGGCAATAAATAAATAAATAAATAAATAAATAAATGAGGTGACAAGACTGGACTATTGAAGTAGTGTGGGAAAATGACTTTGGGGGATTTTTGCAGGTATACAAAAAAAAAAAAAAATCATTTGAGCCCTCACAAAATGCTGGCATGCTGGCTTGGTGAAGCTGTTCAAATTTAGGTACTTATATAGCAAGCTAAGTAGTTATAATATAGACTGTAGTATCAAACTAGTTGTCCAGCTACCCACTGAAGAGTTATAATAAAAATTATAATTGCATCTGCATATCTTGTGTTCATTGCATTTTGATATGGTACATGTTAGAAGTGATTTGTATTCTTACAAACCACATTCAAATCTTAAAAATTCACAATAAGGGCAAAACAGTCACACAGAACTTGTGAACTTATTTCCCACCATAACTGATACAGATGATGCCAGAGTTCAGATGACTACAATACATTTTGCTTCCGTTTTGTAACAACTGCGGACAAAAGCCCGATAGGAACAATGCAACCCTGCAAAGAAAAGCAAATTGAGTGATTAGGACACTGTTAAAGGCACCACTGAGGACAGAGATAGCACCAGGCTGCCATTACCAGACCACTTACGGGAGAGAACACTGTCAGCAATTACGGTCGACGCTCCCCATCAATCCCTCATTACCGCAGCTCTATCACACAACCCCAAAGCGCTGGGAGAGGCCTGCATCTGCTGATGAGGGAAGGCCTTCTGCGGCAAACAAACAGAAGGTGCACAAACAGAGCGGCAAAACAAATGAGAAATGAAGGGCAGGGGATACGGTGGCCTCCGAGGAGGTCCTTGCAACATACAACAGTCTAATCTATTTCTGCCGAAAGGTTAAATGCAGAGGAATATTAGGAGAGAGGTTTCCTTCAGACACGTCAGTTGTCGTCTTCCCTGTTGAGCTCTCCCAGTTTGACTTTCTTCTAAACTTTTGTTCATTTTGTCTACAGTTACTGTGTGTGTGTCATTCTAATTATTTTACTGGCAGGTCGCGAGAGAACTCCAAGCAACAGACACTGTTGAATGATGTTCTGTTTTTCCTTATAATTATGTACAACATGAGAAATGTATGTTGGAAGAAAAATGCACTTAAAATCACTTAACTACTTTGGAGTAAACTCTTCAGGCTTGGTTATTTTCTGGTTGAAAAGGTTATGAACTCATCAGAAATTAATCCAGTCAATGACTCTGACCTTTAACGAAACCATTTTCTTTGAAAATGATGGTGTTTTTGGAAAAGGCCCCAGACTGCTCTGTCTCCTAATTACCCTTATATGGCCTCACTCACTCTTATTTTAGGGAGGAAAAGTGTGCATTTCAAATGTCATGTCATTTCAATTGCAGGCATAGCAAGGCAATATCTCCAACATCCAGCAGCGGATGGCAGAAGACTTGCACAGGACAATAACACTGCGATAAAACAGAACAGTGTGGGTGATTGGCTCCGAACAGCAATGCAGTCTGGAATCAGGATTACTTTCCAAGGAAACGCCATTCTGCTGACCTCTCTCTGCTCCTCCAGATTTATACCTTTATTTTGCTGTTTCCACCTGCATTCTATCAACGGAGACAAGGATGCCAACCTAATTAATAGTGTATGGGGCGGATGCAGGGGCTGGCAAGGGGCAAGAGTGGATGTACACAAACTGCCAAATCATGGCGCGTGGGCTGAGCTTTCAGGGAGAGGAGTGACAACTCTCAAGGATCATTAATCTAATTACAATCCGATGACTAAAACGAGCTCTGCAGTCCTCTCTCGCGTCTGTTATTCAGTTTTCCGTCTTAGAGAATGAGCGCTGATGAAAAAGATTTCACTGAGTCAGTCTCCATGACAACCAGATGCCTTTTTTTCCTCTGCCTTGCTAAGATTAGGTAAATAAAGGATGTATGAATTCTTAAATATGACCTCATTTGTGGTGTAAAATTCCCACCAATGTTACCAGTGTGAACTTAGGGCACTTTCACGGATGTAATTGATGATTTTGTTTTAATCTCTGTCTGATTTGTGTAATTTCTTATGATTATTACTATTAATAATACTATTTGCATGAGTGGAAGGCAGGATGTGTGAAAAATGGATGTACAGAGCTCACAGTATTTTTCATGTTACTGTATCTCCTCATAGGGAGCAGGTATGATGTCACTGCAGATAACTGAAAATAACAACAAAAACATGGGGAGTGTGCTGCCAATATTTCACATACCAAAGATTAGCTTTTATATGGGCTTTCCATCAATTGATGTTGCTTTTATTTATTCCTGTTCAACATGTACATTTAATTATATTAGGTAGTAGAGAATATTATCTTTTTGACTGGCAGGCAATAAATACAGCACTAAATGTGTGGATGACAAAGGTGTTTACAATAGCAATAAAGAAAATAATGTTTGATGATCATAACAGATGATAAGTGGTGATGATAATGGCAAAAAAGTGTGTACCATAAAAAAACTTACAAACTGTACCATACAATTAAGCAGATCTGTCTTATCAGTTGCACATCACCATTATATACCACACACACAAACAGTGTGTTTCATATGGATCCATCTGATAATTCATTTTTTTGCAAAAAACAGAGAAGTTTAAGAGTATCTGCAGATGTCATGCTGGTTCAGTAAAAACATGACCAATCTCTTTTTATTGTCATTGGATGTAAATCTGCCAGATACTGTGACAATTACATCTGATGTATGTTTTGACAACATAAAAATCATGTTGATTCCCTAGTTTACCCTAGTTATGTAAGTATGACATTTCAATGTGATTTTCTTAAAAAAAAAAGGATATGGCATGTATACTGAAGTGGAGGCAATTACCGGTATGTGTTAATCATTGAAATTTGATTAAAAAAGGGTAGTTTAAATTATGATAAACCTATGATAAACCTACTAGTGACCTTTGACTGATTGCCCCTCCTCTTTAATGATATATGTTACTGAGCAATTTAGCAGTTTCCTTTTTTAAGCATATGGCAAACATTGCATAATAATATTTAAAACCCTGAGCAAAGCCACAGAAGAGGAAATCCTGCATGCAATGTAGCATGGATAACAGAGCTCGTCTCTGCACAGACCATCCACTCTGTTATATGACTTTTGACCCCAGGCAGAAGTCTTTCTATCTCACCCTCTCTATAGCTCTCCTTTTCTTTCATTGAGAGCACTGATTAGGACTAATCTGTTAATGTGTTATGCCCTGTCTGGGATTTCTCCATAGCAACCCTGCATTTTTTTTTCAACGTCTGAAATGCCTGATGAAGACGGTGAAACATGCACACTTTAACATATATGAATTGGTCTTTGAGTCTTTATGTTCTTCCAGAATGTCTGGATTGTTTGTGTATAGTGCGTTTTCCTGGATAATGATACCATAGGGTGTTCAGCCTCAACCTGAAACTACAAAAATGGTATTTACTGTTTGCTCAGATAATTTATGATCGAGTCTGCCAACCTCTGTAATTCAATGCCACCTAGCAACCACTTGGCAATGCCTGTTAGCCCCTGAATATCCACTATTCTAAATGTTCTCTTTTCACAGTGGGTAAACACAGACCTCATGCCTATTAAACCTGTGTAAATCAGTGCAAGCGGTGAGAACTGAAAAACATAGTCTGAACAGCTATCATCCTACCTGCTCTCTTTACAGGAAGGTTTCTGAGCAGCTTGGGCTATAATAGATAAGGTCCATTTTTCAGGAGCAAACCAAAAAAAATGCATATTTCATATCTGTACACATATCTGCCCTCTCAATGCACAGGTTCTTCTTCTTCTTCTTCTTCTTCTTCTTCATTCATCTGTCACTTTGTCTAAGGGAGCAGTCATTAAGTGAATGCCTAAAATCATGTCCTCGAAGCATAGCTTACTTTAGTAGTCTCTGGAGGAGCAAAGGTTGCTCTGAATTTTAATGCAATTACATTACATTACATTACGTTTGCTTAGCAGATGCTCTTATCCAGAGTGACTTACAATTTTTACATGTTATCCATTTATACAGTTGGATATTTACTGAGGCAATCTGGTTTTAGTGCCTTGTCCAAGAGTACAACAGTAGTGGCCCTCCTGGGAATCAAACTGGAAACCTTTGATACTTTACCACTCCACCACACCGCTGCCTGAGTGCTATTTTTAAAAACAGCTGAATTAAGCAAATGAGATGAGTGATTCATTCCTCCGTCTTACTGATAGTTCAGGTAGGATCAAAAATAAAGAATCCCATGTTTAAGACTGGAACCAGAGAGATTTGCATATAACCTGATGGAAATTAGCCCTGTGTATTTCTTGTGATGTACATTTGGAGGCTACATGTTTAATGATATGCACACATTTGTGATTTGCATACCACATAAATGGGCAATATCTGAATTATTCCAAAAAAGCATCCAAGAAGGTCCCTCAACAAATACTTACATGGTATTTACCTGGAAATACATCAGAGCCTGACTTTCACAGAGATATCCAGCCCTGTTGTCAACCATTCATACAAACAACATTCAGCTAAAAATCTTATTGAGTACAAGGCAAGAAGAATATAGACACATTTCAAAAGATTTTGCTGCTGCCTGGGCAGCAAGTTTGGCTAAACTATCATCAAGTTCCATGTTAGTGTACGGTCTTCTAATTACAAGAGGGTTGGGGTGCTAAGACATGAGGCTCTTCAGCAGATACAGAATCACTGCAGCATAGATAGTCCTCCTGTGAGAGGGTGAGCTGAGAGGAACCTCTGTGCAACTGTACATTCGGTTTTCCCTCAAGAGGGTGGCAATTTTCAATCTCTTTGACCTGGTTACAGTTTGCAAAACGCAGCCAAAACAAGGTTTTCACTGAGCAGGCAAGTTTTAATCTCTCCCAATCAGCTCAAACCTTTCTGCTTCTACCCATACATGCCCATTGTGCTTATTCAAAAACTGCCTTCAGTGTTCAGATGAGAGAGGCCTATGGAAAGTTATAAGCATTCAAAAACGGCACAGCTAGGTAACACCTGTCCAAAAATTGAACTTGTATACTGTATTTATGCATGCATAAATTTGCAATGCTTCTGTGAGGGGGAAAAAACATACTAATAATCATTGAGCAGACTTTTAAAATAGATTTGATTGCAGGCAAGAGCCGAGAGAAAAAAAACACAATCAAATAAACATGCCTTTGAATGAAAGCCCTGTGCATCGGAGGTGAGAATTCCCAGTCGATAACTGCCTGCAGAGCGAGTGTGGCCCTGTGCTCTAAGAGCCCAGTAAAGCCTGGACACACCGGTGTTTAATGTCACTCGCAGCTCTGATGGTGTTTATTGGTTTTGGCAGACCCTTCATTTCCATTTGCTAATGGAGAGGATCGTGCGCTAGGCGTTGTGATAGATACTGTCCAACAAATGCAGTGAACAGGAACACGCTCGTTTGATGAACAAGTATGGAAATACATGCTGAGGCATTACGTATTTACATTACATCTGTTTACATGTTAGATTACATATTTACAGATCATGTTTTTTCACAGGATGACTCAGTTCCACAAAAAAAAAAAAAAAAACACATGCACTGTTAATTGATAATTGATAATGCCAGAACCAGCTGTAGCCAGGACAGCCTTCTCATTCTCAGTTTCTCAATTATAGGGTCTGGTTACTTAGTGGTTGTCCTTGACATGATAATTACTATTTATTGACTTTTCGACTGCGTTGATTCAGTAACTGTTTGTGTCCTTAGTAATCAGGCCATTAGCTCCTCTGTGAAAAAGCTAAATGAAGAGTATTTAATTAATGGAACCTCCTTTTTTGTTTGAAAATAGTGTTGAAATGGGACACTATTGCAGAAAACACAAGGATGTTTTTCCTCCTTTCAAAACCTCAAAAGGCCCCAGACAAGACTTTCCGGATTTTAATTCCAACCTCCAAGAAACCAAAATGTATCACACAATAATCAATCCTAAAGCAGCTGTAGACTATACATTATCCCAAATGACTACGGGGTAAGTACTTCAATAAGTACTTCAATAAGTACTTCAATACATCATTAAGAATAGAACAATTTTAAGAGATTTTAAATTGATTATCTTTAACTACCATTTACATATTTAAACAAAAGAGAAAACAAAAAAGAAAAAACTGAAAATGGTGGCTGAAAATAATGAGATTATCCTGCATAAACTGACCTCCAATCAGATGCCTTTTGAAATTAAAATGTGATCATCCAGATATTGCATACAGTTCTAATTAAAAGTTGACCTTGATTAATTTTGTGTTTCTGGTAAAATAAAAAGGAAGGGTCTAATGTGCATGTGGATTTGATTTTGAGAATTGATGTTTTTTTTTCCTTTTTGACATCAAGAGTAAATTTCCCTTATAAAAAGCAGCAACACCATTACCAAGCTTCTAACTAACTAGCTCTTCATTTTTGAGAAAATGGAATTCAAATCATACTGATAGGTCAACAACTCACCTTAGTCACCTTAGTTAATTTGCTCCTACATCTGCAAAAATGTCACTTTTATTTCTGTGATTTTTTATGAATTGTTTTTTCATCAACTGAAATTTTACCAAAAAATTTAAATCTTTTGCAATAATTTGTAACTAAGCAACTTGAGACAAAACACATAATCTACACCTGAAAAAAATTAAAAATTTGTTTATTTCCAAGTACAGGGACTGAGTCTGTGTCTAAGTGTACTAAATGCTGAACTGTGTGGAAGACAATCATCAATGTGTATCAGGAGTTCTCACACAACAAACTGTTCCACTGATTTCTTGCTCTGTGCATGTATGTTTATCAACGGTAGATGAGAACATCACAGGAATAGGTTTACATTCATAATTTTAAGGTTTTCAGCATTTTTCCAAAAAGCACTATGACAGGAAATATTTCCTCTTCTTTTGGAAGAGCTGAAGCAATATTGAATAAACTGTCAGAAGTCAGAAAGAAAATTGCACAAGAGGAAAATAGGTTATATCTCAAGAATCAATGCCACACATCTTATAGAATATAAAAAGTAAAACAAAACTTTCATAAAATGTGTAATCCTTTGACTCAGTGGTTCAATCCCCCTGATCTCAATACTCAAAGCATAAATTTCAAAAGATCTCTAAGATTTCAAAAAGCTGTGTAAATGAAAGGTTTTTTTTCTGTAAGCAGTCTTTAGTGTACTCATGGATGTACAAATTGAAATAAGTACAAATGATACAAATTACTAATATGTTTCTGCTATATAAAAATCCATATGTTCAGTACAATGCACTTCAGTATATGAGTTTCTAAAACAACAAAAGATATCTACCAAACTTTGAAAGAGGTCCAATAGTTGATGCCTGAACTTCAGATGCATCATTACAGGAACAGCAAAAAACCAAGGCCACTGGGCAACAACACATAACTTGGTTATATGAACATAAAACCTGGTTTTATGCGCAGTGGAAGACAGCATATAATCTAAATGAGGCTATCGTCTGATGAGTCACCTTTTACTCTTTTTCATACACCTGCATGGAGACAGCTATAGGAAGCCTTCAACCCACATTGCCCATTCCCAGCTGTTAAACGTGGTGGTGGATGTGTTTTGGTATGGCCAGCCATGTCATGGGAGTCACTGGGCTTGTTTATAACTCTGCACCGTAGAATTACAATATATAAAACCATTTTTGGTGATCAGGTGCACTTTACTGTGCAAGCATTGTTTCTTCAAGATACCCCCTTTTTAAAGACAATTATACCCCCTTAAACATTCAAGAGCAGGTTCATACACACCAGTATTAAGTCAAACACCTCCCCAATTATCAGATCTAAACACGACTGAGCTATTATGGAAAGTTTAGGTAAAACAGTGTGCAGAGTAATTTTACACCTCCTTAATCTGTCAAACAGCTTGTTGAAATATGCTCTTCACTCATGATAAGAACAATGGGATCCTTAATGTGGGAAGGTCACCACTCCTCCTGAACAAAACCTTTCCTCCTAGATCAATATGCTGGTATAGTCAATTCTGCTTGATCCAGAGAAAAGAAACTGGTCCTATTGGTCCTAACAATCCACTATTGCCACTTGCAGAATTCTGTTTTTCTTTGGAGGTCTCTGTGGTAGTACTGAGGCCTGGTTAAGTCTAGCTTCACCTATTTAGAGACAGAAGGCCATATATTACAAGTTATATTTTTGCCAATATTTATTTCCAGGCCCAGCACAACAAAGACTTTCTCCTGTTTGTATATTGAGCTTCAAACTGCAGTGTATTCTACATATCTGTACCTACCTGTAAAGCCAAAATGGCTCTAACTGATTGACAAAAGACAGTGATAGGAGCTCTCAAAATAGACTCAAATAATAGTAAAAAACACTTTCACCAAAGTGCTTATCCTCTCTACACCTCTGCTGTAGGTGGATGTACCATTTGACCTGTAATGCACTCTACACAAATCCAGATCTTTGAACCAGCATAACTTCTTCAGCCTAAAAGCTTACTTTAGGCGCTTCATAAATACATCCAGCAATTTTCTGAAACTCCAAAGAATGATTCTTCAGTTAACACTAGCCATTTTCTAGACATAGGGCCACAGTCTAGTCTGTAATAACACTTTGTCCCTGTTACACTGTTAAACATGCCGTGATACGACATGCTTGACACAGATGATGTGACATCTTGAACAGGGGCGTTTCTAGCTATGGAAAAGATCAGGGGCTAAGTCAAGTTTGCCTGGGGCTTGTCTTTTTTTTGAAGGGAGATCGGCATCAGTAGGTTGGGGAGGTTATATCTACCTTTATAATAAATAAATATTATCACACACATTCAAAGGTTATTATGTTACTTATCTTTACACAGTCTGTCTGTTGTTTTGCTACAAACACCTCCTTCTTCAGGGCGAAAATACTCTAGGCTTAAAATATTCGGGGCTATAGCCCCGAATGATTGGACCCAACGACGCCACTGATCTTGACTGAGGGTAATCAAACATTTAAACATAATAAATTTGCTAGAGTGAAAACTTTCAATAAGCACAAATTATTCCATGTATGATGAGCCCAGCATCATGATGCTCTTGTGTGCATTAGAATTTACCCTCAGCTGCAGTGGGGTTTTTAACTCACTATCCATGTTAGCCTGAATGTGCATTGCAGCCACTGGTTCTACAAACCGCACTGTAAATTGCCGGGAGCAGATGTCAACTTTATCTCATAGTGCATTTGGCAAAGGTTGTCTTGGCAAATGCCACAACAGACAACCCTTAACTCAGCACTCACTACTGCAAGTTCATACAGTTTGATCAGGCTTAAATGGCTTACTGTAATCATATTTGGATATAAGCAATTGTGGGGAATTAGGATTGAAATTCTAGCTGATACTGTGGCAGAAATTAATCAGATGTCATGAGCAATTCCAATAAAATATTAAATTATTTCTCCATTCCCACTGTGCACGTTTTAGTTACTTATGTACAGTTATGCACAGCATCACTTACATAATATAAACATATAAAAGACTGTAGAACATAAAACATGCATTTGACTGTTCATTGTGTCATTTTACAACTTGGGTTGTAAAATGATACAATGGTAAAAGACTATGGTAAAAGAATGGTAAAAGACTAAAAGACTAAAACTACAACATTTTCACCGCTAAGATAAAAATAAATAAAACAACATACAAACACGAAACTGATGACTGCATAAGATTTTCCTGTTGTGAAAGTGACGAGTTGTTGGTTGAATTGATGCTGTGTAATTCCTCCATAATACTAATTGATAAAATGCCTATACAACCAAAACAAAACTGCTGGTCTTAGCTTCCCCCTCTCACAAATTATTACTGAGACCCGCAATGCTATTGATCCACCTGTACTATATCACATTTTAATCACCATAAACCACAGGCTAATACATACCTGCCAACAGTGATTGCTCTTACTGTGGGGATTTTTGACACTCTGGAAGATGTATCTAAACATCTGATCACCATCTACTCAGATTGAGCCAATAGGTTGTGTGCACCTAGTAGCCCAGGGGACATGACACTTCTCCCGATTCTATATCACAGATATAAACCTTGATGATGAAGAACCAGACAAATTACCCTTCTATTTATTAGAAATCTAAAAATAGGCCTTATGTCTACAAGCCTTACGAGGCCTCCATGAGCCATGATGGATCTCTGTCCCCAGCATTCAAAGCCGTCTTGCCCCTTGAGATTTCCTCAGAGTTCAATAATTCTGGCAGAACAGGATTCTGCAGTCCAAAGGCTGGGTCATCACAAATATAGATGTTTCAACAGCAACAGCAACAGCAATCTGTTGTCCAGTGTCCAGAACACCACTTAAAGCACTCAACCTCTGATAATATATATTAGCATGGTCAGCCACATGTAATGACTCTTAAGGCCAGTTCAATATTGTTCAATAGAATGTATGTATTAGTATTTATTTAAAATATGTTTCCTTGGGTCAACCAATGTCAAAGATAAGTACCAACAAACAGAAAAGAATTTATATATACATATATATGTGTGTGTGTGTGTGTGTGTGTGTGTGTGTGTAGAACCCTGTTGTTTCCAATGCAAGCACACTGGTCAACTGTCCAAAGGGGGAACCAGCAGTATTTCAACACAGAAACCATGGCTGTGGTAAACACAGACCATGGGAACAGCCAGCAAAGTAAAGACATGGTGGGTGATGTATACCCCATCATTACTTCTGAAAAGTCAGTAAGACAACTTTTTGTGGCAAGAGACATATGTTAATTAAATTTCCTTTAACACATATGCCTGTCTGCTACGTTAAAGCTCACTGTTCAATGCTGAATTTGTGGGTGTTAATGGGGGAAAGTCAACATTTTGGTACGTGTTTATGAACATATGAACAATGACACTTGGGGAGAGAAAAAAAACCTGGGGAGTGATGCATGTAGATATCTCTTCTGTTACCGCTCACTTTCATGGAGGTGGTGTGGCTTCTGTTTGACGATTTCACTCAGTCTCAGTTACAATAGTGCTGCATACAAGATGCCTGCCTCCAGTGTATTTTGGCCTTGACGCCATGGTCAAGCAGTCCAGGGAAAGAATGTGTTGCCATGGTTTCCTGCCCAAGACCTTTCTAAACCCACCCACATTCAGCGGGAGACAGTCTGTTAAAGCAGGATGAGGTTAAGAAGTGAATCCAATAGTATTGTCTGATATTGTAAGACATCATTTTTAGTGTTATTTATTGTGGATTGCTTTGATTTTCTAACTTATGTAATCAATATACTTCAAGCAATCATACAATATTTTTTTGCTCAAACACTCCTACTTGAGCAGGATCTGGCCAGTAATGAGCAAGTGAGCAGAGTAAAGCAAAAGGCTTATACATATAGTGTGTCTAGTGTATTAATCATTGAGTTCTTATAAAAGATTATATACATTCATACCCACAACTGATATTTGAATCAGCTTAAATTGTTCATGTATGCAGAGCAGTGGCAGCTGGTGAGCTGGAAACATGGGAAGGTGAAACATTACCTTTAAATCTATCATTACTTTCAACCTGTTCCCCTTTATCCTCCTTGATTAACAATAAAACAAATAATTCACAGAATAATTGACACAGATCGCGTAAATAGAGTAAATGATTATGCTCGCGAAACAGCACATATTGCCTGTAGCTTATGTGCTATTGCGGAAGCTACAGCATGAGTTTGTTTAATTAACAAGGATGGCAATTTGAATAATTAAGTGGCAAGTAATCCCAAAGTTTTCTCTTAAATGTTTCACATTATAACTTTCTTGTGTTAAAAAATTCAAATTACAAAACGGAGCTAAATTTAGTTAGATCAATTTGAATTACTGAGAATAAACTTCTAGGTTAGGTTAAGTGCAATGAACGATAACGTGTATAACACAGACCTCAAAAAAGCTGTGATGTGTCATGAGCATTTAACGTAATTTAAATCGATAAATGCCATCCTTGTTAATTAAACAATCTCACATTGTAGCTTTCACAAGCACACAAACTACAGACAATCTGTGCTGTTTCGTGAGCATAATCATTTACTCTAATTATGCGATTGGTGTCAATTATTCTGTGAATTATTTATTTTATTGTTAATCAAGGAGGATAAAGGGGAACAGGTTGAAAGTAATGATAGATTTAAAGGTAATGTTTCAGCCTCCACTATTTACAGCTCACCAGCTACCACTGATGCAGATTTAAAGATTTAAATCTATAATGAGAACACAGCTGAAGTACAGTACAGAATGTTAACCAGCTTTAATTGGCTAAGAATTCAGAATGGGGTAAACCAGACATAACACTTTGGAAATAAAGAAGAATGTACCTCAAAGAACAATTCTTGACAAAACACAGACAGGAATTGATCTTTTGTAATTAAACAAAATGAAACCAGGCAATTATTGTGGTCTTTTTCTTTTCTTCTGTGGGAGATGATTGTTTGAATCTGGAAGGATGTATGAGCACATCCGTTGTGTTCGGAGACCTCACACAACTGGGGTTAAATCTGTTTGAAAGAGTCATTTCAATTGCTTTTTCAAAGCACAAAGAAATGAAGTTTACATTTCATATGGTAGAGAAAACAAGACAGCCTGGTGAGAATAAAGAATGAGGCTACTGTGGAAAAGAACGGATTTCAGAGGGGTTTTATGTCTGCTTTATGTATTTATTTCTGTGATGTCACATTCCATCCACAGCAAAGATCACTTTTTGCAGGATTACCACGCTACTGCAATGTTATTTAATGATTAATACTATATAAAGTTGACTCCTACATTGCTCCTAATAGTTGTGTGGCAGTTGCTGCATGGATTTTTTACAACCATGAAAACAAAGCATGAAAACAACCTGAGGGCCAGCATTGTGGATAATAACAATTAATGGGGTTGACTTATAAATGTGTCTCACCTCCACCAGCTTGTTGGCATGCTCACGAAAGACCTGAGCATACTCCTTCACCTCTTTCTCGTTGCCACTCTTGGCTGCCTCTATGAGAACCAGAAGGGGCACGTTTGTCTCAAGGAAGGAGTCTGAAATGTGGTCCATTACTGCTTTCCGTAACTGTGGGAGAAAGAAAGAAAATGACAGACAGGCATTAACTTACACTGTCCTAGAATTCATAAAGGACTTATGGTAGGCTCTACTCATGTCTTGTCGAGGGGTATTCATAAGACATAAGTGATATGTTTATCATCCTTTGTATTTGAAACAACCTCCAAGAAACCAGCTGATTTATCAACAAGCTGTTTTTATAATTCAACATTTTTGTCAGGTTTTGCCTTTTGCATCCCTCCAAATCTAGTCTATACCAACACTTACTATACAACCCATGAGGCACCAGGCAATGCAACAGGAATACTGGCCTGCAGTCTCTTGACCAATGAACCACATACGGACTTGAATCTGGCCTTACAAAGCACAAAGCACAGCAGAGACCCAAGATGCTGACAGAGTCTCTCCAAGGACAGTTACTACTTCCCACGTGGGAAATCCCTGCACTAAAGACATCCATGCTGGTGATGGAAGATATTACCCAAAGTAGAAAGTACAAGTCAAAAGTCCACACAAGTAGAACCATGCTGACATCAAGTCATGAAAGATAGATGTTTAAGTATAAGGTAGGCAGTTCAATGGCTCACCCCCTGATATTCACACCCTGCAGATACCATAGAGTGTGCTTTTTGATAAATAATACTCTGGAAATTTATCAAAAGAAAAGAACTGCAGTTGTAGACATTAACTTGAGACAACTGCACAGCTAAACTGGATGCATCTTAATAAATGGGTTATGCTTTCATCAGCTCATTGAAAAAAAGCCACATTGAAACTTTGAATCATGCTGTTGAACATTTAGCTCACCTCAGCTTAACTTGTCCTGAAATACCTGTTCCATTTTTTTAATCCAGATGATGATTTGACACTGGTAAATTATGTAATCTTAATACAGGCTAGTTACGGTAGACACAAATCTCTGTTAAAAAATAAAATATTTACTTGAAGCTTACATTTTAAACATATTCATTACAACAGAGAGCCAAGCAATATTCAAAGATCAGATTACAACTGTACCTGTTTAGGAAATATGTTTTTAGTTAAGTGGCTTTCGGTGGCTTTTTTTAAGATCAAGCGCTTGTTCCAAGATTCCTCCTGCAAATTGCCTATCATGCAATGCAGAGTTTGGCCCTTTCCAGAATCGTGTGACACCATGAGATCATGTTGACATTTTCATACAGACACTGGAGCCTGGTATTGAAGTGACTTGTTTCTTATTAAAATGTAAAGAGTGATACAGGATAACTGACTGGTTATATAGAGGAAAAGGTGACAGAGCAAGACAGAAATTATGCAGCTGATATTTTAGAAAATAAAATAGCAGAGTGCACCTTGAAGATAAAGTCATTGCTCTTGATATGTGGTTTAAATGCATCCAAATCATCCATGTAAACACGGTAAGATAACTGAAAAAATAGGAATAAATAAAATGCATAGAGAAATTAAACCCTTTACAAAGACTCTGAGGGCCAGTGACAAGTAAATATTGTACTCACACACATCCAAAACCTTTTTTTATGCACAGTAAGTGAAGATGATTTCTTACCCAGTGACAACAGAGGATCACAAATATGGATATGTGGACAAGTATAATGTGTCATCTTATCAGAAGCTCTTCATATCAGGGACTGCTCCTAAGTGGCATGGCCCTTGTCCATATAATTATATCACAGCTGGTTCAAGTAATTATGAGCCAGAGGAAACATTCCCCAAGTGCTACACCCTGGTGACAGGCAGGGCTTGAATATGCAGTACAGTGTATTAAGATCCAAAATAGGAAGAAAATTATGTGCAAAGTTGTCATGGCAAATAAATTAAAACAAATAAAAATACATTTTATATCTGCAGTGTTTTATGTATGAAGTATCCCTTTTCATTTTTAGACAACTGGCTAATATTACTGTTTCAGTACATTCTGTATCAAATAATGTATTAATATAGCTATTCATACTGTCTGACATATTATGGCTGCAGTCAACTAGCTATGCATTTTGTAAGATAGAAGCACTAGTCAGCTAGTAGTTAAATAGAAAAGAGAGCAAATAATGGCATAGCAGTGCGCGTAGAGGCACCACATGCAATCTTTTGACCTCGTTTTCCCTTCGCCTATTTTCACATGTGGATTTAAGCACAGGTCCTTTGTTTAGCAGTGGAGGGGCCACAAATGTGACTGACACCTGCACATTGTGACATAGCTAACTCCTGCTCACAACACAGTAGCAGAGCCAACATGGTCTTTCACAATGTCAAACTGTATGAAGTTTCAGAGTAACACTCTGAGGTAAGGTAAGAGTGATCACAAAGAGATTCTATTAAGAATGCTACAGAAATTGTCCGTTTGGGAAGTATAATTAGTTGATATGTAAGATATGCCAGACCCTATGTACGAGGGTGTTGGTTTAGCAATTCATTAACTGAATATTACCTTAAGAACAAAACTCAAACAATACACTGCCCTTCCAAAACAATACTATTATGATACACCCTGTCTCATCTCCAAAATTTCTCAGATGTTTTAAGAAAAAGCAGGGCATTTATTTTTAGACATCGCTTTCATGTCCTAAAGTACCCTTGACTCGCTCATAAGGGGATCTGACCCAAAGCATTGATACTTCAAAAGAGGAGAGGAAAATCATGTCACTTGGGGAACATGTATGACTTTCTCAGAAATTATCCCTGCAATTCAGCATTTCAAACTGTGACTCGATTAACTGAAGCACAAGTGTTGGGCTCAAAATAATTAGCAGCGACAAGACTTACACCCTTACCAATTATTCAACCTGGAACCTTTTATGTTTCAAGTCCAGCTCTTTACCGCTTACCTATACTGCTACTCCAATAAATTGCATATTATGTTTTATTACATCCACACATAATACTAACATGGTCCATGTACACATACACATACCATACACACACTGGGCAGCAGTGTAATATAGTGGTAAGGAGCAGGACTCATAACTGAAAGGTTGCTGGTTTGACTCCCCACTGCAACACTGCTGTTGTACGCATGGGCAAGGTACTTCACCTAGAATTGCCTCAGTAAATATCCAGCTGTGTAAATGGGGAACATGTTAAATATTGTAACCTATGTAAGTCGCTCTGGATAAGAGCATCTTCTAAATGCCTATAATATAATGTATATACATCCCCACATAAAGTTTATTTACTCATTTACATGATCCTGAATGTAATTTTGCACATACCTGACACTGTAGCAGTCAGATAGCAATTAATTAAAGCAAAAAACATAGACTTTAAGGGCAAATGGACGATTTATGTAGGTCAACTTTTTTCTATTGAAACAGGAAAACCTAACCTTATCAGGATCCTTAAATATACATACACCCCATGTTTAAAATCATGAGGACAGATTGATTGTTTTTACATCACTACAGATGTAGCAGTAAGTGCCATAGCAAAGTGTAAAAAAGTAAAAAGTGTTGCATTATTAATGTTGCTTGGATAGCACCAATTAATGTGTAATTATAATGTAATTTAAATATTTTTATTCTTACATATATAAGCTTGAAAACACTTTGCAGTACACGGGGTTCTTAAACTCAGTTAGCAGTCAAAAGGAGCCATGAGGAAGGAGTTGACAGAATCATTTGTTAAATGGGATGACAAGGATATGAACACATGGCACTTTTCCAATAGCTTAAATGGATGAGTGGCAAGGGAATGCTGATTGCATGAAGCATGGCATTTCAGGGTATCAGCAAAGCATCCTCAGCAATTTTATTCCCAATTAAAGCATTTCATCCACCATTTTTACAGCAAGTTTTATATGTATACACACACACACATACATTATTGTCCTGCAAGTGTCTCTCCTCTAAGTGCTATGCAGCAGGGCTGGAGGAGACAAAAATTCCTCTTCTCTGTTATGGTAAAGTATTTCATTTCTGTTTAATGCTGTTTTAGTACAGCATCAAATGTTGAACAAGAGGAATGAATGAGGGTAATATAAGAATTAAACAGTGTTAAAATGCAACAAAAATTATTATTATTAAACATTGTTGTGTCTATCTTGTGGCTCTACAGTCCCAAAAATCAGAGCATAAAATAAATTCAAGTACAAAAGCCTTTGGTTTGGATGAAAGGCAACCTTTAAAATGTTTAGAAAGCAGCATAAGCTTGATGTTACTCTACAGACGTCCCTGTGGCTACCAGGCTTGTTAATGTATCTACATACAAGACCATTGCAGGAAATGCAACCTGCTCACCTTTGCTAGCTTTTCAGAAGGACTTATCTGAAACACAGAAGGAATTGGGAATGATGACCATGATCAGATTAATAACATTCAATTAATTATTTCGTTATGCAATGGGAATCAGTTTCAAAAGTACATGTGTGGTAGGTCAGACTAAGATCAAAGATCATTTTCCTACAAATACAAATATCCTACAAATATAAACCATTTTATATCTTGACTTTGGGGAGCCATACACATGGAAGAGAGTACCAAGGCTTACTGTTAGAACATATCTGTATCTTTCACAAATTTGATTACATGGCAGCTGTGCCATGTAAGAGTGACGCGACAAGTTTCTACAGGAGGGAGTATCACACCACTGGATATTAATATTATAACATTGCAATCTTATAGGCTAATGTCTAGTTACAGTTTTAATTTAATCCTAATTTTAATTGTGTTTGGATTTTAATCACATTTCACTCTATACATGTTTTTATATGTACACTGATTCTTCAAAAAGCATATAATTCTTCATCTTCATAGTTGTTTGTTATTGCTGTTGTCACAGTTGCTTCTACTACTGAAGATACCAGTTTGCTTTGGACATCTCTATGAGCAGTCTTTGAAGTTATGGGTGACTCTGAAAACAACTGTATCAGAGCTTATAATAGGCATGCATCCTTTTCCTGATGGTTGCCCGTTGCCTGAATGATTTAATAATGGAAATTACAGTGTTAGGTAGTAGATTCAGCTGTTATGAATTCCTTTACAGCCACCTTATGATTTGGATGTCAATGACTATTTATCTGCAGTCTTCATAGTGTTCTCTGTCTTTAACCATGATAAGGTATGCTTCTGATGAATCTATATAGATAAAACCTCAATATAGTTTTAGAAGTTCCCATTTATCTTTAAATAATTAAAATATTGATGTAGATTTGTGTCAGGTTCTGTTTTAAAGGTTATTTTCAAGGACTTATGGGAGCATATTAGGGCCATGGTGGTATTTTTAATATATTTATTTATTTATTTTTTGATATGTATGTTGACATTATTTTGTGGAATAAAGAGAGAAAATTTCAAGAACATCCTTAAAAACACAGGAAGAAGACAACATATACATTTGAGAATAACGTCAAAAGGGTGAAAGGCCAAGGATTCCTATTCCCAATGTTCAGGGGGATATGCATCCCCCTGGGAGAGTAAAATGATGAATTTGCATTAACTCACATTGCGTGCTTGGAAAGAGATAGAATGCTGACTACGGTGGTCATGTTTCTCAAGTATTTCAGAGAATATAGCTACTGTCTCATGTTAGCTAACTGGCTGCATTGCTTGCCTGAATATCCATGATTTGTCCAATCCACTGACCCTTGCTAGCAAGTTAGGTTACCTATTTGCAAGCTAAAAGACAGTTATGGTAGCTAACTTGCTGCTATTGCTACCTACAGTAGCTAGTTTGCAAAGATAAACCACAAGCCAAGTAACTTTTGTACTCTCCCAAAGAAGATGAATAGTATATTGTCATTTGTACATGTTATAACTATAAATAGCTTAGTTAAAACATCCAATTTTCCTGGCCCTTATGAAAGGAATTTTTATCTTCATGTAATTATAACAATCAAGTGAAATTATCTTGTGTGTAGTCATTTGGTGTGAATCAGAAATCACTATCATTTAAAAATTGCTTCACACGACACACTACTGGCAAGATGAGTGAAACATGTCTCACTTGCTTGAAAATCTAACAATCAGACATTTATTTATTTAAATTTCATTGATTTCATTTGTATTTTTACTGTAGATCAATGTTGCAAACCAAACCAACAAAAGTAGTTGGAAATACTTTTACACACATTCAAACCATCTATTCGGAATGCAGAGTTAAAACAAAGGATGCATTAACTTCCTTGGCCTGATTGATGGTAGAGGCTGATAGTCTCACTAAATATGGTGTTTACATTCACTTATTTCAGAGAACATAATTTGTTTTTGGCTAACTGATTTATTTGTTCACCTGAACGCACTACCAACATCCAACCATGATGATTAGCCCAACTTATTGTAGATAGCTAGCTAGCAAGCTAGGTTTACTATTAGAAGGTAAATGATACCTAATGTAGCTAGCTACCTTGCTCCTATTTTGTAGATATAAATACCAGGTTACTTTTGCTCTTGTAACAGTTAACCATGCTCTTTAATTACATTATTTAAGTTAACCACAAGTCAAATAGGTTAATGTGAGCTCACATTTTCACTCTCCCAACAGAGGATGAACACTGCATGTATGTGTGAAGACAAGTGTTGTTTCCTCAACCTTTCAACTGCATTATAACAATTTTGTCTTTATTCTGGTATTATTCCATTAATACTTTAATTTCAATACGCATGCCAGAAAAATCCCACTGTGGGATTATATGCTTATTTAGCTAGTAAATGTGACAAAGGCATTTTACAGCCCCCGCTCTCCCTGCAGTTAGTGTGGTTAATAAAACAATACAAATATATATTAATTAAATGTGAACATTCATCAATTGTGTGTAAGTAAAATAATTTTGAATATATATTTTCGATTTCCCTCAGTGATCGGAATGTTCTTACAAAACAGAACTCTGCTGCTGCCATGGCAGTATGCAATCTGTTTGAAAATACTGATCCGAGTATATACTCCCCCAAAAAGCACTGGATAAATTAGAAATGAAATAAATGTCTTTAAAAGATTTAAGACACACTAGCAAATTTGTTAAACACAACTTTTTTTTTTTTTTTACTGTCCAAACATTGTTCTAATATTTTAATAAAACAAGTGAACTAAGAACAGAGGCTAAGGAGGGGGACAAAAGAAAGAAAATATGGGAAAATGAAGACGGCAATGCAGGACCATCAAGAAAAGAAAATGTGGGGAAGACCAAGACCATAGACCACCATAGAATCAAAATGTCAACATCACTGGCACTCCATAAGTATAGGTGTATTGTGCCCCTATTTCCAGAATAAGGAATTGAGGAAAACACTAGGTAACATAAATATTTTTTGGAGATTACAGTAAACAGTGATCAGTAATAACAGTACTTTAATTATGGTATTTTTTTCTAGTATTGACCGTTACTCGTAGCAAAACAAGAGTCAGTGTACAGTGTATTTAGTACAGTACACAGACAGACAGATAGATTTTATCTTATGAAGAACAAATATTTCCCCCTTCCGTGTCATGATTGATGTTTATTTCTGCATGTGTAATTAATTATGTAATGTTTCCTTTCACAGCTTTTTATGATTAATCTCTAATTGGATATATTTAACACGGATGGTACATACAAAATCATCCTCTCTACAAGCAATTGTGCAAGTCAGGGATAAAGCATTGCAAGCTATGCCATTATATGAAACACAAGCACATGAAATCAAGGACCTGCTAACCCCCTGAAGTAGTTTGTTTTTATGTAACAGTACAGTACTTAGTGTTTTAGACCACTTTTACCATGGAATAGTAATAATGACACAATTAACAAAGACATGTGATGTTTAAAGAGAAAATCCATTCACACATCTTCTAGTTTAGCTAGATTTAGTATACTGAAAGGACAGCAAATGCAGTTGGGAAAAGACCATGGTAACATACCTGCCTTCGCAGGTCCCTCGTCTTTTTGGTCATCTTGTCGATGGCTGTGTTCAGTGGATCTCCTTTCTCTTTTCTGCCTGTCTGCATAAGGACAAAAACAATTTCTGTCAACATACTTTTTTCCCATACATGCACTTTGTTTTTAAATAGATTCAAAGCCCATCTCCATGACTTTGGTGACTCAAAGCCAGGATGAAGAAATTCAGGAAAAAAAAATACAAAGAGTGGGAAAAACAACCAATAAATTCCACAGTGAATGGAGGCACACAGAGGGAGCAGATAGGCCATTTCCCGTAAAACTTTCCAAGCAATCTTCTATACAATGACATGATAGAAGTGGAAAAATCCAAGGAAAAAACTTTCAAGTATGTAAGACTGGAAGTCCCTCACTCTGGTACTACTCTATTGTCCAACTGATATCAAACTGTAATTAATGATTGACATATTCACAAATTATATTTTAGCCAACAAATTTTATTTTAGTCTGTCCATGTGGTAGTTTTGTTTGCTGTTGTTGCCTGCTTGAAAGAGTTGACAGCAGAGACCAGAGAGCACACATGTTGTGGGCATGGTGGAGAGACACCCACACACTCTCTCTTGAATCCCAGTTCAAAAGAGATCGGCCAGGGCTCCAATGTCTATTGATGGATAATTAGAATCTGTTCTCCACAGAACACAGTGTGGAGTTGTCAAGCTTTGAATTCAAATAAACTAACAGCAGAAAACAGTTTATAGTCTGATTTCTGAACCCACATGGTGATGAAAATGTTGTTGGCATGAGGTTACTGTGTAACAAGCAATGTTTTATTATTTATATTATATTAAGCCAATTTCTTTTAATGTCTATTTTAAATGGCAAAAAGTACAATGTGAATCATAGGACATGATGTTATAATTGACATTGTACTTCTGGCAATTTATTTGAAGAGAACATACAGGTTTTTTTTTCTGTATCAGCTGTATCCACATGCAATATCTGTGTTGTTATTTTTTTTTTCATCAACAGATATATTAGAAAGATGTTTTTATGACTGAGCTCTCCATCCAGACAGCTCTATTAGTCACATGAATCTTCTGAGTTCTTCCTTGAAAATCAGACATAAATTAGACTCATACACTTTTGATTTCAATACAGAAATGGCATTATGCATCTGATGACTCACTACAGATGAGGAGACATTCATAATGTAAACTGGATCGAACAGGTTTTGTATTAGCACAATGAGTCCAGCAGCTATGCAATGGGTGTTCACTGTGAGGAATGCACACAAGAAGAAAATAAAATTTATTTTCCATGCTGCTTCCTTGCTTCTGTGTAGATGATGACAAACGCAATAAACAAGTCTCCACTATAACTTTGTTTTTAAGTGCTAAAATAATGCACTTCAAGAATGTCTGCTGTAAAGGTGCAGCATTATACAGGAAATATATGAACTTTTATTGCAAACTTCTTCCCTTTTTAAATGGTGGGCTGGTTTTAAGTGCATTTGGATTTTTTTTTACTTTGGGGCTAATTCAGACTTGTGTTTTGTATTTTGTGTAGCTAGCTTGTCCAGTGGTTCACCAACACTTTCGTCCTTATTTGCCGGTTACCTTGTTTGCTGTATGAGCTACACCATGTCCTGCAAGCATTTAAACCTTAACTCCTAGTTTTTTTTTTTTTTTTTTTAACACATTCTCGATGTGATCCTACAGCTAGCTGTTAAAGGAGGGTATACAGCCAGGTCATTTGAAAAGTGAGAAGTTAATTAGTGAACAAAAAAGGGTATTCATTTTTTGTAATATATAACATGTTAATGCAGTTGTATTTGAAGGCGAGCAACTCAGTCACAGTAATATTTGCTATAACTGAAATGGTAGCTTGTTAGTTAACTAGTTTGACAAAATAAAATACAGTTTAAAGGCACCATAACAGGACTATTGTACATATACAGCTTGAAAAAAAGACTGCTGGACAGCACACATTGCAATGAGAGAGCTGGCACAATTGTCCTAGAGCAGTCAGGCTCACTTAGCAAGCTAGCCAGCTCCTGTAGCTGGTGGGCTGAGCAACTACCTCTCTATCATGCGCTGGTCCTCTGTGGGATACTAGAAACACAGATGTCTTCATAAAAATCATTCACATCCAATTTTACATTGCCTGTTTAATATAGAGAATTTAACAGTACTTTGCAATGTTGTAATACATACGGCTGGCATGTGTATATAAACTCACATATCATCTATTGCTTTTGCAGTACTATTCATCTACTGCAATAATGAGAGGTAAAAACTTTGAACTAAGTCTGCTGTGGTGGTTTTTCTTTTTAAGATAAAATATTTGATACTGACATTTTTATCTTGTACCATTTCTTGCAAAACTATTGAAAAGGGTCATCGGTTCCAGAGCTGCTTTATTTTCTTGGAATTATCTGCTCACCTTTCATATTTAAAGTTGCCAGTGCCTTGTGATTGTGCTCTGCAATGAGGACTAATAACTCTGAGAAAAAATCCCTCAGCCACCAGGCTCCAGGCTGGGAGGTGTGGAGGTGTTGCCGCGGGCAATTTTGTACTGTCCATTTTAAGAGCTGCACAGGTCTGTGTTTGAATCCCAGAAACTGACAACCACATAAGTGAGGGTGCGCAAAAATGTGCTCAGCAGCCTTCAGTCAGAATCAGCCCCTTTGTTCCTATTTTTTGCATGCTAGCACAAAATGTGTCATCTTAAGCTATTTATGTTTAAATAGCTTCCTTTATAGCGTTCAAACATATATGGGCCACTATGATCTGCTCCTGTGATTCTAGAGGAAACCAGGAGAATTTTCTGTGATCTCTGCATTGCCTCCAAAAAAGTTAAAAGCATCCAGCAACAGACACGAGTGGATTATGCCAGAGTTAGCACTATTTACAAAACATCACACTTACAGCAGTGTCACCTGCTGCCATAAACCTCTGCATTATGTGAATTTACTGTAGTGTGTTTGTGGTGCAGAAAAAAAACACAGAATGTTTTAGAATGTTATATTACATAAATTTTATATTAGAAAGTTATATTACTCACAGGCTTTCCAAATTTCCCCTCATTGTCATTGTCATTTGCAATTATCATTTCAAAAATTATTCTGAAAAAATTAATGATAGATTGTCTATGTTATAAACATTAGGAACAGTGCCTTTGCTAGTATCATGAGTTTAAAGCAATCATTTTAAGGCAATCATTTAGAGTTTAAGGATGTCTTAACGAATGAGCAACAGCCTATGCCAGCCCATCCAAAATCTAAAATAAGCTTCCTGTTGTCTACTGACACAGTCATGAAGTGTTTATCCTTCTGGTTCAAAATTGATGGAAAAACTGTGAATGTCAAAAGAAACATCAACACACTGCAAATTTGATTTAGAATAATGATGGAAATGAGATGAAAGCAATCATTTAGCACATGCTCTTTTCACCCTACAAGATAAGGATACTCTGAATAAACATATTGGTGTTATATGAACAACTCAAAATGCAAAGCTGATTGTGACCCCAGCATCCACATGAGTAAAGTTGATCATACTTGAATTGTCCACAGTATAACTGACGGATGCAAACATGATCTACGGAGACAGTGGTATTTAGCTTATGTAATGAAAGGGCATGTACTATAGGCGACAGTGGTGCTTTCATTTTACTGATAATTGGAAAGATTTATTTTTCTCTAAGATCAAAGAACATTTCTTGTCAAGAATAAATTAGAGGGGCGAATTTCCAAAATATCCCAATTATGCATGCCCCTTCACTCCCACCCACTGCAGGGGAAGGTAAAGAGAAGCAAAGGTTAGGAGAGTACTGAGAGACTAATAATAGTACAATGTTTTTACATTTTTCTGACTTTCTCTCTGGTGTACATCAGACAACAAGACAATATACCACTGAAGTTATGTCAAGGGCATTAATATTTTCAAAGCATTCTTCAGATTGCCCTGCCCTCCCTTTATGTTCAAGATAGGGCTTTGAGCAAATGAAAATGGAAGACCCAAATTGCCTCTTTCCATTATATCATTAAAATTGTGTATGAATTAATTTTAAATGCAAGGCACTATTAAGAGGGTAATTAATCTTGACATCTCAGAATGATGATTTAAGGCATTGCTCTTTGTGGTGCTCTGCTTAACCCAAGAGAGGCAGGTGCGAATAGTCATGCAGTAAAATTACTCTCATAGGCAACAGCACCATGGTAGACTGCCACAAAAACATAAAACATGGCATAAATGGGAGTGTATGTGTGTGTCTCTATATATATATATATATATATATATATATATATATATATATATATGTATGTATGTATATATATATAGAGCCATGTTTAGAGGGTACAAAATGGTGGCTCATGTAATATGCCTGGGTCATGATTAATACACTGATTTAATGAGGAAAGGTCAAACCTCTGACCCCCAAACCTCACCTAAAATATGTGAAATATCAATATAAATACAACATTAATCTGGAAATACCTGATAAATTAATAAAAATTATAATTTGTTCCCTTCAAATTTTGACTTGCTTTTTGGACGCAACTTATGTTGTCACCATCAATACTTATAGCTATACCTTACACTTTTGTAAGCCAAGTGTTGCATTTCAGTTGCAAGTTTGGCTCCCAAAAAGCAACAATCACATCAGTACCATTAATGCAACCAAACCAACAAACAGAAATAGCAGTTAAATGCCATTTATCAAAAGGCCAGTGAGGTACTGTTTTTATCCCTCTTAGATGACTAATGTAGCCTGCCACTGACAGTGATTAGACCTACAACTTTGCGAGGAAGGCAGCCCAGTCACAACAGCAGCTTCAGGTAAGTGAGAAATCTTTAGCTTATGTGTGATAAAATGATTGGCCCAAAAAGAAAGTGCATTGACACTTTCAGCAATATAAACCTGAACATAAACCACACATAACAGGAATTCTCAGTCTTTATCTTTATTTATTCTTTTTTTTCAGTAGGCTTTCGTAAAAATTCTAAATTCTACAGAATTTATTTTGGGATAATTCCATCTTCATGTAAAGTAACAGAAATCTGAGGACTGGGAAAAATACATTGCATGTAACAGAGTTCAAGTTCCAAAGAAAAAAAAAATCAGATTTATGATCCATTGAATTTAATTAGGGGAATAATTAAAACAAATCTGAACCAATTTCTTCTGCAGCTGTCTTAAGCATTGTAGAATGTCTGTGCTGATGGCCATGAGTCAAATATGTAGTTTAGAATCACACAAATGTAGAACTATAAAAAAGGAACATTTTGGTTCTTGGTTGCAAGCTGGTGAACAGTCTGCCAAACACCTACAAGGTGGTGAGCAGATTATATTAGTAATTTGTTCGAGTCCATTCAAATGGTCCACTGCTTTTGAGTTCACTACTGAAAAGAGTTCAAATGCACAATGACTCATGGCAGCAATCAGCCATTGAATATTCATATTCCCTTTCTCCTAACAGAGTTCAGAAGATGACTTATGGGAGCTTTGCATCCATAATTTAACAACAAATTGTTGGTTTGCATTTTTTCATAAATCCTGCCATCATCACAACTTACCTCAACTATAATATGACAAATATAATGTTTAACTGTGCTAATAAAGAGAAGGGTTAGCCAAACAGTTTGCTCTTCAAGGCTAGCATTTAATCCAGAATCCAAGAGGAGCATTTCCTACTTACAACCATAGATTTTGGAACTACAGAGAGTCACACTTCAAATATATTTACATTGAGTGTTTGTTCATCAAACAAGTCTGTAGTGAATATGGATGTCAGTCTAACATATGCACAAAAGAGCTCTAATCTACACTGCATGCAGCTCCAAATATGCTGGTACACAGGGCTAATTTTTTGTTAGCAAGGGACCCACAAGCCTTGGCCTGAAATGAGAATGTGGACTAACTGCTTGTTGCGGAACTAATAAAATTCAAAATTTTAACTGAGGCCTGAAACACATCAGTGGTGATGCAATTATAGCAACCATTTTGGTGGAACTGATCTGAAGTCCTCCGAACATCCATTTCTTGTAGGCCTCCAGCTGGTGCCACTTCCGCAAATGTCGTGGGTCCCCACACACCCTGTGAGCCCTTTCGCCTCCCGTGCGTCAAGCCAAGTCGACTGAGTTATGTACATACATAAAAATGAATTACATTTTTATGTATGTGGTGCAGAATACAGCAAACTCACAGTAAAACTCCATGATTTATGAATGTCAGCTTCCTCAGCTTTAAATGTCAAATATTTCACTTACATGGTCTCCAGGAGGATGCACTTCTCTCTGTCTCTGCTGAGTTGATGATAGCCCTTCATTTGTTAACCTGAAGAACCAATTTTCTACTCAACTTTTCTACCAAACCAAACTCAGTCATCTGTGCCCATCATCAACAGTAATCAAACCCAAGAATGCTGCAAGAAATACAGGAGAACTTATGAATTTGAAAGTCATGGAACTGAGTCTACTAATTAGCCATGGTGGACCTGGCGACATAAAGACCCCATGACACCATTTTTCAGGTCCTGTCCGAAGAGTGCTAAAATCTCATTCAGATAATGAGAGGAGGGACAGATTGTAATGTAAAGAAAATTCTACTCAAAAACAGCGTTAGCTCTGTGGGAAACATCCTTAGTCATTCACAAGGGCCCTGACATTTGCTTGTGTTTGACTGTATCAAATATGGGCAAATTTGTTAAACTTTTATTGTTTGATTACTTATTTTTATTATATCTTGTTCTTTTTTTAGTGTTGCGCTATCCCCTATGCTGCTGTTAACACTGCAAATTTCCCCGTTGTGGGACAAATAAAGGATTATCTAATCTTATCTTATCTTTAAAATGTCTGTGCATGATGAACTGCAAAAATGTGTTTTATTACAGAGTAACAGAATGATCTTAAATATATTAAGAATAAGACACTGTGATGTGTTTTTTTCCAGAAACCTCCTCAAAATATTAGTCTTATTCTCGGGCTAACGATAGTGTCAAGGTCACGGACACACAAAGTGAGAATCACAAATCATAGCTGTGGCAATGAGAAGTGTAACAAGCCTCTCCTGTATCAGGCAAGAACAGACGGCCTTTTCACATGCAGACGACTGTGCTCCTGCATCAGAATGCTAAAAACCGGAACATTAATGTGAATTACAAGGTTTGTTCTTCCCCATCAGCTGATTAAAGCCGACCAGACCAGAGATGGCCCTGACACAGCAGCGTGCAGAATAAACCCCCATCATCAAATACTGCAGCAGCTTCCAGAATGCCATCTCTCAAGCTTGCTGTCATGTCTTCCTGCATTTAGCCAGGGCTGGAGTCCCTCACTCGTTCCTCAAAACCACCCTGCAAAACTGCTGATTCACCATTTCATTTAGCCAGGGCTGGAGTCACGCCACCCCAGGACTGTGATTCACCATTTCAGCACAGCGGCTTAAGTCATCTTAGAGTGTTTAATGGCCCACAAATCAGCATGCCAATGTACCCCTCTATTTTCCAAACAGCATATAGCAAAAAAGTAACTTTAACACCTTCATCCATATCTCCTAAAATACTCGTCAAATAAACATTCAAATTCCAGTTTTACTTTTCTGAAAGGAGACCCTTTTGTAAATGCTGATTTCACTCATGGGAATCATTCCTGTGTATGGGTGTGGAATGCCCTCTTGCTCATCTGCTTCTCTTTTGTCTTCCCTCTGGGGGCATAGCCTGCGCTAGAACTGCCTCCATTACTCAGTAGGGTAATTCATGCGGCTAGCTTGTTTATTAGAGCATGGTCCTGTTACTTTGCAATGTTATGTAACATTCATCCTTGTCTCAGTGTTGAATTGCGCTCTGTGAAAATGGCTTGTCGTTTCAAAGAACCATATCCCCCCTCCTCACCCCATCTCCACCTCCCACTCCCACTGAGGTAGAATAGAACATATGGACCACTGGCTGGAATAAATGTGTTTACAGCTGTGTTACAGATGAGACACCTGAAGCATTTGGCCACCATTTCAAATAATGGCAGCTTGAACAGAAAAGTTGTGAAGAGGGATCGATCCAAAGACATCTATTGGCATTCTTATATTGTTACTGTGTGTATGTGTACATGCATGTGAGTGCCTGAGAGAGAGAGAGATAAGGAGCAAAACTACAATACTGTAATATGGAGGTGACAACATGATGAGATGTTTGTGCTCACATCTCCTCATCAGATCAATTTGTTGAATAATATCTTTTCTAGTCCCTCGTTAAGGTAATTATGAAATGTCAAGCACAACTACTGGAAACACTGTCATGCAGCTTCCACTTGGGCCATCTGTTAAACCCTCTCCAAGTAAATGGTGGAGTTAAGAGTGATTCCCATGTTGCTTGATTACAAATACATTTTTTACAGTGAAAGATTAAGTTTACAGTGGATGAAGAGGAGTCAAATAATCAAACATGTACAAAGCTGTAATTCCAAGAAGCAACATTTGATAGATTGTTGTAACACTGAACATCAGAGGGTAGTCCTATCACTCTTAGATGATGAACAATAAAGCTCATCCTAGTAAAAGTTGAATGCCCATCACTGAATCTTTCTAGTCAGCATCTCATTTTGGACTCTATATGACTTTACTTTCATTCAGTAAAGATAAAATCTGACAGCAATGTCTGCTTAATCTTGTCTTTTTTCGCAAATATTACTCACCAGCGATACCCCCACAGAACAGTTGTTTGTATTCCTCTATGAAGCCAATCGACTTCTGTTAATTTTTCCACATTACTCACACTGTAATTAAATACAATATTTGTAGCGCTTTACATCTTTCAAAAAGCTTAATTTCAGTGCAACAGCTACTTTCCTTTCTGTCTAATGATTTACCCAAAAGGAGAAGTTCATGTAACTGCAAGTTAACAGTGCAGTGTGGCTATGTTATTTATCTTATTACTGCACATTGATCCTGAGCTGTAAAGCATGGCAGGGTACAAGTATTGGTGCAAATAATTTATCAACTGTTAAACTTTTATGAGAAGGCAGTACAATTACCCATACTTACAGTGTAGTATTGACAATTTCAGACTATCTTCAGGGTGTAAAACAGTGAGATCATGCAAAAGTTCAACATTACAGCAGAGAGGAGTATGGGAGAGTGATATACATACCCCTGCTGTTAAGGCCCTGTTTCCTTCTGTGCAGGATTAGGCTAATCATAGTGAGCCAACCAAGGGGATTCCAGGCTACAATAAGATAAGGCACACTCCTCTATTACGCCTTTTCTACAGACAGAACATAGCTAGGTCTGACAGACAAGCTTCACCTGTTTTTCAAAGGAAGCACAAAAGCAGTAATACATGCCTTTAAAAGAATTGAAATAGGGGAAATGTATGCAGTCACATACACCAAACAGGGAGAAAGAGAAGGGAGAATTCTGGACCAAGCATTCCCATAAATATTTTAGCATGAATATTACATGAATTCTTGCCAGAATGGTGAAGTTTGTAAGCTTTGAAGTTTGTACAGGCAACCCACGACATTGAAGGATTTGCAGTTTTAATTACTTGCATTTGTAGTTGTTTTTTTCACTATTTACATAAGCTTTTTGTATCAGTAATGTACTCATTGGTTACTGATTTCCCCGTGTGTTAGAATGTCAATACATCATACAGCCTACCGATTATGGTAACAGTACAGGTGTCATAATCGATAGGCTGTATGATGTATTAGTGGAATAAAAACAAGATTCTTTTTTAATAGTTTCTTCTTCCTCACAGCTTTGCTGCTGACTGATTCTAAATGACCAATGTGCACACACCAAATGTATTACTAGGGTAGGGTTTTACATTTGGTTTCTGCACTACTTGACAACAAATACAATGGACAATTGTGTGGAACAGTGTACACTGTGAACTCATGCATCGAGATGCACGTAACACCAATGCACGGTAAAAAGACCTTGGGTTTGGATAAAATCAAAATAAGAATATTTTACAAAAAACTGATGCCAAGTCACTTCAAAGAAATACCAACACACTGGGGGCTTGTCAATGACTACTGCAAGTCTTAAAAAGGGAATTACAAGTGATTAGGAACCATCTGTTTCGAGAGCTTTGCTTGTGGAAGAAATACTGCTGAGTGTTTTGTCGAACCACCTGTGGCCAAGGAAACCATCTCCAACACCTAACCAATGCCTCCAGATTAAAGGCAACTGAAAGCATATGTTTCAATGAAATATTGTCTCAGAAGGCTGACAATTACATCCATTACTGAGTGAATGATCTAGTCAGCCCTGTTAATGCAGCAATATACTGCAAAATAGTTTACTTGAGAAAAGAAAAAAAGCATCTTGTATATTTGTTTCATTCTTTTTTGTTTTTTTGCCATTCTTGAGGAGATATTTATTAAAATGTTGATATTCACCGTAAAAATGTACATCATATACTGTAAAATAGACCATATATGACTTCTGCATTATGAATCCAGCATACAGTGGGGAATGAATGAGGTATTATAATGTGTAGTTATTTTCAGGATCATGTGAAAATTTGTGTTTGTGTGTGCTTTGACACACAAGCAGAGAGGACAGTGGTCTGTGATGATTTTTATCTTTGACTGTTCTGTCCAGTATAAGTAAAACTCTTTAAGCCTGGACACTTGATTAATCACCTTTAATTGAATTAAACCTGTTTTGAATCCAACCCACAGTGAACAAATCAGGGCTGGTCTATGCAGAACCTCAGCCTGGTGCAGGGGAATGGGGGGCGAGGGAGGGGTGAGGTGAAAATGGAAAATCTGGTGTGCAGGGCCTTTTTTTTGTCTACATCAGATACCTTCTGTGTGTGTGTGTGTGTGTGTGTGTGTGGGAGTGTGTGTGGAAGGGGTGGGGTGGGGCTCGGGTTGGGGAGGGTGGGGGGCTAACACAGGAGAAAAGTTATTAAGCAAATACAAAACAATCCATTCCGGTGCTGGAGACAGGCAAGGCGCTGCGGCATCAAGGTCAAGACTGCAGCGTTCGGCAGATACCTGCTCTGAATGGTGAGAAGCAGACGCTTACCAGGTACTGTAGAGCTGCCAGGGAGGGGTCAGGAACACAGCCCCTGCACCACTGTCTCGCTCCACCCCATTCATCACACAGACCGACCGGCTATTTTAGGCAACACTCTGTCTTTACACAGTGTGGTGCCAGGAGCATGAGAATTATTATTTATATATTTATTTATTTATTTTGTCGAGGGGATGGAGATGAAGAAGACGAAAAAGAACATACGTTCCATTTGGGGCAACACTGCGTCATATAAGCAACGGAGTCCATGCATCTTCTCATTAGCATGGCACGCTTCCCCCCGGCGTGAGTGGAAATGAAACGCGACCAAGGGCAGATTTATGCGGTTACATGCGTGTGCAGAAAGCCATGAAACAGCAAGTGCACCGCTTCGGCTGGTTTCTGCCAGGGCACTGCCTGGCTATCAGTTTATTATCTGTTCTTAATGCAAAAACACAAGCTCTTTTTTTCCTCTCTCTCATCTCATTCCGCTTTATTTATTTTATATATCAGAATAGGGAATCTGCTGCACTGGGCGTTGATAAATTACCATTCATGACCACGGGCCTCTTGGAGATATCACTCCCCTCACTGAGTCAGACAAATCGGATCGGTGCATCCATTAGTGTGCTGCCATACCTGACCCCAGGGAAAGCTGAACCCTTCAGTAGGTTTTAATACAGATTGGTCCGCAGTCGCTTTCCCTCGCGCATGATATGACAATGAGAAACAAACCACTTAACTGCAATAGACCTGGGATCTGTCTCCGACCCGCTCGGATTGGCGGTCCTGGCTCCCCGAAGAATGAACAGCCCCAGCCACCAAATGGGATTTTGTAACCACACGGTGCAGTTATATCATTGTTAAAACCCATATAGGATTAAAAGCAGGGTTGGTGCTGCAGTCAGGCGAGAATGGATATTGCTATTCCCTGTCACACGTCGCTGCCTCTTCCTGAGAATGTTTGCGAGAGACATGTTTGGTGCTGTTGGCAACATTTCGGGGTGGGTGGGTTTGGGTTGACAGAGATGTGATTACACAGTAACACACTGACAAGTGCATATTCTCTACAGACAGATTGAGTTGTACGTGCATTTTACCAGTTAAGGAGCTCATGTTTATGTTAAAAATATACATCTGCTACTAGCATGTAAAATATATATACTGCTGGTTAGGACACACACCAGATTCTCACCCACAACATATACATTCATGAATGGACTGGGTGCTTGCTATTAAGGGTAGGTTTCAATTTACAAGAGGTTAATTACAATAGCCTGCAATGAGAGTGCATGTATTAAGCCCAGAATGTTGTGGGCTCAGTGCTCAGGATATTTACACTAAAGACATAGTACAGACATAATGTTCTTCACTCTCAGCATTAAAGAATTTCGATGGGTTGGTTTTGTGTCTAGGGGATGTCCTTGTACATCAAGCTGCTTCATGCCACAGAGGGGAAAAACTCTGAAGCCATGAGTCATCCAAGCTCCAAAACGTCTCCTACAAAGTTTTATGTATGCCCTGTACATTGAAAAAAACCTCATCTCATCAGCTCATCAGTGTAAAATGTGTGCACATGGGAGAAATGTGAAAATAACTGTGTTAAGCATTGCAGGGATGACTCAAACTGTGTTTTAACAGGTTTGTACGTAGGCAGATTTTGTGGAGGATTATGGCTGTGAAGGTGATGTTTATCAGCGAGACTGACTGCAGGGAGATTAAAGGCAGACATCAGCAGAGTGTGGTAAATGTGCTCCTCTCTGCCTCTGCTGGGGCCTCCATATTTAAAGACACACTTCAGGCCATGAGTCCCATTATTCCAATGATTTTGAGCCAAATGACTTCAAAGAGAACAATTTAGCTGCACTGGTAAAATCATTATCTCTCTCATCCCCTTCAGGTGTGCCATGTCTGCCCGATCATGTTGTACTGCAAACAGCTCACGGACAGTTACCGTGATTTGTGAGCAAATTACATTCTTAAAATCTATTATCTTCCCATTTTTCAATGTTACTAACCCATTACAAGGGTTTTAATCAAATAAGTACGGTATTTCAACATGTGGGTTATTCTTGCTGTACGCTGTGAAAATAAAAAAAAAAAATGCTCATTTCAGAGGGAGCTGTTACTGATCATTTTTGTCATTGCTAATATGCATTGCTTACCATACTTATATATGATATAGAGTGGATCTAAAGAGTCTACACACTCTTTCAAAATTTCTTGTTTTTATTGCCTTGAGGCCTAAAATGAAAAGGCATTAAATCAGATTTTTTTTCACTTTCATCTAGACATGGTAACCCACAACATCAGAGTAAAAAGAAAAGGCAACACATTTCTGAATGTTAATTTACAACAGAAAAACACCTTGGTTGCATAAGTTTACACATCCTTTATAATGGGAATTGTAATTGCACTAAGGTCTAACAACTCACCATCCAAATCATGCCCAAAGATAATTGGCTTCACCCATATCCAACTGAAATGATGCAGATTAGTTCAGGATAAAATCAGATGCTACTGTTTTTCTCAGCGGGTTTCCTTGTTTCTTAGTGCATGCCAGTGTAAAGGAACAACTAAGGGGAGAAAAGGATCTACGCAGACATCTCCAGGATTGGATTGTTGAAAGGTACAGATCAGGAGAGGTTAACGCAAAGCTATCAAAGGCCTTAATTATATCATGGAAGACAGTAAAACCCATAATCAAGAAATGGATTAATTATGGCACGTACTGGCCACCACACGCACAAAGAAGAACATCCAGTCTCGTCTGAATTATGCAAAAAGACACCGGATCTCCTGATGCCATATGGTCTTGTGGTCTGATGAGACTAAGTGAAAAACTTATATGCTTGGCACAAAGCCAATTCAGTCCATCAGCCTAAGAACATAGTCCCTGCTGTCAAGCATGGAAAAAGGAAAGATCAATGTCCTGGAATATCCCAGTCAGAGACCTACCCTCAACCCCATTGATAATCTTTGGAGTGACCTGAACAGAACTGTTCATAAGCAGTCTCCCCACAATTTAAGTGAACTCTGCTGTAAAGAAAAATGGGAGAAAATGGCAAAATTTAGGTGTGAGAAGCTGGTAGAGACCTATTCAAACAGACTCACTGCAGTTATGAAAGCAAAAAAGTGCTTCCACCAAGCGGGTGTGAGGGTTTGCAAACTTACGCAACCAAGACCAAGACACTTCCTTTAATTTTTTATATTTTTTGATAAGTAGCATTTGATTTTTGCTTAGATATATAAATAGTCCCCTTAATGAGCTCCATACTTATTAGTGGACATTGCAACAATGACAAAAAAGAGCATAAAGAGCAGTGAGTCTGCTGATCATAGACATCACATAATGCAGCTTACACACTGAATTGCTCACTTCTGCTTTAGGCTGGGAGCTAAAAACAGGGAATGTCTTTCAAATATACAGTACCAGACTCCTCAAAGAAAACGTCTATACCATTAATGACAATGCAAGCCTCTGTATTTGACTTTGATATATTTCTTATGGCATGCCTAAATACGAGTTAAAACAACTAACACGCCAGAAATAATGGAAGATTTTATTTCACTCGAAAGGAATTTTCCACTTTTTTGGTCCTCTGTAAAGCAGTTAGATGTAGCCCACTGGGAGGATTTCTCTTCTTGTCAGAGGATTTAGCCTTTGTTGACTGCAGTCAAATCAGACAGCCGGAAAGACGGCAGAGTTTTATTTACATAGGACTTAAACCTGAAAGCCTGGGGCCTTGTGTAAAGGACACCGGGCCAAAATTTTTAACAATCCTATAGTGTTTATTTGTAAAGGAAAATACATATCACATACGATATGGAAATGTAGACCTTTTCAATGGCCATAACAATAACACTACCTGTAGTCATACATGACTTTGTTCAAACTTCCAGTGCGCCATTTTTAAATGGTGACAGTGACCTAGTTAACAAGAAAATGACAAGTACATATTACATTACATTGTTGGCAGGTGCTCTTATCCAGAGCAACTGAGTTAAGTGTTTTGCCCAGGGGTACAGCAGCGCCCCAGCAGGGAAACGAACCAGCAACCTTTCGGTTATAAGTCCTGCTCCTTAACCACTATGCTACACTGCCACTCTTAAGAGTACTCAAAGCAGGAAAAAATACAAATTCATCAGTACCAGATCCACTGAATAAATTCATCAAAATTCATTGTTGAAAGATTTAACAAGTTATTTTACATGAGGTAACCTTCCCTGATGTGTGATTTTTGTGTAACAAGGGGATGTCTGGTTACAAAATGGAAACCTTAAGTCTCGTGTAGGGGTCCACATTAAGCCGTTATCAATGCCCAATCTGCCTGACCTGTCTGCAGCACGTTGCATCAGCAGGTGCAAGCAATGTAAACAAAGTTCAAACTGTTTTGTCTTTTCAAAAATAAAATGTAGTTTCTAAAACTAGCAGGGTGGTTGGTTAGTTAGCAAGCTAGCTAGCTAGTTAGCTATGGTAAGATAGCCAAGTAGACAACTAGCTAGCATAATTTATTTACTGACACAGAGCTAAAGTTAGCTTACATTTGAGATTACATAGCTATTGTTTCAAACATTATTGCTAGTGATTTTACATGTTTTGTTGTAAATACAGAGCTGAAGCTGAGCACTAATTTACTGCAGCATAATGCTGGCAGTGACAGTGGATGTACCTTGTTTTCAAATTAATTCAAGTGTGGAAAATCCAACTTGGTTTAGACTGCATTAGGTGACACAATGAGCAGTGTCTGAAAGACCAGAATACTCTGGCTCTGAGAATCCAAGTCATTTAAACTTTTCTCTCTGAAAATCATTGTCAGTGATATACTGTATTAGGTGGTTAAAATAACTTACATTACTTTGCATTAAATTTCCATACTTAGCAGACACTCATGTCCAGAGTGGTGTACAAGGTCAGTATTTAGTGTTACATTTATATTTTTGACACCTATGACATCTATCTTATCCAGAGCAACATACAAAATGTGAGTACATTACAGTAACTGTTACCTTTACATTTTTGACATCCAAAAGATGCTCTCATCCAGAGCAACTCCTAAAGTCAGCTTGTGAGGTATTAAGAATATATGTCAATTTCTCCATAGTAATGTAATAATTAGCTAGCTGATCGTGTTAACCAGCTAACCACGTTTTTATTAGGAGCTAGCTATAAAACTGGAGGACTCATTACACCTGTAATTTTCTGTAGGTCAATCGACCTTGGCATCAAAAACAAGTTGTGTGAAGCTAGAGTAGAACCTACTGCTGTTCGGTCGCTTGAATAAAACTTTTGTTCATTACTACTATACTGTATGTGTGCACATTAACAGAAAAGAAAATTAACAGAGGGATTTTTTCTCACAACCCAGAGACACTTCTGCAGTTCATTTTGGGTGTCAATCTAGCGATTGAGAAACACTGCTGTAGAGCAATACATAAAAGAAGGGCTGAACTCATTGTCAGACACATCTGAACCTCATGTGTGATTGGGGGCTTAGAAACAGGTAAAAATCTAGCCCCGATTATCCTGACTGTCATGACTCTCACATGACAGCCACAAATGTGGCTAACCCACACATTATTTTGTAGAAATGTGTGGAATGCCATGCATTCTTCTTCATTTCCTCTTTGGGAAAACAAAACACTTTAATTTCAGACAGCTAATTTGTTCTAGGTCATAGGGGACAACCCATCACCAAGCAACAAGGTCCTAGTGTTAATTCTGACAATCTGAAACAAGCAACTGCTAGTTATTACAGTCTGCAAATGATATCAAGTTAACTGAGATATCCTGGATCTTCAGCGTTTCTGTTATTGTTTACAATTGCAAAGTGTTCAAGAACCATGTGAAAAGCCTTGCTAACAGGACAAGGGACCTCATACAGAGATCCCAGCAACAGATCTCCTGAAGCCTCTCATGTACAGCTGTGTTTGAATAGTTGTCTGACAACCAGGGGGAAGAGCCCTGCTACTCTAACCTAGGTCCAAGATAGAACAGTGGCTATGTGTCTATGTGCAGTAGAATATAAAAATTTATTGAGTTTATTGAAACAGAAAGCTATCTGAGCGATTCTTGCTGGCACAGTATGTGTCCCTGAGCACACAGCACTGTTGAGCTTCTGTGCACCTCAGTGGGCCAGTTTGTTCACACACCACACTATTTAATTCACAGTGTGCTCCATTGTCTTTCTCACAAGCCTAGAGGAGTAAGGAAGGACACTGCATGGGAATTCAACCACTGCAACTAAAACAATGGGCTGTAGTGCTGCTTGGGTATGCAGGGTTCCTGCCTCATCATCACTACCACATAACACATGGAATTTACCCCCCAATGTCTGATGAGGAAGGGACATCTATCTTCCTCATCCCTGTATACTTCTCTCAGCTGTGTTCTTCTGAACAAAATGTGACCACATCAATCACAGCAGTTAGATATGATGTTAACGTCTTCCTCTATAATGAGATTCCATCCATCTGATGAAGTGTTCTGTGGCCTGTGAAAGAGAATACTATGATACATACTCAGAGTAGGCAAATTTACTCAGAAGCAGGTGCTTGGACCAGGCTCCCGTTTTAGAAGACCTTTCATATTCCCTTAGCTAGTAGCATTCTGGACCAATGGATACATATGCATAGACAAAACAGGCTTTTAGGGAAGTTGTGCGACTAACTATTCAGGCTACACTAATGACAGCATTGCTACCAACAGCATGCACGGAGCACTCATCCATAATGATTTCTTTGCAGATAATCACACAGCAACTTGGATTTTTCATCTCACCAAATGTCCATAAATTGAATCAGACTTTGTTTTCAGAGAGAGAGTGTGTGTGTGTGTGTGTGTGTGTGTGTGTGTGTTATTGCCAGGTACAGTACGACAAACAGTTTCCTTGTTTTTTGCCCAAGCAAAAGGGGCGAAATGCAAAGGTGCAGCAACATGTGACTTTGGAGCTCTGATTGTAACGACCCACATAGCAGTCTCAGTCACCTGGTGCATAGGCCTTGCCAGTAGATTCAGACAGACATCAAGAAAATAACAAAAAAAGACTTTCTGCTTTCATAGAGAAGTATATTTTTCACTCTGTTGGTTTCTGAATGACTGGTAAGCCAATAATATTTGTAATTCTTGGAGTCTGCTGTGAAGAATGTGCATTGTGCATTAGAGCATTGCTACAGTAAAAGAAAAAAAATAAGTGCTACTGTCAAATAGCTGCACAGTGGCTAACTGCTAAATAAGTTCTTGCCAAGTGGTACATTAATGTTTTGCATCATGACATAACTGGTAACCTGTTCACCAATGCCTATTAATTACAATACAAATGTTAGCACCCCTCAGTTTACCTCTTAATTGCAGAGATTACCATGATTCTTGGTGAAATCGCACCTTGGCTTAAAATCTTAAATAGTGTAATAATTCCTTTTTTAAGTGCCTTACAAGCTGAGAGTGGATCTCAAGACTATTTTAAATTTTCAGTTATAAATTTTCAGTGTAGGGTTTCAAGAATATTGATGATCTGAAAACAGTAAATGAAAAATAACCACTGAATAATGTGCCAACAACAAGCAAAAAAGCTATTCTGTAGATCCAGAGCAAGAAGCCACAAGAGAGCACTGGAACAAGACATAAACCAAAAAATTCAAGTGACAAGATGAAAACACACATTGGCAAAGGTAAGGACTTTAGTGAGCTGTAGAAGGAGCATGAGGTTCTATTTGATCAGCTTCACTCCACCAAAAACAACAGAGGTAGAAGAAGTGGAAAGAAATAGCTGGACACCTCAATCAAAACAGTTGGTGACTTTGTGTCCTGAAGTTACAGTTAGTGCTTTATAACCTCACAGGGCAGCATCAGCGACCAACGGGTGAAACTGGATGTCTCTGAGATTAATGCAGAGGTAGTGATACCTAGTACGATTATGTGATTTCAAAACTTGTGTGGCATTTCAAGTCCAACTACCCCGCTTCAGCTTTAACCCTTTGTGTCAATGTAGATAAAATCAACACTCATATGACTGGTTTTATCAACCTGCTGGCAGTTTTTTGAAAGCCTGCAGAGCATTTGGTTTCAATATCACCTTGTATCAGCAAATGCATTTGAGTTCTATAAACCTAGTTTGATAAGATCTGGCTGCTATAGAACTATGGTGCCTGTGAAGACTCTGGACAGTGAGATTTCTTTTTGGCTGAGAAATGCCTTCATGACAAATTACAGGAACAGGTTGTCAGGCTGTCAGATTTTAGTGAACAATGTATTTCAGAACAGAGAACACTCCAGCTATAAGTAAAGATAATTTTATCATTTCATTACACACACACATACACACATATATGTATGTATCATAAAAGTCAACGCTAAAATAGTAGCCCAAACAATGACTGACTCATTACCAGTAAAATGACAAACCCTCATAATACAACACTCTGTACCTCTACTGTATTATGAGGAGTAAAAAAGACAGCAGAGTGATTTGCTATAAAACCACCAATGTATACAATAGTCTACTGAATTCTCTATGGCGGTCCTCCACTACCTGCATTTATATCTAAACTAAAATAATCTCTTCAGCCTCTCATGAGCTACAGTGGTACAACATCTGTTATGGGCTACAATGTTATTACATTTCTGTTAGCCTGGAAGACCCTATGGCTGATCTCAAGGTAATACTTGTGCTGGTAAAAATGGCTGATGGTCAGCCAGTAAAAAAACATTCAGTTCATCATGGTTACTTTAACGCGAAAAACCGGCACATTGCAATTCTTTTGTTTAGGTGGCATACCAATGCACTTCACTCCATTGTAGCCTGATTCCCCATATGGCAAAGACCCTGTATGTGAATATGCAATAGTAGCTTCTCCTTACCTCTTGTTACCCCAGTCCATTATTTAAGCAGACAGGCCATGAACTGATCTGTCCTTTTTGTAATGCAGTTAATGAAGCAGGACTCCTCTAATTTGATAATTTACTTGAATAATGGATTTTTAGTTAGGCCATAATTAATCAATTAGATGGCCCCTGGTCTGCTGATAGTGATGACATGGCAGCGAGTTGACAAGAAGCAGGTGAGGACTAAAATGACTATTTAAAGCACAATTATATGGCACGGTGTGTTAAATAGGTGGTAGTTGTTAAACAGGAGCAGCAACAAGCCTCAACTGTTTTTTTAATGATCCATAATGCACACGCTAGCAGATGATACACTGACACTCGCTTTCTACCCTATTTCATTTTGATGAATTACTTAAAACTGTTTTGAAACGACAGTGTCTAGTGCCTAGTCTGATGTTCTCCTGTAGCTTAACTGTTGCTATTTTTGCCGGTGCTGTAGATCAAACACACACAAACCTGATAATTGTTCTAAATATGAGATGACAGAATAAATCATGTCCAACATTATTGACATGTGTGGACAGCATGTCTGGTAGCTATACTAGCCATGGACTCTGCATTATCAAGGTCAATGAAAAGTATTTTACACATATATTGAAGTAAATAGGTCCCAAGAGGACAGAGTCAACTGTAGCACTGAGGTTCTCCAGTGGCCTGGGCCCTGCTGAAGACTTGTGACAGGCTCTAAACTGTCCTTGTTACACCAGTACCTCAATCCCACCTGGAAAGGGAAGAGAAATGCCGCCAGACTCTGGGAGACAGGATGGAGTAACACACAGAGTCACAGTGTTTAAGTATCTCTTCAAACTAAAAGGGCTTCTGGTCAATGGAATTCAATGACATGGTCTGGGTGCTGATGGCCCTGAATCCTGCACTGGAAAAGGCTTAATGAGAGAACCAGATCAATATACTGTTACTGACTGGACATGAAAAATCAGGACAATTCGCCTGTTCCATTTGTCACCTCCTTTTTTTTTCCTACTATCAGTTGAGTTTATCGGTGTTGCTGTTGCTGAAGAGGCTTGAAGGTTGCTATCAGGAGGGAATGTCTGAGTTCCTTCTAATCAGGGCTTGACATTACGTTGAGAGGTGACCTTAGCTCTCTTAAATCTGTGCTCCCACAAGTGGGTTAAAAATGAGTGGTTAAGTCTGAGGAAGCTTGGTTGTCAGTCAAAGACTGCCAGGCTTCGATTTTTTCCCCACAGCTGTCTAAAAGTGAGGAAGGAAGGTCCTTATGGTGCACAGCCAACATTGAATAACTTGACTATAATTTCTGTGGTAAGCATACGATTATTTTAAAAATAACATAAAACATGACTTTCAGTTTATTGTATTTATATACATTACAATGTGTATACATTACAATTTATTTATAACTGTTATATGTTGTATACATGTTTTGTCTTTTGTTGTTGATTACTTGTCCCCTTCTGGTAAAATCAATATAATAAAACCAATTGTAGTATTCAATGTTTTATTAACTTTCGGAGCAAAACCATCTTGTTTTCAGAGATTCCTGTGTCATTTGGGGCTAAGTCTACAAAGTCTACTTAAAATAAATGTAGAAACACAGAAGGGTTATGTATGGTCATAATGCACAATTTCAGTTATTCAAGATATTAAAAACAAGCAGAAAGGAACTTGATTCATTACACTCAGTGGATACACGTCTGGAATACCATCTAAAAATACTATTTACAGAGAAACAAATATTTTAGTGATTATAGGTTTTACAATGAACATCTGAAAAAAAGCAACATGACTGAAGAGAATTGGTTGGGGAAATAAGAATTAAAATGGAAACAAGTGCTTTTCTCACCCAGGTAGTACACCTTCCTCCAAAGCAACCTTGTTATATTTGAACCCAGATTAGTGTGCACTTACACAGCAGTACAAATAGTGTTGCACAACAGTAAGAAGATGGCAAAAACCGGATGGACTCCTTTTGTAATATAATTATGCCATTTATAGAAGTATTATTAGAAGAAAACGCAGCACCATACCATACACCATTCCATATATTACTATTTCCATCAGGTGTAAAATCCATAAAGTTCACCGAAAAAGGGCCCCACTGCAATCAAATGGCACCTCACACACACATAGACTAGCTATGATCAAATTCTTAAAAATTAGTTGAAATCCTAAGTATATTACTAGGCCTCAATCAAGAGCAGCAACTTATAATGAACTGAACACAACTACATCAGTTTTTGTAGTCTAACAGAAAAATTAATGAATGAATAAATTAACAAATTACTTACCTGCAAACAGTATTTGTTCCATATTATGAAAACTGTTGTGTATGAAAAATAATGAATTTATCTTGCTACTTGATATCCAACTGCTCCCTTCTTTGACACTATAAAACAGTTGAGGTATTCAGCTTTCATTATATAGGGGGAAACACTTGAGATTGACAAGGAAACTTTTTCATTACTGGATGATAGACTGGAAGGAACTTCATTTTTAGGGTCAGAGATAGTGAACACTCTTGTAGAGAGAGTGAATAATTTTCTTCTTAGCTCAGAGAACGAGATGGGTACATGTTCCTGACGCATGTATGCATGGTATTCCTTTAATTCCCTCACTCTTTACAATACACACAGTGAGCTGTGGGGCTACTTCTCATTAGCATCTGCCTGCATCCCCCTGGGCCACGCTTAAACTCATAACGCCTTGTGTAATGCATGCACTCATTAAGAAATCCCCCACACCTTCGCCCGAAGTCCTAACCACTGAATGGGCAACACTGGCACAGCAAAGAGAGCTCTTATGACCAATTTCCTAAAATGTATTTACTTTCATTGGTTCCCGAGAGAGGATTTAAATCAATTTGTTTGAAAAATGCTTGTAATTAACACCTCATTGCAGATTTGAAAATGTTTTCATTTTCTGATAGTAAAAGCTTTGCAGCATGAAATGTGTCACCTCAAACATCCATCCTCCTCCCTTTCTTCTCCCATCCAGACATTATGAAAGATTTTATAATGAATTTTATAAACTTGATGATGATGATTATCAGTTATCACACAGCAGTACCACTACTTAACAAATATTAATAACAATTTGTGGGGCTGTGTGACAGTTTTTTTTATGCAAATGTAAATTGTTAGTACATTAATCTTGATTATCTTTTAAACAAGACTCTACTAGTGGCTAAGAGACTGGTTTAGTTGAGGGCTGCATACTCCCAACAAGTCATTAGTTGATGGTGTTGAAATTTACGGTAGTTAAGGAAAAAATGGGGTGACCAGACTTTTTATTGCGGTATCAATTCACATTTCACAAATAGGTGACAGGCATTTAGGGGCTTATTCAAACTTAAGAGCACTGAGCCTTTTGGGGGAAGCATCCTCACATACTCTCACTTGGTTGTCAGTTTTTGTTATTCAGACTTATGCACCTGCATATCTGCAAAAATGGGTGGTACAGAATTGCTTGCCTGGAACTTGGTGGCTGATTTTCTCATGGAGTTGTTAGTCCTCATTGCAGAATGCAACCTCAAGACACTTGCAACTTTAATTATGAAACCTGAGCAGATATTCCCAAGAAAATAAAGCAGGAACCAATGAGCCTTTTCAATACTTTTGTGTGAAATGGTAAAAGTTAAAAATGTCATCAATTATTTTTATTTTAAAAAGGAAAAACACCACAGTGGGCTTAGTTCAAAGTTTTTTTTCTTTCACTATTGGAGTAGACAAATAATACTGCAAAAGCAATACATCATATGTAAATGTGTATATACTGTACATACCAGCCATATGTATTAAAACAGTTCTATGTACTGTTAAATTCTTTATAAAAAAAGATTAATTGGCCCTGTTATGGTGTCTATAAAATATATGCTGGTTAATGTTGCAAAGTGTCAGCTACTACTTTGATTGCAGTTAATGTTACTGCCACTGAATCAACCAGCCACTGGTCTCATTCATACACAACAAGATTAAAAGGTACTGTATAATCAAATGTACTGCATAATCAAATGAATGCCTTTTAGTATATGTTAGCTAAATAGATCCTGCATTATCAGAAGAGCTGGCTATGTTCACAGAAGGGTAAATTCTACCCTCCCTTCATAGCAATGTAGAATTGTTAAGATTTTAGAAAGGAGCAAACATTACAATGCTTGTAGGACATGGTGTAGTTTGTAGACAACTGACACATAAGTAGGAACATACTGGCAAAACACTGGACAGTTTACTAGCTAGCTGCGCAAAATATCGCCACTGCTTTTGGGGACTAGGACTTACAGCTACGAGATTCCATGACATACTCCAACACTAGCTAGAGTGACTGCGCGATCAGGACTAAGAACATTAGTTATTTTCAGCATAACCAGGACTGCAGTGTGGGATTTATGCAGCTTTCAGGACTTCAGAGAGGAGCTGGCATCATAAATTGCTGCTTTGTCCAGCCAAAAGCACTGGATACACTCTGTCAACCCCATACCATCTAAAAAGACCTGGGGATTTGGTGTGCATTACCTTCTACCAGCTGTGTGTAGAGCTCTACCGCCTTCCACACTGCAACAAAGAAGAGATTCTCTAAATGGTTGTGGTATGGTATGTACTGTGCCCTGTCTGGAGCTGACTACCAAAAAGGGCCAGCATGTGCATTTCACTAGTCATTTTCCTTAAAAACAGTCAGCCTGACAGACTCGGGATGGAACCTAAGATGAAGGAAACAAGTCCTGAGAGGAATGTATGTATTATTATATTACAATAAAATATTATATTAATACATATTTTATTGTTTTCATAGATAGTAGAGTAGAGCTACAATGAACTGCTAAAGCTGTAAATCCACACAACAATCATGGCAGAGTGTACACTTTTATTGGTCTGTTATGATTTTGCTTCAAATTTCCCTTCTCTAAAGTTCCCTTCTCTAAATGGTTATGGTATGGTATGTACTGTGCCCTGTCTGGAGCTGACTACCATATAAGGAAGGATAATAAGGACTGTTGTCAAACAGGTGACAGAATGGAGATGCCAATATCCCCTTTTGAATTACAACATAAAAGTAGTTGTTGCAATAAATGATTTCCTTTTGTATTTTCTAGCTAGCTAGTTATTGTTTTAAGAGATCACCTGAGATCTTACCACCAATTCATTTACATCGCAATATAAGAGCACCTAGTAGCTAGGACACAATTATTTCTTCTCACATAACACCATGTCACAGGAGAAATTATTCTCGAGTCTGTGTGTCTGTGCATGTATTAACAATAAGCACATTAGGGCAGGCAAATTCTTTTACCACACTGGTTGAGTGAATTATCAAAGGATTGGAGCGCATCTCAATAATGCTTTCCATTTGCCTTCTGCGCCTCTGCATTTCAGACCTCAGAGAGAAATGTTATGCAATTTTCTAAGAAAGTAATCATTCACAATTTTATGGACAATTCTATCACATGTGAAATTGGGTTTTCTATTTGTATTTTAACCGCACTTTGTCTGTCTAGTTACAAAAAATGTTTCACACAGTCACAAAACCTATTCGACCTTGTGTGCATGTAAGAACTGAGGAGACCTAACAGACCTAAGTATGAGGTCAGAATGCTTGTAACTAAGAAATTAAAGAAATAGACCTTAATTTTGAGCAAAACACCCTCATTTTGGGCAAACTCTGCCCCAACTGAGCATCTCCAACATGGGGTCTTAAGATGTCCATGTCTGTTTTCACTTAATTGTAACAGAGGCGTGCAACTCACCATGGAAACACTTCGGTCTGGGTTTACATGCACAAGTCTCAAGTCTGAACTGGGCCTTAACTGTTTCACTTTGAATGAGCTCAAGCTACACAGACCATTGAAACTTGATGTTACAAATCAAAAAGGGCCAGCATATGCATTTCACTAGTCATTTTCCTTGATAACAGTCAGCCTGACAGACTCGGAATGGAACCTAAGATGAAGGAAACAAATCCTGAGAGGAATGTATGTATTATGATATTATATTACAATAAAATATTATATTAATACATATTTTATTGTTTTCATAGATAGTAGAGTAGAACTACAATGAACTGCTAAAGCTGTAAATCCACACAACAATCATGGCAGAGTGTACACTTTTATTGGTCTGTTATGATTTTGCTTCAAATTTCCATTCTCTAAAGTTCAGCATATTCATAATATTAGAAACAAAAAAATCATATAAAATCTTCAATAATTTGATAACTGCTGGGATACAAACATTGCATTCAACATATAGAAGACTCAGTAGACAGCTGTACACTCAAACATGACCATATTTTCCTATGATTACAAAGACACCAACCAGTGCAATCATTTCATTTGCCTCAATCCATTCCATCAAAAGGAAGAAATAATAAAACCTCACAGAGGAACCCAGGTTAAATTTAGAGTATTCTTCCTCACTTACACTGAATGCATTACTGATTAGTTTAGGAGAAGAAAAAAAAGATATGTTTAAGGTATGACTGCCATTCAACCAAACTGATAGATGACAAATTATACTATAGCCCCCACCTGTTGCATATGTAAATTATTTAATTTCATTTTTAGCTTAACTGTAGTTTTCTGTTTACATAACTGATGGAAAAACTCACCCAAACTTGCATTCTCGACATGTACCTCACAAAGAAAAAGTGCACAGATGCAACACCTTTGGATTGATTATTTGGAGGTGATGTAACGCTCAGTCTACATACTGTTTGTTAACTAGAGGTGTTGAGATGATGGCACATCTCAGCTTTGTGGTTAATGAGGAGATGTAGGGGCTCAGTTTGATCTTAGCAAGCTGTGCCTTGCCCCTCTTTAGTACAAATGAATCACTTCCTCTGGTCCACTAACACCCTGAGAAAACACCCCATAATAATCCTCCTGGGCATTGCAGGAAAGCATCACACCCGCCAACATTTTTTAGAGTCACAAATGGTCTGAAATCTCATTAAAAGAATAAAAGATGAAATTTCAATTCACATTCCTGCTGACAATGGAATAATCGTTCTTTTATAAAGAATAAATGGGAGAGATGGCGAGATATTTTTTTCTTACATCACCATCAAAAACATTCCCCCAACTGCAATCTCCAACCCTGTTCACACTTGAGAGGCTCTGCACAGTTATAAATGCGGGGATAAGCGCATTCAAAATGCCTTCCGGTCATTACAGAAATATTAATCTGTAATGATGAGGAAACAGCAACAAGAAGGAAATCAGCAGATAGATTGCTTGTTTCATTTCATTAAAGAGAGAGAGAAATGAGAGAGGGAGGGTGAGAGAGAGAGGAGAGGAGAGAGGAAGAGAGAGAGATAGAGAGAGTAGCAAGGAAGTGAGAGGGAGAGAGAGAACTAGGGGGTGGAGATAGAGAAAGCAAGCATTAATTCTGTGCTTCATTAAAACCCTGGTTTTAAGCTTGGCCCCTTTTCAATATGGAAATATCTGAGACACAGAGAGAGAGAGAGAGAGAGAGAGAGAGAGAGAGAGAGAGAGAGAGTGAGCAAAAGGGGGTGGGGAGGGGGAGGAAGTGCAAGGGAGAGAAAGCCGCCCCTGCCTGAATTGTGAGTGGCTTACGACACTCAGTGAACAGAAGGTGCTTCTGCATGCACTGGCAGTAGCTTGCTGCAAGGGATTGAACACTTCTCCATTCAGCACACCGTCCCCGGCTCCCAGCGTCACCTCTCAGCTACAGCTACCGATCCAGAGCAAAGGGAAATCATACCAGCATTCAAGTGGGAAGAGACGTCAAACTGAAAACAAAAAAAAAAAAAAAAGAATTTCTGGCAGTTCCCCTCTTTCTCTCTTTTTCTAAGCCTGCAACTGAATAAATAATGTTCTGTCTCCGTGGATTAAAGGCCAATCGGGACAGTGGTCACTTCAAGTGATGGGCAGTAATTTGGGTTGACATATCAGCGGAGTGATTCGCAAAAAGAGTTTTGAGGGCGTTTTTTCCCCTCTTCTCTATCCCCCCTCTCTCCCTCTCTCTCTCTTCCTCTCGTCTCACGCTCTCTCTCTCTGATCACCACGGCAGTCACTGCAGAGGAGCTGGAGAGAGAGGACAGTGCTTGTGCATGCAGCCAGGGGAACTTGCACTTCATACTATTCCACAGAAAGCTACTCGGATTCGTCGCCTTTCTGGGTCTTTTACACAAGGAGAGCTAAGAAGGTGTAAGTTTGCCAGGGCTCAGCAAACAAGGGGGACTGAATTTCTGTCACGGTGGTGTCTTTTTTTCTTTTAGATTGGCACATAATTAGTGCCGGCACAAAGGGAGCAGCTGAATAGAGGTTGTCTGCTTCTGGAAAGGGGTGAGTGAGAATCCTTTCATATGAGATCAGTTCACGAAGAACGCTATTTACCCCCCTGTCCCTCTCCTCCTGCTCCCTGATATCTAAGATGAAAAGAGAGTCTTGGCTTTTATTCATAGTTATTTTGTGTTTGTTGTGGCAGAATTTGTCTTTGCTATAGAGACCCACAACTATAACTACAACAATAAGTGATAAAGACCCTTGATTATTTCAGAAAAGGAATTTACTAAAAAAAAAAAAAAAAACCACAAACAGAAAGAAATAAAAAAAAAAAACAAGATGATGTAGAATTCGAATGACTCAATGGACTTTTGCTCCGCTACATCCAGGGATATTCATGCTAATGGATTTCCTTTTTGTGGGTCTGTACCTGACGTGGCTGGTGAGGAAGCCCCCTGGATTGATACTGTGCTTTCTGGGAATCTTTCTGAAAATGTTGCCAGTGGTGGAGGGAGTCTGTCCAAGGCAGTGCCGCTGCGATGGGAAGCTGCTGTACTGCGAGGGGCTCAATCTGACTGAAGTTCCTCACAACCTGAGCAGCGCTGTGGGTTTGTCCCTCCGGGAGAACGGCCTTTCTGAGCTGCGTGAGGGACAGTTTGCTGGCCTGACGCAGCTCACCTGGCTATATCTGGACCACAACAGCATAGAGTCGGTGGAGGAGAACGCCTTTGAGAGACTGCGCAGGATGAAGGAGCTCGACCTTAGTTCCAACAAAATCGAGAGCCTGCCCAACACCACCTTCAGACCCATGCCCAACCTACGCATTCTGGATTTATCGCACAACAAGCTGCAGGCCCTGGAGCCGGACCTTTTCCACGGCCTAAGGAAGCTCACAAATTTACATTTACGCTACAACGCCCTAAAGTTTGTCCCCGTGAGGATTTTTCAGGACTGCCGGAGCATGCAGTTCCTAGACTTGGGCCACAACCAGCTGCAAAGCCTGGCTCGCAACTCCTTTGCCGGATTGTTTAAGCTCACCGAGCTGCACCTGGAGCACAATGAGCTGGTAAAAGTTAACCTGGCCCACTTCCCCCGCCTCATCTCCCTCCGCACGCTCTACATGCAGCATAACAAGGCCACCATTGTGGTCAGCACCCTTGACTGGACTTGGTCTTTCTTGGAAAAGATTGACTTCTCAGGCAATGAGATTGAGTACATTGAACCTCACATTTTTGAAAGTGTGCCTAACCTGAAATCCCTACAGCTGGATTCAAACAGGCTGACCTACATTGACCAGAGGATTCTAGACTCCTGGACGTCCCTGACCAGTATAACCCTCTCGGAAAACAAGTGGGAGTGCAGCAGGAACGTCTGCGCGTTGGCCTCCTGGCTCAGCACCTTCAAAGGCCAGCACGACAGCGCCTTGCTGTGCGCCAGTCCGGACATTGCGCAGGGCGAGGATGTCCTGGACGCCGTCTACGCTTTCCAGCTCTGCGAAGACCCCGTGGATGTCACCGTGCCAACGTACACCTTCACCAAGGACCGGCCCAGGGGTTACGGCTACGACGGACCCACCAGGAACCCTTACGAGCTGCAGGACATGGAAGGGGGGGAGATAGTGACGAGCTCCTTCACAGTGACAGAGCCCGGGGAAGACCACGAGAGCACCATGCAGATCCACAAGGTGGTGACGGGGACCATGGCCCTGATCTTCTCGTTCCTCATTGTGGTGCTGATGCTCTACGTCTCCTGGAAGTGTTTCCCCGCGGGCGTGAGGCAGATGAGGCAGTGCCTGAGCAGCCAGCGGCGCAAACAGAAACAGAAACAGACCATGCAGCAGATGGCGGCCATGTCCGCGCAGGAGTACTACGTTGACTACAAACCAAACCACATGGAGGGCGCCCTGGTCATCATCAATGAGTACGGATCGTGCACCTGTCAGCAACAGCCGTCCCGGGAGTGCGAGGTGTGACGGCGTGGGGCTGGTGGGTGGGTTTGAAGGAAGAGAATGAACACACACACACACACACACACACACACACACACACACACACACACACACACACACAGACACCCACACATTTTGCACTGCGTCGCTGTGCGGAAGACCGACGGAGACTGTGAACGTGGATCTAATGCTGATTTCAGACTACAGCCGCTGACACCAGCACCTGTTGACTTTCCAAACAAGAAGAGTAGCTTGTGATGGAGGGGCTGGTCTCAAGAACGGAAGGATATTTTAGCTTTAATGTGTCTTTCTACTTTGGATGTCAAAGTGTCAAAGGGACATCGAATCACCATTTTTATTGGGGTCAAAAAAGGAGGGAAAATGGAGAATCAGTAAAGCAGAGCTGTAAGAGTGAACAAAGATGCAAATTATCCTTTTTCTTTTGTAAACTAAAATGTTTAAATAATAAAAAATGTTATTTACAGTATCCATGTCTGCAGAAGTCTTTGGAGGAGCATGAGAAACAAACAGGCTGTGGTGGGGGCCACTGTTTCAGCATTTACAAAGAGTTGCAGGTGGCAGGCTGAGACATTTATTCATTTAATTTTAAGGCTCAAACAGCAACAAATCAAATGTGAATCCTACATCTGTTTATTGTCTGCGTAAGTAAGGCACAGTCATTGCAATGGTTTGCTATTTTCTTTTGTGGGCTATAATAAATAGTTTTGTGCATTAAAGTGAAACAATACCTTTTACAAGATCAAAAGCTGATTTTAATTTATGTATTTACGTCAATGTGAAGCATCTAAATCAAAATTTGCCAAAGGCAGAGCATATAATAAGATCTTGCCTTTATGACTTCATACGCTTGTATATCACGCGCTTGTATATAACAGCGTCTCTTTGCTGGAAAATCATTTCATCAATGAAAGAATCTTCTCATACATTTAGAAATAATTTGTGAATGGGTAACATGCCACATAAATCCTAGGCTACGCAATTTGAAACCACTGAAATCGTGCCATTTGATTCAGTTCTGCTCTTTGATTATCATCTTGTGAAAACGACACTTAACTGACCGCATTGACGGATGGTGTCTCTGTGCAACTGCACATCCCAGAGAACGCTGTGCTCACAGCAGTGGAGGACAGAAGCTGCAGGCTGCTCTCTAGTGTTCTCAAATCAGCAGCAGAGGGGGAAAAAATAGTGAAAAGCTAGCCAATGTGAGTGTGCTCAGTGTTGCTCTGTCTCTGTGCAGAACTCCTGGGCAGCCCACTGCAGCATCGCCTCACTCGCAGCCTTTCAAAAAGCACGCCCAGTCACTCAAGTAAACAGCGGAGCGATTACCCTAAAACAAACCTCTCTGCACCCACATTCGCTCTGTGACTGCAGCTATTTATCGTGCTCAGCAGGTGTGTTTGTGGGCAAGTGAATTTATGTGTGTGTATGTGCGTGTGTGTGTGTGTGTGTGTGTGTGTGTGTGTGTGTATCTGGAAGAATAAATTGAACTTTATCGGAACACAACTATATAGCCTTCAGAATGTGAGCAAAACAACATACTGTAAACAGCACACATCCCTTTTTTGACATGGTGAGGAAGTGACCCCGAATATGAAACCTTCTAGATTTGATATTGATTCACTAAATGTGAAACATTCTCCCTACAGCAGCAGAAAGATATGATAGATACCATGTATCATGCTATTGCTTTTAAAAATCACATATTATTTATTTGTTCACAGACTGAACTGCTCTTCTTTTTGAAGCCATTTTGAAGCCATCTTCAAAAAACCTACAAGTGAGAGACATCAAAATTTCTACATTACAGCAGAGAAATAATATGACAAATAGGAATGTTGTGTTGCACATTTAAACATGGCTGCACGATGAACTGGTTCTGCATTATCTAAACATGCAGCAACATATCAACAGCCAGATGTGAATTGCACAGGAGATTTGGAATGTTGATTGTGTACTGCATCTCTGCTCATTGCAGACCTTAATCCTTTTCATCATTTTAAAGTCTACTTCAGTTGCTTTTGTATGTTAATACTGCATAGTCAACATGGAGTATTCAATTTAATTATTTTATGCTGACATGTACTGCACCAGGGAATGAGGAGTGTTTGAGATGCTTGCATTCTGTGAAACAAATCTCACATAACCTGATGTTGAGTGGATAGGCACATGTCTGAACAGTTTGCACTGTCATTCATGTTGATGTGCTCTCTCCTTGCCAGGGCTCCCTTTTTACCAGATAACTTCAAATTACAATTACTTAATGTAGTGTATGCCACCTTTCAAATCCAAATCAGCAGATTTCTGATTCCTACATGAATGCTGTAAAAATACATAGATATATTTTAAAAACTGAAACAGATATGTCAGCTAAATAAGAAATTGGAATTGCTTGCACTGTTTTAATTAACTGTTTTTAACTCTAAATGTGCTCATGCTGTGCTTACATGATGTAAACTGCATGTTGTAAATCCATATACTCTTGAAGAAAAAAACAGAATGGCATAATTTGCTCTGAAAGTGCTTGCGATATTTAAGGAAAGCACTTAGAATATATTAGTTAACAAAAAGAGACGTTTCCTACTATTAGGAAACTATTAGCAATCAATTTCAATCAATTACATTTCCAAAAACAGAGAATATCTATATCTATGTCTCCCCTCTCTCCATACATATGTGTGTGTGTGTGTGTGTGTGTGTGTGTGTGTGTGTGTGTGTGTGTGTATATATATATATATATATATATATATATAATCTTGATATCTTGTCTGAAACACATTGAAACATTGACAACCCAGAAACCAACCTGTAACCATTACTCATAACTGGTGCATCAGGATGAAAGGTCAGATGTTCTCAGAATGCTGGATTAACACATTGTACAGGCAAGGAGACACGGCAGATTGATCTAGAATCGCAGCAAATCAACTAACTGAATACAGTTATATTTCATGTGGATTTAAATGCATCATTTTATATGTTTTACAGGCCAAAAGCAATGCAGCCCAAAACAGAAAGGAAAATGCAGTCAAATCTCATGTTTGAAAAGAAAACCACACCAAAATCATAGAGATAAGATACATTTATGACCAAACATCTCTTATTTGCTACTACCTGTTGTTATATTTATTTTCATACTGGCTTGGAAGGTCAATGCTTTCAAAAGATTATTTAAAGTCTGAATGGTATTTCCATGCACAAAGGCATTCAGTTACTTAATAGGTGAGAGCACAGGGTTACCTTTAATAAATTCATTACAACAAATAGAACTGTGCTTTACTATTTATGGTTACTCTTAAATTATCTAGTGGTCATCATCCTCACATATTAGTTGGATACTGAGACCTGTGCAAACTTGCATTAGTTCAGACTAAGGAAAAACTGTTGGTTCATGCTGAGTGAAAAATACACAAGAATAAATGAATGAAAGTCAGTACTTAAATGAGTTATTCAACAAAAGTTTGCTGGTAAGAAGATATTAGACATTCTGGCAGCACAATTTGCCATCTTGGCTGAGTAATGCAAGGACTAAAAGCCCCTGTTCACCTCCACACCAGCACTGGAACATGACCTTATTAAACCACTGTTAATACTGGAATATTTTCCATGCAGCACAGAAAACACAAGGGTGGAGTGGACTGTTAATATTTCAGTATGACAAAGAATCAGCCATAGATCAGCAAGGCTTTGAATTCCAACACATTGGTATGAACTGTGCGCAGAGACTCACGGAGAATATTGATGATTTCAGTGAAACACAAGGAAAAAACATAAATTGAATATGGACTGATAATCAACATCTGTAGAGATGCAAACATATCCAGCAATATGAATCATCCTGTTCTCTGCATTTTGATACAATACAAATTTGCCATATAAATATGCCCTGAAGCATGTTTTACTCAAGAGAAGATAAAGATCGAAAACAATACCCAGCACACTTTTTTCACCCTCTCATTGCAACAGAATCATGTGTGAATGTCATACAGGCATGGTATATCTTATTCATCTGTCCACATTTCTGGTTCAGTGCCACTAGTGAAATGGAAGCAATCACCAAAATCACATGGCACCATTTTACAGACATGGCATTACCACCCAGATCTGCATCACACCTGCACTTGTAGGGGATTAAAGCATTTTACACCAACTCAGAGTGTTTTTGACAAGAAGTAGTTGTCAAGACGCGTGTTTAACAATGAGCGTCCCCGTGAGACCTGTCTCAGTCTTTGACAATGGGAAGCGACAGCTTTATCCCCCTGCGAGTACTGTAATCTTTGTTTGAATTATTGAAGCCAGCTCATTAAACCTATAAGCACAGCAAGTGTGGGGTGGGTTGGGTGGAAATTACAGAAAGGCTGCTAACCAAAGGGCTGGCTGGCTGGCTGGGCCCCGGAGGCCCAGGCGTATCTGTACACCATGGCACAAGAGACGCAGCAGCAGCCTGTGGAACCAGGACTACAAACCGTTAAGGCAGATGCAACAACGGAATACCATCGCCATAAAGGAACTGGGAGTGATGTTTCTCTGTAGCATATCACAGTGACAATAACAACAGAGAATACTTTCCTAAGAGTTACTGCCAGGGAACACTGCCATATGCATTGACTGTGTTGGTCATTTCCGTTTCCTCAAATAATTATCAGAATACGCTGAAAACTATATTGACATTTGTCTTTCTTCCTTTTCAAATGGGGATCAATTTGACATTTTTTCCAGGTGCCTTTGTGTTATACTATTATCCTACAGTCAGTTATTGCATAGGATGTAGGGGTGGAGATTTGTTTTGTGTGTGTATGTGGGGGAAGGGGGGCAATGGGGGAAACTGAGCATGAGTGTCAGGGCTTTTCACAGAAGCTCTTTGTTTTAAACACTACAGGGTTTAGCACCCCATAATCCTTTTTTGTGATTAGTAAGTGCAGTACAATCAATCACCGACCAGGGGACTGTCTGTGGCCAGTGAAATAGTGGTTTACATATTTATTCATTTCCCTGATGAAACAGTAACCCCATATAATTATAAAAACCTCATATAATTAAAAAAATAATGTACATGTTGGATTCTTTCTTCTTCTTAGAAATTTTTTTAAAAGTTATAAATCAATATTATGTCATATCATACATCATACGTACTTTATATCATACATTTAATTTTATTATCATTGCACTGAGACCAAATAAATTTTTTACTTCTGAAAATGGGATGGACACATTTATTCACACTCCTGCAGTTTGTATTTTGTAAAATCCTCCTCCGTCATGGATTACAATTGCTAGACATTTCTTGCATAGTTTTATGAGGTTCTGGCACGTCTGAGGGGGGATTTCCGACCCATCCTCCTGGACAGAATTGCTCCAAGTTCTTCTGTTCTTTTAGTTTTTGTCTGTGAACTGCTTCCTTCAGTTCAAACTGCAGATGTTATATTGGATTGAAGTCTGGAAATTGAAATTGGCCTTTGCAAACATTGACTTTGTGCTCAGCTAACCGTTTCTTTGTAGGTTTGGATGAATGCTTTGGATTATTGTCATGCTGGAATGTCCAGTTTCAGCCAATCTTGAACATCTTGGCAGAGGAAACCACATTTTTGGCCCAAATGTATTGGTATGTGTTAAAGTGCATGATTCCATCTAACCAGAAGCTGCAGAGCCCATAGATGCAACACAAGCTCACAACAGAACCACTGCCATATTACACAGTGAATATATATATATATATATATATATATATATATATATATATATATATATATATGTGTGTGTGTGTGTGTATATACACATTTTTTATAAATTTAAATTTCTCCCTATTGTTTCAAACATAACACTTACAAGTGCATCTGAAAACCTTAATTTTTGTCTCACCCAATGATAAAACATGCTTCCAACTGTCATTCATTTTCCAAATTCATGGAGCCTCTTTTTGTTATTTGCATTCAGAGGCATCCTCCTTGCAAATTGCTTGTTGTACAAACGTATATGTAAGTTGAACTGGTACTTTTTAACACATTTTAACACTTTACAATTTGAAGATGCCAGTTTTGCCTATGGATTCATGGTTGCCTCCCAAACAACTTGTTTCACAGTTCATGAATGCAAGATATACTTGTGTGCTCTTCCTGGCAGGGTTGCCACTGTACTCCTAGCTGTAAATTAATGGACACTACAGTGGAAAGGTATAAGCTTTTTGTAAATTGTTTTATTGCCAGCTTACAATTTGTGGAGGTCTATGAACATTTGTTTGTATTTTTGGAGAGTTCTCTGACTGACCTTAACCTTAACAATGCATTCATTTATTCTGTATTTTACTTTATGTACAGGAAGCCTTTGGATGTCTTCATATAGTTTCAGAGGCTTCCATTGAATTTCCAAAATTCAGAATGTTGGTGCATATTTTTTTCTGTTGTTGGATTTTGTTGAAAAAATTACATTAGGTTGATATTAGGATGAAAGGTATCATGAAATGATAATAGGATGAAAGTATCAGAATTTTAAAAATAATTTTGCAGCAGTAGACATGGAATAGAAACAAAGATTTGCCAATATTAATATCATTCAGATTTTGATAATTTATTCAATTCTTATTCTTTTGTTATCATTTTAACAGCACAGAGTGAAAAAAAAAATCCCATTAGTATCATCAAAAGATTCTCAATATAGTAGATATATTCCTAACTCTCTGGGTCTCACATTGTCACACTTTACAAATCTAGCATGAACCATGGTCATGTCCATATGTCCGCACTGCACAAAAGACTCAACATAACAGTAAATCCCCTGTATAAATCAGAGAGAAAGGAGCACAATGACATGATTATAGACTATTACCACAATAAAAATCAGATAATGTATTTCATGTCTATGTCCTCATCATACTAACTGTGGATATCAGCAACATTTCATAACAAAAACATAAAGGCTTATAAAGCATTAATTTGCATAACACAGTATTAAAAATACATTAATGATGTTCAGTCCAACAATTATAACTATTTCCACACAGGTTTACAAGTAATGTACATTACTGAGATGGGTGTATATAGTGTGTGTACCAGATGTCTAACCATGTAAAAATACAGGGCTACAGCTATCTTATAACATCTTTAACTGGAGAGGCAGTGTATAATACACAGAGTCTTTCTAGAAGCTTTTTAATACAAACACTCCTGGCGTGGTAAAGACATACAGAAGTAGAGCAGTTGATTTGTGAGTTTGAGGTGAGAATCCTGTACATCCCCTGACCATATCCTTGCCTAAATGGTTGACAAGAGATGGAGTGTTGTGCCAGTGAGTGTCCTCTGCTAGTGGACTGATTACATTCATTGGGCTGTGCAAAAGATTTATGAATACTGCCGAGCCTGAGGCAGACAAATTCTGACTGAACACAGGATGCTTACAAGATCATTTTTTCCACCTTGCCTTGCTCCAAAAGGAATGACTGTGAGCATTTACCACATGAGATTATCTATGGTACTCAACACGTAAAAACAAACACATTAAACACAATACTGCTAAAGCTTAGCTTCTGAGAAAGGGTTTGATTTGACTCTCTCACGGTCTTTCCACAGATGCATCACAGGCATACAGACAGAGAGGGCACACACACACACCAGCCATGACTGCATAAGGACCCCTCACAATTGCATAATGACACCTTCAATTTCCACTGAATTGCTAGTGCATCTGGGCAGTTGAAGTTCCTTCAACATAAATACAGCTATTCTAACACTGAAGGTCTCAACAGAATGGTTACAGAGTCCAGAATAAATGGACTGACTTACCTCCAGTACCTAACTTATTCATTCCCAGTTTGAAATCTAGGTTGTAGTTGAATACTGAATTTTCAGTGACTTAATAAAGCACATTTCATGTTCCATATTTCACCTGGAGAAGTGAAAGCTGTTTTAGAATGAATTCATGGACAGAAATACTATATCACACATAGCTGAAATATAAACATGTGGATTGCCACTGAAGTTGCTTAGTTTCCAGCTTTCTTTTGCTTTATATGATAAACCCTCTACGTCTAAGACTAAGACAAAGTGGCATACACCATTCAGTTGAGCATAAGAAACTGTAAAAGGCACAGGTTCTCACAGAATTTGTCCTGTGAAACCCCCCCTTCCCCAGGATTAGAAATTGTGTACTGAAGTGTGGGAAGTATGTGTTAATAGAGCAAGGCTCTAAAATGTCAGCCATACAGACTGAGAAAGGTGTGCCATAAGGAATTATGGACATTATGCGATACAGCACCATGATCTCCCGCCTACTTTTTCCACAGCTTCAGCTGAGTCATTTCGGGCACATTAGGTCAGCTTTGAGTTCAACAGCTCTCCCTTCATGCTGATTGCCTTCAAACTCAACAGATTGTTTTTTTTTCTTTAACCTTGGTTTCCACACTTCTGTTTCAGCAATTTAGCAAATCTGACAACCCTGGACACATAATGTAATGACGTGTCCTATTTCAGGATGAAAATAAGTAGCTTGTGGAGGTGGTTCAGTGCTTCAAATTTGGAGACACTGAAGATATGGGGTAAAAGGCCATTTTAGGGAAAAAAGTTATTCTGCTTAGTTTAGTAGGGCACTCCAAAATACATATGTTTCCATAGAACATTCAAAACTGTTGTCACATGAACAAGAAAGACCTGACAAGACAGCAGTAGGGACAGAACAGTATTTCAGTTGCATTCCTGAGAATCTCACTCTTCTTTCACTACTATGTTGAACTAAACTCCATTCTCATGAAAGTTGCCTTTCAAGCTCCAAGCAAGAGCTATATCTGTATCACAGGTGAGCTTGTTCTCAATGAACTCAATTCCTGTGAAAACTCATTTTGTTGAATCTACATTCTGCTGTGAGAGTACTTATTACATAGTGATTTGAGTTCTATGAAAATAAGTATCACATATTTACTACATTTATGAAAGTCAGCAGACTGAGACCTAGTAAGACCATAGAAGCTTTATGGTGATAATTCATACATTTCTAAATCAGCATTGAATACTGTGCATGTTTTTTGTTGTCGCTGAACATCACTGGAATTAAATTTCATGTGCAAATGCTTTCTTTTTAATAAAAAGTGAAAAAAGGTCAAAATAATTTTTCAGTAATCCTGTTGTATATTTATTAAATGTTATTTCCTAAGCTCAGCAGTTAACATGTACAGTTTCAGCACAAGCTGAGGTATACAGGCCACTGTGGGCACCCAGTCATTTGAGGATAACAACGAGGTACCAATACCAGTGGAATAAATTGGTTTTATTCCACTGGGAACACGGGTTTGTAGGTCAGCCGGGGGTGCTCATCTCCCTGCTCTCTGGTACCCTGTCACTCGTCAGCCTCCAATGAGTTGTTCAGATGACGGCCAAGGAGTAGCGCCCATCCAGTGTAATTGTAGTACGAAAAATAGCAGAAGGCTGCGTCCAAGTGTATTGGAGGATTGTATTTGTCATGCCTCAGTACTTCAGCATGCATGCAGAGGTTGTCACAGTGAAATAAGCCTACAGTACAATTGTGCAATTGTATAATTGGCAGTTCCAGATAGGCTGACATAAAAGGAGAAAAGAGAAAAAAATCCTGAACAAAGGGCCAACAAAAATATTTTATATAAATAATTAATTAGAATTTGCATAATATGTATCATTTCACATGCCATCCAAAGCTTAGGAATACTTGGAAAAGATTAGGATGAAACACACAAATACACAAAGTTACAGCTATACAACTACGGACAATAAATGAATGCATGACTCCGTATGGGATCTCTGTTGCATTTTATGAGTTCAGTTACACAGCTGCATTCAGCTGGGAAGGGCTGTTTGACACATGATGTCAATATTGCCAATGAATGTTTGAGCTAGTGCTCCCTCTCATTACTGACTTCTAATGTTAAATTATATGTTTATTATGATAAAGTTTAATCTGCTAAAGTGCTGGCTCTCCTTCTCCAAGCCCATATAATTAAACTTGTGAAATGAAACCAAAGTGGCCTCATACAAACTCAGTTTTCCTTAGATACCGTGAGGAGGTCACTCCACATACTGAATGAATCCATGAATATGAAACCTTCCATTACTGCATTATCACTTGATGTAATGAAAGGATTTGGTCATTTACAGTGTTTTATCTTTGGTCCACCCTAACTGCCATGGACTCCTGACATATTCTGGCAGATAACTCAGAATCTGTAACAGCTAATAGCCACATGTATCACTTGTTTAGAAGTAACCTGTCCAATGGAAAATGCTATCAGGAGCCCTAAACACGACCTAAGATATTTCAAATGCCCTTGCATAAGAGGTTAAAATAATTTTGTTGAAAACAAAGTGCTTACATGATTGCTCCTCCAAAAGCAAATGTGACAGCTCAATTCTCTAAAGAAACTGATGCAAAAAAGTATCAGGTGCCAGGTGAAAATATGTTCAGAAATTTGAAAGTTTGATGCTTGTTGTCTTTTCTTTACTTTCAATACACTGTAAATCATATATATATATATATACATATATATATATATATATATATATAAATCAGCACAGAAAAACAACATATGTAACAATAAATACACGTTTCACTTATATTACTGATAAAAAGAAATATGTTTTCAGTTTTCAGGTCTTGTTGTCTGTATAGTTAGCTTTGCTGAGAATGATGCACATCTGAATACACTGCAGCTATCAATAGGATGAGATTAGATCTTTGTTGTATACAATACTGTTGTTCACTGGCATATGAACAACATGTAAGACCCACATTTCTGGTATATAGCAAAAGAGAGAAAATGTTTCTACTTCCTGTACTGAACAAAGATGAACTGGAGCTGAAGTAAATGAGAGAACCGCTGGTAATGCAAAAGTATAGCCAGATTTTTCACTGCTATTACAGAGCCAATTTTACATTCACTGATAATATATTTGACAGATTTAAAGCGACAAGCCTCCTGTACTCAGTAAAACAAATTGGAAGTCCTACATTGAAAAAATGTCTGTGTTATTCAGTGGAGAATGAAGTAAGCTAGTTTGGCCATAATTTGCAGCTTTTCCATTCTAAGGGTTAATATGGCAAAGGTGCAAACCCAGCAAGAGTGCTAACTGGTAGGGCCTGCATTGCACTTTGGAATCTCTAGAAGATCTAGGCAGAGTTGTTTTGTTGCTTCTCCCATGAACAATTAGCTCAGACAATATGGGAATCACCTGATATCACCACAGTCTAGACTGTTAGCACACAACATCATATTGTGCATTACGCTGATGATGTATTTTCTCTATAGTTTACTTATAGTGTATAGTTTCAAGATTAATTAGTTTTAATTAATTTTGTCAGGTGATGACAAAATCTCCCTTGCCTCCATCTAGTGAAGAGGCATTTCAAATACCTTGGTATCAAAATTTTTTACTTCCCTCCATTCTACCACCAAAATTTGATAACACTCTCACTTAAATTATTTTCGACCGGGATAGACGGTCAAAACTGCCCAACTACCTCCAGGCTCGCATTTCGATTGTCAAAATAAATGTAGTACCTTGTGTAAATTTTTCCAGCTCATTACCTCCTCTTCCCTCTCCAGCCTGTTACTGGAACAAATTACACTCTGTTATTTCCAAATTCATCTGGAAGGACAAATGGCCTCCCACAAAGTTTTTAACCATCCAAGTCACAGCTGGAGTTTATCCCTGCTTAAGCGTTTCTTTTTTTTCCCATTTACCTACAACTTAGATCAAGATTATGGGATGTCTCGCCATGAAGCACTATTGCATTCTTTTTTTGTACAGAAGGTAGGAGTGGAGATCTGGTTTCAGTTGTCAATTTTGTTATTTTGCTATCTCAATTATGTTATCTGTCTGCACTGTAGAACACATAGGACACAAAAATTGAAAGAAGTGATTTCATCTTTGCCGTGCTCCTACAAGTATCTGCACAGAGCATACCAGAATGCCCCCTATGCTGCTTCTCTAACGCCATCGCCAGCTCCCATCACAAGTAAACAATCCTGCTATCTTCTCTGAGGAAGTGAAAGCCAAAAGCCAACATTGAAGAGCCTGCAACTTCTTACAGTCCCCAGGCGACCAGGTGTGAATTTTTCTCCCTGGCAAATTATACACATCTAAGGATGAAATGATTCATGCATCAAATGAACCCTTTCACAGGAAAGTAATCTCAACTAAGTTGCACTAAGTACCTTTTTTTTGTTTGCGTCTTTCCTATTTTGCCAATAAAGCTAAGTAACATATTGATCGATGTTGTTTCTGAGGAAGCATTTCAAAGGGCCTAATGTGATTTACTCATGTCCTTGTTTATATATTTGTATTTTTCATGTCAGTGAATGATAGTATTAAAACATGGTAAAATACACAGGATGAAGTTGATACTTTTATCCAAAAGTTTATTCTTTTCATTAAATTTCTGATTCAAATGCATGCTGGTCGCATAGAGAACATTTTTTATCACTGTCAATGTCAAATGGGTGATTATTTTTAAACCAAAGGCTTGTATAAGCACATATTATGAATCTGTAAGCGTGCTATTCACAATGCAATAAGCACAGTGTATCATGCAGGTATGACAGACAGTAATTATACTTACAGGGCCCAATTTTCATGGTCTTATCACACATTACAATTACCTCTCACAATTGATTCATGCACACAATGTCATGCTTGCCATTTTCCACTTGCCAAGCGCTTGCATTTTAGTGGAAGTGATGAGGGCTCTTTTGCTTTGTATTAAGATGTATTTGACCTTAGAACTATAGTTACAGCATACATTAGTGAGCAAGCATGCATTAAACAGAGTGCACTGACAGTTTGGCTATCCAGCACAGACAGAAAACTCACCTCTTCAGACTGCATTATGGCTTATTACATTCTGGTTCTTTTGCCTTGCTAACGTGAGTGAAAGTATACAAGTGAAGCGGTATTAAACAACACAAGTCTTAAACAATATGACGGCTGACTGACTATCTGTTATACTTGCAAATGTTTAGTTAGCTGTCTTGTGAATTAAAACTTAAAGCCGACAATCTTCTCGAAACTACAAGATAGAAACACAGGTAAAAATACATCTTACCTCCAAGTAAATTGTTAAAGGGGATATAACTACGCCACAAGTGCAACTGATTTGTTTATGGTCAAGCTTCATGATGTTAAAAATTAAAACCAGGGAAAATAAAACATAAAAATCCACTGTCAATCACATCAGTGTGCTGGCATAATACTTGAAAAACCTATCCATCGCACACATCAGGATTAGTAAACTGCACAGTATTTGCCAGCCATGTTAAAATCATGAATTGTGCCCACAGTGTGTTACAGTATAAACACCAATAACACAAAGCACACAGTCCACAGTGCATGGCTAATGGGCAGACTAGCATCCCAATGCACATTTTTACACGAATGCATTCACCAAAAGGTGCTAACCAAGCGTGCCTTAATGAATCCAGGAGGCTGTGCTGGCTGGTGATGAAAAGGCCTCTGACTGAAACCTGTAGCATTCCCATGAGTGCCTGCCATCTCCTTTGCCAAGGCTGGTCACTGTACTCCACATTGTAAGTTAATTTTAACAGAACAAGTTCTATTGAGAGCATATCTCAAGGGAGGGTGGTATAATTTTAATGTCAAATAAAAGTAGAGAGGCGGTGTATACTGCACTGTCATGTCTGTCAATGGCTGTGATAAATGAAGATGGATCATCATGAAAGCACAGAAAATGAACTAATATTTATTACTTGGCAACACTATTTAAGTGGCCCCGTATAAGAGAGTGAAGTGCTTATTAAGCAGCTAATTATCAGTCAACAACTTCTTTGCACTTGAGTAATGGTTGTCTCCGGTTATTTTTTTTGGTTCAACTTATCACAATTTGCACATTTTACATACGTAGCTTTTCATGTACAGAAAAAAACAAACATATTAATGTTTAACCTCTTTGCAAGGGATTTGCAGTATGAAGTTCTGTGATTTTATTTAGGCATGTTCAACTAAAAAACTAATGGACAATTATATTTGGTTTGACACTCTGCAACAAATCTGGACAACCCAACATGGATAACAAACAGTGCAAACAGTCTCCAACAAATTGCCAATAATGTGGATATAAATGCCTTTATACTAACTTAGTAGCTTGTGCTTAGGTCTTAGTAAGCGCTAATGAGTCTGTACCTTATATTTGGGGACAATCTGTGGGGCACCAACTTATTACTGAACAATCCCTTGACATAATAATTGTAAACCACTTTTACTGTCTACACATAGTACACAATTAATTATTCACCAATTAGTCATAAATATGCAACACATACAAACTGCCTATTACTTGTTGTTGTAACAACCTCTTTAAAGAGGGTGATATTAATTAACAATATGTTTTTATCCTTAAATTGTTACTAGTTAAGTATGTACATAAAGTCAAATGCATAGGAGTGGGCTTAAGTGTCCTAATATATGATGTCCTACCATGGGATATACTAACTGTTCTTATAGATAGCAACCTGAAACAAAGTGTTACTCTTCTTGTTTGTAAATGCCCATAAACAATACATCTTCGAAATTCCTTAAGCATGGCTGTTATGCTTAACTGATTTCTCCATAATCACCATGGAGAACCAGCACAGTATAGTGAGCTTGCAATGCAGCAGTACATTTCCGTGGCAGTTTTCAAACCCAGTACAGTATTTCAGTGCCTTCAACACTTGCTTGTTCTTGATGGCAGGCCGTGCTCATCCTCACAAAGAGAGATAAAAGGGACCCGCCATTAAATCTCAACAACTAATGTACAAATCTGAGGGATGGTAAAAGATAAAAAGAAGCAACGAACAAAGACAGATCAAATGAAAGCAAGATGGCATTTCAGTACAAGTAATGGCTAAGGCTAACCTCTCCTGGACGTGCAGGGGAGGGGGTGTGCATGGGCTAAAACGGCACCCTGGGATTCGCATTCCGAACAAGTCTGTGTTTGTCTGCTGATTGATAGAGGGAATTTTTAGGGAGTTTAGCTGGAGTATGAGTTTCAGAACAAGAAGGGCAGTGGAGGTTACATATCCTTCAGAGTGAAGTACAGCAATCACGACACATAAGAATGCCTCTAGTTCTGACTGCCTCTGTCTGAATAATGGAACAAGCAACAACTACTTGTCGCACTGAGAAACAATTACATATCCCAGAAATTGCACAGAGAAGTTACACCACATGCAGGATTTCATAGCTAATCATAAACATTCTCAAAAAGTGTAACAGAGTCTAATACAAACTTTTTCCAAAACCCACAACAGATGCCTCAATCGATGGGAAAAAGACTATAAAGCCTAATATGTGTACGTGTTTATGGTTCATTGTTAACTTTCTCATGGACTTGATAAGCAAATGTATACTAAAATTAGTTAGTATGTACTGTATATTATCCATGTGTGTATCATAAAAAACAAACATCTTTTCTTTAACATAGCATGGAGACTGCATCAAGACATGAACAACACTGTGTCTTATATCAGCTCTAGATAATACATTAACATTCAAGAATCAAAGACTGTTGTTATAGCAGGCAACCAATGGAAATGCCTTCAGGGGTTTGACACTAGCCAAGCACCAACAGATGAAATAGTGAAGTAATAAATGTGAAAAAGCAACTAGAACAAATTGATTATTGAAAATAAAGAGAAAATAAAGCAGAGGCAGAAAGTTCCCAGGCCTTCTTGTTCCCTGTCTCATAGGGCTCAAAAATCTCACCCATTAGCTTAATTAATTACATATAAAATTAATCAGTCAGTCACAGTTAAAAAAAAAAAAAAAAACAGTCGATATCCAGCACATAGAAACAAGAAACACAACAACATCACAGTGACTTAATTGTTTAATTGAACAGCAATTCAATCTGAAAACTAAAAAAATATATATATTTCTTTTCAAAATGTCAAATAGCTTTGTTAGTGCATCAGGGAGAATGGATATTTTTCTTTTTGCCTAAATGCATGTGTGTATACTTCATAAAGTACATGTGTAGCTCCCTATGCAATAATTCAAATGTGAGGGGAAAATTACAGTTTCAGTTGACCATTTCTTCTTTATATCAGTTTGTCATCACTGAGCATTTCACAATATTTCTATAAAATATTTTATATTTCTATGAAAGCACAAGGACAAAAGTTCAACTCCAGTCTCCCAGTTCTAACGCTTTGTACTTAATATCTTTATACATTCTGATGATGCTGATTATGGTCCCAATAGTCTCAAACCAACAGTCAGTTAAATAAAGAAAAAAATGAAATTTTCCCACTCAGTAAGGTCATGGTTTTAATGGATTGAGATGACCTGCCAAAGCAAAAAATAATCCACTGAGTGGTTAAAATGGCAAATTATCAGATTCATGGGTAATTTATATGGATATTGGAAGTTAATTATGGACAGTTATGCAATGGTATTATGGAATCCATATTGTGTGCTTATATACCTGTGCCCCAGATATCACACTCTTTCCTCTGGAGAAATGATGAAATAACTATAATGATGAACTCACTATTAGAAAAAAAGACAGGGATAAGAAAACAACAAATACCATTGTTTACTGCATGTGTCCCCCTTTGGAAATTGTAAATGGGAAGAAAATGAAAGTCAGAGTTTTTTCTTCAGGTCCTGCAGTCCATGTGAATGCATACATTTAACTAATAACAATATATTAATTAAAGATGCTTAGAGACAGTTGTGATTTCACATCAGTCTTGTTCATACTCTGTGAGAGTGGATGCTTTCCATATCACATGGGTAGAAAATGAGAGTGATATGAGACGCCATTTGAAAGATAAATACACTTATAATCATAGTCCATAAAAATATGGACTTAAGCCCAACTGCATCCCACCTATCTACTATAGTCACATGTGTCTATCATATAGTAATGTTGAAGAGAGAAATGTATATGTCCTTTGGACTAAGAATTATCATTTCAATCAGATACATTATTTTGTGTAAGTGCAAATGTGTGCTTGAATGTATGCACGCTTTGTCCAATAAATGGAATCAGTTCTAGTCAAACAAAAATTCTTAATATTATCAAGTCTTCTCTCATTCTCTCTCTTCTTGTTTGCATGCTTAAAGTTTTAATACACCAGGCCAGCCCACACCAAAAATGTGAGGGAAAAAACACTAATATATGACAGGAAGTGACTTTGGATGATCATAAAGCACTGACACTGAGTAATTACTTTCAACATATCAGACAGACAGACTTCATTCCCAACTGCATTCTTAGATCATTACTCAATTACCTCTGGCTTCTTCACTTCAAGAACATCCCTGGACAACCAGAGAACTTGTTGCTGTGGAAAAGCAAAGGATGAGTTCTACCTCAACACCTTGCATGACTGTACTAGGTCCACATGAAGCTGTCTGTCTCTATCCAACCCAGAGAAATAACTGAAGAGTAAGCTGCAAGCTAAACCATAACAGGAGCTTCTGAAAGACAAGTGTTGATTTGAAAATGAGTTAGGTCGTTAACTTAATCCAATGTGGCAATTACATCAGTGTTCAGGCTAATTTAATTTTCTTTGTCTTCTATGCACGTGATGAGAGATTCCAGGCCGCCTAAAAAATTATAACACACTGTATTCCAATTCTTTAAAAAATGAAAAAAAACAAAAACAAAAAACAAAAAAACATAGGCAACATATGTGCAGTAAGACAACATATATTCTCATATATTCATTCAAATTACTGTATTCATTCATGTAATTAATATTTTATTTGTTTCTGTTTCATGCTAAAAATAATTAGCTTCTGCTCTTGAATTACAAGCACTGGTCAAATCTTAAGCAATTAAATAATACTGGTTACTGAATTGATGTATTAATATGCTACAACTTCCTCATATGCAGACAAATTCACAGCTAGGACTAAACTGTTTCATCCCACCTTGCAATTCCAAAACAGGAGAACAACTGCTCCAGAACAGATCTTCCATTCTTTCTTTTAGGAACATTTAGCACTGACATTAACGTATAGTTTCAAGCACAGATTGCACTCTATATTCAAACATGATGAAGCTTGGTCATTCACCCTATTGTTATGGTTATATTTCATTTGTGTCAATCACATGTTATCCAGCTCACTAGCTATAACAGCATTATTGAATTATGCAACAAACCTGGCACTGCATCACATTACACTATTGTCATTCAGCAGACACTCTTGTTCAGAGCGACCCACAAAGGTTCTCCTTACCACTATGCCACTCTGGCAGCTAGTAAGCTAGCTCTGCATTTCTATCATAGCAAAAATATGTCACAGAAGGAATGCAGGGCTGGCAACTACAGATCAATTATAATGAATTTGTGAAATGGGTTTATTTAACTAAAGCTTACCTCGGTGAGTTGTCTTTATAGTCTCCCTACTAATGCAATATTAGACATAAAAATAAAGTTATTGCTACCAATTCTTCTACGCTGTAATGTCAATGAATGGCAACCACTTTCTTAGGCATAAATCAAAAGTGTGGTGCAATTTGATTCAAATACTGCTTTAAGCAACTGATCCTGGACCACAATCAAACTCACAAACTTAATTTTGTACAGTTGGGGAAATGGTACAAAATTTGTAAACCATGTAAAATCGAATTCACACTGACAAACCTGTGTAAAAAAGCTGTGTAAGAAGTGTAGACATATATTGTATAACATAATAGGATGGACTAGAGTGCTTTGGAGTAGGTCAGAGTGTATACATTCATATTGTAGTCATGAAAACACCTCCAAGGAAATCATTATGACATCAGAAAGATACATTATGCATATCACGGTTTGTGACACACCTTATTGAAGGGACCCAAGGAGAATGGTTATTTATTCATATTCTCTTGTGTTTGAATAAGAAAACAGAAATGAAGTCTAACATTCTTTATTGAATTTGAAAACAAAGCTCCACCTAATATAATTCTTTGAATCATTGTGGGTGATGGATTTCAACCCAGCGGAGAAAATAATTTAGAGGAAATAACATTGACAAGTTTGCTGGCACCACACAGCTATAACAAACCCTCTTGATTTCTGAGCAGACAACATTTACTTTTAATGTTCCTTCAAATACTATTTTTCCAGGGGACAATGCAGACTATTGCCGAAGGAAATGAAAACAACAGCTTTAAATTGTGTAACAAGCTAATTAGTAACTACATCAAAGGGGAGGCTAGTGTAATAATTGTCACTGCAGTGTAGCAATAATACTAAGATATTCCAATTTTATCACAAGAACTTTAAAGTACAACTACAACAGCCTAATGGTAGAGGGTTTTTGTTTAGCCAAACAGGACAACTTTGAATGTCATGTTTACAACTAGCTTATGTGTATCAACTTGGTCAACAAAATCTGATGTTTAAAAGCTAATGCTTATTTAGGACTAAATTCATCCACAAAAGTTCATTTTTTCACAGCAGGGGAATGCTTGGTGCTCTTTCACTACTATTTTTCATTATTTCAGCTGAATTGAGAGCATATGCCCTGCTTTTGGGCTGTTCCCTCTATAGTAAGTGGCAAAACAGCAGGAAAGCTGTTTTTTTTTTTTTTTTGGTAACATCCTGTCATTTTCTGTCACACACTAACACACAAACACACACACACACACACACACACACACACACACACACACACACACACACACACACACAGAAAGTGGATCCCTGTAGCACACCCTTACTCCTGATGTCCTCCTTTCCAAATGCTGAGAATGTTCGCTAGACATCTACACAGCAGGACACTTCAAGAGCTGCCTTTGAATCGAAAAGTTTTTCGAGTGAATTTCAAAAGATATTAATTGCCAGTTGAGAGGACAGGAAGATACAGTGTAGTGAATGGTGTAGGACTGGCTTGTACTGACAGACAGCCTCTTTCAGATTTCATAGCCAAGCAATTGCAGGATGTCAGGTACTGTGACCTGTACAAAAGGGCAACAGCAGGATGTTATTTTGCAGAATAAATGGATATATTGGACAAATATGACAAGTAACTGATGAATACAGCAACTGCTACAGTTTTGGGATTTTAAGAAAACTTTCATTTGTGATACTGCTTTCAGGAGGGTGGTAAATACATATCTAGGTAAATCTTACATTCTTAAGTAATGTTAACTGCAATGTACCCTTACATTAGTGTTAACTAAATTTTTAACCATGATGTGAAATCGCTAATGTGTTCCTCGATTTCCCAAAAATGGCATCTGAATTGTAGAATTATCCTTGACCTGTATAATCACCAGATTTTGCTTAATGATATATATTTTGGGAGTCCACTTTTTGAACCTATCTTGTATTTGGATATGTAATAGGAAAATTATCCATGTATTTTTCAGAAGTTTGCATCCACCACAGGACCAGCTTTTTGTATCTCCTTGGAAATCAGCAGATTCTTCACCCATTCAGGCACGTCACCCAGTTTTGACTGGTAAAGTAAATGTTGCATTGTTTTACAGTAAATCTGAAGAACACATCTCACTAAAAATGTCTATTAGGCCGTCTGCTAGAATATTGGTATCTTCAGCTACTGACTGACTTACCCAGTGGCGAATACATACTCTCTGAAGTGAACCCACATGCAATGCCAAGCCTGTTAGCAATGCAGAGCACTGGGAAGCCTTGTCAGAACTCTGGCAATCTCGTTTTAATTTCGCATCTTTTCATCTTTTTTCTGCTTGCTTTCACAAAAAACCTTTTGGGGGGATTAATATTAGATATACTGGGTAACAAAAACAGCAGACAAACATTCTGAAGGATTTAGCATGTATATGAAATTTGACATGAACAAGGAAAAGTGGGAGAGCAGCATATCTTTTCTATCAAGAATAAAGCCACAGAGAAAAAACTGAAACCATATTATTTCAGGACATATTGCCCAAATCTAAATAGAGTAGCATTTATATGATTAGCTCTGACAGAACTCCAGGTTATTGCCAGTTTCAGCTCTCCAATTACTAGGCAGTGTCTATTTTTTGTGACAACTTAATGGCCAAGAGCCAGCACATTGTAGGCCTTTCATATAGTATCAAGAATCAGAAGACCAAATGCAGCCTGAGATCAACTACAGAGTCAAGTGCTGGAATCTGCTGTTTTACTGCTCTGTATGCTTTAAATCTGGCCTTTTGTTTTCTCTGTGGGTTATCAACACACTGTATGCTGCATGTGCCAATGTGGAACAAGGATGAAGCACATCCAATGCTTTTAGAGGAAACCTGATTGCCTTTTTAGTATAAAACTCTGTGCTTTCGTTGTGTGTGTGTGTGTGTGTGTGTGTGTGTGTTGATTTAAGTTATTTATTTTTAAGGTATAGTGAACATGCACTGACTGCATTCACTGTTTAATGTCAATGGGAAAAACAAACTTATCTATTTTATCCCATATCATGTCCATCATGTCCGGACCATCTAAATGTTAAAAAAAGATGAAACAGGATAGTGGATGGATATGTCCTTTTTCCAAACAAAGAAAGATCTAAATATCCTATGGACTTTAAATGGGGAAATTATGGGTATGGCTGGCATTTGAATAGGGAATTCAAAGCATTTTCCTTGGCCCACAGCACATTTTGACAGAACTCACTACAAGCACAAGCCTACTATTCCTTAAACAGCAAGAAAATGAACTTACACTTTCATACAGAAATTTTTGTGTGAAAAAAATGAACAAATACAGATGTCTAATCAGCATTATGAAATTATCAAAACAAATTGATAGTTTATTTGTATGTTTTTAGAATGTTATCTTCCTCTTAAAACTCAAATTGGCATTTTGCCAACTTTCAGACAGTTCATGTCAACTGTATACTGTATCACTTGGCCTTTTCTTGTTAGTGACAGCAAATAAAACAGAAGAAACGACAAAAGGATAAAAGCTACAGCAGAAATGTTAAGGAGGGGTCAAACAGATGGAGCTGCTGTTTAAATATTCACCAGCCACAGGCATTCATCACTTTTGGAGACTGAAAAAGTGATGGTGCATCTTTGCATGTACTCTCATTTGTTTTTTTTTTCATTTGTTTTTGTTCATTCATTAATTTAAAGCCATCCAATGACTTTCAAATCAAGAGGCTAAACAAATTATAATGAGGGAACACATAAAATGAAGAATTCTTGTCATCTGGGGTGGGAGATAAAAAAAAAAAAAATGGAGCGACTCCTTCCAGAAAGCTCAGTATCCTCTCATTGCTTCAGGCCCTGCCTCATAAGACTGTCAGAGCTTGTTCGTCCACAACAGAATGTAAGAGGACCAAGGGGAATGAGATCTGAGCAAGTGCCATCCTTTTCAAACCATCCAGATCAGCTAGAGAGTGCCAACAAAGACAGCACACCACCATTCCAGTAATCAAATATTAATGTGCATAGAAACAGTCAGATGTACGGATAGACTTTCTTAAGATAGCTATTGTTGCTTGGACTTAAGGCTAACGATACAATCTAGAACCATCTACCTGAATTTACAATCATAGATTTAATAATCACATTAATATAGATAAGGAACATAACAGTAAAATGGTAGACAATCATGTATATAATCACGTTATAAATTTGAGCAGGAGGAATTTTAAATGAAAATGGTAACAGTTCTAAACATAACAACGACAATTAAAACATTACAATAAAGAGGTAATAACAGGCAGATTTTATTAGGGACCACAGGTGAATAATTCTAGTGAGCCCTGAGTTTTTCTCTCTTCTCAGTTCTACAAGAAAACCAATAACAAGGAAAAAATAAGAATGATACTTTCCACAACCTAATAATTAATTCACAGTTGTAACAAGGATAGTCAAACTTGTTAATCCCATGTGTATTTGACTTTGCTTTTTTCTCCAGAAATATTGTTCACAATGGAAGTGCGTAATGAGTAATTTGCACAATGGAATGGAAAAGGATTAGGTGACACCTCCCATTCCACAGCCAGTCTGAATCATTTGTTGGGTGCATAGTCCACTGTAAACACATCAAGCCTCCGAGCTTGTTTATCTGAGCTATTATGTCGGCCTTTTATGGACAAACTTCTATAATCTCCTGCCATCACAGCAGTCACTGGGCTGTCAAGGAAAGGGAAATACAATTTTAGTGTAGCTACATTATTTGTCTGTAGAATGACACTGAGCGTTAATTGACTTCTCATTTTGCCTCTGAAGCCAGAAAATCTGACATGTCAGTGGCAGCTTACAGCCTAGCACTGGGCACTGTCATCACTGAGGGGTTTATTTCTGCTTATTTCATCTTCACTACAGATATGCTTAAGGCATATTGCACATACACTATGACCCATAGATTCGACTAACTGGCCCCCTACATCCAGTCAGCTGGCTGTTCCAAGTAGCTTTTCAAAGATCTACTGTTCATGCGCATACATGTGGCCATTAAAAAGAAAAAAGATTAAAAAAAAACACAAGGACATCCTCTGCAGGAGGTAATCACAAAGCCAAACCCTATAAGCAATGAACATTCATCCCGTCCCAGCAATTCCACCTCTGTCTCCACGCCTCAGTTATGGACTTCACACATGCGGAATTCAGTGAGCCACTGTAGAGTCATTCAGCTCTGCTGCTCATGTTCTTACTGACATTGACAATATCTCCCTCTGAGCTATAGATATCTCTAACAGAGTTAAAGATATCTACATTTTAATTGCAGGTGTTTAAAATTGTACCTGTGGGTATTAACCACTCAATTGTGGATATCTTGAATAATGATTATTGAAAAATAAGCTACAACTGAAACATTGATATCAGAATTGACACAGTAGTCATAACATACAGGGTAAGTTGCTGTCAAACCATTTATTCACATTTTATCTTCCCCATTTATAAAAGCGTATGCATAGGATACAGTCACACATCAGCAGCCGGACCCATCCCCCTCACTGGGATGCATGTTCTACCATTTCCGTGAGTATAGTTTGTTACAATTAAGCTTCACACTGTTTGGTAACACAGGCAAAGCGGTCCTTCCCACCTGCAATGGCGATGAAAAGAAAAACAGTAACTCTTCCTTACGTGCAGCAGGCCCCACTTGACAATGCTCAAACCACTCTGTAATGACATTGACAAACTGGAAAAGACTAATTAATTGTTTAATTAATTGTTTAATCATTAATTGTTTCTACCCGGCATCGTAACCACGAGTAAGAAAGGGAGAAAAGAGTCACCCAAGCAGGTCTAATGTGTTTTATCCACACATGAACGATGGAGTGTGACTGTGTGCTAAGCTTGCAGATAAAAAACTCTTCTCAGGACTTCAAATAGCTCTAAAAGCAAGAGTATAAATGTTCCTGCTGGTTGAGAGCATGTGTGTCCATTTTCCCAGTTGACATTTCCACTGGTTGCAAGGAATAGAGAACAATCTGCCATCAGGAATTACAGTAATTGTTCTGTGCTCATTTTGTGCCCATCCAGGGAGCCAATAGTCGAATGATCACACAGCACCCGGTTGGTTGGCCTGACAAAGAGCCACATGTTAAAGCCAGGGAGTAGTGATATTATATACCTCAAGTACCTCTGTGATGGGAGAAACATGCACCTGGAACCTGCCAAAGAATGGAAAAAGCTCCCTGCTGACCAAATTATTATACCGCCTCTTTCCACGTCTCTGTGTCTTACATTTTGAGACCTGCACAGCTCACAATTTCATCCACTGCTCCTGACACAATAGCTCCTGCACTCCTGCCTTCTGATAGTTCATTATTGCCTCACTACTCCTGCCATGCCAGCCTCAGCCTCAATGGCAACCTTCAATGTTCTGGGTTTCAAAGCAAGGGATGTCACAGCGTCAGTGCATTAGATGGAAAAAGAAACCAACCCAGTCACATTTTCAAGAGGGTGAGAGTTGATTTATTCCCATGTACATTTAACTTTGTTTTTTTCTAGAAATATCATTCACAAAATTAGTGTGTGATGAGCAATTTGCACAATTAACAATGGAAAAGGACCAGGAGACACCTTGCTTTCCAGAGCTGGTCTGAATTATGTGCCGGGTGCATTGCCCACTATAAACACATCACTCTTCTGAGCTTGTTTCTCTGAACTATTATGCCGGCCTTTAATGGACAGACTTCTATAATCTTCTGCTACCATAGCAGTCACTGGGCTGTCAAGAAAAGGGAGAATAAAATATTAAGTGTAGCTACATTATTTGTCTGTAGAATGATACTGCATATTAATGGCTTCATTTTGTCTCTGAAGCCAGAAAATCTGACATGGCAGTGGCAGCTTACAGTCACGCACTGGGCACTGTCATTACTGAGGGATTTATTCCTGCTTATTTCATCCCTACTATAGATATGTTGAAGTCATATTGCACATAAAGTATGACGCATTGTAAACAATGTAATTTATTAAGAGTTAACTCCTATGTCCGCCTAGGTCTAGACTTCCAAGCTAACCTCCCAGTTACAGTCAGCTAACTGATCTATGTAGCTTTTTGAGTATCTTCTACTGTTCATGTATGTGCATGTAGAAAAGAAAAAAAATCAACCCCTTTTCAGTAAATTACATGACCAAACCCTTTAAGCAAAGAAAAGGAACATTCATCCAATCCCAGCAACTCCACCTTTGCCTCCATGTCTTAGTTATAGACTTCACACAAGTGGAATTCAGTGAGCCACTTTAGAGTCATTCAGTTCTGTTCATGCTGTTATTGATATATAGATATCCACGCTGAGTTACAGGTATCTGAAATTATCCCTGTGGGTATTAACAACTGAATTGTGGATACCTTGAATAATAATTACTGAAAAATAAGCTACAACTGAAATATTAATATCAGAATTGACACAGTAGTCATAACATACAGGGTGAGTTTATGACAGACCATTTCTTCACATTTTACCTTTCCCATTTATAAAAGTGTATGCATGGGATACAGCCACACATTAGCAGCAGCAACCATGTCCATGAAATGCAGGTTCTCTCATTTCTTTGATTACAGTTTGTTGCAATTAAGCTTCACTCTGTTTGATAACACAGGTGAAAATGATCCTTTCCACCTGCAATAGCAATGGAAAAAGAAAAAGTGACTCTTCCCTGTGTGTGACAGGCCCAGCCTGACAATGCTCAAACTGCTCTGTCATGACATTGACAAACTGGAAAGGACTCATTTTCTGAAGACACACACTGTAACGTGCCCCTGTAAAGTAACAGAAAGAAGTTGATGACCAACTACGGGTTCACATCCAGGGCATTTTGGGAAATTAAATGGCTGGTGTTTATTGGAAACCACAAACTGTCATTGTTAGCACGTACAAATAAAATCAAGAGTAATTCAGTAAGCGGTGGTAAACAACATACCAGTTACCAATTTTAATAATGGTGGCTGTGTTGGGTCTTGGTTAAAATGCTCTTGGCTATTTCTTTAAAAATAATTAGACTGCATTTATATGGCACCATTCAAGGATCTCAAAGTGCTTTACTTTGAGGTTGACTGATTTGCCTCAACCTCAAAGTGCACACCTGGGTAACATAAGGCACCTATTTTGGGTCAGAACACTCATTGAAAATTGTTCTTTTAGCCAACTGGAAAGGGGAGAATTCTCAGAATTACAAATAGCCCAACTGTCAATTTAGCCAAGACACCAGGAAACTTCCTTCTCTTTGCAATAACTGCCAAGGGATCATTAATGACCACAGTGAGCCAGGACCTCAGACAAACTTCTCAGTTGAAAGACTGATGTGTTTTACGCTGAAATTGTAAGTGTTTTGTCTTTTGTGTTTTGCCTAAATCATATCTTCAAATCTTTCTGTTACACACTGTAATATACTAACATACAATGAACCTTGACAACTGCAAGTACAGTATTGTGCAAATATGTAATCATGACATCTGTCACAGAAACAACATGAAATAGAGGGAAATATTCAATCACTGTCACAATGATGTGTCCTTATGCTGGTCTGTTGGGAGATCAATTGTATACGAAATTTAATTCATGATCCATCCCTTAGAATTACACAATGTTTCTTACAGTGTGTATAGGCATATGCAATTGCAGTATTACATCACTGATATATATATATATATATATATATATATATATATATATATATATATATATATATATATATTTACTGTAAGCCAAAGGCCATGTCTCTTTAGATATATTTTAACTTTCAAATTGCTATGAAGTACGAACTTGATTTAAAATATTCACAAAGTATCGACTTGTGTATTGACTGTATGTGTGTTTCTATTTTAAATTAATCTATTCTAATGATTATTCTGGCATGCTCATTAAATAGACCAAGATTTATGGACTTGAGTGTAGATTGTGTACAATAAGCAAATCTTTTTTATTTATAATTAGTGATTTGTAAATATGGATGCAGTAAATTCATTATCCTTATCATCCTCCTCTTTAATCCTCCTGTCAGTTTAGCAATGCCCAGTTCTTCCTCCCTGACCAGATTGACTCAGTACAGCCTCAACACACAATCAATGAAGGTGGAAGTTAAACTGTTTCAAAAATGAATACTTAATGTATAATTCTGATTACTCCTCCCCTCAGGAAAAGATGTCAAATGCTATCTGTATTAAACAATTGCACAAATTAGTGACAGCATCGGCAAAACTATTTGGGCAGCATAATGCAATTTCATTAACATTTAAGAAACATTAATTGTTTCTGCCGGGCATCATAAAAACGAGTGAAAAAGGGAGAAAAGAGTCACCCAAGCAGGTCTAATGTGTTTTTTTCCACAAATGAATGATGGAGTGTGACTGTGTGCTAAGCCTGCAGATGAAAACTCTTCTCGGGACTTCAAATAGCTCTAAAAGCAAGAGTATAAATGTTCCTGCTGAGCAAGAGCATGTGTGTCCATTTTCCCTGATGACTTTTCCACTGGTTGCAAGGGGCAGAGAACAATCAGCCATCAGGCATTATGGTAATTGTTTTCATTATTTCATTATTGTCATTTTGTGCCCATCCAGGGAGCCAACGGCTGAATAATCACACGGCACATGGTTGGTTGGCCTGACAAAGAGCCACATGCTAAAGCCAGGGAGTAATGACATCCTGTACTGCAAGTACCTCTGTGAGGGGAACAATATTCACACGGAACCCTCCGAAGAATGCAAATGCCCCTCAATCAACTGAATGAATATTCTGTCGTTTTCCCTGTCTCTGTGTCTTACATTTGTGACCCACACATCTCAGAGTTTCATCTGCTGCTCCTAACACAGTCCCTGCACTCCTGTCTTCTGAGTGTTCATTTTGGCCCCATTACTACGGCAAGCTTCAATGTATTGGGTTTCAAAGTATGGAGTCTTGCTGTTTTAGCCCATTGGCTAGACAGAGCTACCACCCCACTAACATTTTCAAAAAGGTTAGAGTTGATTTGTCCTTCATATAGCTTTTGAAAGTGTGCAATGCAAATGCAAGACCAATTTTTCAAATGAGTATTATGCGGTGTTAATTTATTAAGGAACAAAAACTGAAGGCTAACTCTAGTGTGTAGCAGACTTAGTCCAAACTTACAGTTAGTATCGCTTGTAAATCTTTAGTACATGTGCATTTACTAAGCAGATTGTATATCTTGAAAGTGTTTCTTAAAAACTTCAAAGTATAAAAGTCCTAGAGTCAGTTGTTTATATGTAATATTCAATATAATTCCTTGAAATGAACACATGAACTACGCAAATTACCAGATATCCATCCTATACCTTTTTGAATAACCTTCTCCGTTACTACTTGTGTTTGAACTCCATATTTCTTGGGGTGGGATTCAATCCTCTCACACTGTGAATTAGCTTAAAATAACACTTATTTATTATTTAAAGTAAAATATTAAATAATACATTGAAGAGCATGTTGCCCTTTCTTACAAAACTATTTGTTCCATTCAAACTGAAACATTCTGGAAATGAATGACTTCTGTCATACATAACAGGGAAACAGTCATTTATAAGGAAGCAAAGCTTCTAATATCCAAATTAAATGCATAATAATTTAGATATAAACATTTACATGTATGTTTAGTAGGAGACCAAAAAATAAGTAAATAATCACCACTTTGACTTATCCAGGGTCTAAGGTTTAAAGACACGATGAACATCAGCATGTAGGTTCTTTAACAGGTCTTTAATGCTCCTTAAGGAAAGTCAATACATCCACACAAAATGGTCTTGTCTTCTCTCTCTTTGCACTGCAGGGGTTTATTAAACTGGCTGGCAGTGAATAAGTCCGACGTTAGTGATCTTTCCCATGATAATAATGATGACCCCCCCCCACTGAGGAAGGGCTTTGTCTAAACTGACTGCTGGCTCACTGAAAGCGCTGGGTGCCAGATGCACAGCTGGTAGGAAGAGATCAATGGCAAACAACCAGCGCTGCCACCCAAACCACCCCCTCCCCCACCTGCAACTCCCTTCAGCCACACATGATCGGTGGAGGACTTCCTCAGGTTGGTAAATGTGTCAGGAAATGAGTACGCTGGGGTTCATAACCGTTGTGTCGGACTAATGATGCATCTGGCCGCTGTGCTGGCTGCAGCGGTCTGGTCAAACAGCTAAGCACCATGGCATCTCACTGCTGAGGCGCTACGTTCAGTCTGTTGGCTGATGCAGGGACTGCTGTGGGAGAGCAGGCAGGCATGCTGGGGAGCTCAGTTTAAATGGCAGGGCAAACTGGCTACAGGAACTTTCTTCTCTGCAGGTACCCACTCATACGCCAAAGCTGTGGAGTTGATGTGCAGACTTGTAAGAAACAGTCCTTGGGATCAAACAGAATTCAACAAGCACAGGTCAAATTTAATTTACATTCAAAATGGAAAAAAAATCACCCATACACATTCATTATCATTGCATTGGATATTAAGAAACCAAATCAAACAATCAGCATGACTATCAGACTAACTCATAAATGCACATGTATTATTAAACCTGTATTCAGCCCGGAGGATTAACTGAGAGCAAATTCTTATTTACAATGACGACCTGACTATTCGGGGTAAATTTAGGGTTAAAACTTGCAAATGTGCAGACTGGGGTCATTTCAACTGTTTTACATCTTCATGCTTCATGCTCATTATTTAGTAACGCTTGACCTTTACAGGCATCTCATGTCCATCCAGTGTCCAAGTTTCTTAATTCTTGATTGTCATTCTTGAAAAAGACAATTAAGAAGATGCAGTTTCATATCTCTGCTTGGATCCATTTTAATCCAGCCAGAAGCCATTAAACAGTACTAATGCTTGGCATGGGGAATTCCCATTTCTCACTGGTAACAACTAGAGAGCTCACTCTGACACCTGTGCCCTCCAAAGGCACTTAAAAAAATCTGAGTTTATATGACAGATCGCCGCGATAAACATATCCATGCCTGCACACATCAGGGATAATTCCACAGTGTCTGAAGTGATACATGTGAATTTAACATCCCGTATCTACAGTGGCATGCTTTAGCAGTCGTCTTCTCCTCAAGACCACATCTTATCACAGCTCTGGGACACTGCAGTCACAGACGTGTCATAGCCTTGACATTTCCAGACTGGTGCACCTAGTGCTTTTGCTTTAGCGCTAGACCCTCTGACGCAGCGCTGTCACACCTGATCTATTGCAGAAGCGCGGGACACGGGCACCCCAGACACCTCTAATGAAACAGCTGCAGCCGTGACTCAGGGTGCCAGCCCCCGGGATACGACGCTTTGTCGGCTGTAATTACAATTAAGATAAGTTACTCCCTCTTAATCGGGGCACCATATCAAACCTGTTCACTTGTCTCCCCCCTATGTGTGAAATATGCTTCCTGTCTCTGAACGTAAGCTGGCCCCCAGCCTTTATGGTTGCAGGGACTTGTTTGGCATGAAACCACATGGCCTAAAAGATGGGAAGGGTGAACTCTGGGCTCTACACTAATGATAACACCCTAGCTTAAACATTACACTCAGCCACCCATTTACAGAGCTTTTTATAAACAGGTTAATTTGGGCATGGTTCCCCAATACTTTCTCTCTGCATTCTGCTGCTAAATGTTATAGTTTTGACAGCTGTATTTTTGCAGATCAGTGGCAATCATATGACTTCATTTAAAACACTCCTGTACCTGAAATACCGTATTTGTGCCTTATTCCATTAAAAAAAGCTCACACATGAACAATTATGCATTTCAAAATAAACAGCTATTGACAGTAAATGAGAAATTACTAAGGAATTAATGTTTACCAGTCATTTCTACTGATGCTGGATGGTTTTCCAAGTGTGACCAAAAAAGGTAGGGACAGGCTGCCTTTGGTCTCCATACTCCACCAATTTGTAATGTATTTTAGTTAAATTCAGCATTTTTCTCTGTCCTCAACACATCACAAGGTGGTGTCTGTGCTTGTAACACCTGAACTTAAATGTGGATCCCTACTTGACAAAACCTGATTTTGTTGACGTCAAAATTAGAATCGTGCTCTTAATTAAAGTTAGCTAAACCCACACATGTCATCATTATCCTTCGGCCGCAGCCGAGATAAACCCACACACAGTCACTTGCCATGTCCATGAACATAATAAAGAGTGTACAATTGTTGTGAATTGTGAGTGCTGGCTCTCTCTACCTCAGTGCTCACCATCACATGGTGAGGTGGTCCCCAGCTGAACTAGCCCCCTGTCTGGGCTTGCCATATAAGTGATTGCCTGGCCACCAAGGAGGACTGAAAACAAAACCTGCAAAGGTCAGACAGCCGCCTACAAAATTGGTGGCTGAAAATGCATCGAAGGAATGCAACTGGAAACTGCCCTGACTACATTTCCCAAGTTCATGGAATCAGCCAAGGACTTGCCAAAGGCGGAGCATGAATAATGTCACCTGGGAAGTGCATTAGCCTCTGGCTCCTGGGTCTGGGGGCCTCATTATTGGTAATCGAAATAGTTCTTTTCAAGCAATATAATGATTCTTTTGGATCGGCAAGATTTTTTTTACTGCACTTGTCTATGTTCTTACAAAGTGATGTATAGTATTACAATCACACAATGATTACTAGGATAGACTTAGAATAGATCACTCACGATAATTATACATTTATTAGCAAGTCATGACCCAGGTTAAGCGTTTCCATATATTTCGAGATCTGTATGATTTGATGAAAACAGATAAATGTTGTTATCTCAACATAATCCCCACAAAGCATTATTTTTCCACTAGCATTCTCTCTGTTCCAACAGGCAGAGTGGATGTTGACAAGTGGGAGGAAAATTGCCATCCCTTGCTGCCTCTCTTTTGATACAATCACAGATAAGAAGGTGCGATACGAAACAAAAGCGTGGTATAGTTTGAATACAGAGAGAAAAACATCAGCGGGAGATACAGCTATCTCCCCTTTCAATCGCTACGCACCTCAGATACGCCCACAATACCGTGAAATGCATAAAACCCCCAACGCATCTTCCTTTCCTCTCCTGTCTTAAAGCAGAAAACAGTAGTGATCGTCTGATTCATACCTTTTTTCTCTCCCTCTCTGTCCTCATTCTCAGATAAAGTGCTGGAGTTGTGTGTGGGTATACCAACGTACAGACAAAGCATTGTGACATCCACACACAATGCCTGAAATATAGATCTCATTGTCTGGTCTTATTTCAGCAGAGACCCGAGTGTTTGTTTGATCGTTCTAATGGCAAGTGATGTATTGACGTAAAAGGTTGGCTATAAGCACCATTCCTAGGCTTTCCATCTCACAGAAACTTGAGGTGCCTTTCATCAGCAGCACAATGTAACAGAAACAATACATGACCCGTGTACTGTAAGGGCGAGACACACAACACAGTCAGTGCTACAAAGCACAAGCAAGGTGAAGAGCACTTGGGCAAGCACCCTGCCATCTCAGTACATTGTTGGGTTAAGCACGTTCTTTCCAGGGCTTAGTGGCTACAAGCTGATTTAGCATGAAGGCAGCTCCTTACATTTTAATGCAGTAAAATACTGTGGTTGGGTACCCAAACTGAGAAGCAGCCACCAAAACATCTATTTGAAAAGCCTCGCTAAAACGCAGAGACAATTCAGAGCTACAACTATTTCACATGGGAGGGATTACCTCATTCCCCGAACCAGAAGCTTTTGGCTCTGAAAAGTCCTTCCTCACTCCAAGTAAACCCTTCCTTGGCAGTTTTGCAAAACAGCCTTGAACATTCTCATTTTTCCCCAACCAAAGCCATCATCACATGGCCACAGCTGACAAGCTAAAGTACAGGCCTAGTGGTTACTGCAACATAGGTAAAAATAGCAAGCACACTCAATAAAAATTTGAGATGATTGTGTGATTGTCTTTCTATACTTCAGTGATAGATATTTTCTGTATTTATTACACGCCTCAGAATGACAGAATGATTCTTCCCCCCCTCTGCACACACACACACACACTAGCTCTCCATAATAACCAGCAAACAGAATTTTCATACAATATTCAATTTCCTGTGACCATATGACTTTTTGTCATATTCTGGAGGCAGCTATGTTTCTCACACTGGCCTTTCCTCGCGCTGCTGCTCATACAGCGGCGCATCTTTAAACACCGAACGAGATAAGATGCATATAAGCATTGACACAAAATGAAAAGCTCTGGCTGACAAATCACCCTTCTCGTGACTTCCTGTCTATTTGGCGTGACGTGATTTTCCCCAAGTCACTTTGATACGAGGCGAGTAGCCCCGCTCTCCGAGGCAGCACAAGACGGCACCAGCGGAGGAACAAATGCAATGCTACAGCCATCCCTCACCCCTTTGATGTCTGCGGAATAAAACATGCACAGGACTTCAGTGGAACCCAGAGAAACAGCACAGCACAGCCGCTCTGAACACAGCCCACTGGAAAATGTGAGCTACAGAGTCCTCTGCCAGCCTCAGAGAAGGCACTGCATTGCATTATGTTTCAAATGTGCTGGCGTTCCCAGCTGTGAGGACTCTATTGAATGCAAGCACAGGCATTAGACTGGGGTGACTTCATGTGGAGATAGTGAACTAGGGAAGTGAGAGAAGAGTGAAAACCCATCCCCAAGAAGGTTTTGCCACCTGGGTTACGCATACAGAAAAAGGCTGATAAATTACTGGAATGAGAATTTATATTACTATATATAATTTATATTACTTACTTTACTTTATATAACTTTACTGAATATGAAAGGTTAACAGGTGTTAGTTGTGTCAAGGCCATTTTCCTTTTGTACAAAGTGAAGAAGATCTTAACAGTCACCACTCAGGCTGAATGAGAGGCATTTAAGCCAATGGTTGTTTTTAGTTGGAAACTCTGGGATTTTCCAAAGGTCAAATAAAACTAATGATCACTTTTCCTTATGGGTCTTCAGAGAGATAATATTGTCATAATGTGCGGTGTTCTCTCTACAGCAATATCCTTTTTTTTCATTCAAACTGGTCGTGCAGCAGCATTTTCCTTCCACATGACTACACAGATCTTATGAAGTGCCTACACAGGTCACTGATATTGCTCCTTTCAACTTCAATGACAGATGAATTCTCTCACATGGTTTTGAGGAAAAACCATCCTAATAAATACAGTGAGGCAACTGAGAGAGTGAAAGTGAGAGAATACCCTAATTAAAACAAATGCCAAATCTCACACACTCCCAGACTGTAGATGTATCAGTTCAGAGGGCACTAAACATATCTATTTGTAGGAAGCAAGATTACTTTTCCACTCTGGACAAAGCCACCCAGGAGTGTGTTTAAAGAGTGAAAAAGACAAGATTCCAGCATTGTGCTTTCACCGGGATGGTCACACGATATCCTGAAGTGTTCTGATCCCAGTGCATTATCAGACTCCAATCATGGCACCGGTATCTCCCTGCCTCTCTGTAAACTCTTGTGGTAAGCAGAAGTTGTCATCGGTGGAGCTCAGTCTCACTGCAGCAGTGATGTAGGGTAGAATGTGAGAAAATGCCATTTTCAATTAAAAAAGGAGAAGTAAAAAACAGGTGCTCCTGATGGGGTGTGTGGCCTAGAGAAAAGCACACTCTGTGGGTGCCCAACAAATAAATATTTTAACTCCCAGGAATATTAATGAGATAGGACATACTTTTTATAATTGAATTCTAATAATTATATTATATATTAAAATATTTTAAAATTATTTTTTAACTCAACAATTACCATTAATATCGTGCCACCTAAGTTCTGAAACCTGTGTTCCCGGACTTCCCTGAAGAAAACACTGCCAAGAGTTCATTGTAATCCAGGTTGTATTGCAACTTCTTTCTCAACTGACAGAATAGCCAGCCCACCCCAGCCAATCTTGAGACATGGTTGTCCCTAGGTAGCCCTCTGTAAGTATCAATTCAGCTCCCCTGAAGCCACTGTGAACAGGACTGTCAGCAAAATCCTGTGAGCTATCGCTGTGTTTGGGAAGCATCCATAGAGTGTTTTCAGTCTCGCCAAGTAAATCTAGCCAATTAGCTGCAGCATGCATTTCTTTAGTGGAAATAGTATTGAAGGTACTGGCTACTTGATCAGCGTCTTTAAATTTTATAACAATGTTAACTTTGTAAACAGGGCAAAACCATGCTGTCAGCCCAGAGTAATGGACATGTTCATTTTAAAATCCGTTTGTTCTTAGGTCACTAATCACCTGTGTCTTGACTGAAAAACATACACTTATATACAGTACACACACACACACACACACACACACACACACACACACACACACACACACACGCATGCACATGGTCTACAGTCCCTGTCAGGGGTGAGAATAACACACTGACAATGTGGAGCAAGATGAGAGGAAGCCAGTGACACAAGGAGGATAAAAAATTAGCTGGAAGTCAGATAAGGCCACCCCAGCTGCAGTGGCTGGCCTGAGTGTAATTGGTCACCCCCCCAACCCCCTTCCCCCTACCCCTTACAGCCACCCCTTCCATAGTATGACTCACTAAAGAACAGCACTGCAGCAGCCTATTCCTTGTGCTAGACTGGGTGAGATTTAATATAGCTGAAAAGGGAAAAAAGTGATCACCTAGTGCCTTTTTCCCCAATTATAAATTGCATGGAGTAGCAGCTCTTATTACATTATGTGCTTTTCATTATGAGGTAATTAAAGAAAATCACTCCTACTAAAACTTGATTCTGTATTTTTCACATGATGAACCTAGTGAGGCAAAAACATACCTTACTAAGACACTGTCTCCTTAATGAACCATATCCCATCTTCATGTTGACATAGGAATGCTGTGGCAACATATTCATACACACTGCAGTGGTGATCCATACGCGTATGCCAGTAACAGTTTCATCCCAATTCACAATAACCAAAAAAATATTGTGAGTGAAAAACAAATGGCTCTGTTTTTAAACATGTACATTAAGTGGTTGTTTACTGATGTGTTCATATTGACTGTGTTATTTGGTGGCACATCATCCATATGCTACTGTCTCAGTTTCTATTTGAGCTATAAAATATTGTCATGCAAGATGAGCAAAGTAAATCTAAAATCATTCCATGGGAAGAGCAAAAAGGTTTCATGGCTGTTACGCCAAAGTAACTCACCAGAGGTGCCATGTAGTTTGTCCCTTTGGGAATTCAAAGTTATAAGACTACATACATGTCATCACATTATCCATTCAGTGTAAAAAGAAAATTGTTTGGGTTTAACATTTAAAGAACAGCATGAAAAAGTGACCATAAGACTAAAATTTTTTAAATTATATGAAATCATATATCACTTGGACCTTAAATTCTCATGAATGTAGTATAATGATGAATGAATAATTTACTGCTGATACATTTGTTTGTATTTATTTGTTTATATTGCTAATTTTGTTACATGTAAACATCAGCTTTGTTTTAAGGTTAAAAATGGCAATGATGTACTCTCATAATTACGACAGTCTCCCCAACAATGTCTCAGTCATCTTTGTTTATAGGCAAAATGCATTTTACTGCAGCAATGCTCAAAAAATCTGCTTTGTTAACTTAAGTTACCACAAATCAATCTGCGGCCAGGATGACTGATGAACGTTGTCTAACATATGGGCATAAGGATCTGCTGCCAGCTGCTCAGTAACACTAACATTTGGAGACATCTGCATGCAAGGGGTACTTAAGATCCTTTAGTTTTTGGTCAAAGTGTGACACAGCCCAACCCCAAATCACATTTTCTTGCGTCACTATCTGATCATCAAATCATCAGGCCTTCACTTCCAAAAACTAGAATCAAAGCATCAAATGAAGTGGTATTTTCATATCTATCCACTCTATGTGAAAAAAGTTCAACATTTTGGTTTTACATCAGTAATAATCTGTCTTGTCGAAACACTTGTGCAAGAAAGAAATATTTCCTATAATTTCTTATGTGTGGATATATCTCCTATGCAGTTCTTCAGTTTCCCCTTTTGTCCTAGGGGATTGAGAGTTTGGTGCCTTTTGTACATTTTGCCGTGTCATATACTTTTGTCATTGGAACTAATGTGGTATTACCACAATTTAATGCAGCTCAATGTTTAACTGTCACGTTACACAAATTCAAAAACCAAAGGTCTAATTCGGTGGAGGACACAGCATAATCCCACATGACATTTCAGTGCAGATCCTGCGGATACCTCGTCTGGCGCTATACTGTGTTCACTGTTTTCTCCCAGTTTGTCAATGTAGTAAATAGCATTCATTTTTTAGAAAGCGTGTAGGTTACTGTGTGCCGGAGAGATAATAAAGCATTCTCTGCTTCACAGGCACGGTGTAAGTGATGAAATGAAATAATCTTCGGACCGAAGCGCCGGAGCTGGCCAATCCAAACAATCTTTCCCCGGTAATGACTTCACGTCGGGGGGTCAGGGGAAGCGAGCGGCATCTTTGTCATGCCCCTGCAACAGAGCAAATGCGCCCAGCACGCTATGCAAGGGATTTATGTTTGTTTAGGGTCTGGATCACACAGGCAAGATTTTAAATGTCAGAGGAGACTCGCTGTGAGCCAATGCTTTGACAACAGCTCAGTGCTTAAATTAAATTTCAAGTACAAAAAAATATATATTTATGAAATGCACCAAGGGTTGACTTATTTTAGATTAACTTTGTTCATTATGAGTTGAGTTGTTTACCTATTGTCAAAAACAAACAAAAAAATCCTTGTTATGAGCACTTTAATTACCATTTAGTCACCCTTTCAGAAAAGACCTTGAAGCAGGACATGGATTAGAGCTGAATTGATTTCATTAGGTAATATTTAGCATTGTTGCATTTCCACACTAAACACCATTAGTCGCATTGAACACTTAATCATACAGCTCTGTAGGAATTTAAAAGCTCTGGAAGGCACTGTGAGTGATTCTATGAGGAAAAATAACAAGAAAGCCATGGAATGTGTTTTGATTTGACATAGAAAATATTTATAAATCTATTTTGGGAAGGACACTGTAATTGTGCACTGAGAACATCCAACTAAATGCTTCCACTGTGGCTCATATTAAAAGTCTCACTGGCTTTTTCGAGAAAACTTCAGTTCTAATTACAATCAGTGTATCACAGAGGACAGGTTAACACATAGGGAATTACAGTGTCGAAGAAATTATGATGACATACCTAGTTATCAATAATATGACACCATGAGAGTAGACAGTTCAATCCTCCAGGGAACTAGATACACAATGTATATAAAAGCAGTCAATATTTATTATCATTCCAAAACTAGCCTATAAAAGGGGAGCAACTGCCATTCAAAACTATATAGATTAAAGGAATGAGAAAATACAACAACTTAACAACATGTCATTCTGTAAGGAATTACTGTCCAACCCTTAGGAAGTACACTTACAGATAATACAGCTGCTTGAGAAAGGCAGAAGAAGTGATCACAGGTTTTTGCTCAGAGACCATGACAGTGTTCCAGCGCCCGACACACTGCTCAAAATACATAAGAATAAATTCCCTGTCCTTGGCAGCCTGATCGCAGGACACAATTCTTTAGTCAAGCCTCGGACTCAACATTTGGACTGGTATATCAAATCCTCTGTACATCTGCTGCCTTCTTCTGTTAAGGATTCTTCAGATATGCTACTGAAGCTTGAAAACAGACATTTTGACATAGACCCCATGGTTCCAACTTCACTCAACACAGAATCCCTGTAAACAAACACATCCCAGAGTGATGCCATCACTGTTATTAAGGAAACCCTTCATCAAAGAACCACTAATATAACCCCAATTGATTTCATAGCCCACTTTGCCGAATTAACAATTACACAAAACATTCTTTTTGAGGCTGATGCCTATTTATAGATAAACAGGCGCAGTGCTGGAAATGGTAATGGCATCCAGTGATGTCAACGACCATGCTTTATAATCAAATTCTGGTACAGCTACAGCAACAAAACACTTTTAATATGGAATAGTAAGACAGAGGAGCTAACATCATTCTTCTCCTCATTACTTACCATGAACTTGATATTGAACTCAGACTACAGTACTCAGTGTCGATATCCTTGGCATCAGAGTTTTCAAGCAACAAAACTATTTGGCCATGACTATATACAGAAAAACTACAAGACTGCAACAGTCCTCACTTCCAGCTATCACCCCTCCTCCTTCAAAGATAATCTCCCAGTCGGGCAGTTTTTGCACGTTGGAAGGCATTTCTCTGAAGAAACGGACTGTACCCATGAATCAATAGACATGAGAAGGAAATTCTATAAGACACTGTAAACAATTCTATGAGATATTGTAAACAAACTGCTAAAAGAGCATACAGGAGAACACTGTACTCCCACTGAGACATAATACTTGAACCCTGCCCCAAACATACATCAGAATTGTTGCAGCCTTAAATATTCCCCTTTCAAATCAAGGATTTTAATCAGTGGCTGGTCTGCATTGGAACTGTCTTACACCTTTAAATCAAAACCAATGGTGGCCGAGAAAATGAAAAAAGGACAAAAAAACATATAGGACATACTGGTACAAACCATCTACTGCAAAGAGAGAGGGGGCAAAGTAATACTGACACTCATCTGTTACCAGTAGGGAATGTCCCGTGTGCAGACTGCACATGCTTGGTCAAAAAACTGAAAGGTTTTCATCTCAGTCTTGCAACTACTTATGTCTCTGTGTCAATCTGTGAATGCCCATGTTCTATATACTGGCAAGACCAAACACCCTCTGCATGTAAATACTGTATAACAGAACACAAAAGTGCCATTGGAGGATATGATGTAAACTCACCATTACCACCATTCTGCTGATAATCTAGGGGTTTGGGTAAGTGAAATGTCCACAAAGTCCTCCCAGTGGCGGCAGTTTAGACAAATTTCTTCTAAAAAAAGTAACATGGACTCACCACTTGTCACAATGGACTTAAAGAAGATCTCAACCTATTGTCCTTTTCCTGTCTCTGTAACTTTGTAATGTTTCAGCCATCAATATTTTCCTTTCTCCAGTAGACATGTATGTGTCAAAAGCTTAGATTATATTGCTTTTGTTCATTTATTTTTTGGCTCATTTATTTTGGTTCCTGTTGACATTTGATAGCAATTAATGACTGTGTGTCATATTTGTGTTTTCACATATTTCACATATTCCTGTCTTGGGACCATGTTATACTTATACTTCAGTACACCATAATTTCTGCAGTGCTGTCAAATCCATACATTTGCCTGTCTTCTGTAGGTGGTGCTACAATGTATTTGTATGAGTGACCTGTCAATCACACTCTCGCTTGAGACAACACATATATGTATGCTGTCACTCATTGTTTCCTGAGTAAATTCAGTCCTGCTGGAATCATGTTTGTATCTTGCTTTGTAGATACTGGTATAAAGGAATACCCGCATTTGCTTAAACATACACTGTTCAATCAGAGTGCATGTTCTGCATGTTCAAAAACCTTTGGTGCTTCATTTGTGAATAATAAATCTGTTTTCTTACAAATACAAAATATACTCTTCTGCTTCTTTTTGCCACCAGTAACAAAATCCGGCGCAGTTACAAAAGTTTGTGTTGAGTTTAGTGTACTGTATACTGTAATTTACAGTTCAAGTACATGAACCGAAACTGTTGTTTTTCTCTGAAAGGCGTAATTAACTAAGCCCCTCTCATCTTTATATCTGTTTGCTTGAGATTTGATTTGGGGCTATAGCCACCTCTTATTTTGGTCCCCCGCACATACTCAGAACAGCTTCAAAGCTTTCAACTCCACGATACATCACACAGATCATCTAAGCACGCTGTCTCAATGATATTCTTTTTTTTCCCAGTGGGGACAGTGTGGTCATTATTAATTATGCTATCAGTATCCAAACTTGTAAAATCTATAAGAAGAAAATATAGAAAATGATACAGTGTACAACTGGAAAAGCACTTCTCTCTTTTTTCTAAAAGGTAGATCATGCGAAAAGAAAATAACTATCACGTAGGTGAGCTGTATTCTATGCTCCATCAGAAGCCGACACGGTTTTAATGCAAGTTATTTTTCTCTGTACATAAATTGAGCTTTAGGATTGCCTGCAATGAGAATCTGATTGTCTCTTTGTTACGGCTATTACAGAGGCAGATGGAATGACAGCACCTATCAAAAACTGAGATGGGATGCCAGGTAATTTATTCCAATAAAACAAGTACACCAATAAATAAATAAATAAATAAATAAATAAATAAATAAATAACTTAATAAAATTTAAAAATCTAACCGTTAAAAATGGACCATGCACAGAGACCTTGGCACCCAAATACCATCAGTAAGCAATGATGTGAAGCGATAAATCTGAAATAATTATTTTTAATGAGAAACAGTGTTATGCATATTTTAATGTGTTATTTGTGGCCTTCTGTATCCACATTACAACCTAAACTGTATGAAGGTTAAAAGCTTTTTGCAGGGGTCTAGTGTATTTTTTTTTTTTGTTATGTACACGTGACAAGACCACAAAGAGCAATATGGAGGGGCAGATTGTACAACCCCATCGGTCTGTTTGAGATCAGCTGCCCACACGGTCTTACTGCCAAAATCTTTCAAGTCTAGTTAAGCTCAGTGGCTGGCTTGCAAAGTCACTCACTCACTCACTTATTCATTTAGGCAGCATAAAATTCTGTTGTTCACCAGCAACCTTTCCCAAACAATATTTTACCCTCTGGTTAATTGGACACATTGATATGAAGTACCCATTGCTGTCATGCCTACCTCTTTAAATGGTGATGCATTTGTCCCATGAATATTTGTAATATGTAATGGTTTTTCCACAAAAAAGTGAGTTTCCAAGTAACCAACAGTGTGTCAGTTTGGTGTTTGGTGTCACTCTCAGCAGGCTGTTGTATATTATCTATGCTAACTGGTATGTACATGGTATACATAAACTCACTGTGAGATGTTAACGTCAGTAGATATCTAATCAAACAAGCAAACCCTGATTTTGACAGGCTGCTATAGAAGTCAAGCATCAGACACTATGCTGGCAGTAGTGAAAAGCAATGATGGTTTCAGGACTAACACATCTTATGGAAGAGTCATACTGCCACATTGCAATGTTCGTGAACATACAGTCCATTTGAAAAGAGGCACCACTGAAAATACATTAGTCACCTCAACACCAAGTACCATCCGATACCATCTCTGACACCAAACAGGCATCATCACTACAAAGATCAGCTTGTAACAATGGCATTGTATGGACTTTTCAGTGCACTTTTATTCCTAAAGGTCAAGGAGGTACCTGCTCCCATGCTGAGTTAGAGAAGCAGATGCTGTCACAGTATTATAAGGTTTGACAGGATTTATTTTAAGAATAGTTTTATGTATTCATTATTCATAAGATATGGGAAACACAGTTTTTGACTATTTGTAGTAAGTTAACCACAGTTGCATTTGAATGTGTGGTCCCTTCCCTTCCCTTGAATCTATTCCTGACAAGGTATCTGACAAAGTACAGTCCAATATCTTTCAGTGGGCTGTACAATGACCAATATGCCATGCAAAATACTAGCCAGCTAAATAAAATTATGTATGATAATAATATATTATGTATAATAATAAATACTCTAGATAAATGTATGCACAGCTACTATATATGCCCTCAACTGCATTTATCTCAACGAAATACCATCTATAAAATGTTGCTGGTGGAAAGCTGAATAAATATTGCCATTCATACAGCTTTAAGTACAGCGTACAGATAGTGAATAGTGATATTATTTTATGTATTTATTTACTTTATTTATAACAGATGGGGATCCGTTTTGGGACCCAACAAGAATTTAGGTTAGCTTTCCTCGCTCAGTGTTTGTTTGGAGCCTGCACTGTTGTTGCAAAGGGTTGTTGAAGCAGATTTGTTCTGAGGTGAAGATCTCTCTTGAGAATGAGGCTGAAATGACTCATCCTTCCTCTAGGGTTATTGTTTGGTGGAAGGAATATCAGGACAAGGTGGAAACAAGTCATTTGGCACTCAGTTGAGGAAACTATCAATGGTTGATTACACACTGTCGAAATCCAAGTAGATTTCTCCTCACACAGGAAGCTACAGTAGACTTCATTCAGAAATGGATCACTTTAACTATTGAAACTCAGAATGAAAGCATATCTGAAACTTAAATGGCAATGTAGTAAACACTAGTGAAAATCTTGTAATATTTTTTAAATGGGTACCTCAAAAACTAAAGCGTAATATTCTGCTGTCCGTCCAAGCCTACGTATCCATCCCTAAACATGACCTTTAATACCAAACAAAATTCCTCATCCAGTGGTTAACATACACGCCCAGTCGATATGTGAAAGACAAGAGATGTTTTAAATCAAACCTAATTGCATCTGTACCTTTGCGAGCCCTTTCACCAAATCCCATTTTCAGAGGCCTGTGATGTATCAGCCAATCTGACTGTGTGTCTGGCAACTGTCTGATCTGAAGCACTCTGGTCAGAGCACTGTGTTTTTTTATGTTGTCGTCTTCTCTCATTATTGCTCTCTGAAATGGGAAGGGGGGTAATCTCAGAAACACTGACAAGGTGTCAGCAGCCTTAGCAAAGCCATTAAGACAGTATTTTGCTAATAGGGACTTTCACTCAGAGGAAAGGAAATGAGACAAGATGTCAACAAAATAAGTGTCTCTTATGTGTATACATATACAGTATACACTGATAATAAAAAATGAAGGCATATAAATAAATGAAACATTTCACACCATGCATTCCTTTTCAAATTCTGGCAGTTGTAAGAGTAAACACACACACACAAGATATATATATATATATATATATATATATATATATAGATAAACAATAATAATAAACATATATATATATATATATATATATATATATATATATATATATATATATATATATATAAAGAGAGAGAAACAATAATAATAAACATGAACAAAGCTTCGGTGTATTCATGACAAAGCTAATGGAAATCAAGTCTCTACCCATGAAAATGATAGTGGTGTTATTTTATTTAGTGGTGTTATTTTCTGTGTTGTTTGGACACCTCAATTAAAAATGTCAGTTGGCACAAAGAACAAAGGTAACATGTAGCTGGCCATATACTTCCCAGCTTTGTGACTAGATATAAATATTTTAATGTTTTAAAGGCACATAACACAAACAGCTACACTGTGCTACTTAAACTCCATGCATGTGTGTGAACCCAACGTTGCCATACTTACCATCTTTTGGTAAGCAGAACTGCGGAATGTTAAACTCTCTTGGATGAATGAAAACTACATCGGTTCTTCTTGAACTTGTGCTGTTCTACCACAACAATGTGTGTATGTACAATAATGCAGCTTGTGTCAATAAGTACACTAGTAATATTAGCAAAAACATATATCTCTTACTTGGAGATGTCTCCACAAGTTACCAGAGCTGGTTTGACTTCACTTAAGGGTGTGCATTGTTGACTGCTTTAAATGCGCAATATTTAAATGGCTCAGTTATGACAAACTAACAAACTGCTATGTGTTCAGCTGATTATATCTCTGGATCGTTGCTCTGCAATACTGTCACACCTGGTTTAATTGAGTGTTCATAATGTTTCAACAGCTTGGTATGGCATTGCAGGTTAAATGAATTATTTTAAAACTATTAATTTTCAAGGGCCAAAAAGCTTATTTTTTTCTAAAGGGAACAATAAACAAGGTGATCTTAGAAGAGCCCATTGAACATTGATTCTAATGATGAGTGGCAAGTGGTTTTGAAAAAAGGTGACATGGTTGAGATAGTAAGTGATGATATCCACTCGAGACCTATTTTTTCCAAAATCATATGAGACAAAGCCTGTGAACTGTTCAATTCATTGGTGGCCAGCTCCATGCTTGGGCACCTATGCTATTTCAGATCTAATTAATTCTATCCCATTAACAACTGATTAAGAGCTTGAACACACATGTGATTTAATATAGGCTTTACATAAGGATCGCAACAGCAATTATGAACTGAAAAATTACTACCGCAATGGACACTTTATAAAGCAGAACAAGAACACCAAAAGTTATACTTTACATTCAGATGGTTCTGCACAATCTTTCAGGGTTCATTTAAAACTTCAAAGTGTTTTTGAGAGATTCATTGTTTTGATCATAATTAATTACCTTTGCATAGTCTCACAGCAGTGTCCTATTGAATGGCAATACAGAGAATAAAGAGCCATTATGTTGCGGCCTGGCAATCATCCCAGCTTGGACCAAGGACCAAAACAAAAAGAGATGATGTGACATCATGCTTTCCAAACACATCAGGTCTGGCCAAAATTATGTGTCTGGCTGGTTGTATAAATGTCTCAACTGTAAGCTAATAACTTTCTTTTTTTCCTTTTTCCTACCCAACAAAAGACTGTGTCATCTAACCTGTTAAGATATTAAATCTACCACATAGCCTCTGACTGCTGCCTCTGTTCATTCTGACTGTGAAGCAGACAATTAAGCAATTAATGACTTTTCTGTCATGTCGTCCTGTTTTTTGATGGCACCTGTAGGGTCCGTCTCAACCTGAAGCTTCTGCTGTATTTATTGACTTTGTATTTATTTACAAGTTGACAGCTGGGTGTCACAACAATTACTGCACAGGAACCTCTGGGAAGAAGCCAATTTATGTTTGGACAGTGGGTCACATTTAACTGATGAAACCTTCAGTGCTTTCCACAAGAGCAAACGATCTATGCCATGGACTGCACTGGATGTAACATGGGGTATGGGGTAGAAACGTGTTTGTATTATTAATAAATGTGGAAACGGATATTGGCACTGATTCTGTGAGAAATAAGCCAAGACTCTCAAATGTTAACAAATTCACACAGTAACACAGATAAACAGGTAATCACTGAGACTTCACAAAAGGAGATCAGAAGGATTTGATGGAAGTTCTTCCACATTGCATTACAGAGATAAATTAGTTTTCATTTACAATTCATAAAATATGATCATTTGTTTGTATTACATATTTTAAGCACACAACAATACTGTATATGGCCTACTATTCTATGTACTATTATACGGTCTACTATTGATTTAAAATTAATATTGCTTTTGTGGAAAGTGTAGAAATGCTGGAAAAGATATTCATCAACAAACAAAGCCAAGGCAGTAAAGTACTGTAATTACGCAGCAGCCCTGGAAACCTCCAAGTAGGTTTCCTCCACCGCTAAGCCAAGAGGGAAATTGGGCTTAGTGTCAGAAAACAAGAAAAAGACCACATAGTTAGGTGGCCTGACAGTACACTAACTCTCACTAACCTCAAGTGACCTATGCTGAAATGGAGAGCAAGGTGCGAAAATTGGGGCTCCGCTCTTTCCCTCTCATGGGACACTCACCACAGCAGACCTGGTTAGCAGATTCTACAAAAAGAGGACTTCGATTGAAAGGGTTCTCTTTTTTTCAAGCTCTTCCTCTAAGGGGTTTTCTTAGGGGAAAAACATCTTATAGAATGACAGTGAGGAACAGCACAACAGACAAGGAGTCAGTAAGATATCCCCATGGCCTTTACAAGCATTCATGCTACATAACCGTTGCCTCTCTTGTAGACAATAAAATTCACTGCACTCATGGTGAACAACATTGTGTGACACATGCATCTCACGCATTCTGTGAGGCAAAATACCTGTTTTTATAATAATTAAAATAAATAAATTCATTAAGCAGGAGTGTTTGATGGTACTCTGGGCATGTCAATAATATGCTCTGACTTAGCTGTGGGAATGAGTGCCTTCATGCCCATGACCAGTTTTACCCTTATTACTCACCTCCTTTTGTACACTGTCATAGCTAATGCTGCTTGTTCTACAAAGTATCACACTGTCCCATAACACACATCACCCGAATGGCCTGGTCCTCCTTTTCCATCCACTACCCTGCCACCCCTCTCTCTGTCATTCAGGACATCCGAGAAACAAGCATTCCCGCTGCCCTGCCCCACTGCCTCATTTACCCCAACGGACAAGATGTCTGGACCATCTCTGCATTTTAAATCTCACAGCATCTCTGCACTGACTACTGTTGGACAGAAGGCTCCCCTTGGTAGCCCGCCTGAGCCCACCATGCCACCCCTTGGCCGCCAAACTGCCTCAAGCTGATCCGAGCTGATGCAATGAAATAATGGATTTTTCATGCCATTCCACTGTCAACAGACCACTGTTTTCTAGTAGTAACTTAACCACCTTTTCTAGTGGTCAGTGGTTTGTAATTTGCATTGTAAAATATGTACTTTAACAAATGAAATTTGATTGATTTACTGATCGACTGATGTAGCTCCACAGGCTCTTGCTGCCTGCAAAACTTCCCTTACATGCTAATTTTTGAAAACTTGAAACATTTAACATTTTTTTCCCCCAATTCAAATATATATCTTTTCAACAGTTCAACAAATGGCTTGAAGACTACAACTGGGATATAAGAGGCTGTTGTCCACTGAATGCATATTAGCTTAGAGGTTTTTTTTAATCAAGTGAAACTTTAAAGTATGAACTTATAGTATAGCATCAACATTTAAAGTACCTACCTGTAGTATCCCAATATATCAATATCTACCTACACTCCAATTTCCCAAGACAGTTCTGAAGTGTTTTCTTATCTAATATGCATGGGTGTGTTTTTTTGGATGACAGCGTACAATTAATATTAGAAATGCAGTGAGTAACATCTGCTCCACTCTGTAGCCAGATGTAAACACATCAGAAATATGTGCAATTGGCCAGTTCAGGACAAAGAAAGTAAAGCTACTTTAAATGGAATTTCCAGAAACTCCATGCACTTTTTTTTTCTCCCAATTATATTTACTCAATTAGAAAATTATTCTGACTGAAGCCAGGATGAGGACACGTGTGCATATGCATCTATCCTTTTGGCTCAATGCACTAATCTTCTGAACTAGTCCATCACAGTGATGACCTCCAGACCAGTCCATCAGGGTGATAAACTCCAAACCAATCTATAAAGGTGATGACTTCAAAGACCAGTTGGCATTGACTGTCCTGCATATAACCACCTTGTCAAGCACCCCTGACCCACCTCTATGAAACACTTGAATGCAGATGAATGCAGATAACTGAAACATGAGAAAGATATTGAAAGGTGGTATTTCCTCAGTCTTCCAAAGCTGTGCCTGAGGTGATGCATTTGACTCAACGGACATGGTACTGCCATTGTTTCGCCACCAATCTAGCAACACTATTTCTCGAGAAATGGACCAGCATGCCTGTTGCCAAGGTAACGGAACCCCTCTAGCCTGGCTCTTGTCATCCTTCAGCCACACTTTCTATTTGCAATGCCGTTCTCGTCCGCTGTATGCTGGTGATTGCAGATCCACCGTCTCAGGAGACGGGGTTGTCCGGCAGGCTGGATCATAGCCAGACAACCTCTCTCCTCCTAACAAGGAGCTGCCCTTCGCTCTCTCCCGTGCTTTGCGGTCACCGCTCTCCTGGCAGCACGCTGGGGAACCTAAAGACCCATCAGCTCACTGTCATCTCTTGCACAGCAAGGCTTCACCATGAGGCCTGCGCAATGCTCATGTCTGCACATCTGTCCCATCAGGAGCAGAACAGAAGAGCATTTAAAAGACTCTGAAGAAAATCAGACTTTAATTCCTTTGCAGGGGAAAAAACAATCAATGACATTAGTTTCACACTGTGTTTCATTTGCGCTTCCAGGGACTGTGCATCTTTGGACAATTGCTTCCTTCAATCAGCTTTCATTCGCGTAGCTAGCCACATCTGTGACTCTGCTGCATGTGTTGCTTTGCATGTGCAGCAATGTGGAGGGGCTGCCTTGTATCCCTTTCATTCCAGTGGATGCCTGCTAATCCTGAAAATTTACAGAAACTTTTTAAAATAAGGTGCAGGAAATATGTGCTTCTATGAATGGATTGGTCCCATGTGAGTATTTAAATATGGAGTGCAGAAAAAGCTTTCAGAAATACATACATGGACCAGAGTTTTGCCTGTATAGTTCCCTCACACACTTTTGGGACTTATGAATCTCTGCAAGGCTGGACCTGTTTTTTTTTTTCTTGCATTCACTGCGTAAGAAAATCTGCTTGAAAAAACACTGCTTGAACACCAAGGACACTCACTGTGCAGCCCATAATAAAATTTAAAGAAAAAAAAAACAGATTTTCCAATGTGAATGATGAGTAACAATTTAGCTGCACTTTAGCTACTGTTTATAGGAAGCTACCAAATATGTACCTGCTGTTAAATGCCATTAACTTTCATGCCACTGAATAAGGTGACATGCTTATTTCTGAAACTGTCAGCTCACCTCAAAAACAAATCAGGCCAGTCAAACTAAAAGTGCTCTTTCCATATCTTAGATCCAATTTAGATGCATAGGCGCATATTGAAAAAGTCTCTGATGTTTGAGTGACAGTTATTGTCAGCATATGATTTTAGACAGATGAGTGGACAAGACAGACTGATAGGCAGGAAATAAGGCTGGAGAGATTCAGGTCATCTTCCTCTGGTAGATGAAACCAGACTTGTGAAGATGTGATCTGACTGCTTAAATCTTCATTAACCACAAGAAAAGGTCAGGTAGTAAATTTAAGTGGCAGAGAAAGCCTTTGAGGCTGTTCTTTATGCACCCATACATCTGTTTGTGGATCACTCATCACCCTGTCTCTTTGACTGCGAAAAACAATCAGCTTTTCTCCACACATATTATCAAATGATTAGCAACTGAAAAGGGAGGGAAAATGCAGAGGGGCATTCTCCCTCAAATTCCCCATCCACACTCATGAATTCAGCAATGAAAGGGACACTACAATATATCAGATAGGCTCTGATATGGAAGCAAATTTAGCATATAGCTAAATTTTAGTAGTGCTGCCTTCTTTTGTGATGAATTTGGTAGGTTCTTCTGGGTCTTGGTGAGTTTCAAAAGGCATGATGAGGCCCATCATATTTGTGTATTGCAGTTCATCTCAATAAAAAAAATGAATTTTGTTGCATAGGGGACCTATGACAGCCAAGGGAAGCAATAGATAGGGGAAGTACAAAGGAGTACTTCCTTCTCAGGTTGCATCAACATTTGTTTACTTTCTCATTGTGGAGGAATGTGTTCAATAATGCAACACTGTATGTTCCCATAAAGCCACATTAAAGCTATCCACTTGTCACAAACAATAGCTTTCATTCTTACTATCGTTACTACTATTACTGTGGAAAACATAACAATGGACAATTATATCAGTTTGCTTTGTTTTTTTTGCAAAGAATTTTGTGAGTCAGCAAGCTGAAAGGCTTCTTAGAAGTATATTTTGTGTCTTTAGCTATTTAGCAATCTTCCATTTTACTCTTCAGACAGACTTTGTCCTTCCCAAAAAAGCTGTAATGAATAGCTTGATAGACGTTAAAGTAGACCAAGTCCAAATATAATTTTATAAGTCAGAAAAAATTGTTATCCAGCTAGATGACTGATTACAAAGAAATGCTACACCTACCAGCAGGAAATGCATGTGTAATATGGTTCATATTTATTTATACCATTACTAAACCAAACATATGCTATAAAAGGAAAAAAAACATATATATTGGAGCAATTCTTTCATCTTAAAAGAATTAAATGCTGTATGACATACAGCTTTTCAAAAAAATCTCCACCAACATACTGCTTTTTGGAGGATCCATGGAAGCTTCTGGAATTATACTGAGGCCTCTAAAGGCTCCCATGTCCCAGTGATAAAAGAGGAAGTAACACACAGAAGAAATTTATCAGTTTCATGCATTGTCATGGTTAGGAGCAGAGAGCTCTCTTAAGACTGCAAGTAAACAGTGATTGACCTCCACAATTTGGAAGATGGCTATAAAGGAATTCACAAAAAGCTGAATCTACAACTTTCCACTTTAGTGTCCATTAATGAGAAAATTAAGGCTAATGGCACGGTGGCAACCCTTCCAAGAGGATGCCTGCTTATTTTGCTAACATAGGCTGGGAGACAAGTGGTTCAGAAGCCAAACATAAATCCAAAGACTGGGGATGCTGCCAAGGGAAATGGTCAAAAATCTCACTAAGAGGTGCCAGAACTTCATAAAAGACTACAGGAAAAAGGTTTTGTCAGCGTAATGCATGCTAGAAGAGAATTTTACAAAATACCATTCAAAGGGATATGAATAAATGTGACCATTGTGTGTTTTCTGGAATAAAGCATATTGTACAAAAGCATATCTGTTTGATTGAACAGATATGAAATGTAATATTTTTGTTTTCAGCAGAAAAAAATGTATCTTTCATGTGCATTTCTTCATAATGTGTTTCATTTGTATGTACTCATAGATAAGAATAAATATGGAGGACATTTTAACTACTATATATCTTATTAGGTATAAGGCTAGGCAGGCAAAACAAGTAGCTACAAAGCTACTTAGTTTGGGACTCTTGCATTTTATGTGTGTATTTTAATCCACCCAAATATAAAATATTAGTGAATCTTGTCATAGAGGGGCTCTGTCATGGCCAAGAAAAGTGACATAAAGGTGCAGGAGATAAGATGTAGGTCCCAGAAAAGTGCAATGTTATTCCCCAGCATGCAGAGGTGATGGAATAAATAAATGTATTTACAGATGCTGACAGAAAACAAATAAACTCACAAAAGGAAATATTTACAATATGCTGACACAATGACACAGTGTCAAGTAGGTAGCATGCCAACAGTATACAGCTTCATAAAACAAAAACACAATATGGCACTCAAGCAGTGTATCTCCGTCCTCCTTGAAAGTCTGTGGGAGACTGGTTTAAATATCGTAAACCCAGAGTTTAGAGGCAAAAAGCAGATTTAGACCAAACACTAAGCATACACTACATTAAGCATAACGAAAAAGCATTACAAAAACAAATTCAGACAGTAATATGCAATGTGTTTGCATATGTGAGAGTAAACAAAATTACTGTACCTTAACAAAACAAACACTCGCTGCCTCTTCCCTGGGAGGAAAATACAATTCAAGACATGTACTTTTTAATAATATACAGATCAGCCTCTAACATCTGAACATATTAACCTATGAACCTGCCTATCATTCACTCTGAGCAACTAGCTACTTGTAACTTCCACAGAAAACAGGAGCAATCCTAGAGTTTGATGAAAAGACATTCAACTACTGGGGGTGTTCCCGTATCTGCTTGCAGTGTTATTGAATTTTTTCACTCGTTCACTGCCTATTAGAGGGATGAAAAGAGTCATTGCATTCCCTTGTCTTAAGTACAGTTTCAAAATGAGAGGCTACTTGCATCTCATCAAGAATGATATGTATGCCATCCCATGCCGTCTTGTTCTAGAAAAGATGAGGAAGTGGCTAATAACAGACTAGAACTTTCATATTAACCAGCGTACATTACATACAGTGCATCAAAAGAAATACAGCAGTTAATCTGTATTCTCTCTGTTCCTACTGTTAGCAGAAAGACCTCAGTAATCTTGCAATCCCACATCTGCAAAAGCTTTCCTATTTAATTGGTCTGCTATAATGAATTATCTGCATTTTGCAATGGCAATCAATCGCTGAGGTCAGCGCAGAATAATAGGGACGTATTTCAAGTCAATCTGGTGAGTCAAATGACTTATACAATTTCAATAACAAAGGCCTAGTATCTCTAAACTGTTTTCATTAGTGAAGGTGTTGGGATTTGTAGACTGCCTGGGTTCATGTCCCTAGAATTTGGTGCAGATTTATATATTTCTGGGGAAATACTTGTGAGACCTTCAGAAAGAAATAATGTCATTAGCGGAGAGTAACTCATCTCTAGTGTTGGAGATTTTCCAGTGCTTTTCAAAGGCCTAATATTTTCATACTTGGAAAGAGAAGCTAAACTGTTTTAATCAGGACAATGAATCATTAAAGAAATTGGTTAAGTGCAGGAGACACCATGGCTATTCAGGAGTAGGATAGAGAAGACCTGCAGCAGTCAGGCTCCCCTCTGAAAAGCTCCAAGTGGTATTACCTCATGATATATAAGAAAATACTGAGTACCATGAGTACCTTTCATGTTAATGTATGCAGACTGCAAGAGCTATAGATCATGCATGTTTTTAAAACTACATCAAATAAGTTATTGTATTCTTTTTTTCATTTATAATGTCGGTAATGCATTTCTTACAAAAAAGTGTCTCCGTCCGATTTCCCTCACGTGAAATGTTTATGGATTGTGTCATTTTTTGCAATATTATTAAAATACACTGAAGGATGCGTATACATTTTGTTTCAACAAATGCAATGTCCATGGTTTGCACAGTGAAACACCTCTTTATTCTGTTTCCACTTTGCTCTGAGAATAGCAGGATAAATACAGTCTCCAAGAACACATTCATAAAAACATACTGCTTATCATTTTTTCATCTAGATGGGCAAGAGTCAAGCTTGCTGCAAAAAACCCTTGGGCTTATCAGACACAGGCAAGATTCCTTTCTCTTTATTTCTCTATCTGTGTAGCATTGCTCTGTCAATGTGAAAAGATAAAAGATTAAAAGCTTTTTGCAATTAATAATTCAATGCCTACAGCATCTTGCAACTTCCTATCAAAAATTCAACATTTCATTGTGCCACAAATGTGCTCATCTCTGTCTAGATGGTTCTATTTACATAAACATATACACATATTTATAAATAAAAAAAGATAGGAGTGTATAGTGACATAGAGCAGATCAGAGTTGTGCAACATGGCCCTCGCTCGCTCTAAGGTCTGACCTTAAGGCCTTTAATGAGTGATCGTCCTCTTGTTCATATGTATTCATAAACAAACATAAGAATATAACTGATCTAATGTTCACAGATTGGGTCTGGGATATAGAAATATAAATGTCAGCATTGCAAGATAGTAAAAATATTTTATGTACGAGGGATAACAAATTAGAAGCAATAAGTCACAATTTGGACTGGAAACAAACACATTGAAACACCACTGTATCTCCAAGTCAGTTACTGAATGACATCAGCAAAACACGAGAAAAGAAGAGATACAATATAAGTTAGCTGCTGATAAAACTGATAAAACTGATAAAATGATTTCTGAAGCCTCTTGAAACACAAAATACATGTTTCAAAATATCACCCTGTTCCGCAAGCTGTTCACCAACTCCAGTAACTGCGGTGCACATATTGAGGGGTGTGGCCATTTCGTTAACATTGGCAGTACAAAACAAGCACAAGGAGGACACCAGGACAGGACTTGATTTGAAGGTTACGCTCAGTTTCCCTTCACCGACAGCAGCGTTGGCCAACACGCAGGGGAGGAAATTAGATATTGAAATGCTACACCTGTCATTCAAAGGCATCATTCCAGCATCCCTGGTCTGGGCCCTGGTGGAGCAGGCATTGCCCTGAATTTCACTCACAGGAGCCCTCTGAGCAGTGATCTTTGAGATTGAAATTGAAACCAATCGATTTCACCTGTGTTTCAAGTGTGCAACCGTAACTTCATAGTTAATAAATGACTGGTGAGGTCTTTCATCCCACAGTGTAAATGTTCAGCATTGCTTAAATCAAAACATTCAAAACCAGAAAGCTTTCATTAACATGCTGTGAAATGATGTACGAGGATAAGGCATTTGTCAGCATTTCCTCACAGATGAAAGGACGCAAAGGAAAAAAAAACAAATGACATAGTACAAAATCTTAAATATTGTCAACATTCAGCCCGCATTAAACCTTCTCTGTAAAAAAAAAAAAAAGCAGGACAAAAGTGAGGGAGAGACTGTACCATTACTGAGATCAGGCTGCCCGTTTCAATTTTACAATAAGCAGTACCTTGCTAAATGTGAGTGACGGTGAAACAAATCATGCCAGCATCGGACGCAACTGTGTCTGACAGTCCACGCTGAATCAATCTGCCATGGCAACCTGCGGGTGTGCGAAGGGGTTGGCCCAGCCTTTGGGCGTAACTTTGGGTTCTTATTCTAATTCAGTGGGAGGCCATTTGTGTACAGTAAAACGACAGCTTGTTTGTGAAAGCGTGAAGCTGAGAGCTGAGATTCATGGGACATACACACCACATGCACCACATGCATCACTTACGTGCATGTGCATACACACACACACACACACACACACATATATATATATATATATATATACACACATATATATATATATATATATATATATATATATATATATATATATATATATATATATATATTTATTATATATTTATATTTTTTCTCTTATATTTTCTCTTTTTTCTTTTATATTTTGTCTTTTTTGTTAAAAAAATGCTGAAGTAATTCAAAAACACACATATATATATATGATACATATATGTGTGTGTTTTTGAATTACTTCCAGCATTTTTTTAACAAAAAAGAGAAAATGCCCACTTCAGCAGCCCATGAAGCCATTTGTTTAAAGTGTCACTAGCCAACCGAGAAGACTGCCATATCCCAGTAGTATAACAAAAGCATTGTACTGATAGGAAGTGAAAGAGAAATGGCCGTGGTATTTATTTGCCAGTGTAGCTGCAAAGATTCATGCAAGCCCAGCTAAAATGCCACGGTCAGATTTTACTGCATTAATGACTCACCCCTGATTTATAGTCTTATATTCATTAGAGTGTATTTAAAGCGCAAGTCGATTTTAATCTTTCCATGGCGCCTGAATCTCAAAAATGATATACAAAATAACTATAATAATCATAATAAGTCCTTAGGTCTTTTTATAGGCCATATTTCAGCTTACTGACTCAACACCAACACAATGTTGCTTGTTCATGTTAGGTTAACAAGACTTTTTTTGCAGTGCACTTTAATCAAAGTTCAAACAAGATGAAAATAATCCTAGGAAGTATAACCATTAGCCATGCAGAACTGGATGCAAAAAAAAACATATCTTTTTATTGGTGAAGCACTCTACATATCAGATACATTTTTGGCCATTTTGGTCTTTTTTTGTCTTTATTAACGGAGTGTATTTACTGAACGGGCACACCCACATGGGTGCATACTTACTTTGATAAAAATAGGGTCTGCGACTTTCTGCAGGTTAGCATTAATGCATATGTATATTTTGGAGCTCTGATGTGACAGTACAAAATAATATGAGGAGGGTATGGTAATACATGTGTAAGAAACACTTAAGGGGATTTATCAAGGCTGCTGTCAATGCAGGATGCAGGAGAGGTTATTGTGCATACATTTTAACACCTGGGGGAAAGCAGATATTAACTGGTCCAACAGCACTGAAGCAGTTGCTTGGAATCTCAGAGACCACACTTTCTGTGAAGTGTTCCTTCCACTGAGCATTATGTTGTTGCCCAGTGCATGATTGTCCAGTGTTCACTTTTTCAGTACTCACAAAGCATTGTGTGAGTTATAGCACAGAATTCTTCCCAAATGTACAATGGACTGTACCCCTGTTCCATTGATGCCCCATCACTCAATGGCTTTTAAAAGAAACCGGGACCCACTAATTGGATGTAGACGTTCTGAGTGATGGCAAGAGACTTTTAACAAATGTTATGACAAAGTCCCCAGTATCTGTCCATATTTCATCCATCTTCAGCTACAGTAGTTGTTTTTAAAAACATAAGAATCAAGGTACACAGACAAAGTCGACCGTTAAATGCCAGAATGAAAGACACAGCATGGTCAATGAAATGGTAGAGTTCATGATCTGGTTTAAAGGTTTTGTACTTCTGTGAGAGAACTTTATTAACACAGCCCATATTTAAGTTGTTCTTTTTTAAGAAGGTGACCTACCCTTTACAACCCCAGATCGTGACACACATTCATAAACTGGCCTCATTAATAGCCACTACAGATATTTAAATTCATAGCTTGTGATTCTCTTCATTTATATAATCACTTGTAGTAAATATTCTGCAAGATTGAGAACACAGGTGTGCAGATTTTCACAAAACAGCTATCCCTCCTACAATATTAATTGTGACAAAAATACACACTACAAACCACAGAAAAAAGAAATACATGGGATTAAGACAATGCGAACAAAAAGGTTCATAAAAGGAAAATCTTCTTACTTTAAATCCACAGGGGAGTTCCATGCTAGACGCAACAATATTGAGTAGTGCAAATGTTGATATAAAATGATACAGTATGAAATATTATATTTCCAACATAATTTTCCAGAAGCGTGCTGTGGACTCATTAAACTCTTATAAGTATTGCACCACTTTCCATGGTTTCTCTGACAATCTTACATATCCCTTGATTGCTTGTACCTTCAGGGTATCCTCAAGAAAAAGTTTTGCATTTCTCCTGGTTATTGCATTACAACACTAAGAAATACAGAGCTGCAATATAGATAATAAGCACAGAACATAGGACCGCTGATTGGAGTTTACATTTGCCTCTAGTGTAGTGACCAGTTATGAGTTATAGTATTATTTATAAGGAGTTTTAAATGAGTGAATCTTCTCAATAAACAGTGCAGGTGAAATAGGTCTCAGAGCCTCAGGCAGTGATGAGACAAGGTCTTGTAGCCATTGAAAAACAAGTCATACAGCCGGCAATTCAGTCTGGGTCATTATGTTTCTACTCCAGTAAATTCCATTGCATTTTAATAAAGACAGTAAATCAATCAAGGGTAAGTTATAGGCCTTTAAGCAACTTGCAAAAGTGATCAAAGGAAGTATATGCACATAGATTTTAAATTAAGCTTTACCCTGGCAATGAAATGACAGATACTTCCATTGTTACCCCTTCTAGCTTTTGAACTTTCATCCGTATATTATACAGGGGTGTATTTTTATGCCCCTTTCAAGTTCATTATTCCAAATAATGGCACCTCTCAAATGCATTAAAAAGGGTATAATACCCTGTGCCACATGAATAACTTGTGCTATATTAATAATTTAATTATTTTTATGTTTCTTCTTTCTTCTGTGATGCAGTTAAAATGAATACTCCCTGGAACTTTCATACTGCAGTCACTCATGGGGAAAAAATCATTGTAAAATTATGGGTTTATCCAGTGCATTAATACAATGAATGCAAAACACCCGGCTTTAATATTCTGAATTCGGTAGATAAGATACATAGCTTGAATACCCCCCTAGGCAACAACAAGTGAAGTCCTGTCCTCTTTGGGCTGAAAAGGAATTTCATAGTAGAGCTACAGAACTGCTGAATTTTAATTTTTACCGAAGCTTTTGCTTTGAGAAGTCACTCAAACCAGGCAAGAGATGAACTTACCATGAGAAAGGCAGCATTCTTGCTTTTTAAACTGCAGAAAAAAATGAAATGTGCGTGAAGCACTGTGTGTACCTTTGGTTTATGGTTCTAAATGAAAATATGCAAAGTAGTATTTTTATATTCAAACACCTGAGCAGGCTGTAGTTAATCTTTGTGTGATAGGCAACAAGATAACAAAAAATAACATGGTTTCTGTTAGAAAACCACCTTGTTTTAGTTGGCTTTTCTAAAAGAGGCCCCTTCACACATAGTCTACAGATAGTATCTGGGTTTCAGGATTAAAGTTTAAAATGTGCCTCTTCTTTACATACACTGTGTTAATTATGCTAATTGATGTTTCGCCACAATTCTGAATTATTCTGAATCATTCAAAGAAGCAATAATCACAACAATAACGGTCAGACTAGTTTTGTGCCTATGTTCTTGCTAGAGAGTTTAACAAAAATGAACATTCCATTAACTGCAAAGAGTGACGAGTTAGCCCTACCCTGACAGAGCAAAACCATTCAATGAAATACATGACATTTCAGACAACTACTGATGAGCCTCTCACTGGCAAGTGCTTTTTTTCTGTGTATGCCATGTCCCTCCTCATCACAATGTATAGAAAGCACACAGTATTCACTTTAATTTTAAGTTAAACCATTTTTGGACTCCCATGCACATCTTAACATCAACTGCACATAGATATTACAGGATAATAAACTGTGGAGGCCCGTTCTGGCCTGGTTTGAATGGTCATAAGAAACGTCATGAAGAGCTGAGAAGTAACACAGAAAAGCCGTTTGCAGATGGCCTGGTACTGCACATATTTACCAATCCACGCAAACAGCAAGCTATACTCGCTACACATGTATGTAATCTTAAACATCTAGTGCAGAAGGTGAAACTAGGACTAAAAATCTGGTACCCCACTTGTGTCCTCCCTTCCAATTTATTTTGGAATATATAGTGGCAACCTCTGGGGCACCTGACCAAAATGCTGAGATTTGATGGTCCTCTAGGTCTTGAATGAGCAAGATTTGAGCCTTGAGAGTCCTGAGACAGCTAAAACATGCTCCTAACCAAACATGTCATTGTGCCATGGCTGCAGTACAGAGATATGAGGGAGTCACCGTACACATGAGGCCTGCCTCAAGATTGCTCGTGTCATGACCTGAGAGAGGGTCAGCTCTATTAAAGCAACATCCTACAATACAGGAGAACATAATCCATCTTCATGAAAATCACTGTGGTATTACCGAGTTTATCTGCGGGTTGTATGGTGATTCCCAGCAGAGTGGATGACTTCACAGTGGTATCTCAGGGTACAAAATGTGGAACATAACAGAACTGCCTAATCTTAACTTTACAGAGGAGCATAAAATAAATAAATAAAGCAAGATTTCAAAGACCAAAAAGATATGAAATGCAGCACTTGTTACTTAGACTCTCTTTTTATTGAATTGTATATCCTTCTAAAATTTGCTATACTGAGACCTGGATTTGCTATGAAAATTCAATGTAAATGAATAAAGGGGTGGACAGTATGAAATATAATTCAACAAATAGAAGAGCTGCAAGCAAATACTTCAGAGCATACATTATAAATGTGAGATTTGTTTTAATCACAACTGGTACTGTTGAGAATACAGTTTACTATGGTTTTCTGCTCTAATCAGTTTGCGCATTGCATTCAGAGCCCTCATGCTGTGAGCTATTAATAGGAATTGATGGCTTCTGTATTTCTAAGCAACTGGGCGGACATGCCATCTTGTTTGGCTCCATAAATTACATTAGGAAGGGGACTAAAGCACTGTGACGATTTAGGCATTGAAGCCTTCTGTCCAGAGATGTGAGCAATTCCAGACTTATTAACAAATTGTTTGTCAAGTGGTAAAGGGCACATATGTCTGTGTATCATGATACTGAATTACTAGCAATATTGTACTACCATATGTATTACAGGTTACTATGCATCTATGTCTTCAGTGCTGTATTCTGCTGTATGTTTGGTAACAAATTACATTACCTCTGTATACACAGAGCATCATTAAAGCTTTATAATATGTTTGGCACACCACTTCAAAGTTCTGCTTGACACAAACTAACATGGTACATTCATGAATGCATCATAAAGCATTCAATACAACTTAATTTGTTTATTTTATGTCCAGTTTATACATATTATGGTTTCTGTGGCTGAAATATCTGGTGTACGTTGGTTAACAAACTCTGTGTCTGTATGCCATCTTCCAGTGTTATGGCACTAAACATGATTTCATTTATGTCACTTTCATGCCATCATGACTTTTCTTCCCCAAAAAAAACATATCTGCATGTGCCTGGGTAGTACAAAATCATAAGCATTCCTGAAATGTATACATGGGACAGGGTAGTCATAACATAGTAAAACATGCAACAGAGAAACTGAAAGCTAGCCTACACAAATGAAAATAGTATGTATTTTTAAAAATTATGTTCCATGATGCAATTATGACTTTCTGATTCTGCCACAATTTGCTACAAGGTGTAATGTATGGCTGGAAATCAAGAAATGATATCATAAATTTGATCAATGTAACTACAGGAGCACCTTAATGTGCATGAAAAACTTGCCACATTCTATTTAATACAAACAAGTCTCAGGAAGCGGCATGTAAAAGTTTTCACATGACCTCAGGTAACTTCAATCTTTTATGGCACCAGAGAAACTGCATCAAGTACAACAAAGTTGTGATGAGAACAATATGTGACAGCCAGTCTACAGAAAACAAAGCCCACTTGCCCACTTGCCTAAATGTAATGACAGTCCAAAATTCCAACTAAAATATACAACAAAGTGAGCAGGACTTCAAAGACACATAATGGCATTTCAGAATTGATATTAATAAAGAATGGTTGGGTTTCTGCATACTTAAACTGCAATCAGGACTGAGCGATACTGCACACTATATAGCACTCACATTCCTCACACTGTAACACGTGATTTCCAAAAACATAGGGCTTCTATAGACTCTTTATCAACATATAAACACTGTTCTGGCTGGTATATGATGACGATAACATGGAGATGAAGTAACCTCCCCCTATTCAAAAACAAAAACAAACAAAAAACACCAGTCTAACGGTATTCAGAATTGCTTGGTAAAGATAATCCATACAGTAAGTGCTCTTTAAAGGAGAAAACAAGACAGACGTGTTGGGGAAATTACAACTCTACACAACAATGACAAACAGGTTTCCACACTGAAAATAAAAGAAGGCTATTTTCTTTAAAAAGCTGAAAGGAAACAAATTCAACATAGATACAGGAAAACAGTTGATATTAATTGATCAAAAGTGTTGAATATCCTTCGATCAGCAGTGTTCACTTAACATCCACTTCAGGAAGTGTACATTAAACCAAATTCTGGAATGACACAAATATGAAATATGCACAAAGTCAAGGAACAGAACATTCATTGGCAATATTTTTTGTAAAATGATTCAGCTGTAGTTGGCAATACTTTCCTGTCTCATAAAACTACAGTCTTGCTACTGCTTTAATTAAACAACAGTCTCAAACTATATTTAATAACCAAACTCATCAACATAGGCTCAGAGTGTGTGCGTGTTGATGTACTGCTTTTATTAATTAAATATTTAGGGCAATAATAAACACATGAGCAGTCCCGTCTTAATTGCAGTGTACGCAAGCATAAAGTCAAGGGGAAATGTGCGATAGAGGCGCGACATTAATTGCAATCCCCTGACTTTGAATGAACAATAAATAAGTAAGCAATTTCTTAATAGCAAAATACAGCTTTCTACAGATAAATCTCATTGAAATGTAAAAGAGGATTGCCAATAAACAGACTGAGACAGAACTAAAGTAAAAATGAATAGGCTTGGCATATGGTATGGAGTTAATGTTCTTAGTTTGTTCTCTTCCACCCTGTTTCTCAGAATCAGAATGTGTTTGCCTGCATATGGCTTTGTTTTCATGTAGAGATCCAAAGGTCCACCTCAAGGGGTATCCTTGGCATTCATTTACAATTAGCCAACTGTGCTCTTTCCACAAGGGGATGTAATGACGAGTTCAAGGCGTTGGCCACACATAAATCTGCATCGATACCTGCCTCGCCCAATTCCAAGCATTCCTGTTCCCTCTGTCTCTCCTTTTATCAAACAAAGAAAACAAGGCTCCGCTGACACACAGAAGCAAACACCTCTTTTCATGTAGTATGCACAGTGACAGCTGTGGGGCACCCAGACCAGGCTCCCTGGTCATCAAAATTACCCTGATTGGCTGAGAGATATGAAGGCCGTGGCGCCAGACAGAAGATTTCAGAAGTCTTTCAAAGCACTACACTGCACTGCACTACAGCTCCAGGAGGTTGTCACAGATGCATAATAACAAGGGCCACACTTGCAAAGAAGAGCCTGGTGGTCACCATTGACAGACCGGATATAGGTCACTGTTCATTTCCCCTTCCTTTGGGCAGTCTTAAAGTCCATTTAGCATGTTGCTTATACTATTCCCCAGGGAAACATGTCATGCCTTACATTTGAAAATTTGGCAATCTATTTCTGCAGCAGGAGTTTTACTGGAAAAATTTACTCAACTTGCTTTGCTTAAGTTTGACTCAAAGTAACGTCCATGCTGGGTCTGCAGTCCATGACCATCATTGTGTAGTGCACTGCCCACTACTGCCCACTCCTACCATAGAAACTTTGCGTCTTTGAGGTTACTGTCATGGCTTCCGATCTTAATTGCTCCACTGAGTTGCTATTTTATATCAGATAAGTGCAGCATTACACGCATAGCTTCATGCCCTTTTATGAGGCTGATGCTCCTATGTGAATGATGATTGCCTTGCTTTTTAAAGCATTCATCTTTTTTTCATATTTTAATGAAAATTAATGACAGATTGGTATTGGTTGGTAACCCTTGACATCAGCTCCCATTGCAGCAGATATAGAACCCTTGAAATGGCATCTCTGTAAACATCACTGATCAAACACTGAATGAAGGGAACATTTGTTGAGTTTAATAATTGAAGGATATTCCTTTTACAGCTGCAAAATGCTTCCATTCCTTTTATTGTTTTCACCTACAGTACACTTGGAAATGATTGGTAATTATCTGTGTAATTAAGTGCATAAAGGGAGCCTACGATAAAAAATCTGAAATTCACATGCTGTGCTTTTCAGAAGCAAAAGCTGAACATTAACTAGCTTACATCATTTGTATCCATATGACCTTTCATCAATACCATTATGCCACTTGAAACATACACATTTTATGTTAGAATACAAATACATTATATATACAGGCAATACAGAAAAGATTTTGTTTTCCACATCAAAATTGTGCTTCATGCACAAATGTTCTCAATCGGTATCGTCTAAAAAAATACAAAATAGGGCCATGCTTGTTCAGTAATTCAACTGCAATGTTTATTTACTTTGCCTGTGTAAATGAAGAATTTGACCTTTTTCGTAAATTGTAGATTACACGTTTTAGATGGTAACTTAAGTGTAAATGAGAATGCTGATAGCCCATTCCACGGTTTGGGGTTCTGCAGTTGTGCTAAGTTTGGTGAAATTGTGCTCTCATTCTGAAGTGATATTCAGTTCTGAATCAGATTTGTCTCTATTTTGATTAAAGATGTCCTGGGTGGATACTGTCATTTGGATTGTACCTATGTTTCTCTGTAGCTGTTTTATTGCCTCCAAGAAAATGCAAAGCTGAAGATATTACTCATTTCTCCTTTATATGATCTGATTTTTTGTCTGTCAGTTAATAATTTACATCCAGGCAATGCAGTGCCTTAATGTTACATTCATAGTAAAATTACAAACCCTCCACAAATTGTATGTCATTTATGATAATGTTCTTAAGGAATCACACTTTTAATGAAATAATTGACAAATGTATTTCATTATTTGAGACACTGTTTGCTCCATGACCATTCAATGGTCACACCATATGACACACTCATAATAGCCTAAAGCTGAAACATTCATTTTGTCTACTCTGCCCCGAGTAGATTAATATATAACAAAAAATATGCTAGTTGTGTTTGTAAGTAATTGCTGAATAAAAAAGACATGTGGCCTTGAAAGGTGGAATGTTTCACAATGTTAAATGTAAATGTTAAAAATGCAGCTCCTGCACATAAACCAGTCCAATGAGACGCCTAATGAAGGAAAAGGGGTGGGAAAAGAGAGAGCGTTGCTTAAGTTTCAACCCAGAGGAACAGAGAGAAAAGAGGGGGAAAAAAAGGTTCGCGTTAATCCGTGAAAGCCACACAGGACTTCACTTAGGTATGATGGAATGCCTGTGTCTCCCCCACCTGCTCCCCGTTACGGCTAAATCTCTCTCCAAGGGCCCTGCTGCACTCACTATTGTTTCACATTTATTTATTTATTTATTTATTTATTTATTTATTTATTTATTGCCTGGGATGGAGAGACAACGGACGCAAGCCATATTACTTTAGGCTCTGGTGGAAAAAATAAAAAATAAAAATCCCTGATAATGATAATGAAATCAGACAATTTAATATGAGCCTTTGATTAAAAAACGTGTTTACCTAATCCTGCGGCCTCCCCATCTCTGACTGCACTACGGAATCTTATTAAGGATGTTCATGACAGTATATTACCTGAATAAATCACATCATGCTGGAGGGTTTACTGCAACATAGGCATCCTGGTGAATATCATCCCGCTGAGAGCCTCCAGATGAGGATTACATTGCGCATACAATCCTATTTGAGCAGATGAGCCTGGCCAAGCCAGAACTGTGTGTGATTGGCCAGGTCAATGGGCCTACGCTGTTCAGGTGTTAGTACTTTAAAAAGGAAGTAAAGCAATTTACAGTACATATTTATATCTGTTTATCACATCCCATTTATGCATGAGGTGAAAAACAACTCATAAGCTCTCATCCTGTTGGGGATCCTCCGCATAACCCGATTAGGTAGAGACATCCATTTGGTTATTGACTATTTACAATCTGTAATCCACAGTTGACTGATTATTGCTATCTCAACAAACAGAACTGTTCTCACTGATGGGCAGTTAGCTTTGAGCTCAAAATGATTAAGAGCTGAAAATCTCAAACTTATTACATAAGTGATACATAATAAGGGAGAAAATGTCTTACCACAGACTAAAATTACTAGTAAAAGCAACTGCAGATATTTGAAAGACTAAGGAGATTCAGGTGTTGACAATATATTTTGAGCATAGCTCTATATAATAGTCTGGTTTTAGTAAAGGTCTGTATCTGTAAGATTGTCTGGCACTTCTTTGTTTAGCTGTGATGTTCTTTGTTCTGTTATAGAAAACTTCAGATTTATGTGCAAATGGACTCACACTCAAGCCTCAAACACACAAGCCAGCCGGATGGAAAAAAAGGCCAGAATTTATATTCACAAAATGCAAAAGACACAAAGCCAACCAAACGCCAACCAATTCATCACAATAATCAGATGCAAACGTGGAAAGCAGAATTTGTGGAACTGAGAAAACAAATACATGTTCAAACAAAAACGCAAATAATTACAGCACCCTTAAACAAAATTTGCTCAGATTATGATGGATGGGAATAATAATGCATGCTTAATATTTTCAGCATGGGTCTGGCAAGCATGCTTAAATGATTTAATCAGAGTTCATAGCAAAAATTAGTGGTGCAGATACTTTGCAAAACTTGAGAGTCTCACGTTAATGCTTTGTATTGTTTGTTCCTCTCTGCAGGACAAGCTATTTTCAGGAATCAACAGCATGTCCTCAAAATGCCCTCGGTGTAGTACTGTCAGAATAAGTAAACAGTTGAGCTTTTAAAATCAAATACATTAACCATCATGAATGAAGGCCCAACACCTCGTGTGAAGTGTGCGCCAGTTTTTTTTTTTTTTTTTAAGATCCAGAAGATTAAAGTGAATGACTGAACCGACGCAATTTCAAAAACATTTCCTTCATAGGTGCTCTTACGCATATTCAGGACATCTTCAAGACACTAAAACAGCTAATATTAGAACCAACAGTGGGGACTGATGTTTAGAACAGTAATGAAACATCATGACTTCCGATTACTACTATCTTGGACTTTCATCAGTGTGTAATGTTAATGAAAATTGTCATTACCATGTGTTCAGTTTATTGATGACACTTCAGGCACAATGCAGTCTAACTGCCTGAACAATTAATATCAAATGTGAGCCTGTTGGTGTGTTCATTAAGGCATGGTAGACATGCTTAACAGAATGCTTTGTATTCTGCAAAACAAGCTAAAGCTTGTAAAGGGTACATTTTCAAATAATTACATCCTGGATCATCGTTTTAAATCTGCATACAGTCTGTGATTTCTGAGAGATCAGCATGCTTTTAACACACAACACACAATAGTTATGCCATGGATTGACATGACATTTTACATTGCATGCTGAACGTTATGGTGGCTGATTTCCATATCTGTGGTAACTGGTTGGAGAAGAGGATGCATCTCAGCTATTATTACAGTCTAGCAACAGGGCTAACAGCTGCAGTAGAAGGATGTTCAGCAGCAGTAGTAGCTTCTTTTATATAAATTTTACTAGCTTTACCCTTGTAAACTGTCTTTGTTCTTGTTTTATTTATTTATTTTATCATGTCCGTGAAGAACTTTGTGCTACTTCATTATATGAAAACTGCTATAACTAAATACACTGAAATTGAAATTAGTAGTAAGTAACAAGTAGTAATTATAATTGGCTGAACAGACACAGTTGTCCATATTCATATTTTGTGAAGCAGTTCAGTTAAAGTTCAATGGGAGTGCCCAAGCAACAATTTGACCCTGCAATACTAAGAATAAAAGCTATGTTGCCTAATACTGTACTACTACAGCAGTCTTTGTGTAGATCTCAGATCAGCGAGATTACAGTGAACTTCTTTGTAACTCCAGGTGAGAAAGGAAGTGCTTTGATTCATCAAGAGTTCTAAGGGAATTTCCTACCTGTTAGCCTGTCTGGCCAGAGTAATAAGGGCACAAGAGGTGTTGGAGCACACCTTCAGAAATTGCTTCCAGGGAGACACCGCCTACTGCCAACCACACACATTGCTGGATGTTAATCCTTGTCCCTTTGTTAAACGACGGGCTGTTTTATCATAGCCACATACTACTAATCAGGATGAGAGACAGCTGACCTCCCATGAGAAACTGATGATGTCCAAGCAACAGAATTTTATCTAAAATAAAATCCTCAAGGTGTTTATTTAGTCTTTACCCAGAATACATTGTAATATTTATTATGCAATCATAATTATGTCATATATGACAGTATTATGTAATATTATAATATATGATATTTCTTATATAATACAATTGGATTTTGATATATGTTTTTGAGCTGTATTTTCAAATACTGTCATTTGAAAACATGGAGATCAAAGTACCTCCCAATGAGAAAATGAAAAAAGGAAACAGTTGAAAATAAATAACTGGCAGAGGGAGGGTGAAGTGTGAAGTGGGTATTGCCGCATTCTCATCCTGATGATTCAGAAAGGGCTTCAGATGAAGCTGCTGAAAGTTAGAGAAGCTGGGTTATCCCATAAATTATTTTTTTTTTTACCCTGCCGAACAGACTGCACATCAATGAGCAGATAGATGAATCACCCCTCTCTTCAGAAAGCAAAGGGAGAACTGAGAAGAGGGGAGTCATTGATGTGAGTGTGACTATTGTCATGGCTGACAGGGTACGTGTGGTGTCAGTCAAGGGAATGTTCCTAAATCACTCTTAATATAATGAAAATAAAATTACAGATATTCAAAAAGCAGCACACGCAAAGATGAATAACAATAGTCTTCTCTTCACACACACACACAAAAATTTTTGAAAATTATCTCAAAAGCTCTATCAACTTGGAAAGATTTACCTGAAAACTTAAATGGAGAAAAAAAATGCATCACTGTACATACTGTAGACGGCCCTTCAAGAAAAGAACCTTTTCACCAATTAAAAAAGTCTTTTATTCAGAATCCTGTAATCAGTAGCTAATTTACTACTGAAACAAACAGACTTAAAAAACAGGCTGAGCAATCTCTTCTTCCTAACGGGTTGATTAGACGCTGTAAATTTTCATAATTAAATAAAGCAGGTTTGAGGATTTATTTGGTGGCCATATGACATTGATATGGAATCAAAACCCAGTGTGTTTAAATGAGGTTAGACAGTACAGAAGAAAAGCTCTCAAACTTCAGGATCATTATGATTAATGCTGTAGGAAACCTCTAATTTCCCCTCTGGGTGTATGGTTATTCAGTAAAAAGCACACCCTGCCGTGCCTTACTGCTTACATACTTTAGTCACTTGACAAAGCTACATAGCTAAAATATTTTTTTATTTGCATTTTTTAGTGTCTGTGTGTATTTTTTAGTCCATTGTAAAAATAATGTTAAGCTGTAACAGGGATTGAAAGAAAAAATTACACATTTTTTTTCCTTTGCCAGCCTTGAATGATCAACCTCTACTACTGTATTTTGAGCAACTGGAGCAAAGTGCAGGTCCACTGATTAAGTCTGGTTGCTTCTGTAATGAGGTTTAATTGGGGTCAAGTCCCAGCTGGAGCGTAGATTTACTCTTCTGTTTGGCACCCCACCTGAATTATTTGTATTAAAAAAACAAAATACACAAAGAGGTTGAACACATTTAACACTTAATAGACCTTTCATACTTGAAAATGTATTTGTTTTTCACCCAACTGATATCAGACACACAGCCATATGCTCTTCTGCCATTAACTGTTTTATTTCTTACTCAGAACTGGTGCAGTTCCCATGTGCAGCATGGTGTTTTTCCTCTTGTTTTCCCTCATGTTTTTTTTCCTCTGGTGTTTGTTTGCGACTATTCTATAAATTGCTACAAAATATTTGGAAAGAAAAGAGGTCCCTTCTGTCTTTTTGAGTCATGGAGATATTGCTGAAATAACACAACCCTCACATTCAGCTGAGAACTTGTGATTTACATAAAACATTGTGAAATAGATGAATAAATCAAAACTGGTAAAAGAATAATTAACTAAATCAACATTTTAAGCTAGAAATGATCACAGTGGATAATTATAAACATATATAAAGCAGGTAGTCAAGTTTCATTAATTGGAGGTTGATAGCTCTGCCTCATAAAACAGTTTTTTTTAAGAATTGTTTTAATCAAACTAGACTATTTCAAATGAAAGAAAATGGATGATATAAACTCTGTATCTGGTCTCATCATGAATATGTACCCAATGCCACAGCAAAGAAAAAGACAGGCATACAAACATGAAACATTTATGCTGTTGAACTTTAAGGCAATTAATTAAATTCTATCAATGCATATATCTCTCTAGACCAGCCTGATTTTTCCTGTGAAGAGAGGACATCAGAGGCTATATGAGGACAAACTATCTCCTGTAAGAGCTACAACTTTGAAAGCTCTCACAATCTACCATGTCAAGTGAAATTTAAACATCTATCACTTTGAGTCTGCCACAGCAATGTCTGTCAAAGCAGCACAATTAAACAGGACAGAGGAAAATAAATAAGTAGTTATTTTGTGTGAAATAACAGTAAAATGAGAGGCTGTCATGGGCAAAGGGACTTCAGAAAAAAAGAAAAAAAAACAGATGGTGGACTAACCTTTCCTTATTCATTACAATCTCACTAAATTGAAGGAACAAAATTAGCCGTGAGTAAGTTTCTGCTGCCAATATCTGTTATCTCGAATGTAGACCAAAACTTTGCTGCAGTCCCACTGTAGTCGTACACCTCAGAACTAATATGTGTTTGTTTGGTTTTTTGTCTATTTAGGTTATCTTATGTGTTTCAGCATTCACGCTACAATACAACTTTACCTCAACCTGATATCACAGCCTTACTCCTAACAGAAAAACTTCAGTGAACTGACGATTGCAGTTGTGTAATGTGTAAAAGTATTCTTTATCCTGTGCTAATTTGTGCATAGCACTGACTCATAGTCTGCCACAGAGCTGAGGATAAAATATCCACAGTACCACATGAAGAACACTCCTAGCCTGCTGTTTTTCTGATATTTTTGGTCTGACGAAAACAACACTCATCAGAGGATTTAATGACACATTGATGTCATCCCCGTGTCTTTTGACATTTGAAGATGCGCTGAATGTTTTCCTTTTTATCTGGGAAAAACATCGCAAACTCGAAGGCCGTGAGGAAGATCACACAGCATCTTCAGTACAAACTATTCATTAATAAAGACAGACGTGTAATTCCTGTTTCTATGACCTCTACTCCAAAGCCATGCTCTATTTTTGAAGACTGATGCATTATACAGCAAGATTAGAAATCTCCAAAGCCTCATGTACACTTAGCCTGCAAGTGTTTTAATGTGTCTGTGCATGCAATTTGGGCTAGTGTTCTACAATGCAAACTTGAAAACACCCGCGAGAATGGGAAACTGAAAATGTGTGATAAAGAAATCGAGCTTAGGCCCTGCATGAGATGCATAATTAAAGCACAATTACGGAGATGAAGACACTGGGGTCGCAGCACACTTTAAGGAACTTGAATGAACAGATGTTCAGTGGATCCGCTGTCCTGGTTTCTCCCTCTCTGCAGCACAGCAGAGAGTGAACTTTCCTACGGCAGAAAGACTATAGAACTGCAGTCAGCCTGGGCCCAGAACTCTGGAGCTATACTGCTCGGAAAAAGGTGATGGTGTCAGACAGATGGCTTCAAAGTCAGGAGACTTCAGAACTCTGATCACAGTGCACTGAAAATACCTAGAATATTCTGGCTGATGTATATATATATATATATATATATCAACCTATGATGAACAAATGTTAAATCCTGAAGAACACTTAATATCTCACTGCAACATAAATCCATTTTAAGTGTCTTAAACATGTCATCTGTGTAAAACCTGCCATAAAACATATGAATAAAATTGATGGAATGATGTCTTCCAAATTACAGTTAGAGTTGCTAGCAGTTTCTTGGTATTTGTCCAAGCACATACAAAAGTAAAGTATACAACTTACTTAATATGCATACATGTGACAGAGACTTTCTGTGTCAGAAAGTTGGGTGTGTGAATGATGAACATGACGAACCAAACTGTCATTACACTACACTACGTTGCGTGTGGGAGAAAAAATGTGGAGCGCAAAGGCAGTCATCTTGCATGGTGCCTCCTGGGTGCCTTGTGATGACAGCACAGTGAGCTGTGTGGCGCTTGGTAAACAAACGATCAGCCCGAGTGTTGAGAGCCGGCAGGCATGTGTTTCATCTGTCGGACCCTCAGGAGAGTGTGTGCAGGGACACTTCAGTTAACCCCATATCCCTGCATCACGGCTCAAACACCCGTGATTAACAAAACACTTACAGTAACACACCAACCATGCATCTCTTGGCACTTAAACTCTTGGGGCGGCAGTGTAGTTTAGTGGTAATGAGCAGGACTCGTAGCCAAAAGGTTGCTGGTTTGACTCCCTGCTGAAGTACTGCTGCTGTACCCTTGGGCTAGGTACTTTACCCAGAATTGCCTAAGTAAATATCCATCTGTATAAGCGGATAACATGTTAAAAATTGTAACCTATGTATGTCACTCTGGATAAGAGAGTCTGCTAAATGACAGTAATATAATGTAACCCAGTGGGATGAGAATTTGCTGCACAGAGGTGTTAGCACAAATAAAGGGCTGTGACACATCTTGATCACAACAGAAACACTGTCAATACACATACAATATAAAGTAAAACATATTCACTCGAGGATTAAGGGACAGGGATGTCTTTTAGGTGTTTTTTTTTCACAATTTTCTTTTCTGGTCATCATTAAGCCTTTAGAATGTATTATTTTACAAGTGAGTCTTTTGTTAGCTAGAAGAACTTAGGTGTGTACACACACTGTCAGTCCAGTAGCTTTAAACATAAATTTGATATTGTCACTTGGTTTGTGCAAAGCCTCAGCCCATTAGCATGAACAAGCAGAGGTGAAAACACAAGCAGTCAATATCTTACAAATATTTTACAAATATCTCCTATTTAGCCTCTTGATGCCATTCTATTGCATTCTATGCCATGATATTCAGATGCAGCTAGATATTTATGTGTAGCCTAGCATTGGTGGTGAAAAAAAGGATTAGATTTCACTGAATTTTAATGCAGAATGAATAGAATGATTGAATAATTTCAATGACTGGCAAGTTACCTTCAATTTAAAATAAAAATGACAACTGATGGAACAATATTGATGCATGTTGTGTTGATGGTGACATGCTACCTATGCTGGCTGGGCTGCGTAACAACAGAGAGGAGAGACAACAGTGGCCCCTTTACTTACTGAGAGAACAGTGACAAAAGCAACTGAAAAGATGTCTTGACAATACAATACCCTCTTACATGGTAGTGAAATGAAAGGCTGCCAAGACTATTCATCATTTTGGCAGACCGTAGTGACTTTTGTGATAGATGCAGTCGCACTATGTGTTGGTCCAGCACGTAAGTGGAGATGCACCTCCCTGACTCTCTGTGCCTTTCCCACACTCACCAGGTGCATGATGGGACAGGCCCTCTGACTAGAACACATAATTCACACTCTCCCCAGGCGACACCTTGCGCTCCAAGCTTCTGGGTTATTTTTCTGTTTCTGTCCCATCGAAATGCGGGCTAGTTGATATGATGCACTCGCACAGAGGCTGGAGGGTGTAGTTAAACCACATTTACTTCAACCGTGTCTGAGTTCATCACTGCCCATCCTGCTCCAGACTTGGACAGGATCGGCTGCTAGTGCTGTCACATCCTAACGAGCTGCAAAACCTGTCTTTACTAGATCACAGACTTGAACGCAGGATGCAGCACAGTACAAGAATTCAAAACAATCATGCATAGAAAGAATCAATATAAGACAGGCTACTTATGTCCACTGAGGTGGTAAGGTGCTGCTTATCATGTGTCTGTTCTGTGTCTCTCATTGGTGTTCTTTTCTGTAACACCTCATCCATTATTTTACATTACTTTGCACGTGTTAATTTGGTTACCATTCCAATATGCAATGTCTTCTGTAATTTAAACTTTAAAAAAATAATAATCACTTTGCCTCTACTGGGCTTCCAAACAGATTACACTGATGAACAGCATGCACAGACAGGAATGACAATCACTGAGAAATGAAAGTGGAGGTACAAAGCAAAATTTAAGCAGTAATGAGCTAAACCTATTTGTTGTCAGTTGATTTGCAAAATGAAAGACAACCTTTAAAAGAAGAGAGGCAAACTGGAGGCTTGAACACTGATATATCACTTGTGCTCTAAACTCCACTCTTTCAGTTACCAAGTGTTTTTTTTTTTCTTTAATCCTAGACCTGGATGAAATCTGAGAAAGGCCACTAAGGTAATAACTATATTAAAACATGCCTATGCTCTGCAACACACACAGGATGGATACAGTCAATTGAAAATTGCATTACTGTGATGCTTTTAAATTCTGTAGATTCCTGTGCTCTGCTGTGAGTCCAAAAAGCACAATGAAGCTAAACACTTATTACAACACATCTTACTATAAGGCCTGAAATAGGAAAAAAATAACAAAACTAAACCCAGACTAAGCATAACACACTCCAAACCGACTTCTGGACATGTCCTCAGCACATGACTTCTTAGCTTATTTTAATTATAGATTTAAGCAACTGGAGGCCAGCAGCTGAAGCATAAACACAGTAGGTGCACTTGTTTTTTTGGGGGTTGCCTTCTACCTCTCAGGGAAAAATAATCCATTAAATTTTTTTTTCCCTTGAATCACACATTTCTTATTTGAACCAGAACAGTTTTCTTGTTTGCTCTTTGACTGCAGTTTTAGTATAACTTGTTTAACACATTTATTTTACTCATATGTAATATACCATTCCGTTCATTGCACTGGATAAGGACCTCTTCTAAAGTCCTGCCAATACTGCTGCATTGAAAGCATTAAGTCCACCCCACCCTGCTTCAACCTTAAAATACACATGCACACACATGCACACATAATGTGAAACTGCTGCATTGTCATCCCAATCCCCTGTCTCTCCCATGTTTGTGGGTAAATGATTCCAGAACAGTGATATATATGTGGGGAGAGTGTGATGGGCAGAGAGTCCCAAAGTGCAGTGGTGAGAGTCGAAGACAGATGAGGTCATTTACACCATATGATGGTGGAAATCTTTCACAATGTGGAAGAGATGCTCTCTGTGCCAGCGCATGGTCCCAGCAACAGAGGTAAAGAGGTAAAGCTCCGACCCGCTCCTGCTGTGATATTACAGATGGGTTTATTCAACCAGGCACTGGAGGGAATAGTTTCTTCTGCCCAGCATCCAGCCTGAATTACCAATGCCCCAAATCTGCTTCAATCCACTTCACTCATAGGTAAAGGCCTTTTTTACGCAGCAGAGATTTCAGAAAGCCCACAGAAAGGTTTTAAGATTCTCCTCTCTTCAACAAAGAATGAGCAGATTTTTTTTTTTTTTTTTTGTTCCTTTACGCACCCTTCATTTGGAATCACCAATTGGCCAATGTCATCTCTCACTGTGCAATCCACTGGACTGAATCCTCCAATACACTCACACACCAGCGCAACTATTTTTCACACTACAAGTCACGCGGCGCAATGCAGTGAGCTCAGTGTCAATTGGAGGATGGCTGCACCAATGTGCACTCTCAGTCATGATTAACTGATGACACGACTGGGATTAGACCCAGGCCAAAGAGCTCAACTTGCAGCCAGAGAGAGTACCTTAACCACTAAGAAACTCAGGAGCCTAAAAATGAACAGTTTTAAGAACAAAAAATAATTTATGGCAGTCTTGAATAACTGCAAAGTTCTGGAAGTTCAAACCTGTATAAAAATCCAATCAGAGGACATGCCCTGGCTCTCTTTATCATTGTGAAATAGTGCTTGACTCCAACACGCTAAAAGATTTCATGCGCGAGGGGAGGGGAGGTCACTCCAGAGGACAAGAAATAAAGTCCAAATGAGGCAGAATTTATACATTTATGGAGGACAGATTGGAAACAGATTGGAATCATTATGTGCCTTAAAGGCCATATTCAGAGCCAGACAAGAGAGCAAACAATTTGATGGCCCTAATGTAATCCAGTTACTCTATGAAAAATGTTAAGTCTGGTATTTAAGTTCAGCTATTAATATTCAGCCTCCAGAATGAGCTTTTCTCCTCTCAATCCCTGGAAAGACCAAAGACCAAAGCATGAAAGCCACACTGGCTACAATTAACAATGGCTCCCCTGAAGACTTTTATGGAGCGGGGATAATAATAAGATGACATTTAGCTAATACTAGTTAATATGACACTCTTTTTTTCCAAAAAGGTTGAAATAAGCTTTAGAGCTTCTTGCTAATCTCACAGACACTATAGAATACAATGGGCTGCACGGCTGCAAATGAAAGTACTTCTGTGCCACTCACTTCTCTGAAGAACTTATACAATTTAAAACTGAAACATGAACAAACACATTTTCATGCAAAAACTGCATTTTCTGCAGCTACTCAAGTTCAGGTTATATTATTTTCTTTTTGTTCTTTTCCTGATTGCAATTTGTAGCCAGGCATATTGTGACATATGCATAAAACTGCATGGTGCAGTATGTAGCTACAGAAGATGATCTTGTACATCACTTGAGCATGTATGAAAAAAATAAGCAATGAAAGAAGATCCAGGCTTTACTTTGAACACTAGACAGAGATGCATTATAGATGCAGAAATGATCCCTTTTTCCCCATCTAATAATAGTGTGTATTCACTTTGCAAAGTCACCTATAAATGATCAGTCACAATGCAGCTCTCATTGCAAGGGAGCACAGCACTCCATGGGGGAACAGCTCTCAGTGCTGTATGCTCTGCCATCTCACCAGTCATATTTACTTGTACCAGACATTGTTCTCATTTGCATAAAACTAGAAATGTCCAGGTGTTACACTTTAGCAGTAATAACACAGAAATGTCTTGTTAAGTATAAATTTAAAGAAAAACATATCATAAAAAGGTGTGATTTTTTTGATGTTTCACTTTTGATGGCAAATGCTAAAGTTTCTGAAATGACTCCTGGTAAAGCCCTTCATGCATAACTAAACAACACACTCTGTTTCTATCAGGTTTACATAATGATATTAAGACTTCATGTATATACTCCATTATTTCTTTTCCATTAATACCAAGCAACTAAATAAACTAATCAGATATCATCAAGAGTAGCAGCAGCACAGTTTGCAATTAAATATTACAATTCACAATATGTCAGATGGGCTCATGGAAAAAAAAAATCCAAAAAGAATTCAATTTCCAGAAAGAATTAATGTTGACAATATTATCATTCAAAAAGCTTCAATGCAAGGTAACTAACAACTTTCTGAAAAAGAGTACCAAAACCATAAGGTTATTTTTTCTTTTATAATTATATATCTGCATTGCTCAAAGTTCTCTGAACTAGTATGTCCATTAGCTCCATCCACAAGCAAAGCTAAAAAATGCCATTTCTGAGCTGGAGAAAAAAAAATTAAATCAATTTTAGTGGGAGGATGACTCACTGCATTCAGATGAACATTTTTCACATGCTCTTTGAAATGTCCTCCAGTGAAGAACAAAACATCAAATGATGTGCATAAAATAAAAATATCTGTAATGGCCTTGACTAAATCAAAATAAATTGCAATCCACTACTTTACAGTATTTTTAGTTATAGCTGAAATAAGCTTGTAGTCAGAAAGAGAAACTCAGTTCACAGGTTTACTTTATTTATTTAGTTGGGATAATAAGTAGGTCTAAATTTCAACCTAGCTTTTAGCTCACTGAAGGATCAAGAAATATTTTAGTTGTATTATCTGTAAGAATAATTATGATCCTTCATTAGTTAATTTATGTAAACTTATCAAACAGTTAATTGCATGTTTTGACAGTAAAGCTTCTGGCCCGCCTACTCAATGAAGGCCTCTTTATACTATCATAGAGTTTGGCTTTGAAGCTGCCACTCATGTCAGCTGGCTTTGAAACCTTTTATTGTCAGTAGGGTAAAGTCAAACACAACACTGAACATCTTTCACAATCTGCAAATCTGGCAGACATGTATATGGTAAAGATAAAGCTCACAAATCTGTCACAACGCTTTGAAAAACTCATCATTGGGTCAGAGGTAGGAGTATATGTTACAGTTTAAATGTCTATTTTTAAGCTATTATAATCACAAAAGATGTGCACATGCTACCCCATGGTTGCAGCCAGATGCAGCCAGACACCATATGACTCTTCACATTAACTTCTTAATTATCACAACTACTGTCTGTCAGTACTGAAATTAATATGTTCAATAGTTGTATAAGGAGGATATGGTATAACTAACAAAATACCCACCAGTCTGACAGGACCTTTTCAGAGTCTGGTTCACTGAACATATTTTGTTCCAGTCTGCTTCCAGATAATGGGTATTTGAAGACCAACGTGCAGCGATCTTGAGGGAACATAGGGTTTGAAGAGAGGTTGTAGGTATGAGGGGGCTGTCCCATTCACTGTCCTGTATGCCAGCACCGAGGTTTTGAACTTGATGCAAGTGATAACAGGAAGCAAGTAAAGTGAGGTGAGGAGAGGAGTAACTTGATTATGTTTATGGAGAATATAGACAAGTCGTGCAGCTGCAGTTTGGATTAGTTGTAAAGGTTTGATTGTGCAGGCAGGAAGGCACGCAAGGAGGGAGTTACAGTAGTCCAGTATACCCTTATGATCACATGGTCAGGTCATTTTAAAAAGCAATATTGGTAGCTCGGCAGCACAACCAGCACAAACGGCAAAATGAAGCCAACAAAAGAAACAAAAAACAATCACAGCATTTTTTCACAAAGCAAACAACACAAATAGGCTTAAATTCTACATATACCCAGCCTATGTTCAATGCAATTGTCAACACATTTCCCCCGTATTTCAGATAGACATATTTATGGCTTTGTAGTTTTAATGGGGAAATAATCACTAATAATAAGTAAAGATGATAGTTTTGCACTTGCCTATAGTGAGAAATGAGAAAGAGCTGGACTTGCTGGACTGGGTTTAGCCAGTCTAGTGTTTCAGTCAAAATTCACAGCACTTTTTTCATTAGTAGATATTTGTTGTTGCTAACTGAATTTTTACATTTTATATCATGACTTTTAGAATGTTGAACCATTAGCCCAAATTACGCAAAATGCCTCATCAAGCATACTTGTATAAGCTTAAAAGTTGAGAACTTTTGCTCACAGTTTTGGTCTCCTGCGCCCCTGCTTAGTCTTGTTACCTAGCAGTAGGTTTGCAGGTCTTTATTTATGTGTTCATTCAGTATATAGGAGGCAAGATTTCTTCAGGAAATTGATATCTGTTGTTGATATTTATGTTGTTCATTTTTTGCCAAGTCTAACTGAGGCCATTACAGACATATGCACCCAGGAATATTTTGATGCACTTCAAGTGCATTTGGAGATGAATTCAGCTGAAGAAGAGAAGCACTGCCTCGTGCTGCTTTTATTTTGCATCTAAACATAGAGGAGGATGAACCATGCTTTGTACACATGCAACAGCAATGCCCATCTATGGGGTTTAATCTGCCTGGAAGGACAGAGCAATCAAAATAGGGTGTAGAGACGTCATGAAGCTTGTCAGATCTAACTACAGCTTTCACTATTGTACATAAAGAAACACACACAGAAATAAATAAAAAAAGAGTTACTCATCAATTAATTCAGAAAGGTCATGCAACCAACATAATGTATGCTAAACACTCAAACAAAGGGGGCTTCATTAGGGACTGACTCAAAGCAATAAGCACTTTTTGAGAGTGTAATTATGGCATAATGTTTATTAATGTGTTTATTCCCCAGTATCACATTTATTCAAGCAAGCTAGTTATTACTGTATAGATCAAGGTCAGAAGCAAAGCAATCACAATATCCAGCAAAACCCTACTGTGAAATTAAAGCACTTTTTGTCTTGGTGTAAATGTATTTGTAGGGTTGGGAAGTCAGATTAATCAACCGAACTTTGGAATGGCAATACTGTCAAACTCATCAAAAACAGTGTACTATAGAATTTTCTTAATTGAAAAGAAATATTGACAAGTAATGCTTGATGGCTTCTGAATTAAATCAACTTAAATAATTTGTTATAGTCTACTGTAAGACATAGCTACCTTTGTTTGATGCCCTTGACCAAACTCATTGTTAATAGTTTCATAATAGAACAAGTCTCCTCAAAAAAAAAAAAAAACTTACATTTCAAGTTGATGTCACTCAGCATTTTGGCCCAAAAACAAACTATATCATTGGAGAAGTTAACATATTACAGTGCCACATCACTCTATATAAATATCAGTATTTTACCTTTAAAATTATATGCTATTTTCCACTGCATTCAGTAGAGCTTCTCCTTCATATTATTGGTTATATCATATTATTTCTGTCCACCTGTAAGTCAAGCTGGCCCTTTAGTATCTACTGTACCTAAACTGAATGTTTCATATGTTTCCAACAACCCTTTTGCCTTTTCTGTTTGACTTTGGTGAAACCCTCAACATCACACAAAAACCTCAGTCACACCTTTGAAAAGGCATGTAAACAGCAACATTATCATGTACTGTTAAATGAACAGTAAAATGAAGTATCAGCTTCTCCTCCTGACTTAAGTCTAGTGAAAGCTTCTCATCATTTAATCTGATAAGGGAAATGGTTGGCTGGCTTGTAATGCATTTGGTTTAATTCTTGGCTCCCAAAGGTATTGGTTTCTTCAATTACCATTATATAAGAGAGAAAAGGAGCACGTACAGTTATGCAAAACAGAGCTGTGAAGAACCAGGGATAGCAGAAATCCTATGAGATAATGTTGAAATAATCCTATCACATGCCAGTGCTTGTACTGCTTCATTATAAATGCACTTTGTGGAGGCTGTTTTATGTGCAGTTTGAATTTCATTTTTCAAGTGGATAACACATTAAAAGTTGAAGAAAAATCACTTCTGCAAGGCTGCACATGTTAATTGTTAGCTACATCATGTGGGTAATGTTCTGTTCTTTATGCATTTCCTAGAGCAGTTCTTTTCAAATCTCTTTGAATGTCTTAAAAGGAACATACAGTTATTCAAACTAAAAATGTGTCTAACTTGCTACAGAAAAATTAGTGTAAAACTGAGAGCACATTGTATGTTATATACCAAAACACTCATCTTTATGGTAATCATATGTAAATTTTAAAACCCTAGCTCTCTAAGCTGCTAGGCTTGTAGCACTGATCAGCAAGTGAGCAGAGCACATACTTTATGGTAGAAGAGTGGAACAGACCGAATATAATGTTTCTCCAGCCACTGCTCTGTGAATGCAAGCACAGTGAAAGACTGGCAGACACTGTGACCGCAGCTTCGCACTTCAGATTGAGAGAGACAGGGATGGCCTTGGCTTGTCCAGGGTTACGCTATTTCAACACAGGGTTTTAAAGAACAAAAATATAACATATGAAGATATACATATGTCTCAGAATAGTACAGAATATCTGACCTAGTAATTAAAAAAATGAAAATTGCAAAGTAAAACAAAAGTGGATCAATATCGGAAGTGGACAGAATGGGGAAAAACCATAACTTTGATTTTTTTTTTTTTATAAAAACACAATCATGTATAGATGGTAAACAGTGTAAGAATTCTCTTATGTGTTATATTATGCTTTTAAAGGTAGACTGACTCACATACTGTTTTGAAGCTTTGAAAAGAGTTGACAAATTTCCTGCGGCAAGTTTCCGAGGAGTGATGGCAGTTGAGAGGAGCACAGAATGAGTGGAGTGGGGAGTAATTTGATGGAGCGGGAGCGCTGCCAAAGGTGAGTGCAGCAGTTGAAAAAGAGAACATGAAGTGGAGGCGTTATGGAAGCTATTGAGCGAGGAGCATTCTTAAAAGGGCACTAAACCTAAAAACAACCACTTTATTGTTGTTCCTTTCATTACACTTTATTTGGCATGCAAATGAACTGCTCTAACTCTCCAACTGGTTTCTCAATTTTTACTCATGAAGCTTAAACCCACTAGTGAGAAGTGAGTTTGTACACTGATCAGAAGCCATACCAACCTTTGACTTTGACTTTTGCCTGGCTGACTCTTGGTTTACTTGTGCTTGGCTAGTACTGCAGGGATGCCTATATTCTCTCTACTCAAATATGAAATACATTCTGTTGAGAAATTTTAAGACTTTAAAAAAATGGAACACCAAACTATAAAATCGTAAATTAGTGTGCTTGTTCTTTCCTTAAGTAAAGAAAAACAAACCAAAACCAAAAAAATGTTCTTTGGAGTATATTCCTACTATAATGTGGGTAATGTGAGAAATAAAACTCATGTATGCATTTATAAAATTGTGGTTAATACTTTGCTGAAATGTTGTAGTATTGATAGCTACAGTGTTAAACCACATGTACAAATTCAATAGCTAAAATGGGTCCTTAACAAAAATCATTAATAGAAATATGTTAATTAGTGACACACATGATTTCTGTATCTTGGTGTACTCTGTTAGCGGCTAGCTCACTACAGACATTCTTCAGATCAAAGCGTGATTTTACTTAGTAACACTATACACACTTGATTGCAAATCTGTGAATTACAACAACAGAATTTCTTCTTTCATCAGAAGAGAAGAAAAAGCAATTTGGAGGAAGACATTATAAAAAAACCAACCATTCCCACTCGGGTAGCGAAAAAAAAACAGAGAAAAATGTGCTGGATAATGAATAGCATAGCCATGGAGATAGAGAAAGGGGGGCTGGGGGGTGACATCAGCAGTCAAGCCATCTGGGCTCTCTTAGGAGACGTGTGTATGAGGTTGTCCAGAAAGCTGTAGGGAACGGCATGGAGCCGTTATGAGTCCTCTAATTCAAACCGCTCCGAATCAATATTTCATGCTGAAGGCCGCCGGTGTGCATTCTGACAGAGGAGACGCACACTGATCAAACGTGTATGAGTCCAAACTATACCACGCAGGATCAAAGTCCCCAGAATCTTTAATCCACCCCTCTTTCAGCGAAACAAGCTAGAGCTTTATTTACTGCCAAGCGCAAATGCATTCCTGGGCAGTGGGTCTCTTAGAAAACCTTCCTGTGAGGGCATATGACAAGTTCAACAACAAATGACCTTCACCAGCTCCGCCACTTGAGACACAGTATCTATTCTTCTGAACTGTAAATGAATAATTTGTATAATGAAGGCATACAGGGATTGCACTATTGTGTATCATTGAAACGTTACTTAAACATATCTAAACATGAACACATTCTTCTGCTTTAAGAATCTGACAGTGACACAAAAAACTGCACTTTGAGCTAGCAACATTATATTATTTGAGCATCATCAATTTTAAAGGGATTCTCTCTCTGAAGTCCTCCTGTTTAATAAGTGAGGAATTATCTCTCACTTGAGGGAATGGAAGACAATTTTAACATTTACACAAGGTCCAGTTATTGTTAGCCATTGTTATAACACAACTATAGAGAACCTTCACTGATAAACATTCTGGGAAATAATAAAGCTGGCTTGAGAAATTCATCTTCATAATGGCTGATTAATTGATACTTACAAAGGTTCGATTAAATTTCAGCAAAATGAAGTTACTACTGCCACTCCTAAAAACAACTACCACTTTACACATTCATAACAACAAAGCCATGTATTTACAGTGAAGGAGGGGATGAAATGGGTATTGTATTTTATCATAGACTAGTACAATACAGTAGATCCATCCTCGAAAGGGGATTAAGTATTCTTAAAATAAATTCTGCCACAGATGCTGAATCTCAGAAATTTATATTTTATTCCCATTTAGGTTTAACTGCATGGTTTTGGAGAAAATCAAAGCTTACTTAATATAGTGTTGAATGTATCGTAAGTGTATAAGTAACTGGCTGGTTTTAACAGCGTTCAGACTTCTGAGGACTGAGAAAGGATGCTTAATGCTTGTAGTCTTCACAACACACAGGAAAAAGCTTTTAGCAGCAAAGTATGAGTCTGTGAATTTTACAAGTAATTTAAACATGTCTATAATCTACACTTTCCTTCTTGCTTTATGAATCAGAACCACACAGCTGTGGCCATTTCTATTAAACAATGCCTTTGTTCCCATACGAGCCACTGAAGAACACCTGCATGTCATAAATCCTGGCACTTCAGCACTTCCAGAAATATATTACAGGAAAGCATCATGCTGTTGAACTAGGGGAGGAGAGGCTAAATGAAGTTGTAATACAACAGTATGGAGCTGAGGGGTTAAGATGATTAACCTGTGTCCCAATAGTAAAATTCAAGGTTGCATTCTGTTAGAAGATTTACAACATTGCGAGGTCCAAGGCAATTTCTTCAAGTCACATTCTGTGGTTTAGAGCAATCGTCTTTAACACCTCTGCTGCTAAAGCCTGGTGTGGTCCAGCAGGCTATAGTAATTCAAACTCAAAGTGCAGAGGAAATGACCAAAACTGTGTAAAGAAGTACACACAATCATATTTACATTAATTTTTACAGCAAGATATTATATTAAATAATATTCACTTATAACAAAGAGGGACTGGACCTCTTAATTGTAGGGCATTATTGGTAGCAGTAGTAATAATAATGATAATCAACATCATCATCATCATCATCATAACAATAAGTGGACAACACTACAATTTTACTATACAGATGATTTTGTCAAAGCTACTGCATGCCCAAATGCTAGGTATTGCAGAATATACTGGAAATGTGTGTTTCAATTTCTCATTCAGGGAGTGAAATGGAAGGTTATTTAATTAATTTAAATTAAAGCATTTAAATTAATTATTTACATATATGCATAACATTGTTACAGAAATATTTACAACGCATTTCCAATTAAAAAGGATTTAAATTGTAAAGCAAATACATACACAAGAATTAATAACTATTTTTCATTTTTAAAGGATGTGGTGCCCTGCTGTCATGTATTTCACCCCCATGCATCTCACTACAGATTTATGTTTGAGTGTTTAAAGATTAGCTAACCTTGGGGGATTTATTGCAAGCCCCTGTGGCATTGACATCCAGTATTGATTTTCAGAGGGATCCTCCACAGACCTGAATCCATCTATCTACTGCACTATAAGGATTTAGGCTTAAAGGTCTCCTAGTTAGCCTTTCCTGAAAATACAATTGAACTGAAAATACAACTGAAAATCACACATGAATCATGTTCACCTCATAACGCCTTGTGAGACTGTCAACTGTATAGATTTAATGATATGACACAATCAGCCTATACTTAAGCCCTTACAAAAAGAAACTAAACAAAAAAGGCAAATTCAAAGGAACATCGGCGCATTAAAGACACAAGATACTTGTCATAATACTTTCTCAATACTTTCCACACCAATTTATAACTCAAGATCTTCAAAATAATGTGATGCATACAGAAGAAGCACAGAAAGCACTTTTATATTTATGAAGTTTATGAAAATATGAATTAAAAAATATCTACACCACTGAGTCAGATCTTTGACATGCCAGGCTCAGGTCTCTACCACTATTGATCAATAAATAATTTTGACACACTAAAGCCATTCATTTCAGTACAGTTCTCCGATTTCAGGCCCAAAATATGTCTTAGCTGATGCAGGAATAAAATCAACCATATTTTATCTGCAAAATGAATCTGCCCTGTTCAATATTGTTCTGCAGAATATGGCAAATTTGCTGTGAACTCCAAGCAGGTCCTTGGCTCACTTGCCAGGATACCAATGATCTTTTCACGCCAGGATACCAATGATCTTTTCTTTACTCCACAGTGGTTTATTTACTATTCTTTGCATTTTGAGGGCCATGAGGGCATGCCCATGAGGGCATCTTAAATAATTCAGGTAGATATGCACTATCCATCATAAAGTATGAGCTCAAGAGTAAAACTTGAGGGCGACAGAGGGCATCAAACAGCAATTATAACAGCCTCATGCATTTAGTGATTGCTCAATGATTAACTAAAGCCTTCATTGGTAATGGGCACTTTATTCTGGGCTGAAGGATGAGAGTTTATGGTGTGCTGGAGGCCTTTAATTTCCCCCTCGTACATCCATGCATTAAAATTCACTCAGTGCTTTTAGCAATTTTGCTCTTGTTTGGCATAGATGGTTGAACTTTAAATATATCGACTTAGACGGCTCAGAGAGCTGTCTTTTTCCTTTTTTTCTTTTCTTTTTTCCGCTGACCTACAATAAATCCAATTATCATGAGCTATACATTGTCATAAGAGATGGCTGTTTGTTTCTAGCTTGATCAATCCTTACAGTTTTTCTCAGCAGGATGTCTCAGTTCCTTTCTGCCCATTGACTCAAGTTCCCTGTCTTTCCATCATAATTCTTTAAGTGATATTAAGAAAAGAAGGGCTAACATATTAATGATGTGAGAGTACCCGACTGCAATGATCAGATTAATTAGATGTTTCTCGGCCCTACACTGAGGGCTGTTATATATCATCCTGTGCAGCTGTGACTGACCCTGTGTGTGTGTCCATGCACACGCGCACGCACACACGTGCGCACACACACACACACACACACACTGACACACACATATATAGAGAGAGAGAGGTCTGAGAGTGTCCGGTGAACCACAAGCTACAAGTTTCTCGGAATCATCATGGCCTGAGCTGTATCGAGCTATTCATGAAACCATCTTTCAGGATGAAAAGCTATTTATATGCAAATTGATGGTATAGCATTTAAATTGCAATAACACATTCAAAACCAATGATGCATTAAGTTTTACCTGATATATCTGCAATGGTGCAATAAGCATTTACTGAAACAGTAACATATCACTCACTCAACTTCATATAACAGAATATGTTCAATATATAATTAGCAAGATACTCCATTTTTTATATGGTGAATTAGTTGACTTTTTTGGTCAACACAATACTACTACTTCAATTTGGATAAAATAACAAAATGTGCTAGAAATCATAAGTGTCAGTAGTCTTATTAACAGTGACCATTTCCAATACTTTAAGCAAAGCTAAACTGCATACAAAACTGTTACATCTACAGTTGATGACTTCACATTCCACTGGCAGAAATCTCTGCTAAAGAGAAATGCCAGACATTTTAAAAGTTAATTCCGTTGTCTGAGAATTGGCCTTGGACTCTTCACCTTGGGCTAGTTACTTCCCCATAGCATCATGGAGCATTCCAATTACAGGATTGTTTGAACAGAAATGTTTCACAAAATTCAACTATTGCGTAGACATGTGGTGCTGCGTACTTTAGCTTCATTGAGTGAAATGAAAAATAAATGGATGCACAAGTTACCTTTAGGACCATCTCTCTCTCTCTCTCTCTCTCTCTCTCTCTCTCTCTCTCTCTCAGCTGGTTTCTTCTGTTATTCATATGAAATATTTTTGGAAGCTCTCACAAAATTGGTGTTTGAAATTGGATATCTTTATCCTTACTTTTTCACACATGTATTTTAAAGTGTGTGTTATGCTTATCAAGACTAAGCTGAGGAGCTTAAGTGTTTTATAAGTTACTTGGCTCTGGGGTACCCTGCTGTTAAGGCAAAGCATGTGTACGTGTGATGAGGTAGGGTGGGGGCTGGGGGCAAAACCAAGGTCAAAACCTTCTACTGAAATGGACTGATACCGATTCTCCCACTTTCTGCAACTCTCATTGAACTTCTTTTCCATCCTTCTTCTAAATCCGACATCACTTCCTGTTCTTTCTTGAAGTGTTCCATTTGGATTATTTATTATACAGCAAATGTTTTGATTATAGTGGAGTCACGGCAAAAATAAATGTAAAAACCAAAGTACAATGTTTAGAAGTGGTCCCAATTTCTTGACAGCTCCCTAGGCCAGAGAATGAGCTGTTAGCTGATTTATTACAGGTCTTCAATCAGGTTTCACTCAATGGTAAAGCAGTCTTTGCTGCTGGTGTATTATTTCTCACTGAAATTGTTGCTAATGGAGCTGACATGAGAGCACAGTTCCTATTTGCTGAAAGTGGGAACGGATTTTGTAGTAATGTGTCATCGAGGTGTTATCATCATTTTGTGTAGCCTTCAGTGTAATCTCTCCAGTTATATATCAGCTGTTCAACAGTCACAAGAGTGCTGTGGTATGGGTTTAGGAACTAGCAGGGATATTGTTAAAACAAACAAATGGTCAGAATGAAGAAAGGAGGTAGTTATCATGTAGTTACACAGGTGTATGTGCTTCAGTTAATGTAAAGAGTTATCCAAAAAAGCAATAAAGGTCTTTGGATGTGTGTGTGTGTGTGTATGTCTGTGTATGTCCGCGTGTCTATCTGTGCATGTATGTGTGCAAGCGTGCGCTTTACAGTTTTCAACGATGACTACACAGTGTGAAAATAAATGTTCTTTGGGAAGATTTCCACCTGCTGTGAAATCTATATAATGAGAAATACACTCCACAGTCATTTTCAGTAAGATATACATTAATTTCCCTGGCGATATGTTTTGTTTTCTACCTGTTAGCCTGCTAAATCCACAGCACTGAAAACATGGCAAAGGGGTCAGGCCCTCAGGTCTGTGGGGAGGGCAGTGGATAAGGATTCTGAATTTCTTGCACTCATTACTGAAATATTCATTAGCATATGCGCTGTTGCAAATTGACAGTTTTATGTTGCAGTGCTTCCTCTAAAATACAAGTGGAACCACGCAATCTATTTTAACAAGGTAGTATGTCTAACAAAAAACACAGGACATGAAAGGCTGTGGAGAGCACAGCTGCAGCCTATCATCTGTGGGTCATGAACACCCACATATAAACGCAATTAAGGTGCTGCTCTACTTGTGTAAGATCCTCATAGGAACAGTCACCTTTACCAGGGTAACAATAATAACAACGTACATTTCCTCTGTTGACAGCTCATATGGATGCATTTAAGACGTATTTTTCCTGTAAGGACAGTAACATTTTTGTTTGGTCTGCTTGTCAGAATACATGTTGATTCATTTTTTTGTTCATATTTTCTTGAATTACAACATTTATTCTGTTATCTGTTCACATCCAGTAACCAACAACTTAAAATCGATTTGAAAGAAAATACCCTCCATGATGTGAATTAATACTCGCTGAGTTTTACTGTGACAGCTAAGAGGCACGAGATAATGATGTTGACATACCAAGGCCGATGCTAAACAATGTTTAAATTAAATATCTAATCCTTTTCACATGCTCCATAGTGAATTCTTTGTGACTCATCCTGCTGCAGACTACTGCATGGTAATCATGAAATATCCAAATAAGGTCATGTTTCCAAGTTTTACTGCCTGACCAATTATAAAGTTAACAACCATTGAATATAATTACCAATCCTGGACTTCCCATTCATATACAATGAGAAATACTACAATAAGTTTTTCACTTGTAGGTTGATGTAGTCGCCCAGCCCTATAGCCAATCAATTTGACCAGCGTTTCTCAAACCTCTCCTGGAGTACCACTTGTCCTGCATGTTTTAGATCTCTCCCTGCTCCAACACAGCTGATTCAAATGATCAACTCGTTATGAACTGCTGAAGCTGCTTAACAACAAACTGATCATTTGAATCAGCTGTGTTGGAGCAGGGAGAGATCTAAAACATGCAGGACAAGTGGTACTCCAGGAGAGGTTTGAGAAATGCTGAATTAGACAATTCAGGTAACTGGTTGCCTCTTGATTGCAGTGAATTCAGGTCATGGGAACTTGCTATCTCACCTCTGTTCATCCAAATGTACTGATCAGACATTCTGTATAAGTCAGACTAGATCTGTTATTAGGGGTAGTTGTTTAACCATTGCCCTCAGAATAACATCCAGTGACATAACAAAACTGATAAGAGAAGAGACTAACATCATATAAAATAAAACAATAAACTGCAAATGTTATGAGAACTGGTGATGGCTTTAACTTCAATAGGAAATGATGCTTCAGACTTTGCGATTTGCTGTTGGCACATCTACCAATGTTGTGACTTTATCCAAGCCAAGATCTGACAATTGTGAAGCACTTAAAGTTTCACTAAATGTCACCTCTAGCAACAGACACTTCACTTCTATAAAAGATAAGAGGGGAACTCTTCTCACACTGATAGGAAATTAGAATTCAAATATGGCTTATATTGAAGCAGGCAGAACTGCTGAATGTTTTTTATTTTTTTCTTTATTTGCTTACCCAGGTGATATCCCACACACACACACACACACATTTATATATCACAAGCATGATCAATAGTACTCAAAATCATGTAGACAAATATTACTCTGAACACAGCACAGGCTGGGGGAAAAAAGGAAAATGTTATTTTGTATTTAACCATTTATTCATTTATTTACATTCATCTGTAAGAATAGGGAATGGCAATATGTGTCAGGTCACTCTCTTATCATGGGATAGTGAAGGTTTGTTATAATGTTGGTACATGTGCTGTGATGTAGTGTCTTGCTGTTCTGTCTGTAGGTGTTTATTGATATAGTTTAGTGTTGTTATCATTGTCAAAGTGCAAGCCAGGCTTCAGAGAATAGAGATAAATATTTAGAATGCTAGTGCCATTAATGTGAATGTCTCAATAACATTTTATTTCTTAATTAACTAATGTATTAATTTATTTTTATTTCAAAAGTATAGCACTATCAGTGGTAATGCTTATCACTGCTTGTGTTGCTAGTTATCAGACAATCAGAATACAATATTAATCCAAACCATAGCATAAATATATATGACAAAACCGCATACATAAATTAGACTGAGCTGTGGTCTTAGATGTGCAAGATGGGCTGGTCATGTCTAACTGCAGGTGCTGGAGATGGAGAGTCAGCAGGAGCTCATCAATTAAGGAAGTGATCCTAATCTGAGACGACAGAGCTAAAGAGGTATTCCTTCTCTACGAATGATAATAATAGCAAGAGAGGTTAAGCCATTTCACCTCATGGTTCAAGGTTTATTTAATCCACATGAAGAGGCAACCAGAGAAGTTATGCTGCAAAATACTGTAAAGATGATTCAGATCTTCTTTTCTTTCTCTTTTCACACCTCAAAACTCTTTTCAGCCAGACACAGGTCATTGGTGAGAAAAAGATTGTGTTTAAAACCCAAAAGTACCTCGAAAAGCCCCCACATAGATTCATCAGCATAAATATCTTCAATACAGTATATGTCTACATGTTTCTTCATAGCTGTTGCTGGCCTCCCTGTTCTCTTTGGTAGACATGCAGTTCTCTCCATACAGTTTACTTTTTCATTTTCAATTTTATGTCTCCCTGACCTTTTACCTTCAATAGAGCAACCATAACACTGATATTTTATGGTATTGCTGACAGTAATAGGGACTTTTCAGCAACATGGCAGTTTGATCCCTTTATCTGGAATTGTCTTTTTATGCAGAGTACTTTCATTTGAGGGTTATTTCACATTGTGCAAACACTGTAAAGGTTGATTACTCAGTAGATCTACTAATTAAGAGACTTCTTCTTTTGTGTTGGTAATATTGATAAGTTGTTCATTATAATATTTATTAAATAATGTAATGTTAATACTACCACTAACACTATATTTTATTCTTATATAATTATATAAGTCTGTGCTATATAAAGTTGAGACATTTCCCTGTTTTCCCTTGTGAGACATTTCCCTGTTATTCAGAGTGAAAAAGCACTGAAACAAGCATTAAGGGTAAAGCTTTCCATACCCCCTTGGCTTGTGTATCATCAGTAACATTTCCAAATCCATTTTATTTACCTAACACTACAAACAGGCAGCAAGAGACATGGCAATTAGCAGAGGTTTATCTAACAAAAATGATATTGATCCCTGCAGAATGCCAGTCTTATTGGATCTGTAGGCTGCTGTTACAAACTGTCACCCAAAGGTCACCCTGCTAATTGGACAAGTTGGATGATCTGAACATGTTTGCCGCACACTGCTTGGTAACCGCATCGCCTCCCTTTGCCAAATGAGTTTTATTAACAAAGCCTATGAATGTGCCTCTTGATATTCATGGTATATTGCTTAAAACATAATTAAATCACTGTCTAACAAGCTCATTTATAGGCAACAAAAGAAAGAAAGCGTCACAATTCAGATGCAAACTTTATTTGAAAATATGAAGGTCACATTTTGAAACCCTCTCCTCTTATGTATGACAGGAGGAAATGCCGCTATCTGCTGTTCTTGGATTGTGTTGTCTTTAGCCTGACCTGCCCTCCATTAAACCCTGCCAATCTCCAGAGATTCACTGTTACCAGGGAGCGTAATTCAATAAGAAATTATATCAGACCTCCCCTGCAACAACACACTCAGACTTCTGGGCTTACGGAGACAGATTGGTAAACAAACACATACCTGGGAAAAAATGGGAAAGTGCGTATTTCCGAGTGCTGCAATAACTCAAAAGTCCTTATTTCTATGGCTCCCCATCTGACCAAACAGGCAGATTCATGAATCTGTTTATAAAGAGCTTTTTCTTAATATTGATCTCTCTTTGCTCAAAGGAGTAAGGGGATAGGAGAGGGGGGCACTTTCACAATATGATTGTGTGCTTTCTGTGCAATGTGCAGGACCTTGCCTTGAACCCACTTAATCCCCTTTGCCGCTGGCTAGACCCTCTTCATTGCAAAGACGTTAATTCAAGTTTGTTCAGCATGGTGCAGGCATGTACACTTGTGTCTGTGTGCATGAGTACATGCGTGCATGTGTGTGTATAAGAGAAGGGGGGGATTCTGTGCTGACAGCAAGACCTCTGATGTTGCCCTTGAACTTAAAATGGAGCCGTGAAAACTCTTCAGCATTTGCATCTAAGAAAATAAGGAAGCGTATCATTACTGGACTGATTTTGCTATTAACATTCAATATGCTTAAATGCTTATCATTTTGTTAACTGCCGCATTGGTTAGGAGTACTAATTTCATTTCACACATTCTACAATATATTTAGATGCCTTTCTGAAAGCACATTTTTTAATCAGTCCCCAGAGAAAAATTCAGTCAATTTGTATTGTACATGGTTTTGCACATTGTCAATTGTCAATTAATACATATAGAGTCAAAGCCAATTAAAACTCCCATGTTTCCAATCCCTTATTAAATCATGTTCTGTTCTTCAAAGTGTCGTTTTTAACTGAAATTCCCCTTTAAGTTGTCAGCTCTTCACACAATCTGTCCGCAGCTGTTTACAGTTAACTAAAATTAACTAATAAAACAAAAAAAAACCTCCATTAAATGGAGGTGAATACTTCTAACCACGCCTTCCAATCAAAAGCTAACTTTACTGATTTAGCCTCTCTTCTGATGATTTGCACAATACATGGAAGAATATGAAAATAAGGGATTCACCAAAACATTATTACTCATGCACACAATGTATATGCAGTCAAACAAATGTATGTATGTATAATATTGTATGAGTCTGATGAGACGTTAGCAGTGAAACAAATAAAACGCAAGTGTAGAATAAAAATAATTAGTCCAACAGAAATAAATACGACACTTTCTGTTAAATGTAATTACATGTGTTTAAAAGCTATATCAGTTGACCGGCACGGCTAATGTCCATGCACTGGCAAAGCCTGATAGACATGAGCATATATGGTACAAGTCACTTAATTAAATAAATTGGAGCATATCAACTTCATTATGAACTGAATTAACAGCTAGCAGCTGGACAGAAAAAGGCACATTTAATAATTTATGCCATACTGAGTGTGAGAATAGCACAAGAGGCAAACCACAGAGATAACAAGCGTGAATGTTCATGTGAACCCAAGCCTCAGTCAAAGCTCTCCGTAAGTCTACTGACAAGCTGCTGGCCAGAGTCAGGATACATCACCATTTTACCCTTCTGTCTTTGTTATCTGTCCTTTTCCCCCATGAAGGCTGTAATGCCTTATTAGTTTTAGTATATAGTTAGACACAGGGACTTATTTTGTTATTTTTATATTATTTTTGTTATTGTTACAATTATGTGATTTTATAAATTTATTTTAACCAAATATTGAAACTTTCACCATTAAAAGGTGTCAGACCTAATAAATTCAGGGGTTCTTGTTTTGAGCTTCTCTCTAAAATGCAAAACAATTGCTGAAATAAAACTATTGTATGAAAATGTTGAACATGTGTTTTAATTATAGGTGGTTGAAATGGTTTCATTTGCTCCAACTCACAATTTCAGTCATAATCGTGAAGTATTATGCAATCACTGCTATCACCATGACTGATATTCATATTATTACAAAAACATGTTTGTCTATATTGGCCTTTACCAATAATGATAAAAATGTGATTTTTGGACGGATGATTGTAAAATCCTGGGTATTATGAGAAGGTGATGAAAAAAGCTTTCCACCCTTTAAGTAGCTGTTTTACAAAATACAGACTAGTCATACAGTTTATTTATGGTTAATCTCATTCCACTTTGATTCTGGGGACACCTTTTTTGTCTGGGTGTCTCTGACTATACAGAGATGCAAAGCCCCTTTTAGGGGGTCACCGTGTCTGCCAGAGAGCAGAAATTTATCCAACAGTAAGAGAGCCGCTTGGGGAACCAGGTCACACATCTTAATTACCTCAGAACTTTTCGGGGGCCGCTCACCTCAGACACCTTCAGCCAACTTTTGCCTTAACTTTTCCATCTGTTCCTTGAACAAGGCTGACAAGAAAGTGTGCAGGGAAGACAGAGGGAAAAAATGGGAAAAAAATCAATCCCCCTCTCCAAAGCCTGGAACAAAGTCTGATTTATCGAAAGTAAGTGCCAGTAATGACTTATCCGTCAGGGCCAGAAGAGTCTATTACCCTTGCACCATATATCAAGTGCTTTTCATTTCAGTTATATACACTATGTCAGGTGCTGGAGTCACACTCTAGATTCATTTCAGGGTTAATAAACCTTTACCAGACAGATGTACCCATTCAACAGGACTGCCCCCTCACTTGATAATAACATGCAGGAGGACAATGTCCCAGCAAGCTTTCTAATCACTCCCGGTTTTAGTGAACTAAAAACCCCAAAGGACATGATCTTAAGTCTTGTGTACTTGAGTCTGAATGTGAGGACTGAAGAATCAGCTGTTTCCAATTACACTGATGCTACCAACACCATTTAAAACAGGCATGTAAACATAATTCTGCAAATGGCAAAACACAAAAACACAGACACCCACACAGACATATAAGATATTATATGGTATAATTTCAATCTATTTAGATGATTTCTGTTTTTTTAAATTTCTGATACATAAATGATTGATGAAAAATAAATCAAAAATGCATTACAGACCATACTCACACTTCACAATGATTGTTTCCATTTGATGATTATTGCTGCAGTAACTAATACAGCAGGATCACATCATTTGGCAGTTTTGAAAATTGCTGTGCTTCACATCTGCAGCCATAGTTTCAAGGGGATGCTAATGTTGACATGCTAATCAAAGTTCTTCATGATTCAATTGCTTTGGGGACCCCTATGTAGCCCATTTTCACAGCTACCTTAATCACTGAGATCAGCTATTTTTACACAAGGGCTCAAACCAAATGATTGCCTGGAGCTGGGGTCACAGTGGGACAGAAGATAAATTCCCCCCACTTGTGCTCTTAAAGAGCTTCTGTCTTTTAGGCTGCTCTCTTCTCAAAGTCTGCGAGGTACACACACACACACACACACACACACATATTTCAGACTGTTCTTTGTGTAACATTGCAAAGGGGTCAGTTGCACTGAATTCAATGATTTAGCAGAAGTAAATGGTGGTTGAGTGTCAGGTTTCTAAGACAAGTCACAAGTTTATGTGAGTGCAAGGGCCCTGAAATCCACACTGTAGTTCTGTTACTGTACTCTGTTGGGGAAAAGTGAAATCTTCCCTCAAACAATTTAGCCGGCCTCTATCCTCAACAACATGCATGCTTGACAAAAATCTATTTTTTTTCCCCTCCGAGTTGGCTTTTAGATCAATATTCTTAATCAATGCGTGCCACTACACAGCGACGTATTTACTTATTGGTTTGATTGTTTGCCTGTTGGCATTCATCAACTGAACATCACATTTGCTGAGAATGGCAGAATCTCCATATTTATTAGTCACAAAATGTAGTGCTGTGTTTTGTCACTCTGTTCTTTCATTATGTGTTCTCTGTTCTTTCTTTGTGCCATTTTCCTGTCTTTTAGAGATGCACTGAAAAGTGAAGAGTACATTCAGTCCCCAAAACATTCACCATGATTCACTGTGAAAACGTGTCAAAATAGTGCATTAGGCAAACATAAATAACATTAATATTTACATGCTGACACTGATTAATTTGTTTTGCATTATAATGCACTGATATTTCAGCTGGCCTCCATGCACATACAAACAAGCACCCAAAACGTTCACTACAAGCCTATTACCTCTGTAGACAGCAAAAGCAGAAGATTTCACTTCAAAGTGGACAGGACAAATCTACAGTGTCCTCTAACAGCAGCAAAAAGGAGCGCAAGCAGCTAATGTCTGATCATGTACGTCCGCTTGCCCCTGCACAGGATTACCACCTGAAGGACTGACAACAACACGGCCCTGCGGAGAGTCTAACTGATGTACCATATCGGGCATTTCTTCAGACAGCAATACCTCCTAAATCCCAAAACCATACATCACTGTGACACTATGGCAGTGGGGTCCAGGTGTGAACACGCAGCTCCACATTACTCTGACCTATTAAAATCCTGCATGTTGATTTGGTCATTTTTTAATTTCCTTCAGGAGAGAGGATGTGCTGGTTTGCCAAAAAATGGATCATTAATTGTCAACTTTTAAATGATGCAGTTTATGATTAATTTGCATCACCATGAAGTGAAATTTTGTTCATAAGGCAGTTTACCAGAATGAGTATTAAAGAATGGTGCATTTGAGGTCACCAACCACTTTTGTTTTCTGAGAGCCCAAACTAATTTAATTGTTAAAATTAACTGCTAACATTTCAATCAAATGCCACATTTTATTTTCCTAGGAGCTATCAGTGACCGAAGACACATTTATGTTATCTGTGAAAAAGGACCATACAGTCTGATTTTTAATCAATTTTTGTCCCTCACTGTTCTGCTTACTTCTTCAAATGCAAGTTCCCATTTGTCTAAAAGGAAATGTGAGTGGTTCAAATCACTACAAAGCAGTCTCTTCCTCTTTTGTTCTCTCTGGAGTTTATGACCTGCAGTATCATTATTCAGACAACCTTGCCACTAAAGCTGGGAAGTACTTTGCAAATGAACTGATCAATGTTAAAGGTTTCTGTGACTTGATAGCTTTTAACACACTATGAATTAAAATATACCTGCCATTTTCATTGTTACAGCTCTTGATCATTTGTTTGCTTGTTTTGGTAGTCTCTGAAAATGTGTTTAAAAGGTTAAAATGTTAAAGATTTTTAGGTGGTCAAGAAGTCATAAAAATGTTTCTGAGGTAGAATATTGTTGGGAACCAAAATAAAATAAAATGTAAGGTGTATGCTCAGTACAAGAATTTAGGGTTGCACACAGATTTTAAGCGAAGGAATGAACATATCCTACCCATTAACATACATGGTGACCATGTAGAGGGTGTTGAGTCAAACATTTGTAGGTGCTTTTATCAACTGTAAACTGCATTGGAATGGAAAAGATGTTTTGTATAGGCAAAGCAAGAGCAGTCTTTTTTTTTCCTTACACTGCTGAAATCCTTTAATTATTGTAGTATGAGTTTATAAGCATTCTGACAGAAATGTTGAGGCTCACACTGTGGTTTATGCATGTTATTGTCGAGGAGGGGATGTCACAAAGACAGACGCCAATAAAGTGAGGAAGTGAATTAAGAAGAAATTAAGAAGGGTGGCTCAGCAAACGGAAAGACTCTTGCGTCAAATGAGATGACTGCTGAACAGCATGCTGCTAAATGGAAAGCACTCCTGCCATTATGCCGCACAGGCTGAATCTCCTGCACTTCATGCTGATGCACCATCAGAGCATGTTCAGCGCACACTTTGCACTATTGCACCCACATGCTCCAATGAACATTTAGGTGTCCTGCCCTGCCTGCAGCAAAGTACAGTGCATTTTAGCTGTTCTTGTCAAAGTAAGAGCTACCTGCAAGGCAAGGCAATGCTAAGCACTGCACTAGGTCAAAGTGGCCATGCACTATTCATGCTGACTCCTGTTACAATCATGCTGTTATGTATCTGTTTTACTGTTGCCTCATATCTGTGCTGCTGTTGAACCAATTTCCCCCTCAGGGATTAATAAAGCGTATTGTTCTGTTCTAATTTGATCTGGAGCTTGTTTATGAAAGCATCATGAGGCTCTGCTCATTAAGGGGCTGGTTCAAACTTAAGCGCAATGAAAGTTTTTTTTTTGCACACCCTCACCTACACGACTTACACAACCATGTATCTCTTCAAGTGGGTCGTACAAATGTCCCTACGGTGAATAAATGTAAATTGGCCTGGAAATACATATCGCTATACCTGGATTCTGGTAGGCAATAGATTTTCTCACAGTTAATTAGTCCACTTTACACAACGCAGTCACAAGACACTCACTAATCATGAAAGCCGAGCAGATACAGAGGAGCAGTTCTGGAAATGAAATGAGTCCTTTCAACACTTCAGCATAAAATGGTAGAAGTTAAAAATGTCAGTATCATTTTTTATTATTACTATTATTTAATTTTATTATAAAATGGAAAGGGTACTGCTTTAGTTTCGTGATGCATGAACTATGTATAAAATGACACATGGTATAACACTTTTTTCCTCAAGATAACAACAAACAGCACATAGAAATACAGTGTCTTTTATAACTAGTTACCCACTTAGGGGCCAATTCAGACTTGCGATATGCATGTATAAGCCCTGCTTAAGTGCTTCTGCAGAGAGTTGTACACCTCTGTTATGAAGTTCTGCATGGACCTGAAAGTGAACCCTAAGGTGATGGTTGTGGTGGTGGTGGGCAGGGGTGGTATGAAAGTGCTTGAAATTACCAACTGGTAACACTGAAATAAAATCAAAATCATGTTCATCAAAACTCTCTCTGACCAAAACCTCTCATTTTTTGGAAAAACACAGTGCACTCCATGAATAAAGGTCCAAACAAAATTAAATACAAAACACCCTGAAAAATCTCAAAATCACAGAGATGCATTTTGCTGGATGACTATGGCTGAAAAAAAGAGCAAAATGCCACCGTAATTGCTATTCCACTGTAATTGCTAAGTGTAGTGACTGATTTTCTGGCAACTCAAATTTATTCTATCAAAGAGTTCTTGTATTTAGCATCCTCTCCATCATAGTCCACAACCAACATTTCCAGAAGAAGAGTTCAGCATGATCTGTACTGAAAGTATTTCAACTCCTGCTGAGCAACCACTAGAACAGATAAATTATAAAAAGACTGCAGGTTTGAGGTTAAAATGAAGACTCCATTGGTCCAATTAAATAAAACAAAAATAAAATCAACTTAATTCTGTACCTACACGAATATTAGGGCCAAAAGGGGACAGTGGAATCAGAGTGTTTACCAAATACCCTCAGAACAGTTTGTTCTCATACTGTATGACTTGCTTTTACTTAATGCACACTGAAAGAACAACACTGAGTTGCTCTGTCACGTGCAAAATATCTTCAACGTTTCTTGTTAACAATAGAAAGAACTTCAGGGCATGACACTTTGTGTAATCAATCAGTTTAAGACATGATTAAACAAGTTGCACACATGGTTCAAATGACTCCCCCTTCCCCAAACAGATAGACTGCACCTTTTTAATTAATTGAAACTGGTTCATTTCACAATTGCCTTTATTCATGGCTTAATTTTCTTAATGAACCTAATGTGGCAGTTAATGCAATCAGACATGGGACGTTTGGGGTTTGCCTTTCTGCCACTTTAAGCACAATCACAACTAATGTGACTCACTGTCTCCCTGCTGCCCCAGGGTAAATCACGGTAAAGTTTGTAAGACGCTCTGGAAGTGAAATCAGTCCTCCTCCCCTCTCTAATGCTGGCCATGCTGCACAGGAGTGGCGGCAGAGCACTGCTGATCACCCTTTCTCCCCCTTGCTGTTTGGCTATTGGTCACCTCCCCAAAGTGTAGGGCTCATCCCTCTTCAGTGGGCACACGGCTCGTAGCAGAGAGAGAGGAGCAGAGCTGGATCCAGCCTGTTTCATTATTGCTCGAGATTGTTTGGTTGAATGAAGTAGAAAGCACAATAGAGAGGTGCCTGGATACAGCATACAATAATGAATGGACATGAGAACAGGATTGCTGATTAATTCTGCTGGAAAGTCATTCAAACAGATGGCAGGCAGATATATGTAGCCTGGTAGACAAACGAACAGAGGGAAATAGAAAGAGCTGCCACAGAAAAGAGCAGGCCTAATCATAAAATGTGATGGGGAGGGCCTGTAAGGCCAATGACAAATTCACTCTAAGGCCCTGTCCACACGTACACGGGTATTTTTTAAAGCGTAGCTTTTTCTATGCGTTTTGGCCTTTCGTCCACATGCAAACTGCATTTTAGGGCACTGAAAATGGATCTTTTGCAAAACGCTTGCCAGGGTGAAGATTTTCAGAAACTCCATTTTCAGTGTTGACATGTATACAGGGAAAACTGAGTTTTTGGCTTGTGACGTCAGAGTGTGCACCGTAATAACTTTTTTTCAGGCTTCTGATTGCCCAACATGGCTTTACGGTTAGGGTTACATCATCACCTGTTTGTTTGGCATGCTCTTGACAGCATGTGTTTGCGTTTTCATGTGGACAGAGATTTTTTTAAGAACGAAGGAGGAAAACACTCCGTTTCCAAAAATACCCGTGTACGTGTGGACGTGGCTTAACATTGTAATAAATAACATATTGTTTGCACAAATATTTAAACATGATATTGATATCCAGCTTTGTGGTAATAAGACTACATTTGTGACAAACACTATTCTCAAATAATGAAGCACATCAGTACTGTACATGCATGATTTATAAACTAGCTGATTGCATGGATGTTCTTTCAGTCATTTTTAGAACATTTTTAAACAACACTAACAGGCAAAAGAGGAGAAGATGGTTGTCATATGGAACTGGGAAGCTTTTGTCATCATTGCAATTGCTGGGCAAATTGCATCATTACCTTCCTTGCTATGGCTTAGCTCAACTCAATTACTTTTCACACTCTTCTACTCCCAGCTCATTTGACAAAACACATCAATTTCTGCCACCATCTTGTGGGATGTATTTTATATTCAGGATTAGAAAGTGAGTATCAAAATGACCTGGGCGAGTTGTTCTGAGGTTTCACATCTGTTTGTGTAATCTGTCTCAAAGACACACACCATCATATCACACACATTGTGTGTTTCACCTTTATTTGATTTATATTCTGATTCAGTTATTATACTCTGCTATGATCATGTACACACCTTCCTACTCTCATGTAATACGCAATCACAAAAGTTGATACACCGCGAGAACGCTTTCCTGTCTGTCTAGATGCCCCCATCCACTGGTTTCCTGTAGTTTAATTTATTATCAGTTCAGACAATTTTCAAAAAACAAGATGTAATGCAAATAGCACTGTATTCATATTTCCTAGTTGATATTCAGTACTGGAATAGAAGGGATGATGGCAATTATATTGAGAAATTGTAGGTACTTCAGTGTTATAATCATCAGTAAACTTTGCAAGCTGTTGGATCAGGTGGGGCATGAGAGTAAGGTATGTGGTCGCCACGGTACCTACTGTAGATTTATATTCGTGGAACAGTACAGGATTGCTGGACCATCACTGCACTGTCTACTGTTATATGGAGGATCCCAACTAAAAGCCTTTCCAAATTTACAAATTTACACTCACTGGCCACAGATGCAACTGTTGTAATTAACAACAGTTGCATTGCTGATGCATATTTCGTGTATGTGTGTCTTAATGTTTACACTATTGTCCAGGAGTCCTTTTTTCAAGGTCAAGGAATAATTTTGAATTGTGGGAATCTGTCAAGGAAGGTGATTTTTGGATTTTTTGAAGAATTTTATCTAGCAAGCATCTTGGCATATTATGAAATCCTGTAAATACTATCTGTTTTATTTAACTATTATCTAACTATTAATATCAGCAACTTTTCATACTTATCAGGTATGAGAAAACTTGACATTCTAAATTGTAAAAAAATAAATACAAAACAAAAAACTGGTAATGACTAATAATTTGAGACAAAGAAATTGCGTTTGACTAGAAGACACAGGACACTGGAATTAACCGAGATTATTAAATGCATTCAACACCTTAAATGTTTTTCAGAAGTTCTTAATTAAAAAAATTGCTGTGAGCAGGATCATTTCTTTAAATTTCATTAGCAGAAGCTGGCAAGTTAGATGAGAAAGGGTGTGATGTTCTTCAATAAAAGAGCGACACAGGAATGCATTGGCATTCAGGATATGGAAATGTAAAGGAGCATTTAGCGTCCCCAAGGGCTGTCAGCATAAGGATGCTGTCAATTCACCTTCCAGGCCCCAGTCTTGACCCCTGATCCCTTTCTGTCAGTAAGGATTGAACCTGATTAGCCAACATAATAGTTGAGGTTTGGGAGCTTCGCAAGTGAAATAACACATTTTTTTATCTTAAAAACCTTTTTTACAGAGCAAGATAATGCACACCTGAATGTGGTCACAGACAGCTTGGCTGTTCTCAATTCTGACTGTATAGCACTATCAGATGTGTTTCGCTTCCATGGGGTTTGCCACCAGAGATTGGGAAGAATACAGAATGCCTTGAATGATTCCCCATTTAAACTGTCACTGTTCAATTTCAGCACTACCACAAAGTCATTTTCTTAATCTTGATTTACACCTCTGAATTTGGAGGCCCCACTGGGAAATACATTTTGTATCTTCACTGTTTTTTTACAGAACATTATAAGAGAAGTAAGAGACAGATACACTGCAGCTGCATTAAAAAGGAAACAAGAATGATAAGGACATTGAGAGGTGAGAATGGATTAAGAAATAGCAGGAAAATCCACCAGATTCTTTTGTTATGAATCTCTTGCCTGTACTTTCTGACAGTACTGTTCATCATCATCCACAACTGAATAGACTTGTGACACTCAAAACTCTACCACAAGCAAATTCTCAAAATGTTCCAGAACCTCCTGTCAAGTGTGATGTATTTGCCTTTTTATCATTGACTTGGCTTCAAATTAGCACATGCTAAGGCTTTCTGGTACCACCTTACCAGGAAACACAATGCAGTACACACAGCAAACACTATCATCCTCCTAATACCTTTCCTCTTCATGACTTATCTCCATACCATCACACAGTATGACAGCAAAAAAGTTCTAATGATGATTTGGTAATATCATCATTACCAAAAAATGATACCATTCAATAGGTTCATGTCACAACATTCTAAAATCTCAATAAAAACAAACTACATCATGAAGCATAACTGGTTGAAAAAAATACCATGGTCCAAACAGAGGTGTTGCAGGAAAAGCATTAGATTGTTTCTGAGGTTTGGGAACGAGGTGAAGGGAAAGAGAGTATTAAGAGCTTGGCCATGCTGTTTCATGTCTCGTCAGAATGAATACGATTCTGTCAGGTAGATATGCTCACTCAGTGATGGGGCTAAGTGGATGCAGAACACAAAAGCATCTAAGGCCTTCCCTCAGAAACACTGACCTGTGTAAGCTCTTACTTTTGAAAGTCGCTCACTAGCAAAAGGCATCCACATAGTGCTCGCTCTTAATTTAACACGGGGGTAACTGAGGGGTAATTATCTCAATGAACTTGACACATCACAGACCACTCAGAAAAGGTACTCAGCCAACGTGTGTAATTGTGCGTGCAAGACAGTAGGCCTGCTTGCTCATTTGATTGCAGTTATGATTGTTACAACCACAGACAGAGGGATAAAAGTGGATGATCTATGTATGTCATGCCGAGGAAAAATCCAGAATTTTGGTGCGTCATTGCTTTCTCTGGGGCTTGTTTGAGCCCGTTTGCCAATCTCATCCCTCACTTTCAGCCAGATAAGCTGTTCTTAAAGTGGATTGAGGGAGTAAGGAATCTGCCTGTTGTTTGACGGCCATTACCTTTAATCGTCTTAAACCCCTGTAAAGCTAAAAGTGATAATGAAGCATTGAGTACATTAAAAACACCACAAAACACATCTGAGGAGGATCAGAAAATCTCATCACAACTACAGAAGCAACATTCTAAACATTTTCTACCAAAAAAATGAATTCAATTACCAGCGATATACTGTACACATTCGGAAAAAGGAAAATCTAATTAACCCCATGATCCACAGGCAGGTTCAAGAGAGGAAATGTATTTAAAACATCTGAGACAGAAAAAAATGCATCTCATCTGGAGCCAAGCCTGTATGAAAAGCCGATCTTAATTAGTATTTCACAACATGAAGGCTTTATTTACAGTTTCACAGGATTCCATTCATAGAAGCAGACACAAATTATAGTTTGATAGACAAAAACCATGTTGTTTAACCACAAGAGAAGACAGCAATGAATCTCTTCTGTGAAGAGTTATAGTAATTAGGCGAGATGAATAAATAATATCCCAAGTAACAAGCTGTGGAGAGTGTCACTTTGAGAAATTGTCTAACCATTGTCAGATATAAAACACACTGAAACCACGCCATTGAGAAGACAGTCATATAACACAGCAATGACATTTTCTGGTAACACCACACCCTTACATTATATAGGTAAAAGCCATTAGGAAAATCTTTTGAAATGCTTGCTTAGGTAAGCAATACTTTGGCTACTTAATGCTACAATAAAGGACTTTTAAGAAAGCTGGGTTGTTTGCGGGAAAAAAAAAAAAACTTCTGAAAAAAATTGCAAAGTGATCCTCGTGCATTGCATGCCATTGCAGTGTTCAGAAACTCTAAATTATCTGCTGATTCATTCATTCATTTTTTGGCAGAGCTAACTCCTGTATTGTAACAACTTTGCCAAAAATGTGAATTTGAAGTTGTATGTATTGCACTGCATACATTTTATTGCCATATTGTGACGACCAAAAATACATGTAAAATGCATTCTTCTGAACAAAAAGCCAAAATTTCATTTAAATTCATCTTAAATGTGTTAAAGTTGTAAGCCTCATCATAACAGCACTCTAACATGTTACAAAAAATTCAGATGTGTGCATGTTCTTAGCACTATATTTTATACCACTAAAACACAGTTAGCACAGAGTCACTTTAACACAAATGAATTCAGTTTAATGGGATCAGATGTTCATTTGTAGAACTAAACTAGTTAGAGATCTACCTGAAGATTATTTTAGGATTTTCTAGCCCTGCTACAATCTCTTTAAACTCAATTTGAAGCAGGTCTGACCACCAACCTCTCAATGAAGTTGATAGCCAATTGAAAGATAATGGCAGCATGCACTCAAAAGGCCTAAAGCTGAGACAGAAACCCTGTCCTCTTTCCTCAACATCCAGGCTGCATAACCCAGATGTACCAAGATGACTTCCGCTGCACAAACTGTTCTTGTAAAAAATTCATCTAAAGGGACATGCTCCTTCTTCACACGGAGGCCATTTGAGGCAAGGAGCCATAGGGGGAAATATGAGGAGGAAGGGTATGTGGAATTGAGCTGATAATGTGTTAATTAATTTCAAGACAAAGAGTCCAACTTGCCAGGGTGTATAGCACTAAGGGGCAAGTCCTGGTTTGCAGTCCCTCTTTCAAGACCAGGGACTTCTAAAAAATGCATTAAATTGGTTGATTGAAACACCCTAGAAAATGTTCGTGTAAACCCAGCGTTGTGTAACTTAAATTTGGCCTGTACAAAGTTTGTAGATGTGTGGTAGACAGAGCAGTGCTTACAAATGGTCTGAGCATTAACTGTATAAAAGGTCTAGCAAGGGAGAAAAATGGAAAGGATCAGTGTTTTTTGCTACCATCAACAGATCATTGATGTCTTATTTAAGTTGCACTAAAGGCAGAGATAACGAGGTAAGCATTGCATGCCATTTGTGCATGCTGCAGTGCTCAGATCGTTTACCTTACACCAGCTCTGCCACTCCCCATTGCCCCTAGGGACCAGCACTTCAGCACCACTCAATGAAGGAAGAATGAAATACTGTCTGTTAACCTCCCCGCACTAATGTCTGCACCGTAGCCCACATTACCATTCTGTCCTCTAGTACATAGTACGCAACAGTAACATTCCCAAAATAACTGAACAATGGTATCAGTAAACTTTCCTTTTATTTTCAAGTGGGGCAAGAAATGCACAAAGAAAATGGAGATTTCTGATCCTGTAAGCCTTCTCTTCTCAGCCCTTGCATGAAAAATAGTCTCCCAGCCCCAATATTACATGCAGAACTGTGCTTCCTTCTGTAATAAATCATGCCGGGAAAAAGGACATAAAACCTGAGAAGCTGCGGTACCCTTCTGTCCTGCACTGGAGGGACTGCAGGAAAAACTTCTGGTATGAAAATTCCAGTCAAAATAAGAAATCAGACACTTCCAACAATGTATGTGTATATATATATATACAGAAACACAATGTCAGCATATACTGCATAGGCACACTGTACATTTTTTGTATTATTTGCATGAAAATGCAAAATGCTTGTTGGAATGTGGTGTGAAAGATCCTATGCCTGGCTATTTGTCAGGTCAGCCTCACTCTGAAATTGAGGAATTAATCTTCCTCAAATACATGTGTAAAATGCAAACATCTCTTTCCTGAGGTGATGCCACAATGCCTGCACTCCACAGGAAACTACTCAAGATGTGTAGCCTGAATTCCAAAGACAGTGGGGGAAAATATGGTTTAAAAACCAGCGTCTTCTGGTGGCTTTGTTTTTTGTACCTGGGAAGAAGACCCACTGTTTCCTGTACTGTATTAAAGGGTCCATTTAGAAACACAGAAAAAAAGACTTCAGCCAACATTCATTTTCATACCTAGAAAACCCACCCTCATTTCTACAGTGTTGACATTTTATATTACTTAAATTAACATCCTCACCTTGAAAATGGGTCCATAAAGGATTATATAACATGTGGAATGGGGGAAAACATAGTTTCCTCAGAAAAAACTGCATTTGGGATGTTTGCTCACTTTCTCTTTATTTATTCCTGTGTGCACACACTGCAAAATAAGTGCAAGTCAAGCCGTTCAGTGGTACCCAGGATATGAGGGGATACATCATTCTGACAGAGGAAAATGACTAAAACATCCCTTAAAATCCCCTGTACTTGGCTGATAAATGAACCATGCCAGTTACTGGTACTAATACTAACTGAAACCATACAGTAAATTACCTTGGCTTTAAAAACTCGCATCCAACACTCACTTTTAACCGTGAGGCGGTGAGGGCGTGTGCTTGAGTGAGAACACACAGGAGAGCCTACAGTGGTTATGGACCACTGCGCTGTTGCCATGACAATGCACTGGGCCCGGTCGGGAGAATACAGAGCGTATTTGTACAGTCCACACAGGAAGGTAGCATTTGGATTTGTCGATGCTATCTGTACCATAGGACTGGGTTGCATGGGGGTCCTTTGGGTTCCTAAACCAGGACAACAAATCCCTCCCTATCACTGACTGTGATGACTCATAATCACCCTGTCTGTTTTTCCTCTTTATGCAACCCAAAAACCAGAAACTGTACATTAGGTTCATCTCATTAAAACAAACTCATGCATGCGCGCTGGGGTGAGACACTGATGCACTGTCACGCAACTAATGCTTTTTTTTTTCCACACTGCAAGTCACGCAGCACCCTACAGTGGAGTGGGTGCTTGCTGGAGGATAGGCACCACTCTGCTAACATGATCTGATCAACTCACAGGCACTCAGGGAATCACAGGGTGCCTGAGAGCAGTGAAACTAAGGGACCGGGGCTGACCTACCTGCCCTTATCCCCAGTGGAGCAAAGCCAATTTGCTACCCCTCTGTAGGCTCCCGGTCATCTTCGGCTGATGACATGGCTGGAATCAAACCCAGGCCAAAGAGCTCAGCTTGTGCTCAATATATGACGCACAGAAACGGACATGATCCGTTTATAATTTAAATGTTATGTCTAAAAATGGAGAGTAATAAAGAAAAGTTTCAGTTGAATACATTGCTTTAGTACTGTTACTTTTTTAACTATCAAGTTTGTTGTATTATAGCAACTTTATAGCAGAGAATTACAAAAACTCAGTACGGAGAAGTGAGCGCAAAAAATGTAACATACCAATAACACAATTATGGGCATAAAAATATTGAACAGGTATCAATTATAGAATAAACCTGAAGACAGTATCAAAAAAGTAAGACAGTAAACAATCAATCCTGTCATAACATTGTTATAAAATTGTTATTATATATATATATATATATATGTGTGTGTGTGTGTGTGTGTGTGTGTGTGTGTGTGTGTCTGTCTGTCTGTCTGTGTGTATGTATGTGTGTGTGTGTGTGTGTGTGTGTGTGTGTGTAAATAATTTATAAATTGAATTATATTACAAGCATACTGCAAGGTAGGTCTGGTACACATGGAGACACTAGAGAGCAGTAAGAGAGTGACAACATTGAGGGTGGACTGTCCAAATCAAAGTGAGAGAAAGGCCTCAGATAGAAGGCTGCAGACCAACATCTCCTACCCGTACTGATGGTAACACAACTCACTTATACCATTAGTGGAAGAAAGGGGACAGATCCATTGGGATAATTGGATTTCTGCAAATCCATGATTGTAACATAATGTGTGCTTAAAAGGATGGACATATTTGTCCAAACTCAATATCAATGAGACATGACATATTAATGGACAAAGAGAGACTCACTTTACAGTTCAGACAAACCAAGGATGTGTATTCTATTAGAAAAAAATCAATGGACAACATGGGGCATAATTACAACAACTGTGTTCATTGCACAGGTTGTGTTACTATCTTACTTCCCCCTATTGGTGTGTGTGTGTGTGTGTGTGTGTGTGTGTGTGTGTGTGTGTGTGTGTGTGTGTGTGTGTGTGTGTGTGTGTGTGTGTGTGTGTGTGTGTGTGTGTGTGTGTGTGTGTGTGTGTGTGTGTTTCAGGTTATTATAAGTTACTGGCTAGTGGGATATACCTCAGAGCCAGTAGTTAGAAGGTTTACAACTGGCTGTGAATATCAAATCTTGACATTCACAGTGGACATTGAATGAAATGTTGCTGTTACATCAGAAATTACACAAAATACCTTTTAGAAATGTTTTTGTAGAAGATTAGTCAACTATCCTTCAAGGGCAGGGGTGTTTTTTTGTTGTTGTTTTCTGCCAAGAGCATTATTGAATTGCTTCAATACATAGATGTGACAATTGTGCTTCTAGAACATTTTCATTGATGGAAAGTGGCAGGAAAGTACAAAGAAGAAAGATGAAAAATATGAGGAAGAAAGTACATATGGCCCAAGTATTGTGTGGGCATATGAAATTGTATCTATATTTTGTATGTTTGAATGAGGCTAGGCTAATGTCTGTAATGAGTCAGACCTCAGACTCATCCTTTCTACAGGAATGCCCCACAAAGGCCCTGTTTGCTAACAACCAAATTTTATTCTCACCTATTTTTCAATTAGCTATTGGACAATTGGCTGACATGCTAGCTAACTCACTGGCTAAGTGACTAAGTTGTGTGCAAGCTAAATCACTAAGTAGCCTAGCTGGCTAGCTATCTAGTAAGTCAATCAGTTTTGAAGTAATTCAGAGTAATGCACACTTTCATAATGGCAGCTTGAACTGTACTTGTTACCACAGCTACTACTTTGTACTGAAATGGAGGTTTTAATACAGGATTAATTTAGAAGATGTCTTCTGGCTCAGTAACCCTTTGTGCAGGTTGTTATATGCTGTGTATTTCAAATTCACAATGCAAGCAATTCCGTTTTACCTTCAAATGTTGAGAGGTGGTTACTATCAATCTTGTATTATTACAAAAATAGTCATTCTGATTGGCTTTGTTTGGATTTTCCTTTTCAAACTGGGACAGACGGACTAGCATTACCACCTGTGAAGCAGATAAGAGTCCTCTCCATGCAGTGAAATTCTAAATTCACTTTGGTGATTTATATTAAGAATAGGGGGTTAAGCTTTTAGATAGTATAGTATTTAAGAGACTATCTTATCCAACAGTAAGATGAGATAAGATTCAATAAGATTAAATTGCATGAGTCTGCTGCAAGCTAGCTAGCAAATATGGTTGACAATGGATTACTCTTGCTAGCTCACTGGTGATATTATTTTATTTTCAGTCCTTGCCACATCCTTAACTATTCAAGCTATCGAGCTTGAGAATAATGTGAAAATGTACTACATCCCTGACCTGATATGCAAAGACTCATCAGTTATACACTATTAAGTGACTAAACCATGATCAAAGACTCTCCCTGACAAACAATATCATTGCCACCATTCTCACATCACACTGCATCAATTCATATGCAGTGTATCAGCATAACCCATAATATTCTAGCCCAGTAATTAATTTCCACAAAATAAAAAAATGCTTTCAGCATACAAAAGCACCAAAATTACTTATTCTCTACAAGCCAGTAGAAACACTTGCAAAAAAGGCATGGCATCAAAATACTGATATTAAAATGAATCCAAGTTACACTTTGGACATCATCTGCTGCATACTGGACAAGCACTGTCACAAAACTAACCTACTTGTTTTTTACTAAACTCTTTCATGTAACTTGGTCATGTGTTTTTTTTCATCTTACATGAACAAGAAATACATCAATTGAGTTATAGAGAGAGAACATATTATACATAATAATGTAACTCTATATATTAAATACAAATCAGTTTGAATATACAGTGCCTTCTGACTGGCCTTTGCTGTGTCTAATCCCTTTGCAGACCAGACACTGCAGTAGCATGTCTTAAGGAATGTAAGTCAGGGAATAAGAGATAAGTTAAGAATGATAGATGGTGCATTATGCTAAGCAGAGGGAGAACCTTGGGGGAGGCGCACGTGTAGTGCATGAATAATGGGGGAGACACTGCCCTGCTTTATGAATAATGAGTGGGATGTGATGGGGGATTGTGAGTGCAAACTGTACCCAGGCAAGAAGCTCATTTCTAGTCAATAATGTAATGACAACAGCCCGCTGTGCAATGAATTACATGAAACATTACGAATAAAAAAAAGCGGAAGAAAAAATTTTTACCTCAAAGTGTACCTTCTTCAGAGCCAATCGATACTCTTTGAGGTGACTTTCCCCCAGGGCCAATGATGTTGTCCTGAATGGTGTTACATTTGTGTGGTTGATGGTATATGGAGAGAAAGGAGAGTCTATGCACAGCCTCCAGTCCCATCCAACCAACCTGATTACACAGCAGACCAAGACAGATCTTTTTTTTCATGCATTGCCATAGTTTTATCTGGGGCTGTTAAATTCAATACTTCAATAAGGTTCACTGAGAGGCTGAACTCTTCGGGTGTACCCCAGGGTTTTTTTTTTCTACACTACAAAGAATACAAATCATGTAATGCGTTGCCTTTTCAGGGTCTGATGGGGTCACTATCAGTGGAAAATTTACAACCAATTCACTAAACTTGTTATGCAAAGCAGGTAATTACACTTTCAACCAAAGGGATTACTGCTGCTGCAATTAGCGAAGACAACAACCCATGAATACCACAACAGGTTGGAACCAATCCTGCACATGACTTACACAATGTCTGTCTCATATTCAGGAAATGACAAAAAATTATGACATTCAATGAAATGTGTTTAGTATTCTTCACTTGTTTTTTTTATGTTTTCTTTTGAAAGTTTTTTCCTTTTAAATGAACAATTGTGGAGGAAGGCTTCATTTAGTTAATGTAAGGGATGAGGAAAAAACTACTGAGTGACTGTTTGGGCTCATACTGCTAATCAGCAAGAGCTGATGCATTTTCATGATGTGATTCACCATGGATTTTAGGTTGAAACATATTCTCCACCAACAACAGGTGTTTTAAATCTGTGCCTTAGTATTGGTATTTTTTCTGCTCACTGACACTTTAGATAATTGATGTTCAGAGAAAAGCTAGCACTCACTTATGGTAAAAAGCACTTTTTTCTGAACATGTAAATTCAGTGCACCTAAATATGCAAAGATGTGTGTGTGTGTGTGGGATGTCAGAAGACCTTCTGCATGCATTCTTCTGCTTGTGCCTTCTGATATACCAGTTGTTTCCTTGTAATAAAGAAAATGAGCAGCCAAATAAATTGAATTAAACATCTGTCCAGTTCCTCAACAACAACAGTTAATGGAGACATTCAAAGGTTTTTTTTTACACTCTTTATGCTGAAAGACAAATGAAATATTCATCAAGTTATACCAACACAACAGCAAGTTTCAAACTATGTGTCACTGGGATGAAAACAGGTGTAGTGTTTCTGAATATTTTGGCTCAGCTGCTGTAAGTCCTTGTGTACTGCTTGCCCACAGATTGGTGCAGGATGGAATATGCTATGCCTTGCCAAGACAGACACCAATTCCCTCTGAGAACCAACCACAGACTGTCCCATCTGGCTTCACCGGATACTCTAATTCAGCCTTAAATTAATTAACCTTGTCTCATTTTTCCCAGGGGTACAATGGTGTTTTTAATGCACTTGTTTATGAATAAATAAGAGGGATTGATGGCTGATACCACATACCTGCAGCGGTGGGACCTGTCTATCTGATTGACCTGGTCAGAATCATCCAGATTCCCAGTAAGTCTGCAGCTGCTGTCTGCTTCGCCACCAGAGCAGATGGCTTCATTCAGCTTCGCATCACCGCTGTCCGCTTAATCAAGGGGCTTAGAAAGCTTTTGATTTGGACAGTGTCTGCATTTTGTTGGTTTTTGAGAGCTACAAGTTTGCATCAATCCATCTCAGGGGTCACTTGGCAAAAGCTCGCCCACAGTCCCCTTTCGCTGCAGGAGAGAGGAGAGCTCAGTCTAAAAGGTTATTAGCTCTCCCAGAAGACTGTCTTGATTTTAATATCTATATTCATTGCAAAGACATTGACGGCATAATTAAAATGTGAGTGAGGTGCACATGTTCTAGAAGGGGTACACACGCTGGAGGGCAGAGTTCAGAGTACAGCCAAGGGGATGATACAGACCACAGAAACCTCTGTGTCGGAGCATGTTAGAATCCCTTCAGATTCTTCTGGGATCCTCAAAAGTGTGTCAGCATACTGACATGCTACTGACATTGATGAGATGATACAAAGGAGCATTTCAAATGTGGTGACTGTTTTCAAACTCATTTGATCCCATTTAGTTTCCATAACTTCACCTTTATCCACAGACCATATCCACAGACCTGACCTGGCTCAGGCTAAATGTATGCAGCTGGCTAGGAAGATGATCGGTCTGAGTTTGCTCAGATACATGGATCTTAAGCTCTGAATGAGATTTATTACCTTCTATACCAAACAGAATCTCCTCAAGTCAATACTGATGACTTTTATCCCAGCAGTAGAAAATCTATAAATCATTATAAGACAACATAAGCCTTCTATGTCTAAACTGTTCTTCATTGAAATAACAATATATAGTTTTAAAAGGTCATCCCCCTATTAAACGTGGAAAGATGAGGTGTTTTGCAACACTCACCCTTTATGTCGTACGATCTTCAGTAAATGAACCTCATAGCCATGAAAAAATGATTTTACGGGTTATTCCCTGCTGGAGCCATTCCTTTATTACTGGTGTTCAGATAAATTTGGTTTCTATCACTTGGTTATTACGGCACAAGGGGGTATAATGAAACTTTCTTCTGCCTCAGTGCAACACCAGGGGAAAAAAGAATCCAAAATCAATATGATACTTAGACTCCCTCTGCATTCCAGCTGAATGTTCCATTCAGAGGGGACCTCTCCTAAAATTTGTTTCAAGCTCTGCCATGAATCAGCATGCAAGTCCACCACCAGCTGTGCCACAATAAGAATCCATTACCGTGGCCTCAAACTAGCCACTTCACAGATATAAATGTCTATTCAATCTGCATCACAATAGCATGAGAAAAAAAGAGCAGAACACAAGCCATAATCTTAGAGGTTTATTTATACAATGTAGCCCTTCTTTACTGGGCATAATATAATAACTTTTCATGGTGTGTATTCTCAAAACAAACCGACCAAAAAGAACTAAGAACAGTTTCACCTCTTCTAAAAATATCACTGAACCAAGAAAATGCATGATGTAGACAAGTGCCTGCAGATAACATTTAGTGAGGTTGGGTTCCCTATCCTCCCATCACCAATGTCTTTGCATTTTTATACTTCCCCTTGCCTGGTTTCTGCCACACCTCAATGAGCATAGTAGCAAAACAGGTATTTCTATCTATCACAGACACTGTACACCAATATATGGTCTACTGCATGTCTAGGAACAGTATACCTGGAAGGTTAGTTTATCAGTCTATAAGTGCTATTTTTAGTTGAGCACACTTCAGCATTTTTCTTTTTCCATTTTCAGGGTAGCATTGTCATTGAAACATAACACCAGGGAAGTTAAAGAAAAAATATATATTAAATTATATATTATAAAAATTATACAAATTAAAAAATAATTTGGGACAAGTTGTGTTTTTTGTTCTTACTACATGGCTGCCCTCTAGCTGAGTTTTCATAGGGGGCAGGCTATACATGGAACATGCATCAGTGACACAGACAGCGTGCTTCAGCTGAACATATGACAAGGTCTTAATAGCAGTTTCTGATTATTCAAGAGCCAGGGGACTAAAATGTCCATTTAATACTTCGGAGTTGAGGGAGGAGAAAGATATTAGGCCTATATTCAACACAGTGATTAATAAATATATCACACTGATTTTTATTTTTCTGTTGGTAAATCAGTTCTGCTATGCAAACATGTACAATTCCGGGTTTCCGTTATCCGGTAATTACCGGTTTTTGCCTGGTAAAATTTATAAAAAACCAATAAATTAAAAACTTGCCGGTCAAAATGTCCGGTAATAATGCTCATACAAAACATGGCTATAACGAAGGCTATCCCTAAACAGGACATTTGTGTTTTGACAGCGAAACAGCCTATTAACAGCCTACAGTACTTTTTTTACCCAAAAAGGTGCACTCTTTTACTGCGCGATACTTGCTACTAGGCCAACATAGAGGGGCTTCTCTCTGCAGAATCGAATTAAGACGCAATGAAAAAAAGGAGAAAATAAAATGTTACCTGGTAGCCTATAGGCTACATTTGATGCCATGTAGGCCTAGCCTTTTTTTTTTTTTTAAACAGGCTACAGATGTTACAGGTTACAAATGTTTCGTAATAGCCTACATTTTAGTGGCTAATGTTGAGGTCAATCCTTACTGTTCGTTTTGCTTAATAATTACTGTTCATTAAATAGTCAAACAGATTTGAGGTTGTTGTCATTCTTTTGTCAACCTAGGTGTACATTATATTTGCATTGTAACAGACTGTTATTGAAATGTGACCGGTAAGTTTCAAATTTGTCCGGTAAAATAAATTCTTTCTGGACACCGGAAAGGCAAGAAAAAATCCTAGCGGAAACCCTGGTGCAATTGACTACATGTTGACAAGAGTGAAAAAATACCTGCCTGTCCAGAGCAGATCTTTAGATGATAGGCAGGTTCAATTAACCATGGGCAGGAAAAAATAAACAATTTTTGCATACATTTATGAAAATTACAGTCATTACAGTCCCTGTTGGAGTAATGGTCAGGCGTCCGAATACTTTTGTCCGTATAGCGTACCTTAACTCGGCTCGTATGTATAGGATATTAAGAACAATTGCAAATCACAAAGGTGTTACACAGTCTATCCAGCCTTTTTTATGATCACGCTAACAAGACAAGATCATTTTGGTATTGTCAAGTCAATGTAATATAATAGGCTATTCAGTGGTAAAACCTGGAGATGATTCAAAGGACAGAAGATCATTATTACTAACCTATGGCAGTAACCACTCAATTGTGAAAATGATCAAATGAGACACCGCTGTTCAATTGTCACTGGCAAAAAAGAAACTCACATCAATGAATAAGAGCAAGCTTGTGAAAGGATAAGGAGTTGTCAGGCACAGCCAAAATCATTCATATACCCTTACAAGAAAATCCAACCACAACAATGAGAAAAGTAACTGACTGCAAAACCATCAAAAGTACAAGGAGTGATGTGCAAAGTAAACATGAAATTTCCCTTCCAAGTCTTTTACTTTACATGGGGATCTCTCCAAAAGTAATGACCAATTCCAAATGGCTAACCCCAAATTATGAGGAAATCTTTAAAAAGTCACCAAGTTATGTCAAGGTATCAAACACAAAGAGCCAGGTTCACAAACTTACAGCAGTCACTTAACCAGTTTAAATATGTAATTGAAAACTTGTGAGAAAAAAATCAAAAATATGTTGGGTAATCCCAGGCTACGGTTACATAACACTGGAGCTGTGGGTAGAGCTACTGCTCCCTTACACAGGACTGTTCCAGCCACATAGGTGGGTGTGAGGCAGATTGTATTGTTTTAGTCAATGCTTCAGTCCACTGAGCACAGCAATCATTTTCTGTACTCAGTCGCTGTGAGTCTTTGTCTGATTCATAATTTAGAGTCTCCCCCACAATCGTGCACATACAAATGCATGCAATCAATTGTTCAGAAGCCCATCTGCATGCCAGTGGACACACCTTATGTCACTTTAGAGATCCACAGGAAAGGCACCAAAGGGGCTTTTACCTCCAAGCTGTTCGTTCGGTTTCTCTCTGTCCCTTTCCCCCCATTCTGCCTTCACCGCTATGTGCCAGTGATGGACACCGTCTGTACAGACCATTTAACAATTACAGTCAGTGTGTTAGACCACCTTCAGTCACTCAGTTTAGCACCCCGTGGAGGCTTTGCTCAGAGGTATGTAATTGATTTCAAACCTGCTGCGCTCAAGACATTAATGAATGGATGACAGCCACGGGCACAGCTTGTGCCTGGTGCTCCTTTTTCCCCCCAATCTCCACGGAGACTGTGAGCCTAATGAACATAATGCGAGGATGTTCTTCTGCAACTGAAAAAGCAGGCGATGCCGTCCCAATGTCTATACCTGCATCCTGCCTATCAAATCATCTTGACAGGGCCTGCTACATTTTAAAGTACGAGCCCAAAGATATTACTTTGCCTGGGTAAATTATTCATTGGCATTGCGCATGCGACCATCTGCATTTCTATTCTGGCAGTCCCTCTTCCCACACTATGTTGGCCAGCTCTCACTGACATGCTGTTTTTATTTTATTTTTTTTTTTGCTGTTGTTGTTTGCATGTTCTTGTATGAATCTGTACGGCTCTATAGGCTCCAGAGAATCTCCCCAGGCCCCAAGGCCAATCTGCGGGCCTATAAAGCAATGGATGCTGGCAATTGAAGAGTTTAATATGATAACAATTCAAGGAGTCACCACGGTTTCCACTGAGGCTGAAGGTCGATGAAAGCTCTCCCCGGGGATAGACTTTGCCAAATCCGGTGTTAAACAGACCATGGCCTGGAACCCATTCATGTATTTCAGATCCGATAAAAAGGAAAAAAAAGGTAAACGTGATTGGATTTTAAGCGATGCAAAACTTAGGGGAAAAAATGGAGGCAGATCACCTTTAGAAATGGACAATACAGTAAACAGTTTAATTGTGCAAAATTAAATATTGAATTTACAATTTGGGAAGAGAGTGCAGCACCTAGATAAACACCTTGCACCGGGTCATGTCTATTGCTCCATTGCCAGGAGCCAAATACAAAATTCAACTTCTGTGATTAAAAAGGAATTTCAATTTGTCATGCATGGAAGGGTGAAACAGAACAAATTACAATATTCGAAACTTAAAACTAAATTTAATGAAAGCGATTGTTTTTTATTAGAAAAAGTGTTCATTTGTATTACCTCTGAACTTTCAGTCCTCCAGCTATTCCCTCTGAATTAATTTCAATACTTATTTAGGCTTTAATTTCTTTAAAAATATCCTCAAGGAAATTATATTCTGCTCTCAGTTTACTAAAGATCAACATGCCTTCACCTCTCCTTCAGGACATAAAAAATAGTAAAAAAGTAAGACATCTAATGACAGTTTGTCCTTTTAGACATTTGTGTTGTCTTCTTGGCAAGTTCTATGAACCTGTTCTGTAAACAGCATAATATTGTTAGTTCATCACAGTTCTTCTGAGGCCAATTAAATAAATGATAAGTAAATGAAAATGACCCATGCTGAGGAAGCCAAGCTGAGTTGATGACAAATTTTGAAATGTCTCCATTCAACAGGACTAAAATATTCAATATTACAATTTGTAATATTCTAACCAAAATTTACTAAAGAAGTATAATTACTTGCATAGTTATACAAAAGGCATGGAGCAAGCTGTTTCTTGTGCAGTAAATAAGAAATTTTGGGGCTGGTCACTGTTTTCCAATTCCATCCCTATGTACAAAACAGGAAACATCAGATTAATGTTGACACCACAGCCATATCCTAGAGCAAGTTTGGTAATCAGCAGTGTCAATGTTCCAACTGATCTGCAATGTTATGAAATATTTCTTATTTAATGACATCACTCTTTGCCCCACATGCTTTAAGCCCACCTACTTCTGAGATGCAAGAAGACTGGACAGAGGACTAAGTTTAATTTAGAGAATCGTGTTTTGCATGTGTCTCCATGATGATGCAGTCCTGCTTTGAATGAATGTACAGTGAAATATCTGGTCCAGAAGCTGGTATGATACCATTTCACTTGGACCACAATGATGGACATTTTTTTGAAGAGTTTTCATGGTTTCATGCCAATTTTGGTGTGGTTTGCATATGACATGTTCATATTCTATACTGACTGAAAAGTAGCGGAATAGATTCACAATGCTCATGTCATTCACCAGCTGGCTAACTTGCTATATTCAATGCCCCACATGACAAATGCTTACTAATTTCACTCTAGCAAGCTATCTAAGATAGCAATTTATTTAACAAAGTTTGCACTAATAACAGAATGCTACCATATAATAATCTTCTAGATAACTTCTTCTCAACATATAATAAAATGGTTTAAAGTTGGATTTGTTAGCCAATCAACTGCAAATAGATATCATCATTCAGATGGATAGCAAAATTATACTTCTACAAACTATTTTGAATACAAATACAATATATTGGGTTCAGCCTTCCAGCAAAACACGCTTTCCTGTGCAATATCTCAAAGAACATTTGATCAGGGAATATGGCAAAGCGTATTATGTTTATGTATTTTAATGTAATGTGTTACAATGGAACAAGAATGACAAAAAGGATAAATCATCTACACAAACATCTCCCTGTGTTCTGTCCACCACTCAGAAGCAGCCAGAACCATCATTCCACTAAAGAGACACAAACAGAATCAATCACTCCATCCTTAATACAGTCACCACCCATTCTGGAAAGGTCTGAGAACTGTCACAATCATGGCTGTTCCAGAGCACCAATCCTCTCTTCATTATTCCATTACACCATACGTCCTATCCCTGGTGCCCTATTGATTCAATGGGACCCATTCTGTAGCCTCTAATCTGGCCATCAAAGTTGGTTGAAATTGTAATAAGATTTTAATCACATGACTTATTTATACATTATGCTCATAAGAATGTAAGACATTGGAACTAATGTGCCTGACTTATTTGAATTACTGTTTGCAGTTAGCATATATATTCATATGGTAACTTCTTTGCTATTTTGCCACATTTTAGTAGATTGCATCATACTTCCTGACATACACAAACAGAATTAAGAAGTGATTCAGGGACATGTTTCTCAGATTTTTGATGAGGATGCTCACTTGTCTTTGTAGCAATAGGATATTTTTTGTTTGTTTTAGGAAGTTTGACCTGACTTTGTCTTACTTTAATCAAACAACAACGATTCAATAAAATGTAACTTATTGACATTGGCAATTAACCCTGAGCAGTGTTATTATAGCAATCCCATTCCTTATTTGAATGGATCAGTTCATAAAAATGCATACTGCATAATGCACCCGTCCAGATGAATTGATGAAAGAACTGGAAACTAATGTGCTTACAAGTAAATTACAAAATAACTTAAAAATGTATATTTAACATCTTCACGAACACTATACTATTAAATTGAGATTACTAATTAAAGAGTGAAAAATGGATTTGTTGTTGTTTAGTATAATGAAATCAAAGACAGGATGAACACACATACTAAACAGGACTTGGTTTGCTTTTGACATCAAACACACCAGAGCATTATCCTGACTCAAACATTTTGTATCGTCCGGCAATCCTGCTAAAACCTACCCGCTTGTCTACCCACCTGTGGTTCCAAGGAATATATCTCATTAATAACATCTCCTAGGGCTTGGCAGCATTTAACACGAGTCTCGGAAGCAATCCAGCCTTTTACAGACTTTATTGATGACCTGCTATTCTAGCTTAGCCACTGATGAGGACCAGTGAAGAATTAAGGTCAGCTCCCACTGTCTATTGCAGAATGGAAGGAGAAAAAAGAGAAAAGTAATATCAAAGAGAACCACAGTCCTCCAGCATGGTCAAGCTTTCTGGCTACCTCACCAAAAAGATCACTGAAACCAAGCTAGTAAGACCCGCACACCCTTGCCCTCCTCATACCGAGGATTTACCTCTTTTTTTTTGGTCCTCAAAGGTTTTAAGAAGTGCTGCACCCGGGACCTGGATGCCTGCCAATGACTGCTTGTGTCTCTACTGTTTAGCAATTGATTAAACCTTTAAATAACGACCATTTATTGTTTCCTTTGTCTTTCCCATTCATGGGCCACAGCAATAAAGCTGATAGAGTAAAAAAAAAAAGAAGGTGACTAGCAAAAGACGAGATAAAGCGGTAAAGAAAAGACACCCTCTAACAGCAGAGGAAGAGCTATTAAAGGGAAAGGGAATATATTGTCTTGATAAGAACAATGGGGGAAGTGTCTGCTCAGGCATTGATGAGTAACACTGCTAACAAGATTTATGCCCATATTAAATCAGACTTATCGCACAGTAGAGGCTACACTACTTTTTTAATAGGGCGATAACTGATTTAATCTGGCTCTTCGCTGACATGTCTAGTTAAAGCAGGGTTTTAATGTGGCTCTTCCAAGGGAGTGCAGTCCTTGCTCTTCAGGATTAACAGCCAGAAAATTCAGGGCAAACAATTCTAAACACTTTAGAGGGCCTGAGAAGCTTGGTCATTCTGAGGGGGCCTGTAAACACATCTGCACCTTGGCTATTAGTGAGTCTATTTCCTTATAATGGTGAAGGCAGTGGAAACAGTCAAAATGCAGTTAGCAGCCTGCAGTTCAGACCCTGCTTTGAAATGCATGTAAAATACATCTACTGTGCTGTAAATTATCAATCGTACACACGCTGGTTGGCTAGTCCTTGTCTTCATGAGCACAAGCAACTTGCAAAGGAGTTGCAACACAGTCAAAGGAGGCCAGTCCTCCTTTGACTGTGTTGCTACTCCTTCGCAAGTTGATCGTATATACCTGCAGAGAAACTGTCAAAATGTAATTGTGGGTCTTGTAGTGTAGGAGCTCCACCAGTTCTGCTATAAACTGGCTCTGTGGTTCCGTTGTGCTGTGGTAATGCTAAGGGATAATCTACTACTGAGACCAAAGCCTCTGCTCCATTTTTATGATCACACATTTTTTTTTAGTTTTGTTTACAAATGACTGCATTCCTCTGTGGTTCTGTGAATGGTGACTTCCACGCATGGGTACTTGCAGTGGTTCAGAGACATCCTGCATTCATAAAACATACATTACGACTAATGCTGTTACGGGCAGATCCTGGGATATATAGCAGCTCACATAATGCTATTACACTTGATTCCATACCATGCTCTGCCTATCAATGTCAATCGCGTTAGATTTCTCAGAGCAGCCCGCTCTATTAGTTAGGAAGAACAGCACTCTAATGCAATAGGAAGCCCAATCTAAGAGCTTTAAGACGTTAATATGTCTCTCGTTAATTCTATCTCATCTTCTAATATGACTTAGCCTAAAAGATCAAATCAATTGTGATTTAGCTGACCCTTCCACTGCAGACGCTGAAGTGGCGTACAGTGCTTCAGTGTGGAAAGTGCTGCATGGTCCATTTCGAAGCAAGATGGCTCAGACTGCTGTAATTGGTAGGGCATGTCTGAAACAGCAGCAAGGGCTTTTCTTGTCATTTTACACAATGTATTCGAAGCACAGAAAAGGTCTACACAAAGGCAAGGATAAATTCAAGCTACAAGGCTAAACTAATTGCAATGTGCCTGCTGTTTATATGTGAATAACACATATAAAAATTGCATGTGTACACTTTCATCCTTTCTAAATGCACACTGTCAAAATTAAACTATAAACCTAACAAAAAAAACTGAGGCTCATTAGACCTCAGGCAGCATTGAAGTTAGCACCATGCGAAAAGCAAACATGGAGCTTAACAATCAAAGGTTGCTCTACTATACTTGTTTCTTTTTATGGATTAATTAAATGTCTTGTTCAAGCTTCATCAGGCCCTTTGTGTTGTTTTCCTAAAACCTTCTAGTAAAACTTTACTTAAATCATTTTAACTGTTTCTTGGAGATGGCTAATATGAACAAACTAATTCATGTTTATAACTCTAATCTTAAATATTTCAGACGTGTTAATCTGGGGGATGCCTTGGACCCACAGGTGAAGAGTTTTCCCTCTTGCCTGGAATGGAAGGACCAACAGGTGGAATGGAAATCAGAAGACATTTTGTGTGATTTATTACTTATTTTGGGCTTTACCAGTCTGTAGTTACTTTGTCTGAAGGGGCTGGGATGTCAGGCATGGCAGAGAACAGGAGCGAGTGCAACAAAGAAACAAAGAGAAGGAACCATATTCAGTCATAATCTCAAAACTCCATAATATGTACACATTGACACATATAAGCAACTATATCCTTTATGCCAGTTTTCCCAATTTGTTTCACTGAAGACAGTCTTATTATTAAAACCCTCAACAGAGTTAAATCAAGACCATTTCAGAACCGTCACCCAAGAAATGTTACAAAGAAACAAATTCAAACAATCTCAAACAATGGTTTTGCCATGCCATAGAAAATGATATATTCCTTTAAGTCATACTCACATCCAGAGTTGAAATCTAAAATAGTCTTATGCAGCATGAACATCATTTTGTTTTGTCTTTCTGTTGAAACAGAAGATTTCCAGCTATTCATTTGTCACCCATCTCAATTTGCAATCATTTTGCATACATAATAATGTGGACTTTCTCAAATGGCCAACATTTTCAAATGTAGCAGAAGCTATTTATCCATATTTACCTTTCTAGTTATATATTACACACAGATAAAATTAAACAAAAGGCATCCTGTTTCCATATTTCTCATGTTAGATGTTTTTATGATACCATCTCTGGACATGACTTTATGTTACAAACAACACTTTTTCACACTCAAACAGCAGTATTATTGCTCTTTAATAGTAATTTCATTCCTACACCTTGTTGGAATCCTAAATTGAGCTTGGACGCACAATTTGAAGAACACTCATTTTCTCAAACAATGCAAACTTTCTTTTAATTCACAAACTTTGCTGACAGTGAAAATTATTCATGTCATGCCATATATTATTTGAGTATAGATGTACTCAAACATCACTCATTACTTTTACAGAAAGACCTCTTAAAAACAGTTTGGCAATGTGAAACCACTGTTCATCTACAGTAGTTAGCAGAGTAAATTACTTTCTTAAAAAATGAATCCACTCAAGAAACACTCAATAATCCATCTTGTTTTGCTTCAAAATCAATCGTAATTGGTGCAAAACCACTGGATAAACATTACAAACAGCAGAACACTGGGAAAGATTGTTTCACAGCAAGTGAATGTCAGAGAAGCTTGGATGAGTGATTCGGTGTCACGGATTAATTCACATGCTTGGGCTGGAAGCCCTCTGTGTTTAGCCATTATGTTGGCAAAGGTATCACTGCTTTGACATTCACCCCTTTCAGACACAGGTGAAGGCTTCACAAGGCCACCAAGATGCCAAGTGGCCAGCACCACTCCTAACCAAACTGCCATCATAGGCCTTGACCAGAGGACAGCACAACATGTGAGGTCTTGTGATGCCTGTTAATTTGTCATTTACACCAAATAATATACTTTGAAGGTCAATGTGGTCATGACATCAAGCAAAGTCTTAGCCAGGATTGACACACAGCTGACACACTGACACACACCAAAGGTAAACCATGTCACCCTTTTCACTGAACATGGTCAACATCTGGATTGTGTGTTCTACTTTAATTTGTGTATCCACATTCAAATATATGGCATATCTGACCTTGCTTTGAATTATGGTCAAACCAGACAGCTGTGAGGGGAATGCATCAAAGGTGAGTGCTATTATGAACTTTGTACCTAATGACAGCTGACACTGATGCTGTTTTTTTTTCCCTTGTGAAATAGTAATCGATATCACACCAACGAGACCGTCAGCACAGGGAGTGAGGTCTGTCAATAAGGCACAGGAGGACATGAGGGAGAGTGTGTCGAGGGAGAGCATCGAGCTAGTGTATTCAAAACAGAGGGAGCCTCAGTTAATAAGGCTGGGATTACTGCATCATAACTGGTGAAAAACAGATCCGGGGAGAACACACTGAGGAACAGAAGACTCCCAGACAAAATCCAATTTAATTTTTTGTTTTTCATCAGCATGATCCCCCCCATCCTGAGAAGAAAAAAGGCAAAAATCTCAAGCATTAATGCTGACTGCCTCTCTAGGTTTTCATCTCCAAACAACTGCAATCAATCCACAAAGTTTCAAACACAAGCTTTGTACTAACTCGTTTACAGAATGCAACAGATGACTCAGGGCACCTTCAAAATTGTACTTCTCCAAGCTCAATCTGAAGAAAGTTAAACTAACACAGAGAACCTTTACAACAGAATTAAAGGTGAATTGTTTCTTATGGTAAAGGACGATGGATAACCTTATGTAATATTTAAAAAAGGAAAAAAGGTCAAAAACAAGGTGTTATTGTTGACATACACTGGCAGACCTGAAAAATAAATAAGTTTCTAATACATAATGATCTGTGTATATTCCCTTTAATTCAGGGGTTCATAGAGGCCTCGGGCCTATTTCAGCATAATGAAGCACATTCATTCATCAAAATGTCTGTAAAAAACAAGTGTTTTTTTCCTGGGAAATGTTTGTATGCAAAAGTCACATCAGATGCATGAAACTCCCACTTTCATTCTTATCTCATTCATATAATGATGAATCCCAGCTGTTCTTAAATTAGATGTTTGTGCATGTTATGTACATAGCAGTGTGCACCACAACAATCCCATGTAAGGACATTCCTATTTCCAAGTCAGTGGTATATCCAGTGCTGCCAAAAGGGAAAAAGGAAGGTATCTTCTCTGATTCAGAGATGTAAACAATTCTGACAGAGGTGGATGGAAGAAAAAAAATATATATTTTATAGCGTGAGCAGTAGAATGCCCGGGAGATTATTGGTCAAAATAAGCATGACTTTGAAAGGACTCCGATATCTAAACCAATCTTTAAATCAAAAAGTTTTGTCTAAGAATAAAATTTGCATCCAACACATATAAAGTATACAGTAGCGTATACAGACCGGGGGTAAAAAGGTACATGGCTACATGGAATTCATACTAAAAGACGCTCAGTTAATTTTGTGTGAGTCTGAATCATAGCCCTGTTCTCCACAGGGATTCAGGCATAGGGGCCTCTCATTGCCATTCATCTGGTGGCAAACTAATGCCATGTTTCATGGCCATATTGTGGAAGACTCAGCAGGCCAATGTCATCTTGCATGCCGTCTCTGCCGTGTACAAAAGCGTGCCACCTGCTGTGTCCCAACACATCCACCAGCCTTTTAGCACACCGATAGTGCATTCCATCAACGAGCGGGTGTGGGTTTGCAGTTTTATGCAACCTCCTGTGGCGTCTGCCAGCAGTATCATCAGTCAAACTTTCAGCATGTGACTATGTGTAAAAGAGAACAGCACTGATGAAGGTCACTTGACCCAAACCCTTGCTAAACTGTACTTCACCTGCATTTACCCTATTTCTCTAAGTGCCATTTTTAGTCCCAGATAAGTGTGCAGGTTTACTTTTGTATCTTAATTCCTTTCCCTAAACTGATGCACCTGTGGTAAGCACTGAGTTCAGTGTTTCCTTATAGACGCAAAATCAAATACTCTTCAGCACATAACCTCTGTAACAACATTTGCAATTACAAGTTTTCAACTGTGTTAACTGCAGTATAAGTCTACTGATTAGACTAATTACTTACTTTGATAATTGCAAATTGAATTGTGTGTTTATGTATCTCAACTATGAAATGTCATTTTGTTCACATATAAATTTGATAGTTGTAAAATGTTATCAGAATGTTAACAAAATATCTTCTTGCTCAAACACGCCTGCTCATGTATGTGGTAGCAGTGGTCTGGAGCAGCTGAAAAAAATCACTCATAGGCAAGAACAAATTCCTTCTAAAGAAGCAACATCATAAGTGGGGGTTACAATCAGATGAATATTTTTTCTCACACCCAGCTTCTCTCCCATTGCAAACCACCAAAATCAATAGCTGCATTTTGATAAATGACATTAACAGCACAGTCGTAACACAGATCATTGCGATTTGGGCACTGCCTGTGCATAGGAGTTAGAAAGGGTTAATTTTTTTCCATGAAAGCAAATCACAATATCAATCACTGGATTTGTTCCTCTGTATGATTCCCAGATCTCCATGGTTGCTATGACATTATCAGAATGGCTGCATCTGATTGTTCATAACTCTCTGCAGGCACATCTTTATTCTGAGGCAGCATGACAGAACAGTGGCTGCCATCTGCATCCAGTGGGAGTCTATTACATACAAGTCAAATGCCATACAGGGGAGACGAGGCCTTTCATACAGTATAGGCTTACAGGACATACAAATGTAAATAGATTTTTTTGTTAGCGGTTATTGAATATATAAAACCAGTCATCTTCCATAACATATCGAGGCGCATACTCATGATGTAGGGTTTAGCAAAAATAGAGATATAATGCTTTTGGAGTGGTTCTTTTCAATTTTACAGAGATGAATGAATATATTGTTCTCTTCTTAGACTGAAGATGCTTCAGTGCTAGAGTTGGGGAGTTCATTTTTTTTTCAGTGTGAGACAACGGATAGAAATGATTTTGGCAAACAGGTAAATTTAACAGAACAATGTCTCAGACAACTGATGAATAACTCCTCATCAATTCAGATATTGTTCGCCAGGTAATAACTCTGAATCCAACCATTCATCTCACTGAACATTGGACTCCTCACCATCTCATATTATGCAATCTTCATAATTATACATTTTAGCATGATTTACAGTAAAGTATTTCAGTGCAAATTGATTGATTAAAGAAAAAGTGCTCCTGACATTTTTTTCCCCGATAAAGCCCTGGTCACCTTCACCTATGTTTAGGCGGACACATTAGACATATTGTAAATGCATTGTAAATAAACAGCTGATCAATTAACTAATATAGATAAACCCATCAGCACATATTCAGATACACATTCAGATATGGCTCTTTCCTGTTCCTCTTAGATAAGCACAATTTCCCTTTAACAGTGCATTACTACCACAGAGATGATTTGTTCACAGGCATATCCTGTAGTTAAGAGATAGTGGCCATCTTGAAAATAGGGGCATGTTTCCTCTTATTTGCATGAGCCTGGCTTGCAGGCCTGTCAATCACTTGAGATCCCCTGTTCTGTATTCTGTATGGGGCTGTGGACTGAGTGCACCCAAATCGAGAACAAGCCAAGATACCCCCATTCACAGCAAAGCAACAGATGTCTGCCGCTTGCTCTCTGAGGACTTCCTGTGGGGTACCCTACCAAAGGACTGCTCCACCTCCAGCCAGCCTCCCAGAGAGTCACTGCTGAGGGTGTGTAGCCCATCTGCTCTCCTTTTTTTTAACTGTTTATTTCCCTCTCCATAGTTGCAGTGTTATATTCCCATTGACACATGCTGACATCAATGTGCCTGACCTCTCGCAAACCCTCCAGTTTACTCAGCTACACTGGAACTACACTGACCACACTAGTGCCTGTTTGGGCAAAATTAAGATGGGACATGATGTACAGCAAGCCTCAATGTGTCGCTGACCCCTTAATTAAGCCTTTGTGTCATTCCCCGTCGAGCTAAAGGATGGGCACCTGTCTCCATCAAATGACCGTCGACCATTATGTGCCACGTCCCGCTTACTGCAAGATTAAACTCTGCAAACCAACTCCCTAAATCCTGTTTACGCCTCGTCCGCCGAGGCCCTGGCTTGGCTGCAGCTACCTTGGACTAGGCCAGCTATGCATTACGCCTCAGATCAATTGATAGATTGTCCTGTCCAAGCTGCCGTAACTAAATCAGCCAATTCTGATGATTCAGCACTGATCCGGTGACTGGGGCTGCTGTCACCAATCACTGATCACCAGACCCTGGACAGATATGGACATTTTGCTGTCACTTGAACCTAATTTATTGCCAACTACCACATTGATTACCCTTGTGCAGTCCCACAGCACCTTTCTAAAAGAGGAGCCTGAACGATTGAAACTGGAGAGGAGAAAAAAAAAAAACAGGAAGACATCCCAGACTTCTGCTATGTTTGATTCAGGTTGTGCTTTGACCTCACAGTTCATAGTTTTACAGCCCATTTCTTCCACAGAACCCTGTCAGATGTATTGTTAATACAGTAGCTGTCACGGGCTGTTAGTTGACATTCAGTACAGTTAGTTTATTTTTCGGATATTTTTTTCCCACCCTTTCTTCTTTCCTTCCACTCTTTTTTCCTCAGATTTTTTTGCCTTCACTGGTAGTACATCTCTCTGAAATCTGATAGAAATAAATTGCTCAGTTATTTAGTTAAAGTTAAAGAGATTACCAGGACACAAAAGATGCAGGTTCAATTGTCTCCATGCTGGCCTTGTGAGCCTAATCAAGTTAAAGCCCATTTAAATTTGCCCTCCATTCCAGTAATTCTGATTGTGCTCTTTGTGAACTCACATTGCCAGGGGCCTCTTACAGGCTCCCAGCTGTAGCTTCCAACTGCAGCTGCTACTGAAGCATTAAAAAATATTTAGCAAAGCTGTTTCCCTGTTGGGAACGAAGGCTTTAAAAAGCCATGAACCGGGCTTTCTTCATTTGCATGTGCGTTAAGAGGAAAAAAATACAACACACAATACACAAAACAGTAGTGCGAAGAGCTGTGAAAAATGTTTCAATTTACCTCCCCTAATATGGGTAACACTATTTTAAGTCTACATATTCCGGTTTCAATTAAACATAACATTCATTCAGAGCAAGAAATCTGATTAAATAAGTGTATGGCAATGAAAATAAATTCCAAGTAACATCAAACAATTACTGGGGCAGTTTACTTTATCATTACCTACTGTTTCTTAATCCTTTAAAAAAAATTACTTCAATAATAACTCAACATAATCATTAACTATTTTCTAACAATATAGAGAGGCCCGTGTGTGATTCCTAATTATTCCATTTATGCTGAATAAAAGGAATGTGGGGCTCATTTAAAATCTCATTAATGGCTTATTTCTATAAAGGACTACTTTTACAGTGGCTCATGTGACCAGCAGTGAAAATTCGCATAATCTATACAAATTTAAATGTTAATGTACATACATGGTGCTCTCCAGATCAGTCTTCACTCAATATCATGTTTTTTGTTTTATAAGTCATAAAGGGAACCCTACAGTGAGTGTAACTGCAGGTAGTTAGACTAGAAGGGAGTTAAAGTGTGCCCAAACAAACCACATGTACACATAGATTCACAGTTACAGCTATACATTAACATCTGAGGCTCATTTGCTGTGACAGGATTGCCTACCATATAGGGGTAATGGGATTAAGAGGTATTATGTATCTCTGCTCATGTTTTGTTGCGATTGCAATTGGCTGTCGATCTAATAATGTGTTTATTTGATATTCCACCAGTGTCTATCCCCACCAAATGCACAAGCATAAGCACACATTAAATGACAGTTGGATATAATCATTAAGCACACAAGACAAGACATTGATACTATAAGTGTCAATATAACATGGATTATGACTTAACAGTGCACTAAAGGGTGAAGCTAAATTCATTTTCTTTCAACAGTAACATGATAAAGGCTTTATATACAGAATGTCAATTTATGGCCTAACATGGCTATAGTAGCCTTTAATGTACTTGACCACATCTCCCATTTAATCTTACGAAACATGATAAGTGAAGGAATCCTGTTCAGTGTTGAATCTTGATCAGTGTTGAAAATAATAAAATACAGTAAAGTACATTGGTCAACTGCACATTTTAAATTTTTAGAGTGGTCTATAAAAATCCCATGAGTGTTAAATGAATAATTATTAGAATGTTATTAAACTGTAATTAAACCAACTTAATTTAAATCACATAAATCCTTAAAAATGAATCATTTCAATCCTCTCTCTGTCTCACTCATTTTAACACAGTAGACACTGCCAGTAAAGTTTGTGTGACAGCTGGATCGCATCAGTACCATGTTATTATATCTTGCATTTATTAGGCAACTTCACTTGTCTCATTTCTATTTACACCCTCTATTCATCTAATGTCTAACAGTTCACTCACTCTGGAGGACAGAGGCAGACAACAGTGGGACAGCAAGATCTCACTTGGCACTTACTGTGCTGTTGGATCAGTGCACAGAAAATTAAAACAGGCAAGTCCAGCTTAACCCATGTTGACTTGCTCATCTTTTCTGCAGAAGATGCATCACTCTTTACTCAACCACTCAACCATCAGATATCAACTTTCAAGAGGCAAACAGGAACCCCCTTTAAAGAGACAAAATAATGTCTTTCCTTTATGTTTATGTGATGTTGAAACACACATTCATTATTGATCCCTGATGTCTCCTCTACAACACCAAAGTGTAGGTGTTAAGGACTTGTGCAAGAACTAAACTTCTAAAAAAAAAAAAAGATCTGTAATTACACCAAAGCCTATGAATTACATCTGTGACATGGAGAAATTCTGCCAACAGTGCAACACAACCACATATGCAAATGTCACAGGTTTGAAAAGAAACACACAATAGCTAAGAGCTGTAGCACTTGCAGTTAGGGCTATTGACCTGACAATTCACCACAGCAGGGAGAAATTGCAGAGCTTCTCTGTACTGTAATAAATCTGTGAGTATAGCTGTCTTCTGACCTTCATGCCTTGGGTTTGGGATAAAAGTTGGACCGGGATCAGGGTTGCTGTCTACTGTGCCTTTATGTAGGCTTGGGGTGATGGAATACATAAAGAAATGTCTCCAGCTGAGAGCCAATAGCAACGCCACATCCTGCATCTGAGACCAGAAAAATCAACCTGAGCCGGCTAAGCGAGACTGAAACTACATCTGTGTTCATTTATTCCCTTCCCTGCTCCCAGGGCACAGCCAGGGCAAGGTGAAGCTGGAAGGAGGTGAAAAGAAAGTGGGGAGGACACTTACATTATTCATGTACTCGCTCAGCAGGTCCTGCAGGGCCTGTCTCACGGCGTTGCACTCTGCCACGATGCGCTCCCGGCGGTCGTCGCGGGTGCAGGACGAGTCGGCCATCAGCGCCGCTCCACTGATGATGCTCTCCAGACGCTCCTCCAGGGAGGGCCGGAACCGGGCCTCGCTGAACGTCAACGGGTCCAGAATGATCTTGTTCTTAAATAGAGAGAGAGAGAGAGAGAGAGAGAGAGAGAGAGAGAGAAGAGAGAGAGAGAGAGAGAGAGAGAGAGAGAGAGGCCAGGAAACCCAGTCAGAACACCCAGGGTTATAGGAAGCCCCTGATGAGTACAGTGGACGACTGACCCACACCTGCTCTGGTCTTGTCCCATCACCATCTCACATTTCGTTGAAATGGATACCTTAGGGAAAGTGTGACATCTAGGTCTGGGACAAAGCTAACCATTGCTTTGCAAACCAAAAAAACAACCAAAAAGTAGGAATATATTTCACGAAACATTATTCACAACAAAGCCAGCAGTGTCACCAGACAATTTGCAAGCATTACCACAAAAGGAACAAAATGCTCATTGTACTCTCAGCTCCTGACCCTTCAACAGCACCTGCATTTAAACTGTAGCAATCAAAGGTTGATTAGACACAGGAGGTGGTCAGTTAGCAAAACTACCTGCTTAAAGCCCGCAGTACCCAGCCACACCACACACAGAGCAAAATTATTTGCAAAGTTTATTCACTGTTGAGGTGCAACTGATAATTACTGAAGTAAAAAAAAAAATCACGGATGTTATAAAATGGGCCCAAGAATGTGTTTCCAAAGCATTTAACATGCAAACAAATTTTCAGTCATAGAATCTTTTTTTATGCGGTTTGATAAAAGCACTTTAAACAATCATCACAAAATTTTGTATTTGTGACAATGACTGAGATGCATTTATACTACATTTGAACAACTTTATGAGAAAATGAGTAAATTAGTTCCAGGCTGTTCTGACGATTCATTCATATTGTCCGGGAGTTTGCACTAGATTGAAACATACAGAGAGGGTCTTCCACATTTGAACAGAGTGTTCAGTCATCTGACTGCTGTACTTTGCACATCTTACATTTTATATTTCTATACTTAGTTTATTTTCTACCTTTTTAATATATTTTGATATCATATTTATAATATCACTGTACATAGTAAAGCTTTTGCACTGTTTTGATGTCTTTCAGTACTTATTGTTTTTATCTCTGATTGTATTTAGTGTTGTATCTGTATGGAGCACCATCAACCACACCAAAAAAAAATCCTTGTAGGGACAACCTACTTGGCACTAAACGCAATTCTGATTCTGATTCTGTTGTGCTTGAGTTTACATCTTCATTCAGCAGCGCAACAGCCCCTTAATAAGCCTTTGCCATTTAGCAAGCACCCTTATCTGAAAAATACCCTTTTTCTCTATTTAATGCTAGCTATCTGTTACAAAAAAGAAAAGAAATATATTTAGAGTATAATACCCTCCAATTATGTGAGCTGGAAGAGTAGTTTGCTGTGTTAGGACAACAATTTTCCCACCAGTTGACTCAACAGTGAACGGGATTCACTCATTTGGATTTTACGTAACCACTATAAATATAACAGAGACAACAGGGGTCCAGTGTGATGCATAATGTTCTGTCTATAGTGCCTTCCCATCTGTAACGTGGAGCGGGGTGCATCCAAATGCAGAGATCGCTCAGAGACATAGGTTGGTGGTGGAAAAAAAAACTTATCTTTACTGAAGACTTGAGAAAGCAGGCTTAATGCACGAGAGCATATATGAAGCATGGCAGCTCAAGACTGAGCAATGAGCAAGTGAACAGGCAGGGCTTAAACAACAAACAAAGCACAAGACAAAACTAACTAGATGCAGGTGTTACACTTTAACTAAATGAGACAATGAGCAAAACAGGAAGCAAGGACATCTGGTGGTAGTCCAGGGAAGTGACAGCCAGAAACCCAGACAGGACATTATGAGGACGCCTGTTGGTCATTGTGGGAAGTAGCAGATGAAACCCTGACAATATCCATGTCATAAGAACTGAAAAATGTGCTATGACATGTGTCACAACATGTCAAACTGGTCATCAACAGTTACAAGAACTTTTGACTGTTCTCATGACAAGGTTATGAACCACATGTTTAACTGAGTTATGACAGTTGTAGTTTCATGTTGTGTTATGATGCAAAAGTAATGGCACTTACTAACCTGTGTCCAAAAACCAGACACCACCAGTGTCATCCTGCCATTAATAAATTGTCAAAATGTCACAATGATTTAGGACAGTGTCATGAACTCCATTTAAATAATTCAAATAAAGTGACATAAAAACACTGTGTCATAACATCTTCACTAAAGTTTACATCAGTGACACAAATTCCACTAAGAATATTAACAGTCATGACAATTTATTATAGTATCACTGCCCACTTCAAATAAAGTGACATAAAACTGACATGTCATTATGCCTTTGATAAGTTTAAAGATGTTGGCATTAATGATTGTCAGTCAATATAAATTAAACATTTACTTTTTACCTTTGGATTAAGAAAGTTCTGTCTTTAGAAAAAACAAAGACATCTCGCAATGAGTGCTATGTAAATTCATTTTTACCTTCAATGTAAAACCTTTCTTTTCTCTTTTTTAATGCTGTGCAGAAAAAGTAGCAGAAAATGAAACTTTCTCCTCAGTTGATCAGTCTTAAGACTCTTTTCATATTACCTAGGTATTTCCTCAATTAGATATCTGTTGCTGGTGCTTAATTTCTTTCCCCCCCATCCACACTTTTGCAAAAGTGCACCACAGACTGAGTTACTCACAGCCCATTGAACTGAAAACTACTGGAATGGAAGTGGAGTCTACTTCCTATGGCCACAGATATACTGAGGAGTGTACCACAACTTGTAAATGTTCTATTGATTATAATGGAAAGATAACGTTTTCTACAAAACTGACATTGGTATTTTTCACCTGGTTGTATTCATGACAATATCAGCAATACAGTGCGTGTCTTGTCTTGTGTTTTTTCTTGACTCCGCAGTGAAGTCTGGATGATGCTGCTTTCCACTTTTTTTGCACTAAATGCTGAAGAAACAATCCCAAAAGTGTGAAATGGATGCAAAAAGAAGGGCTGCTGAAAAAGCAGTGACCACTGTGTAAAAACAGAATATAAATTGAATGTATACGCCCTACATTCAAACACATAAAACATTTTTAGCCTTGTTTTACAATGAGGAGCAAGGATTTGAGACACTGGGTGTGCATATGTGGCCTGTCTGCACTTTTGAGGTTATTAATGGATAGAGTTCTTGCTGGGTCTAATTTTGTCCTGCCTTCATCATACACTGACCTACATTGTCCATGTGCACCATCTATTTAGCAAGCTCATGCACAGCCTAGCAAGAGAGGCACAGGCATACCTATTTTATGCACTAGCAAAAATCTTGATAATCATTAGCTATAGTTTCAGTACGTATATAATCATTAGCTATACTTACAGCATGTACATAAAAAACATATAAACACTTAAGAGACCACGAAAATAGTATTGTAAATGTGACAATTTTATATTGCAAAAAACCCTCTACACTAAAAATAATGCACAACCTACAAATATGTGCAGCTATGTACAGACATGTTACCCTGCATATGAACTGCTGTGACACTTTCAGTGGACACTTCCAGGCCATGAGGGCTTTTCTTCAGTGCTTTTTGATCAGTGCAATTCTAATCCCTGTATTTCCCGTTTCTTACAAGAATGACACAGAAAAAAAAACAGTTCTACACACTCTGGAAGTCTGGCACCCTTTCTCTCTGAAAAAGTGAGAGAATCAATTCTATTGAAATTAACTGTTGAAAAATTAAATTCCTTTATACATACAATGATCTTCCAGCTACCTATGTTGCAGTCCAAAAATGAAAAAAAGGAAAGTTCAAACACTTAGTACTGACAATTAGGCTTTGTATCAGCTCATTTCTTACGCTAAGATATATGGTTCCATAATTAGATATTGAAATAACAATAAAAAAGAAAATGGCAGGCCAATGCGAAACATATAGAAAAATGATAGTTTTTAATGCCCTGTCAAGCCTGCATTATGTAAAGAGCCAATGTTTTATCTGAAGTGCAATTTTCTGCAACGCTGTCATACATCTTATCCACAATTAAGTGACACTTTGTGCTGACTCACCCAACAGCTTAAAGAATGCTACAACCTTTACAGTGCCCTGACTGCATGAGCACACTGTCCGTGGTCCCTGTACAACGGAAGGCGGCAGTGTAGCGTAGTGGTTAAGGAGCAGGACTTGTGACTGAAAGGTTGCCGGTTCAATTCCCCACTGGGGCACTGCTGTTGTATCCTTGGGCAAGGTATTTAACCCACAATTGCCTCAGTAAATATCCAGCTGTATAAATGGATAACATTGTAAAAAGAAGTGTAACTTATGTAAGTTGCTCTGGGTAAGAGTGTCTGCTACATGCCAATAATGTAATGTAATGCAACAGGCTTCCAAAACCTACAGATGTGTTATTCAGTGTCAAGGGAAATGTACAATGCACAATGCACTTGGCAGAATCAGCAGTGTTGTCAGTGTACTCCACCAGCCATAGTGAAGAGGCTACTAAAACATTCTTACCAATTTCAAAAGCAAGTGGAAAGAGAGATGTGGTTATACATTTCTGAAAGCAGAATGACCAGCAGAAGCATTTGAAACATACATTTTCTGTTAAAGTAAATCCAAGCATTCACAATTACATGAGGATGACAGCTTTACAAGTCCTGTCAATATGACATTTGATGTTCTGCAGCTGTTACTGTTTATGCTTGACACTCTAGTTTTAATGAAACAGTCAAACTGGCACATAAGATTGCTAAGCAGCTCACCATAACTTAACCCAAGTTAGTTACATAGATAACACAACATTGTTAATGAATGGATTGTCTGTTTATGAATAACTCCTTTGCAGCTTGATTGTTGACAAATTGCAGTTCCTGAATGGATGGGGAAAAAGACAAAGTAAAACTAAACAATTCAATACAACTGAACAAAACTGCTTAGTTAAAATACTTAACATTTGTGATGAGCCAATAGTTCCATGTGAGAGGCCAAGAACCATGATGTAACTAAAATGAGCTGTGAAATTTGCCATTGTACAAAAACATATGTATTTTTTTTTGCTCACTAACCAGCCAGTCATGAATTGGCTGAACTGATTGTGATTTTCACCATAGGAGATGCTTTGAAGAAACTACACTTACTAAAATGAAACATCTACTCATAATAAAGTACATTTGCTACTCTGTCTGTAGACTACATCTATTGAAGGGGGTGCTTAGGACCTAAGACTAGGAATCATCAGTCTACAGCTAAAAGCACTTAAGTGTAAACACAAACATATTTAATAAAAGGACTACTTGAAAAATGCACTTTGGACAGAAGTGAACACAGAAGATTAAAGACAAGTACAACAACACCAAGACCTTGATTATTTTAAAGACAGATGCTTGCAAATACAGATACCTCGTTGGAGGATGAAACTGACATTAGCAGCAGAATTTATCCCATTGTTTTTCTGATGTTGGTCATATGACTTCTTGACTCACATTGTCATTTAAGGGATTAAGAAAATGAGGTTGGATTCCAACCTTCCCTGAGAATCTAAACCCATCAGCTGCCAGAGAGCAAAGTTATTATCGCAAGGACATTGATTCTTATTTCACCTCTGTATCTGCATATAGCACCACATTTAAAAACATTTAAAAATTTGAACAAACAACAGGGATTAGCTACTTCCCTGTTGAGCCATTCATTCATAACAGCACTTACAAAAGGAAAAGTTACATAAAATGAACTTCAAGGGGAAGGGGTGACACAGCAAGTATTAGAAATCACAAATGAGTATGTACAGTAGCTCTGACACTACTCTTGGTAACAGTAGGTAACCAATCCTGGAGACCTCAACTCTCTAAAAAACATAATATTAATTTGCATACCAACAGAGAGACAGTAAAGATGGCTTTCAAGAAAATAAAAAAATATGTAGATTTAACAGTTTTTATTGTTTCCCTCTTCACTCCGCACTTTATGACACAAGCGTTTGATTTGACTGGCAAAGCAGAGAAGAAACAGGTTCAGTCAACAGCGGTTCCATTCATCAGCCTCTGTGTATGACAGCTGAAGTAATCAAATGTGACACAAACGCTTTGCGCAGCTGCACGGCTCTTACACTGATGCAGATAAATTGATGGAGGGAAAAGGGAAGGGGAAAAATAAAGCAGAGACAAATGCTTCATGTTGAGAAGGAAAGCGGGCTTTGCCTCGAAGTAACTTCACTTAAATTGGCGCGAGATCCTTTCCATGATAAGAGACGAACAACAAGAAACGTTAGAGGCATGTCCTTTAACCATTTGTCTGCTTGAATTTATTTCAGCCATATTCCTGTGAACTGTAGACAGCCTAAACAAATGTACTGAACACGGAAAAGGCATTGCTGCTGGAGTCAATGGGACCACACTGGACTTCACTGGTTATAAAGATGAAATGAACTAAAAGAAAATAGAGCCACATGGCAAAAGTTGTCCCCGTTTTCTTTCTGCTCAACATCCCATGGTTGCCTTATCTTGGATACACTGTAAATAATATGTGTAAACGAGGTAAAACGTTTGGGTGAGTAGCTGTTTGGTTCATATCAGGTCAAGTACACATGTACTGCAAAGCGATGCTGATCCCACCAGAGGTTGACTGGCACATATGTGACACATAAGTTGGATGTAACACATATGTGACATATGCTTGTCTCTGTCAGACACAGCTGCCATATTTGCAAACAGAGGTATACTCTTGCTTCCCATCCTCAAAAGCCTCCCATGCATCCAGCCTTGAAGAGTAAAGCTTCTGCAACATGCTGCCCAAGCTAAACAGCTTTAGTCACCACTTTAGTGGAACAGATGCTTGCCTGGGTACTGTAGTAATAGGATTTCTGTTAACTAAAGTATCTAATGTTGCACGGGGTACCTTGTTCAATGAAATCTGTCTGTGCAGACGACGGGGCTTGGAAATACAATATCCTGGTAAGGAAAAATAAGAAATTCAAATTGTCTGACAAACAAAATCCCAGTATAACGGTTCCACATTTTCTTATGGAATTCCTTATTCTTCTTGATTTCCCAATGGTGACAGGAGCAAATGTCGCTTATGGTAAGAGACACTGTGAAAATGAGTGTAGTATTCCCCTATTCATTTCAAATAAAATGCCACTGGAACTTGACTGTTCGTCAATGATGACAACATCCCTGTCGGCCTGCTTTCAATTTTTATCACACAATAAAGGTTGTTAATGTCCCTTTCTTTTATGACATATGAAGACAAAAATATAAAAAAGTATTTCTATTTGAACACACTAAGGAAAACAGTATAAGGAACAGAGTTATATATCAGTGAATCTGAAGAAATTAAACCCTGAACAATAACCTTGTGTTATCTATATCTTTGATGATTCCTGCCTTTAACATTTTAACTGCAAACACCTCCATCTGTATTTTTCTCCTTACTTTCAAAACAAAGGATGATCATGCCTTCTTTGTGTATTAGGGGAATTCATGTCTTGAGTTTTCAGTATCTGGGCACAAGTAAACATCATTTATTAGGTTCATTATGAAACAAACACAACCCAAAATTCTGCAAATTTGTGCCTTCTTAAGCACTGATGTCTGGTAGTAGCAGGGTTCAGTCTTAGAAGAGATTGCTGAAAAACAGCTGTGGAAATGAGGCTTGATAAAATGATAAACCAGAGAAATAGCTCAAACTAAAAGGCTGAGCAAAAGGGAGCCATTTTTGCATCTAAGAGTGACAACACGGGAAAGCAGAATACATTGTTCAGAGACAGTTTCTGGATGTAGCCTGGGTTTCATATGTTCCATATGTAATTACCTTTCATGTCTAAATAGGTCCAGGTTTGGAAACGTGACCTTTTATTTTAAAGAAAGGTCTTTCAATTCACGTAGGATATAACAGTTTTATGTAAGCTTCTCTGCAAGATATGTTAGTGATCAATAATATTGTGGACATAAAAAGTGGGAAAGGTTTGAAAGGATTGAAAGGGTTAACGTGTTATGAACAGATCAGCAGAACAGATTCCACTAGCAAGGCTATTCTGATGCATGCCCACGCTCACTCACTCCACTCTCCACTGGCAGAAGGCGGACGCATCTGGGTGTCTCCACAATCGATACAGTTTTTGCAGTCTTCGACTGCACTGCAATTTTGACACCTGTAATTTCCCTCTGCTTCAGGAAACACAGAATGTGGTGCAGTAATTTCCACCTGTCCACACCCGTCTTCGCTAAAACCTTCAATCTTTCCAGTTTACTTCACGGCAGTTTGACTAACTTTTTACCTACCTCTTGTAACCACTTTCTGACTTCTCCCTTATCTGGCAGTGGGACCTATGCCCAAACAAGTCAGCCATGTGATTCACACTGTGGAAGATATTTGATTATCTACATCCAGTGGCAGAAAACTCTGCAAATGTTCACCTTTGTGTTGAACTCTACAGCTGGAACAGTGACACTTACATGACCATGATTAAAACTTTTGAGCTCAGCTCTCTAAACTGAGTTCATATTATAGAAGCCAAGATGAAGCTGGTGGTCTTACAGCCTGATGGAGAGAGAATTATCAACATCTGCCAAAGTGGAGCATCAATTGGCAGTTAGCTGGGCACCTGCAGGTCCAGACCAGTCAGGGGTCAACAGGAATTATGCACCAAGGACAGCCTGGAGGACCCATCTATCATCTGACCCCTCGACATCAGCTAATCAAGACTAAAGAGATTGTAGGCGTGGAAAAGGAGGGGGAGGGGAGTGATTTCAAAATTTTTTGCTTTGATATGCGCTTTCTACACTACAACTATGTGAGAAGCATTGTTAATCCATTTGGAATCATTTTACAGTGAAAGGCTCACAAGCCCCGGAGCCATTTGAAAAGTTAAATGGCATCAACAGAGCAAAGCAATTCAGTCTCTTTCATTTTCACTTTTAAGTTATTTCTGCCTCACTTTGTGGTCAGTTTTCATTTGTTCTGTTTTGCCATTAAAATAGTCTCATGACAGCAAAACTGATTCGGTCTAATTATACATCAAATACAAGAGCAGTGCCCCTTCAATTATTCATGTTGTGTGAAAAACACACTCTGTTCCTAAATTAATTTGTACATCCTGCAGCAGGAGCATTTATCAGTGTCAGGCTGTCTTATATCTACAAATCAGAATTGTGTGTGTGTGTGTGTGTGTGTGTGTGTGTGTGTGTGTGTGTGTGTGTGTGTGTGTATGTGTGTACGTGGGACACTCATGCATGTGTGCATTAGTGCACACATTTTAATACATTTTCCTGAAGGGATAATGAAAGGGAACAAAGGTAACTCATTGTGTATGCTACTTAACTGATTAAAGATTATCACTGAATGCTCTGGGATTTATTTACATAATTATTTTATTATGTTTTCTCTTTATTCATTTTTGAATGGCACGGACATAGATGACACCCTACCCATCTGTTTTGTAGTCAATATTCAAGAAATTAATTGAGGGCCTAAACATTCAGTGAGCACAAAGACAGAGAGGATATGAATAGAAGTTATTGTACATTTAGAAACCCCTCATACATATGTGAATGCTCATTATCATTTGTAAATTCTGTTTGTAAAGTAGAGAGTAAAAGTATAATCTCTACAAGTGTGAAAGGAACTTGTACTGGAATCTATGCAGGTTTGCACTGCAGCTAGAAGTGTCTGTTCGGGACAGCTGGAGGCTGTGCATTTGAATGACACTGTAACCCTCTGGTATTGACTTTAAAGAGATGGTGAAATGGGCCTGCCTACCCATACCACAATGGAGAACACCACTGCAGCACCCCTGAAATACATACAGTAGTACCAATGCCAATACATCCTGCAGCACATCTGCTTTTTTGTTATTAAGAAAAAGTTGTACAAAATTCAGGCTGGTAACTGAGGGCAAGATGAAGGTGTTATGCTACCACATAATCCCCTCAAGACACTTCTGAAGATTTCAGAGTTGTCTAAAGAAACTGATTAAAACTATTAAACAGCACACAATAATAATTTGCTCTTTTTACACATTCCAAAAGTGGACATACCACATATTACATAGTACATTATCCTAAACATAGAACAAGGGGTTCTGTAGGAAGACATGGCATATGCTGCACACCAATTTTCATTAAAGATCATTGTAGGGGCGTGGGCTGCATGCTGGGAAACATAGTTCCACAATAATGCCATGTTGCAGCAGGGAGGAAGCTCTCAGTGCTGCCCCATTGCTGAAAAAAGGGATGCAGCACAATATTCAGCACCATGCTCTGTCCAACCCTGCTCTCCACAGCTGTGCTGGAGTCTCCAGCTACACAGCTGGGCTGAATCAGCATCAGGACAAGACAGACTCATCTGTGGAAACCCCTCCCCCCCAATGTCACTTCCTTAGCCACGTCGAAGCTGTTCTGTTTTCCCACTGCCTTTCAGACACCTCATCCAATGACAGACTCCTTGTTTTGTGCCTCTTGTGCAGCCCTCTGCCTTTCTGACAACTGGGCCAGCATGAGATCAGTGCCAGCAGACACACCCAATGTTAATCTCTGTCCTTAATGTTTTCCTTTCCTTCTGAACTGAATTGAACTCAGCCGCTCGATAGCTGCAATGTTCGCATTTTTCTTATTGCTTTGCTCGCACTAAAGTGGTCTTAGAGCACTCTAACTTCAATGTTTGTGTGGAATCTCTTATGCATTTTGCCCATAACATTGCATCTATTTTTGCATATACATATAGGTTTGTAATGCACAATGTTAAATTTTTTAAAACCCTTGCCATGCTTTTAACATCTATGATATGAAAAAAACACTATAGTAGAGCACTTTATAATCATGCACATATTCCATCCTGTTACAATGAGGCTTGAGGGTCTTATTCAGTCATATTCAGATCCAGAATAATGAGTAAACTTTGTTCATTATCACATTTCAATGCAATCTACATGCAACAGGAAGGAACAGGTCTTTCAATCTGTGGACTCTAAATAACTAAACAATATAAAATACATTAAGTTTAAAGAACAAGATAATGCTCTTTACATTTAAAAGTTAAAAATCAAAGTTAAATAATTCAAGTTAATGAAGTTAAAAATTAATAAAGGTTATGTAAAAAACTGCTAATGACACAAACTATCTTTCCAGGGACGATTTCTTTGGCAAATCTCTCAGGTTCTAGAATATAAGAAATGACTCATCTATATTATGCATGCTTTATACCTTTCATCTGCTAAGAAAAAGTGTACCTTGGTCTCAATTTTGTTGTGTTGACTCTAAAAGCACTATCCCATCAGACATGCCAGGTTTGTCTGTGCCTGCTAGTCTCAAGGTCTTGGCGGAGCCTTGTACCTTGTCAACATCTTCTGTAGTTTTCAATTGAACACCATGGTCAGGTGGGCTTTTTAGGGGCAGACAGCATATAGGTCTGCTGTCTAATTTCATGTGTATGCCTAGTTGATGCAATGTTGATGTAATCTAGTGATGTACTTGTGTCTCTGCTGTACTGTTGTGTAATGTGGTAGACTCCCACTGGCTATAGATGGCTGAAATGTAAGATCATTACAGTTGCAGGACAATAAAACTACAAGGATTAAAAAAATGTGGTATTGGATTAAGGTTAATAGGTGTGCACTTGGTTGTGCTGGCAATCAAGATGAAGAAGAAAGCATTAAAAAGAAACTTAATGAATGAATTCAGAATTAAACTCCTCAGTAACATGTCAGTTTCAGTTTCAAATTCTGTTTATCTTAATTCTGATGAATCTGTGATACTTCTCCCATTGCCTTTACATTTTGCTTTTTTGCTGAGAAAAAAACTCTTAGTGCCATTCTTTTAATGTTAAATTAAGAAAAAAGAATAGAATATTTATATGAAAACATTTTTTAAAGCAAAATTGCAAAAATCCATGAAATAAACGAGGAAAAAAAAGGAGAATGTACACTCAGTCATCAATATTCAGCTCAGCCTAGATTCTAACAGCAATAAAATGTCCTTTACTATGAATAATAACTGTACTCAAGTTTATAATACTTTCACAAAATCAACATTCTGCAGGTGAAAAACAAACAAACATAAACCAATTCAGAAAAGCAGGATAAACCAAAATTCATCACAAAAAGATTCAAATTACATGCTAATCTGAAGAAATTATCCTGGAGTTGATATAGAGTCTGCCGAAGTTGGAAAATAATGCTCATGCTTGAAGTTCTCAAGTTCTGAGAAATAATCTGCAAATGCTGCTCCACAAAAAGATGTTATATTGTAAACAAAATGTCTCTAGATATATTTTCTAAGACAATATAAATATCAAACACTTGTGTTATAGCTTTGGGAGATTGTTCAATTTTTATGCAAACTCCCAGCAGGGTTTTGTGGATTGTTTGTTTGCAAACAGTGACAGAGCAAGAGAATTAATGTATGACAGTTGATATTGAAGCATATTCCATATGCATAAATCAGCAGACCATATCATATCAAAGCATGAAAGCATGCTAATTGCGACCTACTTTTCTGATCTACAGTGACCTTATGTAAAACAAGTGCAACTCATGTGACAACATTATAGTTATCCTTAATTAACACCAACTTTTATCACTTTGAATAGAATTTTCCCTCTCTCTCTATAGATCAAAATCATGTTTCTATATATATATATATATATATATATATATATATATATATATATATATATATATATATATATAGACCTTGGACAAGAAGCAGCTTTCACTAAGCTTTGACAAAGAGATGGCATTTTGAAAAGCATAAAATATATGCACTTTCTTTTCTTAACCCAGAGAATTCTTTTTGTTGCTGTGAAATTATTTCCAGAGGCTCTTTCTTCTACTCTTTCCCTTGGGTTTATACTACTTGACAATCCATTTCTTTTTTTCTCCTCCCTTTGTTTGATACCGCATCTCCATCTACAGTGCTGATAAAAAAAGATTCTATGGCATTAAACTCCAAAGGGACTCTGCACACAGTGGTCCCTAAAACAAGTTAACATACACAGAGCAGCTCAGTGAAAGCAGACTGTGAGCTGATTGGACGGGGTGGTCTCAGGGATGGAGGGTTGAAACAGCAGCTCCAGTAAAATACAGAACACGGTACAGGAGAAGGAGTGAAGAGTTTCTCTGCATTTTCAGTGTTCAAAGGTTGCAGATGGAACTCCACATCCACACCATGAGCAGAAAAATGAACAGATAGGAAGGTTAATGTTCTGTCAAAAATTAAGATGTCCATCGCTGTTCGCAAATGATTTCATGTTGGAACTAGATTATTTAAATTATTCTAACATGAAGGGTAATGACTGCAGAAGGGTAATGTCACTAAAATCGCCACTAAGGGAACTGAATCCGTATGTTTCAAGTGTTTGTATTTAATTCACATTTGTTTGTGATTTAACAGGTCACATGCATAAAAAGACACGTGTGCATCTTTGGTTTTTAAATCGCATGTGTCTCTTCTGACTGTAGTACTTATCAACCACTCGCACATTTGAAATAATTGTCAATGCAACAGCAAACACATGAACAAACACATACCTGTTTCAAACATCACATAAAACCACGACTGCCAGCTCCCAAAAACCTACACTTTTGAGCATTCCAGCAAACACTAGCACAGGTGGGAGGGAATGAAGCACAAATGCAATTTTCAACTTTACAAGTACAAGTGTTATTCCGGTCAATGATGGAAGGGGGCTGGGACCGAGGTGGAAACTGTGAGACACAGGTGTGACACAGGTGTGAGCACTGACTGGCCAAGCAGACTGCACACTAAAGTTTTCCTAAAGTAGGCTTTGTTCAATACTTTAACATCAAGTCTTACATTATGGTTTTCTCTACAGTTTTTAGATCTGCAATGTTCTTTTTTAGGATACTTTTTTTCCAGATTCTTGTGTGAAATGTATTCCATAGACACCATGGAGCCTGCAGTTCTTACAATCCTGTTAATAAATCTGGGATGATGATGTAAAATTACTGTATTTTATAAATTCAGTGCAAGCAGTACAGAAACTATGACCCCACTTTACATTGTGGGCCTACTACCTGTGTATACTGCAGAATGTTGCATATATTTACATATTTACAATACCTGCTAACTATACACAGTAAACATTATGCTTGGAACAACTGTAACAATATGTAACAGTTGTACTGTAAGCACTATGTAACTATGTATGTGCACACAGTAGTTACAATGTTCCTACTGTAAGTAGCACAGACTATAATGTAAAGTACGACTGAATCTATTAAACACAAATGATGTGTGTGTGTGCGAGTGATAATTTCCCACCAAAATGCATATATTTTTATTATCATTTACATTGAGGCTTAATAACATCTAATTTCAAATGGCTGTGTTAATGATGTAGTAATGATGTTCATTATTCCACAAAAGCTAATTTATTGAAGTAATACAGAGAATACAATATGTCTGAAAAAAATACTAAAAGTTTCCAAACCATTGGAAGCCATTAAGTGACAGCGTTTGCTACTTTGGAATCAACCTGCTCTGTAAGAGTAGCTTGTAGACATGAGGTGTAGGCACACTACAGTGTCAACTGCAGGCACAGATGTGTGAGTGACACCTCTGATAGAAAAAGTCCCTAATTGTGCTCTGGCAAGGCCAAGTACATTTAAACCTTCCCAAACTGCCCTCCAAAGGCAGGGACTTGGCTTCAGGGACACAAGAGGCTGGTGCAGGAGCCAGACACACAACAGGTTTAAAATACAAGCTTTTCACAGATGATGTCAGCATGGCCACCAGAGAGACACCCCTCAGCATGGGGGTGGACTAAAATTGCATGAGAGTCACAAATCCAGGTTGGGCTAAGGGACAAAAGATTTACCAGAGTACCAGCAACAGCCACACACTCAGCAATAGCTCACCTAGAGGAGGTTTAGAACAAATAGTAATCCTGTACGAACAAGCATTCAGAGCCATTCCCTCATACAGCTCTTCTGGGCCTAGAAAACAGCCTCCACCTTAGAGAGTAACGAAAATCCAGTGTTGATATTCCACAGGCCTGCACTCCAGCCTCTTTCTACCACAGTCAGCAGGACTCTAGGAAATAGGGCACACATGCAGGCAGCCTCCTTGTGTGCTAATGGCAAGAGAAAAGCATTCCATGGCTGGGATAATTACAACTTACTTGAGTAATTACAATCTGCTTGCCCCAATTAATCAGGGTGTATTTTTTTCAAAGTAGATAATTGGAAATTATTGGCTTCAGAAAACGTAAATACAAATCAAACATTATGAATACTAGGGCTCAGTGACCTTAATCAATTATTTACAGATGGTTACTAACCTTATAATAATCTGCTCACAACAGGCCATCTGAGATTTCCCATAATCTCATGAACATCAGAAAAACTAGGAATAAACCACATGCTCACTCTCGCTTGTGACATGCAGAGCACAACTTAAGAGCACACTACCAGTCTTCACGGACTTCAGTTGGCTGTGGTATAAAAGTACACTTCCCCTCGTGAAATGCAGTCAATGACAGCTGACCTCTCCCTCAAACAGTGACTACAGCAACAATCAAAATACAATTACAGGAATAAGAGCCATCATGGTCTGAAGCACAGTTGAAAGAGATTACAACACTGAGTGAGTTTATGATTCTAGCATCATATCTGTGAAAGAGGAAACAGAATGTCATTATTACAGTGGGCTTGCTCATAGAAGTATTTGTGAGGTTTTTTTTCAAATTACCTTCTATTAAAGAGTGTAATTCTGTCAGAGATAATCTCAACTAATAGCAGTGTGAGAGAATGGTTTATTTGTTATTCAAGGATTTATTCAAGCTGCACGTTTGGTACCCTGTAGACCCGGGCTCAAGGCCGGGTGGGGTGACTGCTCTCTCCCTTCACTACAGACATGAAGGAATTATATAAAGCACATGACATATATCCTATCCTATCCTCTGTACTGTATCCTAATTGAAGACCATGCACAGATTAGAATTGCGTCAGTTCATCTAATATGATGTAACCCCTGATATGGTCATGGGCTCCATATAATACATGTTATTCCCATTTCCACTGTAAAATTCCATGTTGGATCTAAAATTATATACAAAAAATGTAAGTCAATGTTTTATGTCAGAGGCTCAAAGAGAATGCACTTATATTAAGTATTTTGTTAATACCAAAGAAAGTATTTTATAAAATTTCAGTCACTTGGAATCCTCTTGTATAATCTGTATATGTAATCTGTATAATTGTATGCACTTCATGTTTTCTGTCATTTTATGCTCTGCTTTCACAGTGTCACATTCATTATCCACCACATTAAAATAATTTGCTCATATTTTGCAAACTTTTGAAGCCTCTTAGAGATACTGCATGACCTCAAGGTAAAATCAAATTGAACAGCCCGGAGTTGCTGATCATATATAAATCATGTGACTTTTACTTCAGCATCCCATAGTGTGGAAGGGATTTGTTTTATTCATCAAGAAGGTTATATCATTACCTCTGTAAAAGGCAGAGTACAAATTAAACAGTTATGCTTTTGGTGTTTTGGAAGACAGTGAATGGGAACTCATCTATGACTTCAGATGCATCTTAAACATCCAGATATTGATCTCCTGGCTTGATAAATTAAATGACTAATAAGCTAGGCACTTGCCCTTGGAAGATACTCAGTAGTTCAAAGTTTGCTAGTCTTGATGTTTCACTCCAATGACTTGGAAAGGGCTGATCTGTACAAATCATAGCAATGGAGCATAAAAGATAAAGATGAAACAACAGTTATATTAAACCAGGTATCTGGGGATTACAAAGAATGCCTAAGGGTTTGCATATATTAAGCAAAGCTTTGTGGTTTAATGCTGCCTATGGCAAAGATGGAAATGAAAAGAAAAAATATATTTTTGAAGATTTGACAGATTTGGAAACAAGGAATTCTGAATATCTAGCTACCTTTATGATTACACATGCAACACAGTGTTACATGTTGTGAGAGTGTATCACCTTTTCTTGTTCAATTTGATGCAAGGAGGCATCGTAAACACTACTCTAATTGATTCGTTTTTTGATTTCACTATGCATAGATTGTGCATTCCATATTCAGGCTTCAGTCTTTTTCATTCTTGCAAAAGGTGGCCTGCTGTTCACTGTTTTTATTTCGTATTTCAAGTGACTTCTAACTGATTTGAAAAGTAACTAAAACAGCATGAGTCTTCCTGTACCAACCTCAGCCAAGTGCAGTGGGCCTATCAAGCCTGCTTTCTCAATATTCTATAAGAGAGATAGAAAAAAAAGAAGAAAAACAAGCAAGCTTTCAGCAGCAGGGGAAACTTAGGAAAAGTAGACTCTTTTACCCGGCATGGTGGCTTTCACACATTTAGTCTGAAATACAGCATGTGTATTGGCATATGATGCTAATAGGCAACCCTTTTCACAAGGTGCTCTGCACAAGCTCATGTACATGTACATGACCATGAATATGTGGCTTCACTGAAAAAAATGACACATTAGCATGAAGCAGAAAATACTCTTCTTTTTTGGATATTTACCATTTTTTACAGAACCTAATGAAAGCAAGTCTGTGTTTTATGTATACCATGCTAAGGGGAGTCCATAGAGCAAATGAAATGCTTCAACGCTACTTCTGGACTTTTCTCCTATCAGCACCTTTGTGAAAGTAGCTTCTTCAAAATCCTGTGGACAAAATGGTAAAAAAAAAAACTAGACTGTTTTGCTATCCGTCATGGTGCATACTCTCATTGCAGAAAACTTTCTGTAAGCACACAGAGAAGGCAGCCATGATTGTCGAGGGAAATGAGAAGAGTTTCTGGTAATTGATTTCTGCCTCTGTATGCTAGAATGTAGGGGAGACAGCCACAGTGGTTGAGGGCATGGTGATAGAAAGGCCGGTAATTGATTCCTGCACTCTGTCTGCTGGAATGTTGGAGAAGCAGCCATGTTAGTTGAGAGCAAAGAAGAGGAAGAGCTGGTAATTGATTTCACCAGGGGAATAATTAAACTACTGCTTGGCTCGGCATTGCGATCACTGAAGCAGGAGCTGGAACTCAAAGCTAGGACCCTCAGTGCAAATGTGAGTTGCTGAAGGAAAAAAAACAAGACCTTATCAGTGACTGGTCTGGAGAAAAGGAAACATTGTGTCCTGTTTTGATTAATGGGGCAAATTGAAATGAAAGATTGCAAATGTTGCTATTTGATGCAAGCTGAATACATGTGAAGAACTCTACTCAGAGCTGTTTCCACAGACTACCATTGCCTCTGTCAATGCTGATGAGAGTTCATATTTGTAGAATTTTAAGAATCAGTGTGTCAACAAATGTACAGCAGTCATGATTGCCTTCTTTACCTGGTGTACACCACTTGATAACCAATTTATACTCTTACCTATCATAAACAAGGGAGGAGCCAGAAATTCATTGTACTGTCGAGCATTGCAGAAGCTACTAAATGACTCTATACTACCTACCTGCATGCTTCCTTATAACAACTGCCTGAAGCACAAACTGCAGCTTTCTCTGCTATTTGACTATCACCAGATCATGTCAATCACTCTTTCTGCTATGAGTTTCCATGGCTACTAAGTAACAATTTAACAAAGGCTGAGTCCAGTTACCACACAGATGTCAATACAAACCATTTCCATTACGAAAGGTTACATGGCTGACACGGATGCCATTTTCTGTGCAGTTGATCACATGAAACTTACACTGCAATGCAGGTGAGAAGAACACGACATTCAAATAAGCGCCTCACGCTCACAAGAAGAAATTTGGCAGGTTCTGTGTACAGGGCTTTTTTTTTTTCTTTTACAAAATAATGGACCAGGACTCCAGTCTTATTTATCTGTCAGTCCAGCACTGGCTCATGGAATGAAATATTGGCAGCTCTTGCTCCATCAGCAAGATTTCCAGACATGTTGGATTCATAAGACAATCATAACATAAGCTGCTTGAAACTACATAACAGTTCATTCATTTTCACTCTTTCTGAACAGTTTTGGATGAGGTCATACTAAACAATAAAAAACAATATTGTAGCAATGAACAAGGTGGAGAGAAGTGGCTTTAATGTAACATTTGCTCATTTTCTAGATAGCTAGAATCAAGCTCATTATATAGTAAGCAAGTGCCAGCCAGCACATGTTATTTATTACTCTGGCTATATCTTTAGTCAAGCAAATCATTAGTAAAAGTGATATATGAAAAGTTATTGTAAATATGTCTGCCTCAAGTTTTCACACCGTCATCCATAAATGGGACAGTAGTGGAAAAAAAAGTTTAAATCAGAGATATCTCACTCCTTACTGTAGGAAGAGTCTGTCCTTTAATGTCAATATTTGTATATAGACATTTATAGATTTTTTTTTCTTTTTTATAGGTAAGAAATTGACAGCTATCCTACAGTGAAAGGGAAAAACTACAATACATATTTCATTGAAAATAAAATATGAAATTATCAGATTGTTTCTTGGAAATTGACTATTTTATGAAGCAGCCCAGAATGGTACACAGACACTTTTTTAGGGAAATAATGCATACCTCCACACTGTAGTAATTCTGTAGTAATGTTCCCAAGTGTATAGTTAAGCAAAAAGAAAAAAAAGAAAGAAATGCATTGACTGGACAGGACATTTGTCTGGGACACAATGGTTGAAATGTTCTCAATTAGAAGAAAGACATCTGAGATCTTTACAACCATGTGCAATCATTTTGTCTGAGTGATCCTCATGTGCCTCCCAGCACATTTTTCGATGTGTGCATGTAATATTACTGTTTCTGTTGACGTCGTGGAATTACGCAAATTTCTCTCATAACTTTCAAAAAACACACAACATTATTACATAAGATTATTAAATGTATGAAGAAATCAATAAAGTTCTATTCACTTTACAAAAATATCTAGATAGGAAAAGGAGTAACGTTATGCACTTAAGATTAAGACGTTTATCTACCCTAGGGTAAAATAAGATCCCAAAAGCTCTCACTGTCTTTACTGCGAAGGCAAGCCTGCTCCTTCTATCAAAAATATTTAATGAAGGCAATGGACAGGTGACCGGGGCACTGTGGTGTATACCTTGGATTTTGAGCAGTGTCTTTCAAGTTGAAGACGTAAAAAAAAAGAATCCACAGCTTTCGAACAGATCCACACACACCTAAAAGCCGAGATCCCAGGTGCGCTGTACTCCTGCAGGCAGATAAAACAAACCCGGAGAGGTGAGTCATCCTCTCTCATGAGAGCGGGGAGGACAGACTGGCAACCGCGAGGAGGGGGGAGAGGAGAGTCTGCAGTGCTCTACTGATCCCGCAATCACCCCACAGCTGACAACCTCACCATGAATACATCTACATACATTACACCGCCGGTCCTGAGCCTTCATCCAGCCACGCAGGCGCCTTGGCCCATCTTACACTGTCAGGACAAGCAGGAGGGTACAATAAAGGAACAAACAGTACTAACAACCTGAAGTGGTCATCAGAACACGCTGCAGTAGACTTCTAATCTCTCACCTCCCCACACATTTCTAACTGAACCCATGCGTCTGACACATCACAAGCAGTAACCAGGAGATTTATTTTCCTTCATGTCCATATATGCATGAAATTGCAGACCTCACATGTAAGTGAAAGTAAAAGACAAGGCATCTGAACCGGCGCACCACACTGGGGAGACGCTTCACAGTGCAGGCCCTTCCTCTGCTGCCCTGCGCAGCATGCTCCCCTTTTCCACACAGCTGGAGAGGTGTGCACTACACCTCCACCTCACTGGCTCTCTGCTGCTGCTCCTCCTCCCGTCCCTCTGCACAAACCTGCACACGGCAGTTCCACACACACACACACACACACACACACACACACACACACACACACACACACACAAAAGACAAACATACACAACACACACACACACACACACACACACACAGTTCCACACACGCACACACACACACACACACACACACAGCCAGCACCATAGGAGGCTGTGTATTCATGAGCGTGTATTTGTGTGTGTGTTTGTGTGTGTGTGTGTAAAGCTGGAGAAACTAGACAAAGGACCCTTTGAACAGACAGATGGATTTGAGGTCAGTTTCTGTGATATTCAGTGTATGCTCTATAATTCTGGGAGCAGTAAATGTGCTTATGAATGTACTGTTCTGCCATCAAGAGCATAGCCCATTTGCTTTTCAACTGCTGGTGTTTTCTCACGTTTATTTTGTCATCTTAATTATGGTAAGCAGCCACAAAGACAAAAATCTTAATAAATACAAGACAGTAAACAGATGTTTCCTAACAGCAGTCTGGAGGCACATTTTAAGCAGATTTGGGGCTAGAAAAGCTCTGTTTCTATGAGGTAATTTGAAAAAAGTATTACATTGAGAAGGTTTAAATGCAGAGCACGATATTAGTAGTTTAACAGTGCCCCCCACTGGTTTTAGACTAACACTACAGTATATTTAGCTTCACAGACAAGGACCATTGAAAATGTTTTAAAATGTCAAGATATGCTGGCAGATTACACTGAAAAGAACACAACACGGGAGGGAAAATAAAATTTTGAAACTGGATCCCTACATATCCGTATATTATTTGGAAATAATGTCATAAAACAAAGTTTCAAAGCAATACTTTTTGCCTGCAACTAAGTAGGAAAAAACAGAAAAATCGAATCCGTCTTCAGAAGAAAATTGAGTTTTTAAATAATTCATGCTGAAGAAAATGTCATTCTTTCAAAAAGGAATTGTCAATATCTCTGTATTCTGCCTTTTACGAAATAGTGCAAAAAAGCAAATACAGCTGCAAAGATGTTCCTGTATGAGACACATGCAGTCTAATGAGCTCCAGCCTCCCCAGAAAAACCTCCCTACCTCCAGCTATTTAAAGTGGAAGGCTGGCCATTATGTGATTCCATTTCATTACTGTTTAGGAAGGACACATACAGAGCAAAGGAGCATTCAGCAGGTTTCTTCCTAGATTGCCTTCAGGTGCGTAATTTCATTGCCTAACAAACTCCAGGCTGAATATGAAAATCATTTTTTCCCCCCCAATTGTGTTTCATGGTTGCCATGGGAGACTGCCTTACCTGAAGCGGCACTGGAAGCAGACAGTTCTATGACACTCTGCTACACCCTCACTTGAGTTTGGTTCCACTTTATGATTGATGAAGGAGCAACTGTATCATTGCAGTAGAATCCAAGCCCTCCACTTTTTAAAAGGCTAAAAACTCAGCCTATGAAGTGTTCCACCCAGTCTCATACACTGTACAGGCCCTGTAATGGAGCTCCAGTTCATATGTAGTAGGACTGAATTAGGAGTATAGCTCTTACTGGGCATCTTGACCTGGAGGTGACGGTTATGAAGAGCTGGCACAGAGGAAACTGTAGAAAATTCTATCAGGTCCTTAACTGAATCCCTCATCCTGCTTGAACAGTAGAAAGAACACCTGTCTGGCCATGCCGGATGCAAAGATGAGACTCGATTAAGGGTCTGCCCTCCATATCTTCAGGGGTCCATCCGTTCTGCTCTGAGTCTGTGTCTTTCCCATCACTTTGGCAATATACATTCAGTCCATACTACCAAAGAGCTACTAACCTTACAAAGGAGACCCTCCTCCTCACATTTTTTTTCTACATTTTACATGTATTCATTTAACCAGAGGGACTTTCTCCATCTAAGGTCAAGACTCTGGGTGTAAACGTTGACCCTACTGTCTTTAGAGGCTCCCGTGAGCAACATCACAAATGCCATTCTTACACCTTTGGAGTGTAAGACAACAAGGACAAAGAGTCTGAAAACTTGTTTCATTCCATTTGCTGGAGTTCGTCAGCTCCAGTTCCCAGATAAGCCTCAGTCTGTTCAGGCTCACAGCAAAGCTTTGCATAAGCCAGAAGGCAACTCTATTGACTGTTAAAGCACCAAGTTCCTTAAGTGACTTGTTACAGTTCTACGTGCCTAATCTGAGACTCCGTTCCTCCAATACCAGCCAACTCACTGTGCCAAAAACTCATCTCCCCTCTGTAGGAGACAGAGCTTTCCGTGCTGCTGCCACTACACTTTGGAATTCCTTCCCTCAACAGATTTGAGTCTGTAACAACATTGTCACTGCAAATCTAAGCCGATGACTCATCTTTTTAGCCAAGCATATGTTTAATGCAATTTCTGTTGTCTTTGTCTCTGTTTTTTTGCACATTTCAGTGCCCTTTGTTTATACGTTTTATTGTTTATACCTTTTATTCACTCTGTTCTTCCTCTGCAATTTGCTCTCATGTTGTTTGATTTTGATTTTGATTTTTTATCTGCTGTTGTCTGATTTGTTATTGCCATCAGTCTGTTCTAAATATGTAATTTTCTTCATTTTATATTACCAGATCAAATGTCTAACAATTATGAGTTTTAATGTTTTATTTTATTAACTACCATTCATAGTAATAGTACATTAGTAGTAGTAGTAGTAGGTTGCCGGTTCAATTCCCCACGGGGGCACTGCTGCTGTACCCTTGGGCAAGGTACTTAACCCACAATTGTAAATATCCAGCTGTATGAATGGATGACATTGTAAAAAAAACCTGTAATTGATGTAAGTCACTCTGGATAAGAACATCTGCTAAATGCCAATAATGTAATGTAAATGTAATGTAACTGTTGCCATGGATAAGCAGTATAGATGAGTGAATACCTTCTTACCTTATCTTTCCTACTTCACATGATCTGTTAGGGTTAGCATCTTGTACAGCACTAACAGACAGTCTCTCTCATTGTCTGAGCTCTGTGAGAGATCAGAGTATGAACAGGCAATCTGGAGGCTATCATGAAAAGTTCACATCCAACAGTACGCCCCTACTGCAACATTAATTTACAGCGATTTTTTTTTTTTTTTTTTGAAAATACAAAATTCATTTTTAATGTACTAAAAGATCATACATTTACCTAAATCTAAACGAAAATGCATTGGAAAAACTGGAAAATTTATAGCAATTCAAAAAATCTCTACACGTACCGAGCTTGCCCACAAGCTCAGTCAAGGTGAAAGGGAATATTTAAGAAGGGGGATTTGCTCTGCTGTATCAAATCGCTCCTCTGTTTGACCATGGGCCCTAATTACATTTTGCAAACAGACTCAGTATTTGCTGTACCGCTATGCATTCTCTTGGATTGAATCCCATTTCAAAGGGACTAAAAGGAGCCTGTGTCACATTTATACACCAGTCAGACTACTGGCCACTCTCAATATCTGTTTGCCTTACTATAGAGCATTATACACACACTCAGCTATAATGTCATCTGTGAAGATGACTCAGAGGTCAACAACTGTCTCAAAACTCTGCTTTTGTCATGTGTTAGTATCAGTATCATTACTTACTATTAAAATCAACAGGTGATACTTCCAGTGGTATTCTTCCTGTTGTATATATAGCACATAAATACATAGCAGGTTGTATACTGTTGTATGTTATTTTAATTGTTTTGCCTTGGCATAAATATGTTGGTACAAATACCATGCAGGTGTCTGTTTTCACACAGTAATAATAAATGCAGTCCTTTGATCCACAAAAACACGCTCACGAGCACTGCTCAAACACAAACACAAACCTAACCAGGGGTTTATAAAATATTCACAGAGCTGGGTCCCAAACAGAGATTAGTCAGGAAATATTGCATTTATAGTCACAGCTGGAGTCTCCCGGCATCTCTCCAGGAGCCTCTGATATCCAGCTCTCTTTCACAAGAGATGGAGTGTGCTGTTTCTCAGAATTTGGAGAGAAGTGTGGAAAGCTCCACATTATTTGAAACAGATCCGCTTGAAACAAGAATGGATTGTTTTCACTGATGCCGTAGGTGGTATTAAAAAGGAGACGCGGGATAAAAACGAGACGGGAAAAGCTTTGGGAATATTTGACATTGAGAGACTTAAAGTGACACTGTCCTTCCCTTCATTTTCATTCCCTATATTATGCAATAATTGCAGAGAGAAAGTTCTCTGCCTACCCTATATGGAGCTCACCAGGTGCTACTCAATTTTAAAAATGCAGCAGAAAAAAAACAACAACCCACCAACACACAACAATGAATAGACACTCAGCAAATGTTGCTTTTTGTGATAGAAAGGGGTCTCTCAATACATCACAATGAGATCTGCAGGTCAAAAGCCTACTCACAAAGGTTGTTTATGCCATATAATACAATCATCTATTTGCATAGATAAATCACCAGAAGAGAAGCTGAGAGTTTCATAGAGTGCTTTGTGTGTGTGTGTGTGTGTGTGTGTGTGTATAACTAAACTATTATATCCTCTTCTCAATCCTTTTCTCAATTTTACCATGGAAAATCTTATTTTACAGCTTATAAAGTTTTTCCAGTGAATATAACCTTGAGCGTAAGCCTTAATGCGTTCCACATAACAGTGAGAAATACAGCACAAATGAAAACATATGCATTTCCAATAAGTTATTTGAGCTATTATCTCCACTGCATTTGCTTTTAGCAGATATAAATGGTGCAATCTCAACACCAGCAGCTGTAGCTGCTATAGTACAATAGATGTTCATCGAAGTTTACACTCCCATTGATAGGTAAGCGCAGCGCTTTCCGAAGAACATTTCCATCTCGGCCTGAAGAGAATTGAACACCAGATGAAATGAGAGAGGCGCAGGCTGTTTGGGGAAAGACATGTAAGCTACTGCAGATGGACCGCGTGGAGACCGTCTCCCGCTCTGTTCCATTACCGCAATCAATATGCAGACAGCATCAGGCCACTGGTGCTCGGCAGTCATCTGCATGGTCTTCATTACTATTCCGAGGACCTCCACCGACAGGCTGCGCGTTGCTACACCTCTGGAAATAAGCAGTCTGCGCAAACAGAGAGGTCTCCAAAAAGCCACTTCTAAAAAGTTACTTAATTTTGGAAAACTGTGTTCAATTAAACTTTGCTATTTAAAAGGTAATTCATAGCATGCGGAGAAAGGACTCATAAATATGTATATGAGGTATCCAAGGTGTTAAGAAGAATCTTGATTAGCGTGCAGCCACTACATCCACTTTTCTTGTTATGCTGATCCCTGCTATTAGTTACTTTACCACAAGAGGTCATTCTCATCCTGTCTTGAACACTGGCCAAGTCCTGCCACATTCAGTTCATTTCAACAATGCTACCTTAAAGTAAACATGCACAGTGCCACATCACATTTCTCTATGCATTTTAAAACCTCCACAAGAAGTTAGAAAATTATTAAAGTATTGTTGGTAAGCCAAAATGCCTTCTCAGAAACTTAACCCATGGATATAGGCTGCACTGAAGATGCAGATGTGTAGCCTATTAGCACCATAGAATGTACTGATTTACATGCCCATGGGAGAGCAGATAGGATGACTTTGTTTCAGTTTCAGAGTTAAAATGTTACCACAAATACAGTCTCTATAGAAATTATTTTAATCTTTTGCATGACTATATTTTCATATTTTAATGAAGGGGAGCACCACAAATAAGAGCTATTTTATGAGTCTAATGGGACACATGGAAATGGCATACAACATGCAAAATCAGATGTCCCCATACAGTATGGTATTGTATAGTGTGTATTGAATGTATTTTTTATGTCAGAACTGTATTGTGGAAAAAGCTCAACGTATTACCAGCAGACACAATTCCCTGCAGTATCAATCCCTGCTGTGTCTCTGACTAGAACACAGAGTGTGTTTCAGTCCCAGCCAGGGATAATGGAGGACTGTAGGCCTATACCGTGTGACTCAGTGAGAGAATGTGCTTCTGAAAGTACTACTATATGCTACTATGAAAGGAAACACAGCTGGACATCTTCCAGTATGAGAGAGCATGCCTTGTGAAAGAACTAGCCCTGGGAATAGCAAGCGCTGCATGAATAATACCTCCTACCTGAAGTCACTGTCTGATATTTCAGCATATTCAATCATCCAACCGCTGCTCAACTGAAACCTCTGCAACAACAGACTAAAACTTTTCAAAAAGAGTATTTGTGAGAAGCTGTTTACTGCTTGACTAGAGCCCTGAGGCTTTATTGACATGTGCATAGAACTACTTATGGGTTTTTTTTTGTTTACCATGCACAGTGTTAAATATTAGTATGTCTGTTTTATCAATACTGCGTATGAAGATTTAGTCATATTTAGTGAAAACGACAGGAAAATGGTAAACATCTTTGCACTACTGGCATTCTGCCACAAGAAAATGTTCATGCACACAGTCTGATGTGCACACAGTCTTTCTGTAAGCATGGTTGATAGATTAGGTCCCACATCCCAGATTTCCAAGTACATGACTAAAATGGGGCAGTGGAATGCACACAAAGTATGTACGTTTGGTTCCAGGCCCCTTGTCTTGGAACCTGAAAACAGGTTCGTATTGTATCTAAAAATGGTATCACAGAATGATAAATTAGCTTGAACTGCTTGAAGTGGATGTCATCTACCTGCACAATGTCTATGGTCATTTGCATTGTGTGAAACATTTTGTTAGGGTCCAGTTATTTAGGGAATACTCACCTTGGACAAGAATGCTCATTGTCATCAACATGTAACTCCACTCTGTGCACCACAACCGTAATGATCAAACAAAGAGTTTCCAGGAGTTTCAAAAATAATGAATAATTGTCTCAATTTGAGCGATTAATATAGAATACATTGGCTCTCAATATAACCATGCACTGATACATGATTTGTGCAATTACATGACAGATAATGATGGTAAAATATTTACTTAATATAGTGATCCTACAAAGACAGAAAGACTAAAAGTGCGGTGTACTGATAAGGAACAGGGCATGTGACTGAAACGATCCTGGTTTGATTCCCCGCAGGCGCACTGCTGTTGTACCCTTCAGCAAGGTACCTCAGTAAATATCCAGCTGTAATGGATAAAACTGTGAGTCACTCTGGATAAGAGCATCTGCTAAATGACAATAATGTAATGTAATGTAAAAGATTTCAGTAATGTGATGTGCATTACCAAAAAAGCTGCTATTCATTTGATAGCCACTAGATGTCAGCCTCTTGATATTTTGCAGACTGAAGAGTCCTTTGAAGCAGGAATGAGATTATTTCTATTTTTCTCTATTTTTCTAGTTTTCTCTTTATCCACCTTCACTGCCACAAAACTTTCATATTCAGGGAGTAATACATTTCATCATGGATGAATCACTGAATATAGCATGATATACAAATAAAGAAACTGTTAGTATGATACATAAATAAAGTCACATCCCTCTTGACCTCACTTCACTGACTTCCTGTTACCACTCCCATCATGTTCAAGACCTCTGTGCTGGCATACAGGACAGTGAATGGGACAGCCCCCTCATACCTCCAATCAGCCTTCAAATCATATGTCCTGGGCAGAGCACTAAGCTCTGCAACCTTGGAGCAACAGACTTTCCCTTCCCAACGTGGTCACTCCTCTCAGCTGCGATACCCATCTGGTCCCGTCTGCACTGGTAGAATAAATTTCCCACGGGGGTCAAGACAGCAGAATCACTGGCCATCGTGCCATGCAGACTGAAGGCCCAGCTCTTCAGACTGCATCTCGGTTTCACTTTAATACCCACCCCCTAACACCTGCTACTTGCAATACTTGTATAGCGATGTGTTACGGTTACTGTGATCTAGTGACTGTGTATTATATGGTGGTGTGCGTGTCCTAGACTTCTCTTAGTCTTCTAGCCCACTAGTTTCAGGTTAGCACAAGTTAACCTGTGGTAGTGCTTGAATGGTGTTGTGCTCACACTTACTAGTCTGGGAGTGTTGTTAGCCTGGTCTGACACTTTTGCTCATTTAACTTGGAGGATGGGTATACTCCTGTTCTCTTATGCTGGAAGTTGCCCTGGATAAGAGCATCTACTAAATGAATACAATGTAAATGTAAAGGTAACAAGATGCAGGTACAATATTTGGCAATATTATTACAATACAGTATTTTTTAAGACTTCTATGTTAGTTTCCCTTTGTTTGGGGAGTGCTTTTAGGTGAGCTATTACTACACTATATTCATCATGCTTTGCAGCCACTGATACAGACATGTGTTACTGGTTATTCACAAAATATGAATCAGTTGAGAATATTACCGCCAGATGATCAACCTTAAGACATCCCTTTCCTGCCAGTTCTGAAGACAGACTCCACAGGGCAAAGCTAGTGACCAGTTTACCTTTACTGTTGCTTCAGATATGTTACAGTATGCTCTGAAAAGGGCATTTCTGATTGCACCACAAAGTTTATTATTACATAACCATAATTAATAGCTGAATAAAAAGTAAACCCTCATTCTCAATTCTTTGGAGGGGTTAGAGCTATACAGGTTAGAGCAGTGAGCAGCACTGGTGTAGACCACCACACAGAGCAGTTAGAGACCGAGAGAGAAAACTGGTTATACTCACGTCGAACTCGTTGAGGGCGGCGGCCAGCTCCCCGATGCCGGCGTGGCCGTGCTTCTCGTCGGTGGGCGAGGAGGCCTGGGCGGCGCTGGAGATGCCCCCGATGGCCTCCTGCACCTGCTTGAAGACGTAGTCACGGTTGGCGCGTGTGGCGGCCACGTCCGGGTGCCGCAGGAAGGCCTGGGAGGCGGTGTACAGCATGGTGGCGTTCTTCTTCAGCGCGCCCCGCGCCGCCGCCATCTCGTCCCGGCACTGCGGGTCCTTCAGCTCCTGCCAGCAGAGAGAGAGATCCGCTCAGAGCTGCCGCTCACCCGGCACAATGCACACGTTCCTTCTTTGTGGATATTATAATACATCCATATTCGTGTCACAATGGAATGAACTGCACCCAATTAGCCTGGAAAGTTACAGAACCACAGGATGACAAAATGCAATTAGCGCAGCTTACCCTGTGGGCTGCTACAGAAGTTCACTATAGCCAGCACTGCATTGAAATTCACTATATAATAGCATAACTCAGACACGCAAGAAGATAGATTCCTTTATTGTCATTGCAGAGTACAACGAAATCAATTGGAAAAAAATTGGAAAAAGAGAAATAGTCATAATAAGTCTGCAATCCACCAACATGTTTATTCCTATTCATGATAACTGATTACTGTTCAAATGTTGGCCCCAGATAGTACAGCAGCAGACCTCACAAGAACAACTCCAGCAAGGGTGATACTTTGTGCATTGATTAAAGTTTTTATCCTTTAATGGGTTCCTATTCCTATTCCTATGCATCTGTCTTCTACAGAGAAATGAAAAAGTCTACATGAAAATGGAAAGCATCTGGCACATGCAATGGGGAAAATATATTTTAAAAATAATAACTATTGTGCACCCTGTTCCTTAAGAAAAAAAATAGAAAAAGTAACACCCAAGGCAAACACGTTTAAAGCTTTATGTCTGACACGCACGACACCGCTTGGAACAAAAAGAACAGAAATATCGGCTCCCGCATTACTTCCAAGCGAGGACTCCAAGATCACTTTCGGGAGACGACATGGGGAAGAAAGTAATTAAGTGATAATGTCACTGCAGCCACAATGGTATCAGGTTTAATTTTGCATAGAGAAGAGAGTCTCTGGATGGCTGCGTCGCACGTCTCAGAGGCTCCTGAGGAAGCACAACCAGCCGTGACTGTTTTTCACCGCAGAGCTGGAGGCACTGCAGCCCCCCGGTGGCATGCATCATTCAGCGCGGCTAACGGTAGCGGGGGTCGTATTTCTGCGCCGTGGCTTGAGATGTCCTGTGATGACTCCCAGCTTTGTATCAGCATTTTTTAATCTTTATTTCTACTTGGGCATTGCTAAGACTACAGGGCAGCCCAAGGGGTAGCCGTGTAGCCCAGTGGAAGTGGGAGACGTGTTAATGAGGCCCCTTTACCTGCTGTCTCCGGGCCGCTACGTAGTTGAGCTTCACCATCTCTTTCCCGAACTCCTTGAAGCGATTGGCCAGGTCCTGTTCGTTTGTGGCATTCTTCACCGCCTCCAGAGCCTCCTCCACCTGTCCAGTCCAAACACACACACGCGTGCACACACACACACACACACACACACACACAATCACACAAAAATGAAGACGCATTCAGAGCATGGATGCTTTATTAAAATAAAGAATTTACAAGCATTGAATAAAGCATGGTCAAACCTTTGAGCAAGAATACACACTGTGCAAAACAAGTAAATTATTTGGCTTGAGGAGACAAAAGACATTTTGTTTCCTTGTCAAAGTTACCATTCAAAACTATGCCCTGTCAGACCTGCCATTTGGAATATTCTCTCAAAATTTTAGAGAGGAAAACGTCAGCAGGTGTGTGATAGTTACTGAAAATGAGCAGAACTACTGAATGTACACAATAAATGGGAGGTTTAACACAAGGCTTGGCTGTGAGCCACCAGCAGACATCTCTCGCTTAGCTGTCCTTGCATTCAGAACATCCACTTATTCAAAATTGCACATTGAGTCACCTCACCCCTGAGCCTGTGGGCTCAGACTGGTTCCGGCAGTCTCACTGGCAGCCATTACAGCTGCATAAGAAGAGGGCAACTTGGATAAGTAGAGAAAGGGAGACAGAGAGCTTCCACAATGGGCCTAATTACAATTACCTCCCATAGTCACGGATGTTAGAAGTGAAACAATATCAGGAGAGGAGATGAATTTGAGGAAAACAGCAGCTGCGTGGGAAGAGACTGTTAGTCAGCTGCGAAAGACGGAGCCTCGTTGTCATAGCGCCCGTGGACACAGACGTCCACCTCCGTGTGATGACTAAGACTGGGAGGCGAGGCCGGTTTGGGCCTGAAGGCTGCCATTTTGCACTTCATTAGGTTCAATACGACCAGTGCAAGTCATTCATGTTTCAGAGGAAGAACTCTGGAAGAGCGTAATGCACTGTTGAGGAAGGAAGGAGGGAACATAATTAGGAGCAATGCGTTTATTTACAAAGTGATTTCATCTTGTCCATTGCTATTAAAAGGCCCTACAAAGGGACTATGGCTGTAAATGTTAAAAGGCCCATCCGTGAGCAATTATGCACTTTAACAGCTGCCTTCCTCTGTAGTATATTGCTGAAATATGTCACTCTAATCGATGACTGTGGGAAAAAACTAAAGCTTCAGAGAAGTTAAAGAATAAACCATGTTATTTATGAGTGTTTAATGATCGCTTGCACATTGACCCTCCACACCATGCTGCAGTATACAGCTGTATCAGGTGGCGGTCGCACACAGAGTTACGACTCATTTATATGCTAATATGAGCACAGGTACTGTAACGTAAAACCAGAGCTACCCTGAAGTATAAATCTGTGTTCTGAGAGAGGGAGGACATTGGGAATTCCTTACTTAAAAGACACCAACATGCTCACATAACAAAGCTCAGGAAGAAAAACATACATCATTATTGAGCCATATTTTTTATTTAATGAACTGTATCATGGTGATAAAATGTCAGACATTTCATCTGGTGAGAACCGTATTAATGAATGTGCCAAATCTTCTCATTTACTCTTACAACACAGATATAATTCTAGTTTTATATTCATATTTTATGCCTTTTAAATTACAGTCATTCTCTGATGTAAAATACCGGCCATACTGTTCTCAAGCTTGTTCTTTTTCTCAAGATATGAATAATTAGCCAATTAAAAGATGTATGAGTTGTTTGTTTTACTGTAATAATGTGTGTTTTTTGTGTGATATTTGCACATGTGTACCTATGTGATACTCTTTTGTGAAGTGCATTGTTTAATACAGCGTTGAAGTGTGGCAGATAAAGCTTAGTTAAATAGAACTGGAACATATGAATGATGGTATAATTCAACATAGAAGGACAAGCTTGAAAAGCCCTGTGAATGTACCAAGCTGTTGAGCTTGAACGGCATTTGTGCAGTTTGACCATATCTTTTTAAAATGTCTTTGACAGCCAATATTAACATCCATGCCATTCAATTTTCAGGACATCCCAGGTTACTAGATCCCTCACAGTAATGTGATCTAGAAGAGGAGTAAAGATCTTAACTCAAACGCTTACTGCAAAAACAGCTGTTCATGAATACGTACTGAAAGAGATTAATTGACATGATTACAGCCATCTGAAGCTAATATTGTCAATGAGAATACTACTATTGCTATTAAAATATCCATCCACTTACTCTCTGACTGAGTGGCTTCTACTGTAATAACAGTATTGGAGCTAGTAGCCAGTGGACGGCACATTTTCAGTTACTCGTTCAACTAACTACAAAGTGCTAATTAATACTCATTAGTGTTGAGTCTCCTCCACAAATTTCAATCAAACGGCAAAGTGGTCTCACCATAATTTGCAGGGGATAAAAATCAAGTGCCTTTAAGTAAAATCTTGCATGTTAAAGCCAAGTCTTGCTTTGACTGAAATGTCCAGTTAACTGCTGGTATAGGGAGGGACACTGTGCAACGATGGCCGAAAAAAGTTACAGTGACTTCTCAAAGAGAGAAAGAAGGGGCACGTACGATTTTGAGGTGGGCCAGCAGCCTCATGACGTCGGCCATGTCGGCAAGAATGAGCAGGCGGGTGACAGCCGACAGCAGGGCGCGGGCCGCCCTCACCATGGTGCCCCTCTTCACGGAGGAACAGGGGTCGTCCGCGAACTCCGATGACGCCAAGTGCATGGTCTCACCTGCAATTGCCGCAAACACACCACAGTTTACATTACGTTAGCAGACACTCTCACGCAGAGCGACTTACATACGTTGCAATTTTTTTGTACAATGTTACTCATTTATACAGCTGGATATTTACTGAGGCAATTGTGGGTTAAGTACTTTGCCCAAGGGTACAGCAGCAGTGCTCCAGCGCGGAATCAAACCGGCAACCTTTTGGTTACAAGTCCTGCTCCTTACCACTATGCTACACTGCAATAGCTCAGCAGACAATACAGCGTACAAATCTGGTGACATCCATATTATCTGACACTATTTTATTCTAACAACCTTCAAGAATCTTACCTAACCTAAATCCACTCTTTTGTCCGGTATAATATTTACGGTGACTTTCTGAATAGCGCTGACTCAATGCGCTTGGCCTGAACCGATTACACGCATTATGTCCTCCACTTTTGTTTATTTGTTTTTGATAGCAAGGTAATGAAGGCAGCAAAAAGTTGAAAAATGTTGATATCTACAATGCAAAAGGAATGTGCAGCCTATTTAATGAGGAACTTGCTGCAGAACATCTCCTGGTCGGAATTCACATTCTTTTGATCCAGATCACAAGCAAACTGCAAGCCTTTTAAGACATGTCACAAAAAAGATGCAGCTTGTGTTGATCTGTGCATGAGAGAGAGAGCACAGCTTTTCATACAATTTTCACAAGCTAATTTTTTCACTTTTGTGTTTTATTCAACTGTAAGCATCCTGCCCAAACCTAACAGTGCGGTGCCTTGCCAGTCTCCTTTGATTACCATTTTCAGAGCCAATCATTCTATTCATAAAGCACACCTTTCAGCCACATGGGACCACTTGACCAATCTGCAAACCCATTCCTTATTTTCTATGACTAAACCGAATTGCCTAATTGATTTCATAGCTGGATTCTTTGTTTGAGCAGCTTCCCTTGGTTCCACTAAGACCTTCTGAGGAGGGAAGAAAGTTCATGCTCTCTGGGGACATGAGCTTCAGAAAAAACAGTAAAGTGCATCAGCATTACCAGCAGACTCCTGGCCCATGGCGTGTGGTGGAATCAGTGCATGACTCCATGCTAACCATTTACACAATGCTCAGATCTTTTCACTTTTCACCATTCTATTACAGAGAAAAAAAATTCCTATAGTCAAAACAGTGTTATATAATGAGGATGAGGGAATGCCACTTTCACAGTTTATGTAAATTGAAATGGAGCCTCACTTCACGGGAGCCACAGAAAAAGTGACATACACTCCCTCATCCGAATATACCTGAGACAGACTTAAATGAAGCTTGGAGTGCCTGTGCTTAAACTGTTTTAAATTAGTAGAACGGATTGCAGTTCAATTACTGACATTGACAGCGTATGACTTGGAGGATGATAATGCCGTTACTGTAATGAGTTCCGGTCTAAAATAAAGGAGCCTGAAAGAAGCCACCCAAGTGTAACAGACAGAATGGAGAATTCACCGAGTTACCTGAAGCATGGAGGCACCTCTTCATTAAAGACGACAATGACAGACACACGCACAAAAAAAGCCCTGAGATATCAATGGCTTTCCCATACTACAATGCAACAAATGAATCCACAGACCATACGCATGCTCAAAACTGCTGGATTTGAAAAAAAAAATGAAATTCAGTATGAGGCTACTTTCAGGCAGGCTTTCAGTGAGGTTTGGTGAGCTTGACTAGAGAGCCCTGGGAGTGAATTACAGCGCATAATTAAATCAGGGAGAAATATAAAGTCATTAAAAGTTTCGGCCTCAAGGTCATGCATCCGCATGATGATCTTCGGCTGATTAGTCTTGGGCTAACAAATTCATGTATGGTTCAAGCCGGAGAGTACTGCACAAGCAGGGCTTGTGCTGTGAAACAGAGACATACTGACAGAATGGAAAATCACCAGCCTCTTGGAGATACAGCTCCACAGCATGGGCTTGACCTGTTCTCCATCTCATAGAGCAACTGCAAATACTATGCAACAGTACTTTTAACACTCTCCTATCTATGACAATCCATGTAAAGTTCCTTAACTAAAACTGAAACATTGGTTTTAAGGACCTAGAATCACAGCCATGATTGGCTATTAGTATATATCATAAAAGTCAACCTGTTTTGCATACTTTACGTACTGTAGGTGTATTCTCTTAGTATATATGCATGAATTATTGTACAAGTAAGGAGTGAAATACAAAAAGCACAAAAGTCTTTTCCAATGTGACCTACAGCATGGTGCTTTTTTAATAATACAAATGTCAGTAGCAAAATATTACACCTTACAATTCAAATAAAAGTTATATTCCAAATTTAAAACTGACACCTCCTTCTGTAACAGATTTGTCAATTTGAAACGGAACAAAGTTTTTATTTCTGTTCATCATTTTATGTCAGTCTCATTTTGAGTAATGTTCACATTCTGAGAACAAATTGTGAAGTTGGCCTAGTCTTCCCTTTTCAGTCAAAGCTCTATTAACACAACGCATTTCTCTTCCGGAGATTTCTCCCCTTTCTGCTCAGCGTACTGCAGCCAATCACACGCACACCTGGTCAACAGCATTGGCAGGGGGGATGGAGTGTGATTGATCATCCCCCTCCTGAGAAGAGATTTTTGCATTAGTACCTCTCGCACAGGGCTCCAAACAAGCGGCTCCGCTCGATAAATCTCAGAAAACCATTCAGGCAGTGGGGGCTGGTAGTAAACCACAGGTGCAGCTAATCCATTTCACGCTCTGAAATGCACGCTCGTCAAAGCTGTCAAGAAGATTAGCATAGAATAAACAAAAAGTGACAACAGAGTTCTGCAGGCCCTGAGTATCATAAATGGAACCATTCTGGGGTCAACATGTGCTCCCAATACATAGGAGGCACAACATAAGTTGGATGTTCAAGGATTTCTATCTCATGGTAGCAGTCAGATGAATCACTGATTCAAACCACAAGCTTCACACAACCACTCAACCACTTCCATGAGTGTTGTATGTAAAGTTGTGTGGGGCAGACTGAATGAAGAGGTCAACTGTTTTAGTACCAAAGACTATATATTGCACTCCATTTGTTTTCACTGAATTGTTTGAGAAAAGTGCTCACTTTTGCTGAAAATGCTATAGCAGGCTACTGTTAAGGGACTTGCTCCCGGCAGTACCAATGGGTGACGTCTCTTAGCCTCAGGTACGGAGCAGACAGCAAAAGGTGTCTGCAAACTCAGATAGCAGGTTTCCCACTCCTGCTCATTAGCTTTGCATGGTATGATGAGATGAGGCAGCTCCGTTTTGGGGGGGCTCAGGAGGACACATGCCACTCAGCCAATATGCTGCAGCGGCGGCAGTGGAATTATACCTGCCCAGGGGTGAAAGAGCACCGAGCCGCAGGAAATGAAAAGAGCTTCGGTGCCACAGCACTCCGACAGGTAAAAGAATGGGGCAGGTCAACGCTTCCTATCAGGAGTAGAAATTATAGCCAAGATACTGACTGTAATAAGGCAGTGCTAATTGAAAAAGAGGCAATGCAGCAGTTCTGTGTGGACACTTAGTTCCATCTGCTTTCCATTGCTGAATCAAAATAAACTAACTGGCAGTTTATTTCCCACTGTGTGACACTGCATTCAATTATCCTTGCCATTCTGAGAAACCATGTCACTCTGCACTCAAGCCTCCAACACATCCTTGACAGGAGAACACTGTTCAAATGAGACTCAGGGCAAATGTGTTCCTTTCTGTGTTTGCCTTTTGGTTTTCACCTGGATTGACTTCCAGCAGGTTAAAGCACCCAACATTTATCGATGTAGTGTATATGCAAATGTCAAATTCCCTAGACACAAATATGTATCAGATAAATATATACAGAACACATATTTATTCAATGATCCCATATATGAAGCCATGTGTGGAAACACATGATTTTTCAGCTTGATCCACTTGAATAAATAAGTTCGTATTGGTGTATGAAACGTTTCAATGAACTACACGCTAGTCGGCCCTTTTTGTGACCTTGGCAGTTGACTTCATCCACTTTCAAAGATAATAAAGAGCTCTCTATCGTTAGCACACTGACAAGGCCACCTGAACATGGAGAGATTTATTACTACTATTGCCCTCGCTGCAGTGTGTCTGTCTGAGAGTGTTTGAATGTATGCATCTGTTTGTGTGTGTGTGTGTGTGTGTGTGTGTGTTTTTGCTTGTGCATACAGAGGTGCATATATGCATATTTGTGCAACTGTGTGTTCAGTTACATACAGCATAACAGCTGCAATTATACACTGTCATACTGCATCTCTGAAGACTTTTATGAAAGCTTGCTTCTTCTGATTTTGGGGATGTCATACTAGGGTTAGGCATAATAATACCCAATCAGGCACTGTACCCTAGAAACACTCCTACCATCCTGTTTTTATCCCAGGGTTTTATCCCAGGGTTTTTATCCCTAGAATATGCATTTTAAAAATTTAACTTGGCCTATATTGCAACTCGCATCATTCACAGCATGACTGAATAATAGTAACATGTATGACCCACCAAACACCCCGGGAGAGAGAGCAAGAATTATACCAATGTCTGAGAAGGTCTAAGAAGGTATAAACAGATACTCATTAAATTGAATGGGAGCTATATTGAGGTACTGTACATTTCCACATGAAAGAGTTAAACTTACTGATCAAAGAAAGGCTATCAAATGAATACTGAATGAAACTCTTTGGGTGATAACAAAAGAAGCCTCCTTATAATGAGTTGGCATTTGATTGTTGATGTTGAACAGTATGACGCCATGTTAAATCCATGTTCAAATCTGAGCAAAAAAGACCAAAGAATATATAAACATCTCCCATATTCCAGCCACTGCTACTGCTGGTACTTCTGCTATTACTACTACTACTAATAATAATAGCATTAGTTCAAAATGGGAATGAGGATTAGTCATTTGTTTGTCATTAGAACACAGCTACAGTGCGTCACCTTGCTTGCGGACATCATCAACAGCGGCGATCAACTCCTCCTTAAGTTCCTCACTCTCCTTGGCGATCTGCTCGCCCTTCTCCAGGAAGTTATGGGTGGCCTGCTCCACTGATGTAGCCAGCACGTGTGCTTTCTTGGAGCGCCCCTTCTTTTTACTCGATGGGCCTTTATTACTGGTGTTCACCAGTGTAGTCACCTGTGGGAGACAGGAAGAGGAGAGAAGCAGAGTCTCTGAGTCACATGATTCTGGTTTCGGACATGAGTACGCTGAAGAGCATGCAACATCTGTACTGACTTGTGCCAAACCCCATTTTAACATTCCAGTCCAGCCACACTCTCCAGGGCAGAATGTTTGAGGTGAGCAGCACAATATATCAAATGACACTTGGGCAAGTGAAATAAACACTTACTGTTTTATTATGTGTAAATTATTAACATCAAAGAAGACAGAAATATTTGATCAGGTCCAGGCAATTGTGAGACAGAATGCTCTACGCATCATCAACTGTTCAATGGGTCCAGTTGTAATGTAGAGGCAATCAATTCACATAATGCAACATTCAGGCCCTTCTAAGGTGTGACAGCACAGAACAGCCTCTTCCAGAAGGCGATAAACTTCCTCTTAAAATGATCCTCTCATTGAGAATCTGATTGAAAATGGCTTCATAAAAGTGATTGTGTTGTGCCATCAATCCCTCTGACAGCTCCACTTAATTAGGCTGTTGCCTCCCCAGCTTTCCCACACAGCTCACAACATGTGGCTCACGATGAGGCATGAATGCCATCTCTCTTTTAGTCTGAATAACTTTAAGAGTAAAATGAAGCAGTGATGGGTAATTTATCACAGTTTCTGAGACTTTCAGATATGATTCAGTGTGCTCACTGCGAAAGTCAATTAGACATGCATGAATCAAAAACAATAAAGGAGCTTTGTGAGGGTGGTCTCTTTTCAACCACAGTGTAAAACTAAAATCTTTAATTAAGTATAATATCAGAATATCCATTATTCCATGTTTTGCCCTTCAGATGTCTTCTGGGCATAAAAAAACATTCATTTCATATCAGTGTGGTGCCATTTAGGGATTCCTAACTTTTAATTTTTCTTTCTAGTAATGTCTTAACACTGAAAGCTCGCCTGTTTAAAGAACAGTAAATAGTCTGAATATAATACATATTTCTTGTTCTGTCTTACCATTTTCTATTCAGTGGTATAAGAAAGTAATTCCAATACCTTATTGATAGAAAATACTACTGATATTTCTGCAAAAATATTTTTAATTGTAATCTTAATACCCAGTCTTTTATTGCAATGCTTATAGTACCCTATTAATAAGTGTCTGACATAAAAACTACATTATTACAGTTCTACAGTAGTATTTCTACATGCATTGTATGCATTGTATGAGATACTTTGTATGTATCTCATAATTTTTATACTATTTCTAAAGCAAGCTGACAAAGGCATCTGAAATGCACTGAACAAATGCTCTTTCACATAACCAATATGACTCATTCCACATGTTTCACTAATGATAATATCACTGAATCAAATAAAGGTATAGTTGAGGTACTATACAGAATGCCTGAATAACAACAAAGCACACAAACAGACTATATATGCAGTATTTCTCTCTGTCCATCTGCCATCAGCACATCAACCAAAAATCCACATTAGGTGAAATTATGAAGACACCTGCCCTTGTGACAGCTACCCTATTGCCTGACTGAAGCAGAACAATGTTCAGTCTGAGGTCATTATGTAGCCCATTTTGTGACATTCAGTTGCCATCAGAGCCTCCATTTCACTTCTCATTCCAGTCACTTCCAGAGGAAAGATTGGCCAATTGGGAGTAATACATTTATCAAGTTAGGAAATGCTCCATACATTATTCTAATTACAGGTCATATCCCTTTAAATTACTCATCAAACAGTGCTGAAAATGGATGAAAAACTATTTAAAGAACTTTATGAATGATGAATGATTATAATCTTTTACTTCAAGCTGCTGAACAAAACATTAACCTGACAAGTGAAGTTAAAGGAAATATTCACAACTCATTGAAAAGTAGGCTGTCTGCAACCTAAGACCAGGATTAGCTAGCTGGCCAAATGAAAATCGAAATGTCCATTAGGAACTCAGCAAACATGTTTCTAAAAATGTACAGACACGCACACAATCAGAAAGAAAGCACACTAGAAAAATGCTAATTATCAAAAAAGAAAACAAAAACAATCAAAACGGAGCACAGAACTACCAAACTGTGACTGGGCCTGCGCATTATACATGTACGATAAGATACCGTGACATTATGGGACTGCTACAGGTAAACAATAGTCACATTAAGTCTGTTGATTACGAAAAGAGCCGCCATTAGCTTGTGTTGCAGCAGCCTGTTCCTCTTAATGGTGTTGATGGGGCAAAAAGCACAGTGTCAGCTTTGGTGTTTATCGGTGTGTTACTGACAGACATGACATGAAACCCATGCAGCAGAAGAAACCTGATGTCGTTCAGCTCAGACTAGAATGGATGTGCTTTCTGATGTCATGTGATGGGGGACTAGATTGAAGGGAAGTGAAACAACCCACGCACTGACCCTGGGAACAACAGGGAGATCAAATAAATGTAAACCCTATAGAGTATCTGCGAAAAGGCTTAACGACGGATCACCAGGTCCCCATGAAAAGATTGTTGCACATAAAGGCAGATATTAAGCATGTAAAAACAAAATGTAAGAGCAACAATCCATGTTTGTAGTGTTGTTGACCAGTACAATCTACTGCCAGGCAGGCCTTTAGATATTGCTGACATCATGTGTTTCTTTGTTTTTGTTTTTGATGCGATAGGCTGCAAAGCATTTGTACAAACTTTCCTCCACAGACTGCAGATTAAATAAAGCTCCACCTGATATGTTTCCTCCATTGCCTTTGATTTCATCAATGCAATTAGTAAAGTTGGGTTTTGAAATGGCTTGCATCATTACGTCCATTGACAGTAATTGGTGATCGTTAGCCCCACAACAAATGGTATCAATGGCTTCTACTGGAATACCTGCTTCAGTTAGCATATACTATGTGGCAGTAGAGAAAAAAGGGGTAACATGGGTCACTTCAGAATCATTCCAAATATTTCTGAATACTGCAGCATGTCTTACATTCTTCTTCATCTGCTGTAGTGGTTAAATCACTCCCTTTCTCAAAGCAGATCTCTGTACACAGTCTTCCATTATTATCATTGGTTAATCAATTTTTCTCATTGGTCTGATTACTCATTCACCACTGTGCTCCTTACTGTAGAATGAAATAGCAACTGTGAAATGTGTGACTATTATTTTCCTCTGCCCATTGAACTGCACTTGGTTTCACGCACGGACTTCCATCTCTTTTTAATCGCGGTCTTTTTTTAATATCATAAATTATTACAGGAGCCGAGAACTGAGACTACAACAATCCTCTTTCACCTCCATTAGTTTTCAGAGACAAATTTAAATAAAGGATAGTCCTTTCTACCCACAATCCTGTTCTAGTGCTTTCATGCTTCACTTCCATTAATTCATCATCTGTGTAAAACAGCCTTCCCGTCTCATCTGTAGGCTTTCCAGAACAGCCCAGTCAGAGCTATTGTGAGCCAGAGATGAATGGCCAAGACAGACTCCAGCTCCATGGGCTATGGCAAAGCTGTCTTCCTTTGTACAGCATCTAGTGGACTGTCAAGAGAAACGTAAAGTGCACGCATCACCAATTAGAGCTTTCTTCTTTTAATTGTCTTTTCCCTTTATGCTTTATTATTTATCTTTTGTGCGTTTTTTCCCTGTTTTTTGGTGTTTTTCCCTGCTCCCATTAACATAAGTATTCTTTTTAGTTCTGGAGGGCAAAAACAGCTTGTAGAAAACTAAGGCGTGTGGAAACAGTGCCTTGGACTGGGGGTTTTTAATCATCTCAGTTAGTTCTCTGACCTGTCAAAAAGAGCAGCAAGGCAGTGTGACCCAATGCTAATGTCCTCTCCACCCCAGGAATAGAGTATACGGTGACGATTCTGCCAAGACTGATCTTATTAACACCCCCTCCATTGACAAGAGTCTCTGCATGAATAAACAGTGGAGTTCCAGGCTCAAGCCTGTTTCTATGGGGACTGCAAAAGTTCAGTCTACTGAACTTTCTAGTCTGCTGCGTGAGAAAAAATTTGGTATATATTTAATGTGCAGTTTTGTCCTTCTATATTTGTGGGTAATCATAGTTTTTGACTGATTTAAATATTTATTCCATTGACTGTTTTTACATCGGCATTACATCGGCTTTCCCCGCAATGGTCAAAAGAGAAGCCTCCTTTGAAAATTGATTTTAAAAATAAAGTTTAGCTCAAAGCTGAGCAAAGTGCTGCAGTAATCCCACAGCAATGCATACATATATACATGCATATGAATTATCAATATAAATACTCATTTTATATGATGAGCAAACAATACAGAATAAAATGTATTATGAATCACGGTAAAAACATGCTCTAGTGATGCACTCTGATTAAATATTATTAAACTTGCTTACAAATTAATTCAGTACATTCATGATCCCTCACACATACCTCATGTGAATTTAGTCCCTTAAACAAATGGATCATGCATTACGTCTACACAAATGTGTGAAAAATACACCTGAACTATCCATATGACTCATACACTGTCACATAAGAGTAGAATGCAATATGGTGCAAAATGCAGGGGATTTTAGCGCAGTAATTACTGTACTTTTCAAATTCACACCACAACTTGAATTTTACTACCTTTAATCTACTGCCCTGTGCATAAATCTGACACATTGGCCAATACAGCACAGTAAAGATCAACATATATCAATGTATTCAAACTGTTGTTGTAGCTAAAAAGATCTCTTGTCCCAGCTGTCACAGTAGACTCTGAGGCTGTTTTCACTACAGGCTGCAAAGACTCAGTTTTTACCCGCACACTCTATGACCCAGTTTTGACCCATCAAGAAACTCCACAGCAAGATCCATGAAAAATAATGACAGTCTTGTTCAGAATAGTACAGGAAAGTCTGCTATTCCTCTCTGAAGGTGCTTAAGACAGCATCAGTACCAACAGTCACAAAGCATCCTGGACTTGTGAGTCCCACTGGGCTGAACGCCCAGTACCGCAGCAGAGAGAAAAGAAGCAGAAACTCATTGGCTACACAATTGCATGGAACCCTGCTTTAGTTCACTGCAAGAATCTCCAGATCGCAGCAGCAAATCAAATGAGGTTCAGCCTATTATTATATCAATGCACATTAAATACATGTAATAAAACTACCCAACCTACAAGGAAATTAATGAGAAGAGGAGAGAAGGCCTTAACATACTATGAACTTTGCTGAGCATCACATCCATTTCAAGTGTGGACATATTGCATGCTTAATGTCTAGGGGCACACAGTCATATGTTTTAATAGGAACACAGCTATAATTAAACTATGTTAAAACACATTACAGAGAAATACAAATAAGCTATGAGAACAGTTCCCAGGCAAGGCACTTATGCTATTTCTCATGTAATGGTACTCTGAAGTGTGAGAGATAAGAAAAGGAAAGAAACAGAAAGAAATATTTATATCCATGGTTGCTATTCACTGTTTAACTTTATTTTTCAGCCTCAAAAGTCAGCACTCTGTAAATCAGTCTAAAACCAGAATACTTTTTGTTGTTCCTGTTGTTCTTGCAGGATGCTGCAGGAAACAATCAAGAAAAGAACTCTGAGAACAATGTTTTCTAATGGCTGTAATGGAAGCAGCCCTACTGACTATCCGTTCTGCTAAATAGCCTCTATATTCCTCTCTCCATCAAACACAACATGTTTTCTTCCACCTGTCCAGAATAGGCCAAAGCTAATCTGATTTATGATCCATCTTTACATGACAGGTCTCTTAACAGATGCATTATGGTTATGCTTTTACCACCTCTGATGCCAGGCCTTGTGTTGCTTTTAAAGACTAGACAACGGGTGCAATCCATCAGCCCAACATCACACACTCCCAGTTCTGGTGTTGGGTAGTACAGGAATAACACATTAGACTAAAACCAAGAGAAGCAGCATTAGACTTTTATATCTATGATGTTAAAAAGTTATTTCAATCTTTCACATTGTTTTGAAATGTTTGGCTGTGCTTGGTTTATCCTTGGCATGAGAGGGAAACAATAATTTGTGTAGTAATGAGTAATTAACAGTAATGAGTGTAAGGAACGAAAGTGAACCTAAAAAGTATATGAGTACCTACCTATGCCTATCTAATCTTAATTTAAGAATCATATTTTCTTTAACATAAAAAGTCTACTCAGTGAAATGTCTTCCTGGCACACATTAAACACCTATACAGCCCAGTGGCATTAAATTTGATCTCATGTACCAGATGCTATTCTGCTGGCAAAGATCTTCCACTGGTGCATCTTGCAGAGGCTGCTACAAGTCATAAGAACATGTGAAGGAGAATGGTCTAGCTAATGAGAATTTTGCAATCTGCTCTGATTGTACATATCTGCTGCTGGTCTCCTCTTGGTTATCCCTGTAACAACAGAGACTGCAGCATACACTTTCCATTGCAAGAAAACTAACAAGAGCCGAGCCAAAAGAGCAATAGCAAAAAAAAAGAAAAGCAAGCATCCATGTAGCAAATGACCTTCCTTTCAACACAACAAGAGACAGTAAACCTGTAATAAATAAATAAATTATTGTGCGGCAACCTAACCTTTCCTACAAGCCATGAAGCATTTGGCCTCTGCTTTTATGAGTAATCAATAACACTAACCTAAAGGCATGGATTAAATGCCAGCCCGTCTCTCCCCCATGCACACGGCAGCACTGTTTTCTCTCTGCAGTAAATCTCAGTGGCTCCGGAGTCAATGCAATTTTCCGCCTGCAGTATTTCCTGTCCCATGTTCCACACCAGAGCAGACCTGAGCTCTGGGGCTCTAAAGCCACACGACCACAAGAATAACCTTTTTACGAAAAATTACCCCCCGATTACATACCCTACAACATTCATTTGATCACGCCCAGACTACCATCACTAGGTACCATTTCCCCATTAGCTACAGTCTACTTCCAATGCCCTGATTAATGCGTGAGGCATCACTGTGGTGTGATCAAATTCTGCTGCTCTCCAGCAAGAGTGGAAAGATGGAAATAAGGCACGAAAAGCAAAGGAAAGAGTAGCGGCTGCACTCCCACTCATGCATACACGTCGCAACTGCTCCTGTCCTGAAAGAAAGACCAGAGAAGATCAGAGATGACATGATACAGATGGGGAACTGATGTGGAGCATTCAGGCAGCATGGCCACGAGGCCTTTGGTAGGCAAACACCCCTCTCATCCAACGGAGGAAGAAATTACATCCCCCCCAGACGCAGAAGGTCAAACGGGCCTTCTGCGATTTTCCAATCAGCAGCAGACGATCTGAGTCTAATGAGCTCCAGGGGAAAAAAAACAGGCCTTGAATCTCATCTCCTCCGCTTTAACATTCAGGTCTGTCGTCTCAGGCAGCCAGTGCAATGGGGCTACTGCCCCAAGGAGAGTGGGTGTGGACTGTTATCACAGAGAATGGATTCTCAATGAGCTTGATGTTCTGATAGTGCTGACTCGGAGAGGTTTTGTAGGACAAAAAAAAGACAAACTAAAAGCCAAACACCGAAAACAACAAAAACATGCACAAGCACCCTGGATCTGAAGCAAAAAGTTTGGACACCCAGCTTTATTAGGCTTTATTTGACTCTTGCTTTGCCCTCTAGTCAGTCTGACTATAGTGTACTGTCCTTATCTTTGAATGACACATTTAAATGAGAACTATTGTATGTTTGCTTCTTTCTTTGTTTTCTGCTTCATCATCAGTCATGTTTGTGACTTTCAAGCTCATAGTGTTGTGCATTAATGGAAAAAAGTAATGTAAGTCATTACTCATACTTAAAATCAAAGCTTTTTATTTTACTCTGGGTCCATTGAGTTCGGGCCTATTTCATTTCCTTGAAATAAAGTCAATTAGAGGGTGGAAAAGATATTTAGACTATCATACATTGCCACCTGAAGTACTTCAACAAAGACTGAAAACATCAAGTCAAAAAGGGAAAAAAACACATAGATGACACATTTTCATCTTTTCATACCCAATGTCTTCCATTTCCTTGAACAATAAGCCCTTAGATAATGCTAAGGAAATAAAAATAAAGAAGAAAAACATTAATCTTCTCAATGGGAGCTTCTGGTATATAATGAGTACAGATTTGTTTAAACTTGCAATGACTCAGCAATTTAAGGACACTCAGTCATCCAAGGAAATATTTTTTATTGAGACTTGCATCCCCTCCAGTAAATCTGAAGCTGTGTACTAAAAAACATCTCTGATACTTGTTTATAGTGCTCCAAATACTTCTGCTGCTTCAATTATGCTTTCATGTTTCACTTCAAAATCTTTTTTTTCCATGTTACAGTAGACATTGACGCATTCATGTTCAAAAGCAAAGAGAAGGCTTCTGCAAATTAACAGCATGCACAGCTTGCCGAGGAAGCTTGTCAGAGTCATGGAGATGAATTTCGCAAATAAAGGGAATCAATCTAATGAAGTTTTTCACGCTCAGTCAATTTCTACATCTTAGACGCCAACAGAGTGCTGTTGGGCTTGTAATTACATAATTCTTCAATAAGCCTCCATAGTCTCCCAGGGCTCCTCCATGCTGTTATACACACCTGAGGAGAGAATACTTATGGGCAGACCAAACACAAGCCAGGACTGTTTACAAAATGGGAGGCAATTTACACATCCCATTAGGTGCACAACAAGGCATCAGCACTTATGTCACTCTTGCTGGGGGCATTAAAGGTTTGATTTTATTGTATTTGCTCAGGGTTGCACTATAATCCCTTCTGCATTAGTGTGCTGTGGTGTACCCAGACCCTTCATAGATGTCCAGAAACTGCAAAAAGCCTCCATTTTCAGCAGGCCCTGCATCTCAAACATACAACCTGGGAGTTATTACTTATACTAGATTTAGATTTTGTCATTTGGCAGACAAAGAATGAGTACAGACTGCATCTGATAGCGTTGCTTGAACGACTGTATGCGGGATCCTGACCACATCTAACACTGGACAGCCTAGGGAGGCGAGATACAGTCTGAGGAGAATTGTCTTAAGACTATGACTGTAGCTGGCCGGCAACTCCACATTCCTGACATCTACTGGTAGCCTATTCCATTACATTGAGGCCAAAACAGACAGAAGACACAACTAGAATGTCTGACTACAAAGAGGAGGGAACACCAGGGTTCCAGAAGTTTCAGAACAAAGTGACCTGGCCAGGGCATAGACTGATGATGGACTGAGGAGAAGAGGGAGCCATATCACATAGGTAACCTCCAGCATTTTGAAAAGAATGCAGGCCATTCCCAGTGGGGGGAGATCAGGAGGGGTGAGACAAAGACCGCAGCCAGGCAGCAGCACTGTAGATGTGATGCAGAGGTCTGACCAAACATGCATGGAGAGGAAGGAGTTGCAGAGGTCCAGGGGGAGAGGACCAGGGCTTGGACCAGGGGCTGGTTTGAGTTGGTGGTGAGACAGGGATGGCTTCTACAGGGTGATCTAATTAAAGTGATTGCATCAAAAAGCCTGTCTACCATGCACCACCAGAAACCAGTGATACTGTAATGATAGTCATTTGGAGGGCTTGGAAATGTTTCCCTGCATTCACACTTTTGAAAGGAGAAAAAAATGTTTCTATTTGTGCGCATTGATGAGGGGTTGGCAAATAAGGGAAACATTATCTGCATGCTTGACTTTGTCTTGTAGAAATTAAACGTGAGCCAAAATGAAGGGTAAAGGAAAAAGAGCATTATTCACACAAATATTAAATTAATCAAAGGCTATTTTTACTTAGGGACTTACTGTATTGCCCAACTGAATTTAAAATATGGATTATTAAACCTAAAATTACAGTTATAATTTGAAAGTCATAATAAACCACGATCTCTGAGAGCCAGTGTCTTCTGTCTATGTGATCACCTAATGCCAGATAGCCTGCAAATGTCTGCAGTTCCCATAGTTAGAATGCACAAGCAAGCCATCAGCATGCCTTAAAGTAAACGGGTTCAGACAAATGAATAAAAAATGTAATTCTACTCAAAATTGCTTGCTAGCACTAGCTACCAACTAACAACACACAGCTTTTTAGTTGGACGGGTCTTTTTTTTTTTTAGCTCATGAAAACTTTTAATGCTCACAGACACTTTAAAAACTGAATTAAAATTACAAGTATGCTACCAACTAACTATGCATGATAACTTTCTATCTACCATAAATGAGGTACGGCCACAAAGCATGTTAAAAATAATTTCATCAGTCAGGTTAAACCACTGCCAGAGTTTTGAATTAATCAGCTTTAGAATGTACACTCCTTTGGAGATACTGATGAGGCAATACCATAACTAATTAATAACTAATATTAAACATTAAAAATAAGCAAGGGCTAGTTCTACATTAAAGTTACATGAAGATTAATTTTAGACTAGGCTTTGCATGTCCTAGTGTCAGTACCTTCCCTGACTTGTCTAGTCTGACTAGTCTTTCTACTTCTTTCTTTTACAACTCAAGTGATGGATAGCACTTCACAAAGCACTGCCCTACAAAGTATTTATACTTTTTTTTTTTTTAAACAGTTGTTTACACCTGGCAGAAACTTCAGTCTGCCTGTCTGGTACAACAGTAACAGAGAAAATAAAAGTGCCAGGCATGGGAAAAGTAGATCCAAATTAAATCAAGTAAGCAGTGATTACTTAATCAAGCCCCCAGTGAGGAGATCTAAGGAAAGTCCCCACAGCATGCCTATTTCTGGAGACTCTTCATATTTTCAGATCATTAACTGTGGGCACCAGACTTACCAGACTGTAGAATCTGCAGACTACTTTCCAAAAAAAAAGAGAGGGAGAGAGACAGAAATTTCTACAACTCTCTGTCAACGGGGGGCTCAGGCAGGGACTCAGGCGCAGACAGCGGAGAATGGCAAACGATGGTTTATTGCCAAAAAGGGAAATCCAGAATACAGAGTCGAAAAACGGGCGAAGTCAAAAACCAGGAAGACACGGCAGAGGTACAAAGACAAAATCCAAAAAGCGAGGTCGAGAAAAACAGGCAAGATCAGAAACCAGGTAGACACGGCAGAGGTACAAAGACAAAATCCAAAAAGCGAGGTCGAGGAAAAACAGGCAAGATAAACACGGGTAGGCAGAATACGAACAAGACTAGATAAGCGCTGGTTGCGAAACAGAAAACTGAGACGAACTGGCAAAGGGCTAAGAAACAGACAGGTATATAAAGGGAACAAGCTAACGAGAAAACGAGACACAGGTGAACAAGCGGGCAGGTGAAGCAGATAAGCAATCGGGCAGGGAAACAAGGGGCGGGGCAGGCAAGGAGAGAAATGAACACAAAAGCACATGGCAGAAAAAAACAAGCGGCTATAGCTGCAGCACTGACAGTACCCCCCCCCCTACGGACGCCACCGGGCGTCCTGGCAGGCAGTCCAGGATGTCGCCGACGAAAGTCAGCGATGAGAGCAGGATCAAGGATGTCACGGGCCGGGACCCAGCACCGTTCCTCCGGACCGTAGCCCTCCCAGTCCACCAGGTACTGGAGACCGCGGCCCCGCCGCCGAACTCATCAGGACGACGCACGGTGTACGCCTCAGATCCGTCGATCAGGCGAGGAGGCGGAGGCGCCCGAGGAGCTGGGCAGAGTGGGCTGCGGATCACGGGCTTGACCCGAGAGACGTGGAACGTGGGGTGGATGCGGCGGAGAGATAGAGGAAGCTTGAGCCGGACCGCGGCAGGGCTGATCACCTTAGCAACGGGGAAGGGACCGATGAAGCATTACTCTGAGGAAGGTCACGCGTGGACAGCCATACTTACCCTGGACGTAGCGGGGCCCTGGACCGAGCCGTCCGCTGCCCGCTTGATCCGGCAGACGACGGAAAGGTTTTACGGATGAACGCAACGGCAGAGGGGACACCAACCTCCTCCTCCTGGGCCGGGAACAGCGGGGGCTGGTAGCCGAGGCAGCACTGGAACGGAGACATGCCGGTGGAGGAGGATGGCAGGGAGTTGATAGAGTATTCCACCCAGGGCAGCAACCGATTCCAGGAGCCGGGATCTTGCGAGGCGACACACCGCAGCACCGTCTCGAGTTGTTGGTTAAACCGTTGGTCTGCGGGTGAAAACCTGAGGACAGACTCACAGATGCTCCCAACAACTTGCAGAATGCCCTCCAAAAGTGCGATGTGAACTGGGGCCCCCTATCCGACACCACGTCGACAGGCAAACCGTGCAGTCTGAACACATTGGTGACTAGCAACTCGGCAGTCTCTTTTGCCGTGGGCAGCTTTGGTAGCGCTATGAAGTGCACGGATTTAGAAAAACGGTCAACAACAGTAAGGATGACCGTGTTACCGTCGGATGGGGCAACCCAGTGACGAAGTCCACAGCGACATGGGACCAGGGCCTCTTGGGAATCGGCAGGGGACGCAGCAACCCCGCAGGAGGCGATTGGAGGGTTTATTCTGCGCACAGACCGAGCAGGCGGAAACGGTGCGCACATCCTCCTCCATGGTGGGCCACCAGAAGCGCTGTTCGAGGAGGGCGGTGGTGCGTCTAACCCCTGGGTGGCAGGCCAGCTTGGAGGAGTGTCCCCACTGCAGTACCTGGGGACGAACAGACTCGGGAACAAAGAGACGGTTAACAGGGCATGTACTGGGACCGCGTCACCTTGCTGGGAGGAGCGAACCAGGGACTCTACGTCCCACAATGCTGCCGCTAGCAGACAGCGAGCGGGCAATATGGTGCTGGGTTCGGAGCTCGTTTTCAGGTGGGAGAACTGTCGGGAGAGAGCATCGGGCTTGCCGTTCTTGGATCCTGGGCGGTAAGACAGGGCGGTCGAACCTGGCGAAGAACAGGGACCAGCGAGCCTGGCGGGAGTTAAGGCGTTTAGCCGTGCGCAGGTACTCCAGGTTCTTGTGATCAGTCCACACTAGAAACGGGATACTTCCAGCCAGTGCCTCCACTCCTCCAAAGCCAGCTTAACCGCCAGCAGTTCCCGGTCGCCGATGTCGTAGTTGCGCTCAGAGGCGGAGAGGCGGCGTGAGAAGAAGGCGCATGGGTGAAGCTTGTTGTCACACGCAGACACCTGAGAGAGCACCGCCCTACTCCCGCCTTCGGGAGGCGTCCACTTCCACCACGAACTGCCGGGCAGGATCGGGCTGAATGAGCACAGGTGCAGTAGTGAAGCGCCTTTTGAGCTCCCGAAATGCCTCCGTGGCGTCAGACGACCAGGAAAAACGTCTGGTGGGGGAAGTCAGCGAGGTGAGTGGAGAGGCAACAGCGCTGTAATTGCGGATAAACCGCCGGTAAAAGTTGGCGAAGCCCAGGAACCTCTGGAGCTCGCGACGGAAGTCGGCGTCGGCCACTCCTCCACTGCCTGGACTTTGCGTGGTCCATCTGGACCCCCTTGGCCGCGATGACACACCCCAGGAAAGAAACAGAGTCCCGGTGAAACTCGCTCTTCTCTGCCTTGACAAACAGGAGGTTTTCCAGCAGCCTCTGCAGCACCTGGCGGACATGGCGAGAATGTTCAGCAGGCGGCGGGAGAAGATGAGGATGTCATCCAGGTAAACGAAAACAAGCGGCCGAGCATGTCACGGAGGACGTCATTGACCAGGGCCTGGAAAACGGAAGGAGCATTAGTGAGACCGAACGGCATGACCAGATATTCATAGTGACCAGTGGGCGTGTTGAAGGCGGTCTTCCATTCGTCCCCCTCTCTGATGCGGACCAGGTGGTAGGCGTTGCGAAGATCGAGTTTCGTAAAAATCTTCGCTCCCTGCAGGGACTCGAATGCAGCAGACATCAGAGGAAGAGGGTAGCGATTCTTCACCGTGATGTTGTTCAGTCCCGATAATCGATGCAGGGAAGTCCGCCGTCCTTCTTTCCCACAAAGAAGAAGCCGGCTCCGGCAGGTGAAGACGAGGGGCGGAGTATGCCGGCTGCCAGCGACTCCCGGATATACTTGTTCATGGCCTCCGTCTCCGGTGGTGACAGGGGAATACAGACGACCCCTGGGCGAGTGGTGCCGGGCAGGAGGTCGATTGCGCAATCGTAGGGCCGATGAGGGGGCAAGGAGGCGGCGCGGGATTTGCTAAAAACCCCTTTCAGGTCCAGGTACTCAGGGGCACCCCAGATAGGTCGGGAAACTCCTCCGTGATCACGGGACTGCAGAGACAGGGACTGGGGCGTCTTTCAAGCAATGGGACACACAGAATGCACTCCACTCCAGCACCTTGTTCTCCACCCAGTTAATCCAAGGGTTGTGCTTGCAGAGCCAAGGGTGTCCCAATACTAATGGTGCTTGGGGGTGTCGATTATGTGGAGCACGACTTCTTCGTGATGATTGCCGGACAGCAGTAAACTCACCGGAGGAGTGACGTGAGTGATGCTGATAGGCTTCCGGGTGATAGCAACAGCCTCCAGGGGACTTTGGAGCGGGACCGAGGCAACCCGAGCTGCAGAACAAGGTTAGCATCAATGAAGTTGCCGTCCGCTCCGGAATCGATAAAACGGCAACCACCTGTGGTCGGCCGTCAACAAAGAGGGACGCTGACAGCAACGGGCGAGAAACTGGGGAAGTAAGCAGAGGGGTTGCGCTCACCTGTATCTCCCCAACTACGGGTGAGCGCTGGCTTTTAACGGGCACTTGGAGACGAAGTGCCCAGGGTTGCCGCAGTACAGGCAGGAGCGGGTCTGTATTCGCCTTTGGCGCTCGGCAGGAGAGAGGCGCATGCGGTCGATCTGCATGGGCTCCGCTGGCGGACCGTGGACCACAGGAACTGACGACGACGCTGCCGAGGAAGCGAAGGACCTCCGAAGCTCTCCAGCTGATCCCCGAGACTCCGCCCTTTCCTTTCGACGAGCGGACAGGCGATGGTCAATGCGGATAGCGAGATCGACCAAGGCATCGAACCCAGCCGGAAGATCACGTGTGACAAGCTCGTCTTTGATCTCCCCAGACAGCCCATTAAGGAACGCTGGTCAGGGTCCGAAAGTCTATGGCGAGGAGACCGAGGCCCCTCGCTGACGGATCTGCAGCATCTCCCGGGCAGCCTCGTGACCGTGCCTGGACCGTCGAACACCCGCGCCATCTCCTCACAGAAGGTGGCGTAGGAGGCGCACACGGGTGAGCGGGCATCCCACACCGCTGTTCCCCACTCTCTGGCACGCCCGGTGAGCAGTGTGATGACGTAGGCAATCCTTGCCCGGTCCGTGGGGAAGGTGGATGGCTGCAGCTCGAAAACCAGAGAGCATTGGGACAAAAGGAGCGGCAGGTTCCCGGATCACCGGCATACGGCTCTGGAGGCGGCAGACGGGGCTCCCGTCCGGGCTGGATGCCGAGAGGCTGCGGAGCAGGTGCAGGGGGTCCACGGGAGCGGCTTGGGCCAGCTGGAGCTGCTGTATCTGGGCAGAGGTCGCCCATACTTGCACTGATTTGCTCCAGGGTCTTGCCGACCGACTCGAGCTGATTCTGATGTCGGCCAAGGAGGGCACCCTGTCGGTCCAATGCCGACCGCAGCTGGCTGTTGTCTGCTGAGTCCATACTGGCCAGTTCGTACTGTCAACGGGGGCTCAGGCAGGGACTCAGGCGCAGACAGCGGAGAATGGCAAACGATGGTTTATTGCCAAAAGGGAAATCCAGAATACAGAGTCGAAAAAGCGGCGAAGTCAAAAACCAGGAAGACACGGCAGAGGTACAAAGACAAAATCCAAAAAGCGAGGTCGAGAAAACAGGCAAGATCAGAAACCAGGTAGACACGGCAGAGGTACAAAGACAAAATCCAAAAGCGAGGTCGACAGGCAAGATAAACACGGGTAGGCAGAATACGAACAAGACTAGATAAGCGCTGGTTGCGAAACAGAAAACTGAGACGAACTGGCAAAGGGCTAAGAAACAGACAGGTATATAAAGGGAACAAGCTAACGAGAAAACGAGACACAGGTGAACAAGCGGGCAGGTGAAGCAGATAAGCAATCGGGCAGGGAAACAAGGGCGGGGCAGGCAAGGGAGAGAAATGAACACAAAAGCACATGGCAGAAAAAAAACAAGCGGCTACGTAGCTGCAGCACTGACACTCTCTTTTCATCAGAAAAGAACATTTATTATCCTCTTCACTATGTTATGTGTAAAAAGAGGCTTGGGAGACTAACTCTTCCCCTCAACTCTGTAACTCTGCAAAACACACTTCATAAAAATATTCATTCATCTATCCAGCACTGCAGTATTCCAAGGCCATTTTTTACAGTTTGCCACTGTTTTTCATACAGTAAATTAGCTACAGCTTTGCACTTGATTACTGCAGCAGCATTTGCCCGGGAGTTTAGCCTTGAAACACCCTCGGGTCTAGAATCATGCACATAGCAGCTTCAATCATATTTTGATAACCCATGCACATATAGTTGTACTTACGTCTATAAATTATTTGCTTAGGATAGCAGGTGGACATATGAGGTTTCTTTACAGCAGTGTATGGATATTTTCAACAGTCTATGGATGTGGCATGGCATAAAAGGGATAGCCACAATCTCAGATCTGAATGAACGCACCTCTCTCTGGCTGTTCAGCATGCTGTGACAGTGTGGCAGGTGGGGGGGCACTGCTGTTGTAAACGATGACTCCCCCCCCACCCCATTCCCAGATTTGCACACGCAACTGAGCGTGCAGAACGACGCAGCGAGGCGGAGAACGCCTCTGACAGGAACGCATCACCGTTCGACACCCCTGTCACTCTGTCTTATCACGTTCGCTGCAGAGGTTCCTAGCCTCAGAACTGTCTCTCACAGTGTTCACACCCCTCATGGAGGAAACTGTGGTGCAGAGATTTAAAGGCAAAGGGGTGATGAAACACACACTAGTTACATTCTAGGACAGTTTTCATGTCAACAACGCAGCCAGAGGAGGGAGAGAAAGAAAGAGAGAGTAGTGAAAATCAGGCACATGGTTAGACATAACAATAGTGTGGAGCAGTGGTTACATAAATGGACTCAGGAACTAAGGGATGTGGGATTACTGCTTACAACAGACACTGATTTTTCTCAGTCATGCTCAAGGTGCTTAACTCCTCTTATAGCATCCCATAATAGAAATAAAATGATTTATTATGGGTTCCAACAAAGCCACCACAATAATTATTGGTCAAGAAAGGAGGTCATACATCGCTTTCCCTTTACTCCAAATCCAGCCGATGTACAGTTTCTGTCAACTTACATGCTAAAATTGCACAGCTTCATTATGTCTGCTGAGTGATGAAATGCATGAAATGTTCCACTTAAAAACTGGCATATGTGCCCTTACAAATCTAGTGTGAAATCCTGTGCACATCTGCCACATTCACAACACTGTCCATGGAAGATCCAACAGATGTCTTTGCCATGCTCCCTACAGAGTCCCAGGCAGATTTATTGAAGATGACTAAAACCAGCAATCCCGCATTTGTAAGAGTCTGCATTTGACAGGAAAGACTGTAAAGCATTGACATATGCAACTTATAGGTGCATGTGATATATATGTCACAGAAAAGCTTTACATATATTTAGCTCTGATAACTAACTGACTGACTCAATCACGAGGCTAGATTTGTATTGTTAGCATTATTACTGATAAGTCAGATTCCCTTGGAAAACATGCCAGTATTACCAAATGCAGTGGAGAGTGTATAATTAAATTTAAATACACAGTAAACTGTGCAAATACATTAATTATATACATCACTGGAGCTTGCAATTACAAAACATCTGCTTTTAGCGGTCAAAGTTAAATGACACATTCCAAACAATCGCCACTCAGTAGAACTCTAAAAGGTGACAGACGGTGGAAGGAGGGTGTATGATGTTTCAGTTCTAATTATACAGGTGTATACTGTATACTGGCTGCGCATTTCAAATGACAGCTAAGCAATATCTTAGAAAGGATGGGCATAGTGTGGAATTTACAAGCAAATTTGCTCATTTGAACTGTATATTGCAAGACAGTCATTATCACAAATACAAATCCAACCCTTAAAACAAACAGTATGTATGGGTAGAGTGGATGAGTTACTGAGGAACAATAATTCAATAGCAGAAATTGTCTCATCTCTAAGACATGAAGGGAGAGAATCTAAAAAGCAGAGACAAGAGTAACAACATGCATTATGCATTGAGTTAAATGGGTCGCAGAGCCCTTTACTGCTCACTGAGCTCAGTGAGTACATTTGTCTCTGGCAGTCACAAAGCCTAGCTGTCACATCAAAATGCATCAGACTTCAAAAAGTGTCCTGCTATCTCCATTTCGTCCTGTCAGCATTGTGTTTCTGGGTCAGGGGGAGAAGGCGAGCTGAGGCACAGAGAAAGACAAACGTACTGTAAGCCCGCCCGCTAAAGTGCCATGGCTTTGGTCCTGGGCTATTTTCTCACAGGCTGCAGAGGAACCAGCTGGGCAGTCTCTATGGTAACAGCAGGAACAGTTAAAACACTGAGAACTCTTAACCAACTCTCTCAATCAAAATGCTTAATGTGTCCAAACCCTGGTACGCTTCTGGTGAGAAAGTCCTTTTTCGAAGTGTATAAACACACAGTCGAGTGTGCCTTTCTGATCAGTTCAGTCATCGGCTCAGTAACTGATACATTTAGTAATCAGTTACTGCGAGAGACCCGGAGGGAAAACCCATATATAAACCACTAAAGTAACATTATCCTGGTCGTTTTGCATGTCCCCAGCTGCATGCCTTGTGCTTCTCATCTTCCTTGTACTTATGAGTCCCAGCACTCTGCAGCAGTAGGGGGTTCTCATCTGGGACCATTTGCCAGGACTGATCAAGGCATGTGTGCTTCCAGCCGTGATCCTGAGCTCAGGGTGTCCCGGGAGGAGCATCTGTAGAACACACTGAAGAACACAGGGCACCGCAAGAGGAAGATGATCTCTTCTCTATCTCTGCACTCCCCTAGAAAGCTGGGTTGTATCCCAAAAACTGGAGATTAGCATTTCAGCTGATCAAGTCTCAGTTACTTCTCAAGCGCTGCTGATCCCAGAACATCTTCAGTGGACTTTTGTATGTTTTATTTCTGCTTATATATGACTACTCTACATCACATTTCATTTTTCATAAACGAGCAAGATCCCTTGCCAAATGTGTATATGCTTGCTAGCTTATGATGGAGGAAAAATCCTCATGCCTGTGCTTTTGTTCTGTTTTGTAAAAACCCAACAAAATCACAACAAACGACACTTATAAAATGGTGATTATAAATGGAGCTGGTCTACACTATGAAAGGTTTCATTTCTAGTGTAAACTGTTGAAGAAATGTAAAAAAAGACCATGCTAACATTCCCTTGCTAAGAGTAAGACACATTCTTGCTAGGACATTTCATAGGGCACAAAAACCTCTACCAACAGTTTCATGGCAGAGTTACAATTCTATCAGAATTTGGCAAAAATCCAACAACTGTCTAGGAAAGAGGAAGAGTACTGGCTGACAGAATATGCTACCCAATGTATTTTCAAAAATGTGAAATGCCATGTTTTTTACACATTTCTTAGCAGACACTCTTATCTGGAATGACTTACACAACTTATATATGACATTTGCTGCTTTCAGTTTATACAGTAGCATGTTTACTGAGGCAATCTGAATGAAGTATGTTGCCCAAGAGTAGGTGCCCACCTGGGGATTGAGCTGGCAACCACTGGGTTATGAGTTATTGCTCCTTACCCCTACACCATACTGCTGCCCCATAACTGAGGTAGTTGAGCTGTACCCACTTATGTAAGCACTTTAATTTCTCATGGGGTAAAACTGAGGTCACTGCAGCTGTTCAACACATTAAAATTCTGCAACCCCTGTAGGACAGTGATAAGGGAATCAAAACAGCTCTGGATGCTTTATGCCACATTATGCTGCACTGTCTCCAAGCTGTCCCATGCTAGTTGTTCTGCAACTCATGTACTTTCCAGTAGTGCAGATATTGCAAATATACACTGCATTTTAAAACCCTTTGGGTCCATAACAGCCCTTTTTGAATCCTGCAAGCTCTGTGCTGTCACTGTGCAATCTATTTGTGTCATGGGTGCAGTTTTAGCTGTTATCCTAACTTCTATGTTGTTAGCCTCCGGGCCTGGCTGGCTGCAGAAATGAATGTGAAAGCAACCGTGAGAGTGATGATCTGTCTTTAAATGAAGGCCCCATCACTGAGAACCTCTTTTTGGTAATGAAATTGTCTCAGAGAAGGTCTGTGAAATAAATTAGGCAAATATGTCTGCTCAAACAAGATCAGGGAAGGGATTGGTGACCTTGATGTCTTCTCTGCAGCACATAGAGGGCTGCTATGCACATCTTTACTGTGCTTTCAGTGGCACAGAGGCTAATTCTGATACTAAACGCAGGGCATTAATGGGCTGGTTAATTAACTTTATTTTTAATTACAATGTTGCTGTGTCTGGTTCATTCACAAGCACCCCATCCCCATTATACAAATATGAATTTATATACATACACATTCTTGTATTCTTGTATTCATTTTTTAAGATGTCTACAAAGTGTCTGGTAAATTGATACAAGGTATATTAACACATCACACAATTACCACAAAGTGCACCAAAAAGAGAAGAAAGTAGTAACTTGCAGAATATCAAAAGTAGAGAAAGTACTTGATGGGGGTTAGAAGAAGCATATTTTACTTTGGGAGAATGCAGAGTATTCAGGAAGACACAGCATTAAATGTCACCTTGGACAAAAAACAATAAATCAAAAGAGACTCTGTGTGTGACCAAGCCTTCGAACAGATGGGCTCTGTATTGTTTATAAAGATGGCATGTGCACTAATCCAACCCCTTATTTTACAAGTCCATAGATAGAGCAACTAATTAACATATCAGTCTACAATAATACCGATCACACCAGTCAATCTGTTGCAAACATTCAAAGCACTCTGTTGCTTTTGAAAATGTTTTTTTATTGGATTCTCCTGCACAGTGGCTACCAGTAATAAATCAACATTTAAAATAAATCCACAGTTAAAAACAATACAAGAACAGCAAGCAAAATTAACCACCTGGAACTACAGCTATTAAATAATTAGCAGTAAATCTGATGAGAGAACCTAAGTGCTGTAATTGACAATCAAGGAGCATAATGGTTGCTGTGTCACCTGGCGTGTGTCACATTGTGTCTGGCCCTCCAGAAACGGATAATGGCCCCATTATATCACTATATGTTTGAGTGAATATTCTGTGCCAGTGGCTGAATAGCATGTCATTGAAACATTAATACTGCATTCGTTTTATTTCCCCAATGGGAGCACTCAGTGCACAATGTGTTCCTATAGTCAAAGGAAGACACCAGAGAAAAACAGCCAGTCTTGGGGTTTACCTAACAATGAAGGCCCCTATTATATTTTCCTATTACTACTGACAGTGAACTTTAACAGAAGGCTGCAGATGGAAATGGCTGTTGAGGAAAAAAATATAAGAGGCAGTTTTACTTGTGAGCATGATGGATTGCTGAATTTAACATCGCATCAATACCCTCAATAGACAAGTAGCCTGCATCGACAGTGCTTCTGCAATTCGTTTTACTGCTTCAACACCGCTAACAAAAAAAGGAAAAGGAAGACCACTTTGAAATCAGACATAGGGCACCGCTACCTTGCTCAGCTTTACAGGAAAGCAACAAAGAGAACTGCCTCTAGGATCGTGCAGAATGCCAGAACAGAAAGATAACTGGCTAGAAGGATGTGTGCGAATTTGCACACTACAGGCCCTATCACGGCCTCTCCTCCACTCCTGGCCTGAGAGCACGCTCTGCTTGTGAATTATGGATTGGCTGGCGAGAGCAACACCTGAAAGATACATGTTAAACTGTGTAGTCAAGTTACATTATGCAGTGACCTTAACCAAATTAACAGAAAACACCAGTGTATGGAGCTAGAAAATAATCATGGGAGTCACATGCGAATTAATATTTCAACAGCCACGTGGGTGGAGAGGAAATGCATACATCAAACCACTAGCAGGGCAACTCCCAGCATCACTAATTAGAAAAGAAAAGAACCCTGAAGATATGGATTTACTCTAGTCAAACAACCCTGACAAAAAAATGTATTGCTACAAAATCCAATTTGGGGAGGCAAGCCGCAAGTGCACTGCTGCAATAGGGAGTTTCAAAGCTGGGTGGTAAGTATCCCGTACTCTATAGGAAGTTCTACTTCTACTTGGAATATTCTAGTTGGAAAGTTTTGGGCAAGGCTATTAACAGAGCAGCAGGGAGAAGAAGCCTTCTCACTGCATATTGCATGCAGGATCTTTGTCAGGACCTGACACTCATGTAAAAACATCATTTCGGGAGCGTATGCTGAGATGCGGGCCGGATCGTAATTTTTGCCATTCTCATTCTCTGGGCCAAGCACCTGACAGGAAACCGGGAAGCGCTTACGCCGCTTAGCTCCATCTCATTAGCAGAGCTGGGTATCAGCATCCAGGGCTGCTGCAAGCTTCTGCTGCAGGCAAGGGACACGGAGGAGAGACCAGCCTTGACATCTCCATTTGCACATGCCGATCCAGCGGCAGGGAGACGAGGGGCTGCTGATCAAGCAGAGGGTTAGAGACTACACTGCACCAAACCCCACAATCCCACAGGACACCCATTTTTTAGAATTACATTACACGTTCTCTCTGACTACACTCGTGCCTAGTTGTTGCAGAATATGACCCGGGCATCATTCCTGCAGCCAGCTGCATAACTTTGCATGAAACTTCTGTAGTAGGCTTTATACAGAACTACAAACGAGGCTTCAAAGGGTTTAAAATGCACTATATTTATTTATTAATTTATTTATTTTTAACGGTGTGGAAAAAATTACAAGTCAAACTCAGAGTAACCATTTTTGACTCAAATTTGAAAATAATGAATTATTGGATTGTGATTTTAATTAATCTCTCTGTGCTTGGCTGTCAGCTTTGTAGCAGAAGTGTTGAAAAGGGTTCTTGAGCGATACAGATGCAGTGATTATTCATACATAAATCACAACACACCCAATTAGTCTCTCAGAGACTGCATGAGATGTAGCAAAGTCAATTAAAATCGGTAACGTTTCCCGCATCTTGTTTAAATTCCTCTTGAATGCATTCCCATTGTGTTGAGTTTTTCATGCTATAGATGAAAGCATCTGATGCATTCAAAACTCAATATTTACCTACAGATTAGCACAATTACTACTTTAGTTGCAATATACACTTTCAATTAGCTCAAAATACTTAATCAAGTAGATAACACTGTTTCCCCATTATCTCTTTTTTCTCTCCCTCTCTCTCTGCAATGTCCATGGAGATTCTGATAACAGCATTTCCAGTTCCCTGTTTCACAAGCTCTAGCTTTTTACTCATCAAATGCAGGCTTGCAGAATTATGTTCTGTGTACTTGGTTTCTGCATGGTGGTGCAGTGCTTCTGCACTGATTCAGTTGATTTATTCAAACAACATTTTTCCATTGGGTTGGCTCCAGAGTCATAGTACCATGACAGAACGCACTGGAGCAGTAGCCAATTCCATCTTCAAAAAACACTGCCATGACTTATTTAATTTAGAGGAGGAAAACAACAAACAAGATATTTGGAACAAACGGCATTTTTAACTAATGTGTATCACCTGAGCATCAGTGCTGGGTAGCAGTCATCTGAATGGGTTGTGAGCTACAGTGAGATATGCTGCCTTGACCTTGAATGATATAGATTCCCCTTGGATTGTCAAAGCATTGTATGAAAGCCTGCAGTAGTTTCTCCAGACCTCAGACTTAAAATTTTGTTTTCAGTGGTTCAGAGAATGAAAATCACCCACATAACAACAATCATAGTCTGTGCAGTCCATAAATCCTGATATACAAAGAGGGCTAATCTTTTGAGGACAGTTTATCAGTACTTAAAATTAAGATGGCAAGTATGATATCTGCCAAGTTATGGGTTGGTGTGGCATACGTCATATTCATACATTAGATTTATTAGAAAAAAATCTAATATTATCTTCAATTATAAAAATCGCAAGGATAAAGCATAAATGCAGAAACGAAAGGTAAGCTTGAATGGTAAGCCTGAAAGGTAAGAGTAAAACCAATAATGAATAACAAAACTGTTACCATAATATTGAATGGGGTTTTTAGGATAATTTATTTAGATTGAGTAAAGCATGGTTCTCCAGGCATCACACTAAATTTAATGTAAAATATAATTCCGGGCATGTGTTACTTCAGGCCTTTAAAGGAGTAAGAAAGGTCCTAATGACTGACACAGCGACAGATGGCAATCTTTAATTGAAGATCAAATGAGATCTTCACATTGTTGTTATTGTTGCAATAGTTTCAGATTATTCACTTTAGTCAATAATGGCCATGGTGGCCCTTTACAGGGAGCAACAACTATCCTAGTAGAGAATTCAATTCCTCTGAATGGATTATGTCCTCCTGAATTCCAAAAGGAAAACATTCCAATGTTTTTTTTATTATTATTTTAAAGTCAGGCATTATAATTTTTATGCAAACTTTTCATTGTTCTTCCCTAACTATTCCAAACATCACAGCACCCATGTTGTGTCTGGCAAGGGTAACAAAAAATCTGACTATTTATATTTCCCTATGTTTTCATACAAGTAATTTCCATGACATTTGGTACATGGAATGATTGGAACTCTAACCAAGTAAAACAGTGGAGATACACTTTGCAGTCATCTCAGCTATCTTCAGATGCAAGCTGGTTTCAATCCACAGAGGGCCTGATACCATTAGCCTAATATCACTGACTGTGCCACTGTATGATCAATAAAGAATGAAGTTGTTCCCTGCAGGAACAATGACAGCTCCGCAGGCTTGTGTTGTAAGGCAATGGCTCCTGCTTGATAGATTGTGTCCATCAAATGAGGAGATGAAAGCTTGCATGGGATGACAACAGAAATGCTGAACTGAAGAATATTAGATTATTATGATAAAACATGGAAGACTTGCTGATAATACAAACTCACAGGACTGAGCCATTCAAAGATTACCTTTTATTCAAAATAGACAACCAGTCAAATGTGATATATCCAACATTCATTGATATACAAGAGGCATTTTGAGAACAAATGTTTAGAGCAGTCAGCTGGAGCCAACTCATGCAATTAGTCCCACTCAGTTGTTTCACATAACATTCCTGAGACATCTAGCCACACAAAGAGGCGAGTCAAGAGTCAAGATTTATTCACTCAGTGTAATTAGTGTTAAATCAGTTTTGCTGATATTATACTTCATGATCAACTAAAGCTAAATTTCACAGGCACACACACACACACACACACACACACACACCATACAAGAAGAGCGAGGGAATGCAGGGGCACAACAAACACAATATTTCCTTTGGCAATAAAAGTTTTCTGATTCACATTGGGAGTATTCAAACTGCAGTCCTGGGAAAAGAACAGACTGCAGTTTGAATACTCCCAATGTGAATCAGAAAACTTTTATTGCCAAAGGAAACCATTGCAAAGCACTAGCATGCATCCCAGCATCACACACCAAGGTCTTCACACACCACACTCTTCTTTGTTTAGCCACCATCATGTCTTATCCACCATATTCACACATGTTTACTGTATCTCTGTATCTAAAGAAAAAAAATGATAGTGCAGTGGTGGGATTGAAGCCAAAATACAGAAAGAAAGTGGTAAAAAAAAAAATCAAATTACAGCATCAACTTGTCAGTGGGATTAGTGCATGAGCGGCCGGTAGACTGAGCAGCAGTAAGACTGAGCAGCATTAAAACGGAATTGTTTGTTATGAAAAAAAATGTATGCTATTTGTGGTTTTCATATTCACAGAAAATTTCTAGAATGTATGTCCTGCATATACTAAGGGATTGCTCTTCCCAGATGGATGAAGTCTGTGATGTTGACTAATGCCATCTGAATTGCCACGGTAGAAAGCTGTTTACCCTAAATTCAGCAAAAGGTTAGATCAAGTAGAATTTAGGCACTAATTCCTGCACTGCCAATCACTTGCAAACAAACACAGCTCCTTTCAGGAATACCGCCACTTAAAGCAAACAGAAAATATAATTCCCCTCCCCGGCAATGTCTTTATCAGACCCATTTTACCACTTGTTTAATGGATTCATAGAGTCCGTAATCTCTCCTTCCTTTCATCACTGAACCTTCCATGACCCTCTGCCAGCTCCCAGGATTTGGCTGCTGGCAGTGGACCAGCCCCAGGGATTCACCCAGGTCTGCAGAACACGGTCCTCTCTGCCAAGGCTGTCATTTGCTCGCCCCTGTGGTGTTTCCAGTAGAATTATGGCTGTGATGCCCTGTTTACGCTTTTAATTTTGTCCATTAAGCAATCACTCAGCACACCTGGCTGTCACGGTGACGCACTGCGGAGCTGACACCCAGCCTCTTCGACTAACCAGCCCGTTTTTCCACATTAAAGCAATTTCCATGTATGCATTCCCATTTGGTTCTATCTGACATCGCATACTATTGTTTCTGTATATACCAAAATGTATCCTCAGAGACTCTCCCAGTGGTTACAATGACTGAATGCTAAATAGGTGTGAACTGCCCATTCATCATTGCAGTAATTGATGGCTAAGTGTCAGCCATTAATCATGACAATCACTGATTTATCTAACCATACAATAATTTAGTGTATATCTATGAAAATCAGAGCTCTGAAAATTATCTAGACTGTTTGGCATTGACTGATGTCACCTATTTCCAGGATCATAGCCTTCTTTAACATGGAGTATTTATGGTAACATACATAGTCTGATGATGGTCATGACATTTAAATGTTAATGAAGTGACACTGCAATGTTAATAAAGTTCTGCTTTGCAAGTGGTGCTGCGTTGAAGGCCTATAAATAAAAATACAGGGCTCCACACTGAATTTAACTCTACAGTAAAAGATACCTGTGAAACATCCCCTGCATCAGATTTTGTCACATGCAAACTCATGGCTGTGTGGGGTCATTTACATACTTCGAACACATCTCACTGTCCTTCAAAGTCCACATTCACACATTTGTTAAACATGCAGTCTCTTTCTGTTTGTTTTGTCTTCCAATTGCTGCATCACAGCCAAAGATTTCATTTTGTGTGTAAATGTACATGAAAGCAACTATTCAAAAAATCCAACCAATTAAGCCAGGGAACCTTGTGATATTTAACAGGGCTGAGGTCGTCTGCATTTCCATCAGCCTACCAACTGTGCTGCCTCCTCATTTCCAGATAGCAGTGCTGTTTAATGCCAGCTGCCAGATCCTGCTTTGGTGTTTGACAAGGTGAGGCCAGCCTGCTTCTATTTTCTGCTGCGGTAATGAAAAACCCATGCACAATAGTGTAACCTTATCAATCATTCAGGTTTAAAGAGAGTAGAAAGTTCCGGACAAAACCCTGATAATTTGCAGGTTCCATTGGCTAGAAGGACAACATGCATATTTCTCTTGCCCAGCGCCACTCTTTTCAGTTCCAGAGAACTGAGAATTAAAGATGCAACTTCTGCATCAAAACCATTCAAAAATAACAATGACTCCCCTTCAGCCTCAGCATGCAAACCTGCAGCTTGATAGCCTGCCAAACTGCCTCTATCATAAACTCATAAAACATAAAAAGTAACAATAACTATTAGTTGTTGTTGTAAAAAACAATCATTAAAGCAAATAAAGCATGACACCCAATAATATATCATTCACAAGGTGAAATATGAACAGAGATGTAAATACAGTGGAATATTCTGACTGTCATCAAATGAGAGCTTACATAATGGAATAGAAGTCATCTGGAAGCTGAAATATAGGCCTACTGTCTGAGACACAGGTCTTGTATCCATTATGGATGTGCTCTGAGACCACTGAACCTGTGTGATCACAGTGTAGGGCCTTCAGTGTAGGTGAAATAACCACACAAATTGGCACTTCCACACACACAGTAATTAATCATGTCTATCCAAGAGCATGACACTATGCAGCATGATCTCTTAAAAAAAAAAACCTATTTAAAAGAGGCATGAAATTGTAATAACCCTGGCACATTAAACACAGACCATAGCAAAAAAGAAAGTTTTCTGTGATAAGCTTGTTCATTTGAATCACGCTTTAAGCAAGAGGATTTCAACAAAACTGTGAGGAACTACCACTCCCGACGGTATTGCACCTGAAAGATTTGCCATTTCAGATAAGTTAAACAAAATTCACTGCGATTGTGGACAAGGGAATAATATTCTAAACTCAATTTCTGTAAAGGTTATCTGTTTCTGCTCTGACACAAATCAAATGCAAGGGACTGAATTTTTATGAACAGGAATTTAAATAATGCATTTCCATGTGAAAGATATAAAAGGGAAAAGTTAAAGAATGTCAAACTGTGTCCGGACTTTATTCAATCCACTTGAACCCAATAACTTGTCAGTGCAGTTTTTTTTACAAAGGGTGCAAACAATGGAGCTGAACAAAGAGCAAAGAGACAAGACTGAGACTGAGGTCAAAATGCGCACAATAAAAAACAGCAACTGGTAAAAACTTCATTCATTCCACAATGGAATTCTTAAATGATCTTATCTACACACATCAGTTAATTTTTAAATTGCCTTTTCTGAACTTCTGAGGGCATCTGCTGGAATACACCTGGGTTGAAGGAACAGTATTTCCAGCATATGGCTAAGGAGGCATTGCCAGACTGCACAAAAAGAGAAGGGACATGAGGCGGAAGATGAGACAAAGTAAGCCACCCCCGTGACAACGCTTGACAAGCGCACGTCCCTACAGTGCAACAGGACGGTAATGATGAGCCGACACAAATTGGAAGGAGAGAGCAGCTGCCATTTAACGTGGAGCACAGGACAGCGCAGCCCTTCAAATGGGCCATGCTACCTTCTCCCTAACCCCTTTCAGCCTGCTGTCATGAATTTTAAAAGGGAATTAAAAGGATGGTGACATTTAAAGACATTTGCCTTTCAGACCCCACAATCGTCACATGACAAACACCCTGTGCCTTCACAGGAGGAATATTGCCTTTCATCTTTTACCAGTTCTTTTACCAGGTCCTCTGTCATTTAGGCTACATCTTTTTTTACCTTCGGGTGGCTTTCAAGACATCTAGAACTGTTACTGTTATGTAAATGTAAATGTGTCTAGATGGCATCTTGTTTAGGTTATTTGTGTCGAAGTCCCCAAAATGAGGCGAACTCTCACAGCTGTAAATGTATGGACTGCCCTATCAACCTGTCACTTGGCTGGATGCTATACCTGCCATCTCCATTGCTTTGAGAGGGCACTGATGCCAGTAATACCTACGACCTCCACTGAGCAATGAAATGTGAATCTATACATGTGCAATTTACCAACAAGGATACTTTCTGAATTCCACACTTTTATTTCAATCTTATTTAAAATCTCTTGCTGAGAGTGAGCTTGCAGTAGGAACCATTGGCTTTAACAATGAAAATTATCACTCCTACAGGACACCAAAGATGCAGCATGATGTTGAAATTCCCCTCTAGGATGACAGCTAAATGAGCAAAATTCTGCAATCCGAATGGAAACATGAACAATACATTACATTATGTGCAATTAACAGACGCTCTTATCCAGAGTGACTTCCATCACAACATGGACAGACTGTGCTGATTAAAAATTGGTTCCTTGTTGGGACATGAAAGTTGAAGCAAACAAAAAAAAAAACATTTAGGACATTATTAGAAGAAAAACAAGATACTCCCTGAAACATAAAAGTAAGGAAAATATGGTCACCTTCAGAAAGTCTGTAAGTCTTTTTATGGGAAGATGGGCCCAGCAATTCAGTAGAATACTAATGTCTGACAAGAGAAATTAGAAGCCTGGGTCTAGCAAACACAGCATCCACACATTTTGCTATGTGCTAGCATGTCAGAACGCTCCAAAGGACACTGCTCTGCTGAATATAAACAACAAACCCTGCATTAAAAGCAACATGTGTTGTCAACACAACCTTAGAAACAATACATGAGTTTTGTTTGTTCCTTTTAAGTTAGGTAAGAGAATTTTCTCAGAATTTCAGAAATCAGTAATAATATCAAACAGTTGTCCTGAGATAGCCAGCCTTTATGTGATGTCTTTGGGTACCTGTGGGAAGTTAAACTCTTCCAGATGACTGGTCACCAGTGCACCTGATGGCCTGTGTCTCAGATCTGTGACCATGCTCACTGCGTCACATGTCACACCATGTGATATATTTAGAATGGCTCAAAATGAATTATTCATGTTAGTTCACAATCCATTTCCTAGCACACACCCAAACAAAAACTCAGATACAGAAATGCACACGCACATGTTTTCAGACGTTAATAATATTCAGTTACTGGTTTATTTTTAAAAATAACTCGCATACATACACCTTATAAATGACTGACTACACAGTAGCAACGTCCACACAACACTGGATGGTTGCTACACAACAGCAACTGTCCAATGTTGACGATCTCCTTCAATTGCCACTCAGCTTTACCAAAAGGTTCATAATGAGCCTACTGTGAAGGAAGTCCTCTTAGTCATCGGCCATGATGCACACATAGAAAATTCTGTTTATTGTACTGGAGAGCACAATGGCTGCATTTCAGCCAAGGAAATTGTCGGCTCAGCGCTCAGCGATAGCTGAAAATATGGAAGCTTCATGCGTAAAGCAGAGCAGTCGACTGCTGTTTGTTACAGAATTCCAAGAGCAAGTGGAACACAATGGACAAAACTCGCTGTCAGACAACTCAAGCAAACAACCAGAAAATATCATGCTGGAATTGCAAAATGAATACACATTTGCCTCACTTAGTACAACAGATGGCATGCAGATAAGCTAGAAAAATTATCAATTGTTGTAGCATGGATGGAATAATCATTCCATTTACAGTACATGTGACTCCCTGAAAACATCACATATTTTATTAAGGATGTCATTAAATGATTCATAGCAAAAAGAAAAAATATATGAAAAATATGAACACATCTTTCAGTGCATAGAGGTGTATTATCACCTGTGCACACAATACTACACTAATTTATTCATTGTCTCTATACCTTTTAAGATTAAGATGTCCACTCAGAGGTCATTTACTTGCCTCTGCTGTCAACAGTCAAAAGCATTTGAAATTTAACCATGGGCTGTGCAGCACAATTGACAGCTCCAACCAAGTCTCATAACATTATTATTATTTATTACTAATTTTGCTAATTTTATTGTATTAACAAAGCAAATAATATGAAAACCACTGACACTTATAGAACTTTTGTATGCCCTTTACTTGTTTTACTTTTACTTTCTTTTTAGTATGATATACTGTGTGTTCTGTCACTCAGTTTGAATTGTGCACTTTAATTGTTAGGTTTTTGGTGGCCAATGGTAACTAGAAAAAAGTATTCATGCTGGCCAATACTGTATCAAATCTCTGACTAAAAAGTCATTGCATTGGTGACCAAGAGGTCTGTCTATGGTCCATCTTGTTTCAAGCTGTCGAAACAGAAATACTTCTAAAAAGGGGTCAGCTGTGCTCAAAGGACAATTTCAGCTGTTGAGCTCAGGTAAAGACTCAGCATTCAAAAGCACAAAACAGGGAACTTTTCTTCTTTCAATCTGACTGTCAGCCTTCCCATACAACTGATGAAAACATTAGCACATCACTACAGCTGTGTCTGCAGTCCCCGTTCTGATTATGGTCAGAAAAACAACTGCTTTTTTTCCCCCACGATAGGATTGTTTAGTCAATTCAATAGGAGCCCCTTGGTAGAGAGAGACAAGCTATCTTCACATGCCAGCACAGTTCCCTGTGAGATGCTGAATGTCTGGAACATTTTGTAAGCACAAACCCAAGACAACCTGGTGAAAGCTTGGAACACCACACAGCAGAGCACAGCTGCTATGTCGGACAGCTGGGTACGGCCAAGACATGCCACAGAAGAAATTAATCCACAAACCAAGGACCTCCCAAGTGAAACGACGTCAGTGCAGAGCTCCGAAGGAATCGTAATTCTCACTGGGTGCCCAGCGAGAGGTGATGTGGGCCTCATCACAGAGTCACCCGAAAAGTCCCCATTACGTGAAGAGTGTAAACAACCAGCCCTCGCTTGAAGGACCTTAGCTTTCATCTCCTGCTGTTTCGGTTAGTTTTTCATGCTGTTTTTCTCTTTGACTATCTGCTTGTTGTGGCTCTTTGTACATTATAAGCTCTCTACCAGTGCTGCCTGGCCACTGCCTGAAGAAACTCCTGATCATACACTATAGAAATGGCCCAGTGGACTGTAGTAAAGGAGCAACTTTGGGCTATACACTGATTCATCCAACTTTGTGTGTCCTGCTCAAATCACCTTTATCTTCACACAGCTTTTGAACTGAGTTTGAAAGTTTTTTCAGTAAGTCCTGCATATCTCCCCATTTTTTACCCTTCCCCAGCTTGAAGCACTGAACCAGCATTCAGCTCCCTGCATGAGAGCAGCCTAACAGTAAGGACCATAGGGAAATCTTAGGACAATAAAACAATGACACCTTCCATCCAACAGTTAATGGGTCCTGTGTGTGACCAAGCACAAAAATCTGAATCCAAACACTTGTGAATGATAAATTCCTAGCCACACTTTTACTTTCCCAAGAAGATTGAATTGAAGAGAAAAAAAAAATACATCCAAAGCCACAGCATACAACTAGGACAATACATGAAATGCCAAATTCCAGGCTGTTGTTGAAATAATGGTTGGACTCTTCAGTCCTACTAGAGAAAAACTGAGACAATCAGCACTGCCCTTATGACTGTAATATTTAAAACATACCTTATTTACCCAGAGGTATAATACAACAACACTGTCAGAAAGACTCTAAACAACCAAGGTACATGCAAATTAATGCAGCATACTGTATGCTCAACCTGCATAAACTCATTAACGACAATGAAGAGTGGAACCTCTACTGTCTACAAATAAATCCCAGAACTGAATGGATCGTGCTTGTTTTAAACCTGCCACACTAAATTAACCATAATAAAGATGAATTTGGCAATGTGTGGTCTGTAAGCACATTAAGCCATTGTAATTGCTTATACTTGAAAAAATATTAAATATAATTAACTAGACAGTAAATTTATTCTAGATGTCAGAAACAAGTAGTTTTGTTATTTAAAAAGTTCCATGGCGACATCCCCTACAATCTGATTGGGGCATGGAAAGGTTGTTAACTGACAGTTTAACAAGAGTACACAATTCTGGATTCAACCTATTTTACACTCCAATTTAATATGCTCCAAACATATTAGTTATACATTTCCTAAACCTCAAAGGTATGGTAAGACAAAGATCATAAATCAGAATTAATAGCTGCAGAAATGTAATGCTGGAAATTATTAATGACCACCTCACACTGATGTTTCTGAGGTGATGAACAACACCGTAAAGGCCATTTGAAACTTTCCACCCTTTAGCTACAAAAGTCATTATTTTTATGTCATTTCATTCCTCACAAAAACAAATAACATTAAATGAAACAAAAAAGTTTCAACTATTGAACAAAATGTGCATTCTTCCCAAATGCAGGTTCATTTTCAAAAAGGCCAGAACAGCTCTCATCATATACTGAATTTCTCAAGTGTAATTTTGTAATTAAATGCCGTTAGCAAGGTAAATGAAAATGAAGAGCCCCTCCCTTGTTTAGCTGCAAAGCTGGCACCTCCACTTTCTCGCTGTTTACTTGCATCACATCAGCGATCCAAGACCTATGTCTGTTCAGGCTGTCAATTCCACTAAGAGATCGAAGGAAACACTCAGGTCTAACAAGACAGGAGAAGAGGGAGGAAGGGAAATATGGCAGGGAAAAAAAGGAATTTCAGTGCCTGTTGCCTTTTTCCAAAAGGCTCTTATTGAAGGATAGCCCAATCCATCACTATGATCGTGCCACACCTCTGCTGTTATGGTTGCACTAGCTCTATTTTGGACATGTCACTTGCTGAGGCCAGTATTAACGTGGAAGAATAATTACACAGCCACAACCTAAGGTGCCACAGCTTTCCCAGCGTCCATCATTTAGCAGAGACAAGAGCAGGGAGTGAGCGGCCAATGTGTGCTCCTTTAACCAACACCAAAACCCTCCATCCCTCTTAAATCTGACTCTTTCCTCTCTGGGGTGACTGAGAAAGGGTTTGTGTGAGAGAGGCATCTGAGGATCCATGTTAGCAGCATACAGTAGGCTGGAGAGGGACGACAGGTACCGCTGTTGGACCATTGCAGCACAACATTCCTGTGGCATTTGGAGACCTTCCTGACGAACTGAAGGGCTTTGTCACTTGTCATGAAAGCGGCTGCCATGCCAGCACTGCCTTGATGTGCTGGAATACTGATTTCTAGGTAATAAGTCATAATAACTGTATAAGCAAATCTAGATGGACATCTATAGCCATCAACATTTGCAAAAACACATGTCTGAGCTGATGCTTCACTATGCACAATCCTAATTCCACAATCCAATATCCTAAAAGTTACATTTTTGATCCCCTGAGAAAAACAAATAAATGCATGTGTAACTAATCTTGTTTTACTTCCGTAAATCAGAGGTCAGCATAAACAGGTACAATAATGATAGAGCATTATTACAACGATGGAAGTAAATATGCTTATTACAAATATAACAACCCTACCAAGATTGTCATGGGAATGTAGAGCTGGATCTACGATCAGACTGCAATGTAGCAGTTCAAGACTTTCCCCCTTAATAAGAGCACTTCCAGAGCACGTCCTTTGAATGTTTACTTTGTCGTCCAGCTGCGCTTTCATATCCAACCACAAAGACTCTCTGCTGTTCAGACTCAGTTTGAGTTCTCTTAACGCGTGCCACTGATGTGTGCGACTGAGCCAGAGAAGCTGGGGCGGCGGAGTGCTGTTCTGTTGCTGATGAGTCTTGGACCTGCCAGGGTTTGGGACGCGAGGATAACAAACGCCCGCAGCCGGGCCCACAGTGTGTTCCTCTCGACCGTGATGCCTTTCCTGCATGCTTAGTTGAACAGCAATTTAAACCCCAGTTATTTTGATTTTCCGAATCGGTTGGTTAGATACAGAAATTACCCTGGTGTGTTTTGTGGATTGAACCTCTGATTAAAGTGAACACCGAGCAGCAGACAGCCTCATCCCTCGCCAGGGCCCCTCCTGCAACTGCCACTGCCTCCACAACACAGAGCACCAGGCAAAGTACGTACGTGCTCTGAATTTTATGCACAAACTAAGCAATCATCCTAAAAATATATGTCAGCACTGATTAAGATTAAGTCTTGAGATGACATGCTATCTTCATTAGTCATTAGTTGGGCTTGTATGTAGCGAAAGCATGATCTGTATGCACTACTATATTAGCAGTGTGCATCTTCTGTATTACATGGGGAACCATACCCCTGGCTTGTCTGAGGTTATATTCACTCTAAAAGAAGCAAAGTAAGATGTACACTTCTATAGATATTCGGCCAGGTTTACTTGCAGTTGTTACATGCTATAAAATGGTACAGTAAGAAATAGAGGGAAAATACAGGTTTTAAGTATAAAGTCTCTTGTATCAATAGCTTGTAGCAATAGCTAGTTTTCACCATGGTGATAGCTTTTCAACCATGAATTTAACAGCGTTTTGGGAATGTTCTAGCTCCCACACAGTTACATGTGTGGGAACACTTCCTTTTTTCCCAGGGGAAAATGGAAGATTAAATTTTCTTCTTTCATTCAGACACTCAAGTGATATTGAATTAAAGCACTCACTCCAAACCAGTCTGGGATTGCTTTATCTGTATCTGATAAATTAGAAGCACAAGCTTCAGTGCAGCCTTAGCTTTTGTTTGTACATAAGCCAAAAACCTAACAAACTGAAGAATGCTTGTGTAAAAACTAGGAGAAAATGAACATCTAATCACATATGTAGGTGTGCGTCTATCTGGAAGGGACTAAGAATTTAACTCTTTGCAAATGCCATCAATAGCATAAAGCTAGAGTTTTCATGCCTCTTGAAAATTCATAAGAAGTTACTATCATATTCCCAGGGGTATCAACCTCAGAAAAGCTCAAAAGATGAGAAAGGAAAAGTCTTCACTTTGTGAGACAATTCTGCAAATTTATTCCACAGTTCCTGAACAGAGCAGCGCATCAGTTGGAGGCTTTCACCAGCATCAACTACTGGCAAAGGCCTGCAGCCTTAACATCTGTGACTGTCTTTGCTCTCTGCTCTATCCACTAGCTTTGGAGGCAGTTTCCTGCTGCTGTAGGGCAAACACTTTTGGAATAAAAGACCGTAATGACAACAAAATAACAATAACAAAAATCAAAATCATAACATGATCAAAAATGAATGATGCTTTTTTGCCACATTATGGTACTGTACTATGAGCAAGAACATGCTGCAGTGCAGGACACATTTGCTATCAATTTGCTATCAATCATACACATTCTCCAGGCACGCACAAAAGAACCAACATGAGACAAAGGACTCAATTTCAACGGACTGCTTTGCACCCAAGTTTGATTTTAACAAGCACTTGTGTGCACCAAGCTACTAAACACTGAAGAAAAAAAGAAAAAGAAAAGGAGGGGGAGGAGGGAGCGACAGAGAATAAATAAGATATGCCCACTCATCACAAACTCCCAGGGCATCCAAAAACTTCCAATCGAGGATGCGCTACACTTGTGACATATTTTGTCACTGCTTGCCGCTCTCCGAAGGACAGCATGTGACACAGGGACACGGAGAGAGAGAGAAAAGTTTGAAATGATCCAAGTCTTGTCTGAATGACCCAGCCTTTGCCTCCTTGCCACACAGCACAGCACAGCACAGCTCGATGTCTGCAGTGTGACTCCACCATGTTGCTTCACACTGGGTGGATTTGTCAAACAGCACAGATCACAGACAAACATACGCCATCTGCTAACAATAGAGAGCTGTGGATACCTGACAGCTGACACTTAGATCACACCATGACAGAAACAACTACAGCACTGGTCCAGTTGGTTTACAGAAGCGTAAGGTGGCATGCAGTCATGACCACTGCATTTCCGCTGCAGCTAAACACACACACAACTGCTGTGCTGGGACAACAGGCATATTGACTTTACAATAGGGAAGCATAACAATCAATGCTGTAGTAAGCCTCTAACCCAGCATGCTTCCACACAAAGAAAAAAAAAGTGACAGTATCAACATGTAGAATACTGTTCAAAAGAATTTCACACATATTTTTCAACAGTCAGTATGGTTTATTAGCCTAACTAAGAACCATACTGCAAAATTTCATTGGATTTGTGTTATGTGCATATATTCTTTCCATGCAGTATCATGGTACTGGGAGCTTGATACAGTAAAAATCACTGTTTTCTCCTCCTGAACATTCCCCTTTCTCTTTGATACCCTATTCCGATTTACGAGTACAATACACATGCTACAATCATTAAATATGCTTTTTTGTAAATATTGCATAGTGTATGAATGAACATACAGGCAGCTCATGCACAGGAGCAAGGCTAGAGGAATGGCAATGCAGCACAGCTAATATTGGTTTGTGCTCCAGACCGTGTGAGCATCTCTGCTGTGAAGAGGCACAGCGGTTTATGTTGCCATGAAATGAGGCAAGGGCGTGTCACAGTGCCCTGAGGGATCGTAGTTAGCGTAGATTAGCCGCACAAAGATGTGGCTTTCCAGTCCACTGCCATCCGTGGGATTCTCTCCTCACACCGAAACAGGGAGCATTCCAGGAGCTCTTGCTCAGCTGTGGAGCTCTTACTGCACAATGCTATAAATGAGGATAAGAACACTACACATTGTATGATGCTCAGTTGCAAAGAGGCCTCCCTGGAATACAGGGGATATGGACTTATAAGAAAACCATACACAGCAGAGCAAATTATACAGCACCCCGATCCAATCAGAGGCAAAGCTACAGTGGAGAGGCAGGGAGTGAGGAGAACAGCTCTGCCACAAATTACAGATTCTTGTATCTTATATCTTATATAGGTCTACTGAAATTCAATGATCGCACAACAATGGCCAGATGATTCCTTTATTCTGTCATGCAGCATACAGTGTTGTCCACCCTGCTGTTTTCATTGGGAGCTATAAGGCCTAATTCTTCCCCTGTATTGTTCCTTTTACAAAACATCTTACAGAAAGTTAAAACCAGTGAGGTTTATTCACAAAACACATTAACCAAATATTCCAAGCTTTTATATCTGCATGTACAGACAGAGGGTGGAAATTTTACAAATGGGCTCACAAACACATTTATGACAAAATGTTAATTACTCTATTCAGTTCAAGTCATACTCTCATAGCTTTGTTCTTATATATATATATCTCTCTTGTCCACAAATCTTGCCACAACACTTGCTAGGACCAGCTGACAACCTGCATCACTGCGGTGGGCATAAAGTGTAACCGTTGTCTAGTGCAGCTGCAGCAGCACTGCCGTCTTAAACTACAGGAGGAGAGACAGTGATTGTGTCAGGGTTGACGCAGAGCTGCAGAGGGAGGAGTTGCCTCTGGTCAGACCCCAGTCCCTTTCTCATTAGCTCAGGTTCTGATTCATTCTGCCCTACCCCACGCTTGAAGCAATCCGATCCCACTGTCCTTGTGTTTCTGCATACATCTAACCCCAGTCCCCCACTCTCTCCTCTCTTTCCTCTCTGTATGGCTTCAGGGAGCTGCTGGGATCCAGAGCCCCTTCCAGTGCTGTCTGTTATACAGGGCTGTTTGGGGGATCCCACCGCTCGGCTACAACCCCAGGGTTCTGCTGAAAAGGAGCCCATTGGCTGCCTTCAGCTGCAGGCTGTGTGCAATTGTGCGTGCGTGTATACATGCAAACCATATTAAACTGTCACCATACCATTGCCCTCACCGTCTGTGCAGGACATCAAAAGATATGAATTGCTTCCTATTATAAGCAGCCATGTCTCCAGCCACAGGAACTAATCATACTCTTGCTCTCGATGCAGGGGGTGAAGTCACCTTCTATACGAGATGCTCACATGCTTACTCACAGGACTGAGCTCTGCTAAAGACACTCACATCCATTAAATTATGATTGCCCTGTTCAAAGTTAAACTGAATATAATCTGTCTGTTTTTCTTTTTCTTCTCTTAATAAATGCAAACAAACAAGAAAGGTCCAAAACATGTCAACAGTGATTGCCTTAAACTCATCGACTCCACATAGATTCCATCTGGATCAATTCTATGGATACATCGATTGACTACTGACGTACCACTAGAAATGCCTCAAAAATCAATAGCAATGCCACAACACACAACCTCTGTGTTTTAGACTTTGAGTGCACCAGCGTGTTCAAATGCAGCAACCAGCTTAAGACCTCACTGTGAGGGTAAACTGTGATACTTTCCCAGCAGTGACCACCCAGTGCTGACAGACTAACTTAGTGTTGTGTTTCTTACCTGTGTGACCAGGGGCTCCAGCAGCCTCTCCACAGTCAGGGTTCGAATCTCCAAACTCTTGGGATCCCATTTGTGGAGGATGGGAGACGCGGCAGTCATTATTCCTGCAAAGAGGGGCATGGAGACAGATATTGTCACATTGTAAATTCACAGAAGACAGCCAAGTGCGTTTCAAGAGCACCTCTGTAGCTGTGCCTTACTTTTATGTTTCCAGGCTGTAAAGAGTTGGCAATTTCTGCATAATGTAGCTCCTTTAAAGGAGGAATTATCAAACATTAAACCTAATGGAATCCCTTGAAAAAGCTTTAAGGCACTGTGTGGGAAAGCTGTCTTTAGCCCTGAAAACGAACTCATCTGAACACGGAACAAATTTCTCCAAGGTGTGTTATTAATGCTTTGTTACAATTGATATAGACTGTAACTATAAATAAAGAATGTGACTGGTTACATTGAGGTGTTGGTCTGACAAAGTCTGTTCTCCAGGCAAGCTGGAGTAATGCCAGGCATTCATTTTTGTCTGATTGTGGATGCCAAACTCTAACTAAAAGCAACTGAATATGCTCTACTGTCAATGAAACTGTAACAGTTTGCATATAGCTTTATGTTTTCAAGCCCTTGAAAACATCTATAAACCAAAATTAGTGCAACCTCAAAACAAGACACATTCACATTTAGTCATATCACAGCCCCGCAATAAGGATTCGAGACCACACATCCAGGCAGCAACGGTGGAAATGTTAATCGTCAAGGTCGGCCGTCTTCGCTGAACATTCCTTAAACCTCAAAATCCACAGAGATCACCCTTCACAGAAGCCATTGCTCATTGTGTTGAAGAGCTGTCAGGAGGCTAGGTGAGTTTCCACTGACAGGATATCAGACAATCCTCTGCACTGCAAAGTTCTGGGCACAGCAGGGGGAAGAGGAACTCTTCCTCAGAGGAAACTCCCTGACAGCACTTCTGGCACCCCCCCCACTCTGATCTCCATTTATTTCACATCTCGCCCTCTTCTGCAATTAGAAATGTTTTAGGGTGAATGGGAAGAAAGCCTATGCTAATGAATCACACCATTATTACTGCTTGATGAATGAGATCCAGAGGCCTCTTGCCCTGTGTTCGCGGTGCTGTTATTTCAGATGGATTGTCATTTGAGTAATTGCTTCGGCCTGAATATTCCACACCTTTCACTGACTGTGAGAGAATTCGCCTTGCTAAACATGTGGGTACAAAGCAGCAGGATTTTCTTTGAACTCAGATAATATATTCAGGTTTGCTGCTTATGAAGTCATGCATCTGAAACAGCACTAGGTCTGAATTTCATAGCACATAAAATTCTTGTCTGAAAAAAGAAAAAGAAATGGAAAAAATTGCATTATTTTAGGTCACAAATTATTGATAATACATACTCTTATTCTGATAATAACCAAGTATGGCAATGAGCTGTATGTTGGTCTCTTCCGTCTCTTTATTGTAGGGAAATTATTGAGTTACATGTACAGTAGCTTAGAATTTGAATTCAACAACCGCAAACCTTTTACAAAAGCCTCTTTGTGTTTTTACGTTTCTAATTGAGACCTTAATATCATACTGTCTACAATTTAAATGAAATGTAAATTGACAATTGACAAAATAAATTAGTGTCTCTGCATTTTTATTCCTAATAATTTGCAAGAGTGACAAGTCTTCTGGTACTGCATGCAATCCTGATGACTGACACATCCTTGCCAATAATGGAAATGCATTGCCGAAATTTTCCACTGCCTAAATTTTGACCTCTTGAGGTGGAAGGCTCTACAGAACATACCTTAATACTATATTCTCTTTAATATGTTACAAGCCAAGATATTTCATATTAAAAGTGCTATACACATGAACAGAATAATTCATGATTTATTTTCAGAGGAAATGTTTTGCTGTGGTATCAGAGGAGTATTAAATATAGAATTGCCAAACAGCCATCTCTGTCTAGGAGAAAAAATGGGAAGCAATGTGGTGTAGTGGCAGGGCTTGGAACCCATAGGTTGCCGGTTTGATGTAAAAATCGTAAGCTATGCGAGTTGCTCTGGAGAAGAGCATTTGCTAAGCAAATGTAGTGTAAAATGCTGTACACAACTCACATCACAGGTAACATCATGGTACTTGATGTAATGTTTTTCCTCCGTCCTGCATCATCTTAATTTTCAGATCAGGTGACTCTCACAGAAAAAGAGGATTTCCATCCTCTCTGCCAAATAGCTGTATCAACACATAACCAATAACTTACAAGCACCTTAAGGTGCTGGCAAAGATCACACCAACTAAATCAAGCAGGCAACATCTCTACACTCAGACTCCCCCTCTACAGTCAGACAGTGGAAGATCAACACTCTGTCCGCCTGATGTAGACTTGTTCTAAAGAATCTCAAACAGGCCGTTGTTCTGCGTTACATCTAATCAAAGATCACTGAATAATTGCACCTCTGAGTATTTCTGGTTCGGAACATTCAACTGCAATTTTATACAGGGATGAACTAATCTTGTGAATTTCACATATAAATAAAGAGCAGCTCGGCTGAGAGAAGTTTGTTAAAAATGGGCTTTTCATGTTACAGCTCTCCAGGGTGCCAGCTATCATCTCCACCTCTGTTTCAAATTTATAAGTGTTTCGCCGTATGTTATTCCATTGCGGCCAACAGGAGGGGAAGCTGGAGGAGCGATTCTCTTATAACTTGTTATCTTACATGCTTACAGACAATATCAGGTTGATTTGAATGCTGGCAAGAAGAGTGCGGTTGCCATGGAGATGAGCAAATTAACTCATAAGCTAGGTTGTGTTCCTAAATCTTGAAGACCAGGTGGTGGGAGGAAGGTGTGGAAAAGCTTAAAACATGCGGGAAGGGAAATGGAGGTGCAACAACACCTCCTAGAACAGAGCAAGACTAACAGGGGTATCAGAATGGAAAATTCATACTTCCTCAGACCACTGGGCCACTATTTATGTTCCTTGTACTTGTCACCCAGAGTGAAAGGATAAGCACCATGTGGTTAGATGGTAAACAGCCCCAAATAATGATAAATACCAGTCAGTAAAGGTGCAGGTGACCTCTGTAAACATTCAGTGAAACAAGACATTTTTATTGCCAGTTGAGGATCACATATCACACTCATGCGCACTACAGTGTCCCACGTGCAGACATTGCTGCTCTTTTGTACAATGAAGCAGGTGGCCCTTTGTCTTTGAATCAGTACAAAAACATACTATGAAATTCACAAAAGAGCATTTATGAACTGATACCAAATAATAAAAGATTTTTATATGTATCCAGGGTGTCAGACGTGTCTTTGTACTCAAGACCAGCGAACGAGCTGTCAGCACAATGCTTTCAGATCAGAGAATTCTGCTACCCTGCCCTTGCTGATTTGCTAGGATTGCATGCATGTCACGGTGTGCTTACTGTTTGCAGTGCCACTACCTGTGTGCACACTTGACAAATACTGAAGCAATAATCCTCAAGCAGCCCTGTTGGAAATAACCTTTTGGCAAAGTCCCTGCGCACGGTGTGAAAATTAGAATTTTGTCAGTGTCGTTTTACAGTCGCAGCGGCTTAAATCCATCAAAGAGTTTCCTGACCGCTTTTGACCATGTGCAATCACTGCTTCTTGACCCAAATTCCCCAGCCTGGTGGTTACTAAGCTGCAGTGTCAGAGGGACTGCGCAGTGTTGAGGGGAAAATTAACTGAATAAAATCCTACCCCCGGGGTAGCTTTATATTTACCTACTCCGGCAAAATTAATCCTTTTCATTTCTCCAAAAATATTATCCTTGAGCAGTGGAGTTATATATGAGATTATGCAATTATGCAAAGCAGTCAAGTAAACAGGATGTGGCCTAAACTACTTGTGTAAAATCTTAATGGCAGACTTTTCCACAGGCGGTGGTGATGCACTTTCCTTGGGTTTACATTGCAGATTTTACATGTGGGTTCTCATTCATAAAACCCCAAGGCGTTTCCTGAATCATCCAAGAGACAAAGCATCGTAGCTACAAGTCCAACTTATGTTTGGCACCACTGCAAGTTAACAGGGTTATGCCCCAGTGAAAATAAGACACAGTGAGCAAACCTACAGATGATAGGTGTGGGTAACACAGAGTGTGGAGTGTTCCACAGAGTGCAAACCATTACCCATTCGGTGCATTTTTTTTGATCTCAGCACAACACTTTTATAAATGCTATCTGCTTTCTTTTCCTTCTAGTTTTTATTTTACTGCATATGTCACAACAGATGATGGAAGAGGGCTGGTAAAGACACTCCCATGTCTGCAGGGAGCTCTGAGAAAAGACAGGGGCTGGTAGAAGAATGAGAGACAATATTAGATATTTCCGTAGGCCTGGTTCACATACAGATATTCTGTTTTAGGGGGGTTTTTTGCCTTTTTTCTTCTTTTTAAGGTCACCATGATGTGTACACGAATGCAGTAAGTAAACATATCGAAAGTGCTCTTATTTGTGAGCTATTCATTTCAATATTTGTCATAGTTGAATGACATCAGAGCTCTGGCTACAGACATCAGAGCTCTGGCTACAGTGATCTGAGGAGAAAATTGGAGTAATTATTCTAAAGCAACTGCAACAGAAGTTGAGTCATTATGTCTGGCCTGTTCTATTCTGGGTAGGATTCATGTTTTCTTTGATGTGCTGTATTGCAAAAAGCCTAATCTTTGGACTTGATATAAAATAAAATATATAAATTCATTTAGCTAATTTCTTTGAGTGCTACCATGTATTTCAAACCAATCATTGTTTTGTATTCCATGTATAAAATTGTTTATGATCAATTTTTTCATGACAGCAAAATTCATTATAGACTACATTTTTATCAACCACATCTAATTCATATCAAACTAACTCATTTAAACCCAACCACAGTAGTCACTTGCCTAGCTGCACAGCTTCATTTGACCCCTGTATTTTAAATGGCAAACTTTACAGAAGAAAGCCTGTGGCTGATAACCTTCAGACTGTCAAAACAAGATAAAAAATGCTTAAAAAGATAAAAGGATAAAAGAGCCACAACTGTCTGCATGTTCACACCTTATCTCCACCTTCCTGAGTACTCCTGCTCTCTCGAGTATTATTCAATGGTGGTGAAAGAGCAAGTCCCAGTGCATCTTAGGGGACTTCAGAGGGGTAACAGTGTCAGGGAGCACACGGTGTTCAGAGATCCCAAAATCCCCGGAGAGTAACATCAATCTCAAATCTTTTCATAAGGCATGACACCGTGGAATCCCATGAAGCTTTTCTCTGATTACAGTTTGTTAACCATTAATATACCATTCGATAGCTGTCCATAAGAGACAGGCTTGCAGTGTATTAACTGCATCCAAAGAAGCCATCATTCATCAAGTGACACTATAGCAGCTCCCTCAATAAATTTATTCCTCTCCAATTAACTATTACCTGCTGAAAAACAGGTAATGAGCTCCCCAAAAAAGCATTATTTAATACACGCACTCTTACAAGTTATAAATGGCCCTACAATATTTGCTGATGTGTATAAATTGCCTATAAATAATTGTCTTTTAGCCTAAAAGCTACGCCTGTTGTGGCACTGTCACATATTCAAGACTGATACCCCATGCCCAAACACTAGTGTTCTGCCATAGAGTAACATTCAAGATAACATTTACAGATACTAAAACATTGCAGTTCTATGTACAATTCATTTCATAGACTTAATGACTGGTCTGTATTATTGATATTTGAGGTAATTTTCTGGTAAATATGTTTAGTCAAGTCTGCATCAGTCCCTTGCTCGGTCTCTTACTTCAGTTATGTTCCCCTCTGTCATTATATTGATTACAAAAAACCTTACATTATCAACTATTTCAGCTTTCTTTCTTCAAGGAGGAAAAACTTAACAAGCAGATTTTTTTCAGTGCATACACAAAGTGGAGGTTATTTAGGAATATCAGAGAGAATTCTGCTATACTTCTGAACTTACGAGGCTTGTCTGAGGAGATGGTCGCCTTACAAAGCTATTGCATCAAACCAGTGTCCCCATCTAGTCAAGACTGGCTCCAGGATGAACACAACAATCAATGACCTACTCAGGCATGCCACAAGGCATTCAGAGATGCCCGGAGAAGGACCTTCTGCTTTCTTCCCCTCGCACACAAACAAAAAAAAAAAAAGAGTGGCCACAACAACTAGATGAATTTTTCAGCCTCCTATGTGAATTCTCCATGAATACCTGCTCAGTATGCTGGTCTTCACATTCAGCCACACTAAATCATAAATCAATACCTCAGTTGGATGTAAAACCACCACTGAATACACATCCTAGCCATCACAAGGTAATTGGTTCACAGCTACCTCAACAACAAATTAAGAATACATAAACATAAATAAAATTAATCTAAGAGATTCTCATTTGACATGGGTGCAGAATCTACTGTGTGTGGAGAAAACAATGAGTGAATGCTTTACTGATGTACATATCTACTTCATTAAATACAGGGTGTCAAAAAGAGATTAACAAGAAACAACTGTTGGGACTGTTCACACTGTGAATCAATATGCCCCTTTACAACCAGAAGGAACACAAGCTTGCCAAAAAATGTGAAATGAGTAGCTTCAGGACTCAGGCTCATTCATTTATGATTGCATAAATTTCTCCCGGTCATACTGTATCTAAGACTATTCGGACATCTGACCTGCTCAGTTTGAGTTTTCGAGCACAGATTTGGCTCAGCCTGGGCTAACCCTCCAGGAGGAGTCCAACACAACTCTGCAACTCCAATTTTTTTCTTCTGTAAAGTTAAATACCACTCAGTGTAACCAGTGAATGAAATAGCATATTACCGTGCTTATAAAGCCCTTAGCATTTCCTTTCTGAGAATAATCTAAACATAACACTCAACAACCAATGGTTAAGCAAGAATCATGAAATGAGGTCTTCATCAATTGTATGAACTATGCTTACAATATTCAGATTAAAGGGATGCCGCAATTGAGAATAAAATGATGGTTTTTTTGTAGTACATATGCTACACAAGGATGAACACAAATAGGCAGACACACATCAGAGATGCAAGAATTACACACAACCATAGTCCCTCCTCATGACTCAGAAAGCAAATCAATCACATGAGCCTCCTGACACAGTGCTAAAACTTGCAAGCCACATGATATACTAATTTGTGTGATCTTAAGCCATTTACTCTTCTAATTTCAATAAAAGACATTGGTAGCCTGTATGTAAGCAATCAGTTTTGAAAAGTTTTTAACAGCGAGTGTAAAAATGCAGCATAGCTACACGGTGTGCCAAATAAAACCGTTCTTTACAGAAACTGAGCACCTTCTTGCAGGTGTTGACAACGCATCCCTCAAATTCCCACACACTATCACTGAAGCCTCCACCTGAAAAGCTGGTCAGACTTCTTCATCCTTACAGAGCGAAAACACTATGACAGGCATTGAAAATTGCAATTTGCCGCTATCTGCTTTCTTCTGTGCTCGCCCTGACGTGTGTGTTGAAAACAGCAAAAGCCTTTTTTTATTTTTATTTATTTATTTATTTATTTATTTTGCACTGCGACAATACAGAAATGGGCCCCATGGAAATTGTTACTTTCCCAAAAGAAATCTTTTCAACTGTCAAGTAAACAATGGCATTTAATGACTAATTCTTCATAATGACATAAAAAACACAATTAGCCAAGGTGTAGGTTTAAACATAATGTATGAAATAAACATGACAGCATTTGTTTGGATGATTTTTTTTAAATATCAGACATTTCCTGGGGTGATGTATTACAGCATAAAAAGCTAAGCCTGTGATCTTTAGATGCTATTTAACAAGCGTTTGTAATGCCTTAACTCATATTGTGCAATTACAATATTGGCATTTATCAGACACTCTTATCCAGAGCGACTTACAATTTTATCCATTTGTACAGCTGGATATTTTACTGAGGCAATTGTGGGTTAAGTACCTTGCCCAGGGGTACATCAGTAGTGCCCCAGTGGGGAATCGAACCAGCAACCTTTCGGTCATGAGTCCTGCTCTGTAACCACTATACTACAATATTGTATAAATAGAGTGTGCCCATATGTTGCCCTGACAAAGTCTTGAAATAGCTGGTTCCAATACTAGCCTCCAAGTATGCGACTTGTCAATACATTTATCCTAATACCCTGACATATATTTGTGGATCCAGACCGCTCAATGTAGTTTCCCCTTGAGTAATATTAACTATTCAGCCTTTGTCACAAGAACCTCCATGTTTATAGGCTATTATTTTAATAATGTCTGAGGAGACTTCCACTCATGTAGAGTACATTATAAAGCATTTCCCCTGTAAATCAAGTTATTTCAAAATATCATACAAAGTAGCATGTGATAAAGGTTCAGGATCAAATTACAGACTATTTGCATGAATGCACAACAACATTTAGCTTACTGAACGACTTACTTAAAATTATGTTACATTTAATCTATTGTGGCCCATACAATGCATTACCCATATGATTTTGGGACCAGATCAATTGATTGTCAGTATTTCATTCCGATACCATGGGCCTACAACACATTTTTTATGCATTTCTTTCTAACCATACCAACTGTTGAGATTAGAGTATTGACGTGTTGTTCTTTGCTTTCACAGTGACCAATACTGTACTTTTGCATATAGCAAAACATGCCTTCTTCAAGTCTTACGGAGCATTTTCACATTTTAAGAATCCAACAAAACCAAAAAACAAGAGACAGCACAGAAGAAGACAGAAGAGACAGACACGCATCACTAAAGTAACTGTGTTTGAGTACAGAGGCCCTACCTCTTGCATGGTGTTAGTGCAGGCACTGTTTAATGAGGACAATAGGGGGATAGGGCAAAGACTGCCTCTGAGCCCACTAGCTATATGTTCTCAAATGACCTCAGATGGAACTGCAGCATTAAAAACACCCACAGCACAAAGAGAATCACAAAAACTGAAGACCACTATGAGCGCTATGCTTAAAATTCAACTTTTTGTGACCCAGTTCTGTGAATGAGGCTGACAATGACTTGGACCATAAAGATTGAACTCCTGCTACAAAACGACAGAGCATCCTTTCAGAAGGCTTATTTTCAGAGCCAAATTTGATCTTTTGATTTTCTCTATTATTATTATATTACTAATATTATTACTGGAATAATTTCAATGCTAGTGTTTGTAGTGTGCTTTTCAGACATTGTCATCCAGGGCAATTTACAGAGAATGAGAGTATTCATTAACTTATATATCAAGTGCTGTGCTTATTGTTTAATGAAAAGGGCATGTATCCAAGTCTTTAAGGGGTTATAAATGTCTTAATTTAGTGGCCTCTCACTGCTACACAAAGTCTTCACAGAACACAAACTGGGACTGCAGTACTTACAAGTAACTGTAAATTAAACTGCCAGTATTTTAAAAAATCTTCACATTGTTTCTGTCAGCAGAGAAAGAATGGCTTCAGACAGGAGAATTGTGTCAATATTTTCTTAATATACATACAACTGAGATATAACATATATAATATATATAACTGAGATAACTGACAGGAGAGCTTAGCATTTTTGTATCAGATTGCAATTAAGTGATCTTCCAAAGAAACACACAATATTTCAAACAGACCCCCCACACCAACAACTTCAAGACCACCTTTTCCTGATAAGGGACAACCACCTGACAGCAGGAAGGCTGAAACTAGCAGGGAGGAGTTCAGTGCATTTGTGAGTGCTTGCTGCCAAGTCTTGCAACATGTTATGTTTCAATATTTATGACTGCAATAGGCAGTAAAGCATGGGGCAGGAGGGAGACAAGCCATCAGAAAATCATCAGTCTGGCTTCCAGACATGTTTAGTGCAGCCTAGCAGAGCCCAAGCCTATATCGGTGTCACAGACAGAGTCCTCTATGAGGACTCCTTAACTCAAGGTGGTATCACTTCAGTGAGCCACAGCAGCCAACGCATTGCACCAAAACAAATACCATTCAGTTCTGTACTTGTACACAAAAGTGAAATTTCTTTGTTGTCATTTTCAATTTCCTAAAAGATCCATGTTATGCAAAGTTTAAACTGATGGAGCTTATTGGCATAAGCCATTTTAAGAATACATCAAGCAAACTGCATAAGCAGTCCATACCTTTGAGCTCTCTTCTGCACCACAGATCAATCTTGCACATTGTTTTTTCCTTGTATAGCTGCATAGTAGAAATTCCTACATCACATACACTAAGTTTACAATCAGTGCACAACCATATTTTAATCAGCTTGACCCAAGAGGTGACTCAAGGCTCAATACTGTACAATAAGAGCATCCAAAGGTTTAGATGATATTGTAATTTTTGCTGCCTCCCAAACCATTCCCTCTCGGTTAAGGCAGGGACCAGCCCCCTCCCCTTGGCTCTTTTAGAAGTGTGATAGATTCATTATGGTGGTTCGCACTCCTGAGGGGTGTTGGTGAACACGTGACTTGGGAGTGACATAACTGTACAAAACTAGTGAATACCAGAAACTCCCCCAGTGTAGCTACATATTCCACTTTGCACAAATTGTTGCACATTTCAAAAACATACTCTTTTCGCCAATCTGATTCACTGTGTGAGATTCCACAGGGTTAAACTGTTTATCAATACAGAGCAAAAATACATGATTATAGTATCAAGTAAAAACAGACTTTTTCGTATAGATAGTAAGAAATAATCACTAGCAGCGTTCACACTATTGAATGTTATTTTCGCAGTGAAATAACAACAAGGGCCTCTTCGCTTGTGGCCATAATATAAAGTGAACTGCTTGCATTGGCACAAGCAGCCACTGAGGTTATGCTCAGCATTCAAAGTTTATAGTTGGGCGGTAGTGTTGTGTATCCTCTGGTGTCCTCCTTACATGCTGTAATGCCAATCAAACTTCACATCTAAATTCAGCCCTGATAAGTAAACAGCAGATTATTCATGTGGAGATACCAAAATTCTACATTAAACCCATATTATGCTTTTTTCATGATCACATTACTTTATGGTCTACAACATGATTTTGGTGGCTGCGAAAAACATTTAAAAACATTGTGAACCAAAAAAAGACCACAACACCAGCTATGATTTGTCTCACAAGTTAAGGACAGAATCCACCGTGGAGAAAATCAGCCCCACAGTCACAGTGGCATTTAATTTGTATTATTATTCTTTATTTCCAATGAACAAAAATGCTATTTGATTGTCAGTGTAACTGTCTAGCACACACCAGTGCATCTAGCATATAATGTAATGTCAGTGCCATTAGACAGCTATACAAGGTGCCAGAAAGTGTATCAAATAATCATACGGTTTATTCTGACTTGGGCTGTGTCACACACTGTTGACTGGTTTTCAGTAACTGTACATATTTTCTCTTCACATGCTCACTGGTGAATCTTTTCACCATGGTGGTCAGAACATGGTAGTAAATTGTAAATTTACAACTGGTAATTCTGTTGTATCTTTGTTTTATCGTTTTTATGAGTCAGCTCACATATGTGCTCATAATCTGCTAGAACTGTACAATAGCCATTTGCTTGAGTAGAACATATGCTCTCAGTCTGTGGGCGTGAGATTGTGCATTCTGGTTATGCTCTTATTGCATCATCTAGCGATGTTTGTAGAAATATATGGAACACATATTCCACTACATTACCATTAGCACATTTGAAATTTCATCACTTGTGCCAAGATTTGACTGATGAATACTATTCTATTTCCATGCGTTTAGGCAAAGTATGTGCACCCTTTTCACTCTGAGGGTGTCACAATGCATTTTGGTTACTGCATCCCACCTTCAGTATAAGGGCCCTTTCACACACAACAAGCAGAAGTGCACAAAGCTGTGAGCCTCCCCATGAGTGCAAGTGCAGAGACTGTTGTTGCACTGAAAGACAAGACAGAAGGGCTTTACTGTTATATGAAAGAAGTCTCATTGATAGAAAACAGCTACAGGTATTTTGTACAGCTTGTCTGTGAAAAAAAAATAAATAAAATTGTATATATGTACATAAAAACACTCAATTTTGCAGGAATTGTGGAGTGTATCTATGTCACCAAACCTAATTAAATAATTAGAACTTGGACAGGCTGTGTGGCTGTAGCCATTGTTCATGCATCTCCAAATTTCCCTCATCATTTAAAATAATGACTTGCATCAATTGACAGCTACACAGCATGCGTGATGATGTCAAAAAACCTGTAGGGTTTTGCATTGTTGTTTTCCTTCTATTATCACAAGACAAATGTCTTCATTGTAAGAGTTTGTAGCAAGAAGCCGACTCCATAGTGAGTTGTGGGATGCAGAACCTAATACCATTTCTAGCTAATTATTAACTAATAAGCAGCCAAATACATATGTGCTGTTGAAATTTTTTAGGCAGTGACATCTTAGTCTAAGTAGTAGCCTTCAGTATGCTCTGATATACATTTTCTATGCCAAGCGTCTCAAGACAGTTAGTGTTAGATTTCTTTTACTGCTGTGTGCAGCAAAATCATAGTAAAACAAGTACCCAAGTGGCAGTAGTGTACTCGTGTACTACTACTGTTACCATGAATATTTACTAACAGAAGCATCAGTATTAGAGTAGTGTCACTACAGTCGTTAGCAGAAGGCAGAATGTTGTACAGAGCTGTAGCACGTGTCCATAAACATGTTTCATTTTTTCGTAACTTACTATTTATGAATATTGTGGAGGTCTTTGCTTCCCCAGTGTGTATCAGTTTCAAAGTCACGATTAAACATGGCACGAATCGCGTGCACATTACTGCAGTTAACATAACAGACAGACAATCGCTATCGATACAGAACATCCGATCTGATGACAATTCAGCAGTGAGCTAGCGGGCACAGAGGAGCATGGCAATACTGTAGCATCATGCAGAACTGCAAATTAATTCATTTCTGACACGAGCTAACTTCGCTAGTATTACTAGTCTACACGTCTGCATTTCTGTCACTGTGTTGGGTGCCATTAGCTGCGCGGCGTTACAAACCATTAGGGAGGATGGTTTGTGCATGATCCGTTGAATGTCGAGTAACTCTTGAGTGGCATGCAATAGTGCAAATGAAAATTATTCTTCGAAAACTGTCAGGCAACGATGAAGGTTGCACAAAGTGAGTACAAACAATGCTAGATACAACTGTGTTACAGAAAAAAATAAACAACTCTCGGATTCTACTAACCTTGTCCGATGATAGCTCTTGTATTCCGACAAAAGATTTAAAATATTTTTTTTTATCGTTCGTTTACCCCCCGATGTTTTTTCTACCTACCCTGTTGAGCCAGAGCATACGAAGTGAATAAGTTCACACGCCGCTGTCGGTATTTATGAAATGCCTCTCCCACTCCGCCGCTCCTTGCCAAATAATGACCCCGCCCACAGAATCCAAATCCCAGGGAGGACAAGATGTTCAGTGCGCGCGCGCCGTGCGGCTTCGTGGAAACGGTACCCTGGAAGAACCGAGCTGGGGAGGTAAGATGGTGAGGTCTGTGAAATCCCGGACCGGCACGCAGAATCGCATGCGATGATCCTGAGCGATAATCACGTCTGCTTTCAAGCAGATTGATGATTTATTTGGGCGTTGTCCTGATATGCTCAGTGGTAAGACTTGAAGATGGATCAGATAAGGGTCACCCGTGCGAAGAGCTGCACGTGAGCCGCGGCAGAAAGTCGGTGGGCAACAGTGACAGCGAGAAAAGATAACACTACTAGAATGCCAGAAAGAGAAGTTAATGGCTTTGCATACGGAAAGAACTTTCACAAAACTGAGACATGCGTATTGACCATGTGACAGACAGATTTGGATTCTTTGTAAAAAGCTAATTAAACATTGCATGGGGTTATGCTTGGCTTTCAAAATGGAACAACTTAATCAAAGTCACATTATACCATCGTCAGCGAAAAAATCTAATCACACTTTTGTCATGAGTTTAGTGTATGAACATGTGTCTATAATGAAATGATTGTCATTGGTAATATCATTTTTGTTGGTAACAGGGTAGCATGGTAAAAATACACAAACCACCACGCCTGTCATACCATTTTCATAGTGCCTTCGTTGTTGAAAACATCTTCTCAGTATGCAGAAACTTGAATGTAAATTAAAATGTGTAGATATAAAACTTAATATGCTATTTGTAAAAATGTGTTCTGTGCCGTTTCAGTAGTGTTAAAATGTACTTGTTTTCATTTACTCCTGGAAAAAAAACCCACATTGATTGCTTGCACACTTGCATTTCCTATTTTAAATCTTTTGGCTACAGTTCCTCAAGGGTGTGGATAAATTCAAGGTGACTGCACATAAATTATTTTAAGGCATTGGTGTTTCATCATCTAGATAGGAATAATGTTTCTGACTTTTTGTAAAATTTCAAGTGTACGAGATTGACACGCACCTCATTTTCACTGTACAGGGAAATGATGTGGAGAAAAGTATAATAGTTTATTCAATAGGTATTTGAGGAAACCACAATTTCACGTTTCATTTCACTCCCATTCAATGCGGAAGACAATATACTGTTCTGTTGTTTCACAGCTGAACACCATAGTTTTTGCAGCATGACCAAGGCCTCACACAAGCTGCTTCCTTGATATTTTTATTGTTCAGACACAGCTGCAAATCTCAGTAAATAGCATATTTAAAACGAGTACCGTATTCAATAATCTTGTTTCAGTTGTGCCATCTGTTGTGCTTGCATTCCTCATCATCAATCTACTGGGCATCCTAATATTCTCTGCAGCATCATACTGATATACAGTAAAGGAACACACAAACATGTTGATGAGAATGAACGAAGTCTTTCCTGTGCATGTCATATTTGTGGGTTTGCTTTCAAAAGCTCACCATGAGGATCTCTCCCTAGACAGGGGAAAGAGGCGGTATATAGCTAACCTATATACCTACAGTCCTCTTTCTGACACAGCATGTAGGCAGAGGCTATATGGGTTGTGAAATCTGAGGGACTGCTTTACTTCTCTCCCTCACTCCTAACCAAGACCCTAAAGGACATCATGTTTGAGGTGGAAGATGTGGAAATCCATTGCAATGAGCATGTTTAGTTCTCTTTACATTATTATTATTATTATTACATTATTGGCATTTAGCAGATGCTCTTATCTAGAGTGGCTTACACGTTACCCATTTATACAGCTGGATATTTACTGAGGCAATCGCAGGTTAAGTACCTTGCCCAAGAGTACAGTGTCAGTGCCCCAGTGAGGAATTGAGCCGGCAACCTTTCGGTTACGAGTCCTGCTCCATAACCGCTATGCTACACTGCCACCCCTGTCAAATGTCAGAGGGTCTTCCTCACTCCTAACCAGGCCCCTGAAGGACGTCATGTTTGAGCTGGAAGATGGGGAAATCAATTACGATGAGCAGGTTCAGTTATCAGCTTCCCTTCTGTCAGCTGCAGGGCTTCACAACTGTCAACATTCTCTTAGTAGCATAAGTGCCATCATCTTCTTTTTGTACTACAGGATGAAAGGGGTGCATTTTGAGAAGATATTGTTCGAAGACAGCAAGTATCCCTCCGTCATTCTAGAGGTATACGGTTTGTTGAGATATTAAAGTTTTTGGTATGAAGGGGTAGCACTGTCAAGACTGATGCACACGGGAACGTGAGCGGAGGAGCCAAAATTAGCCACACAATTCAGTTCTTGGCGGCTCTCCTATAGGCCCCACTGTGAAACATCCATCTGTAAAATATCACTTGGAGACAAACACAACAGAGACTGAAGCTCAGCTGGAAGCTCAGCTCCTTGGATCAGACTTGTGTTCCATTTGTTTGTGTGAAGATGTGGTCTGTGCTGTGTGAAATTCAGAATCCATTATGGAGGTGACATATGAAGTGTTATCCTCACCCTGTGGTATTAGAGCAGGAATTTAATGAAATGTACAGTTATGATCATCAAATGCTACATCACCAAACATTGAGAGCTGGTTTTACTAAATAATTGTGCGTGGGTTGCAAAGTAAGAAGTGGATGTAAGCGCTTGGAAAATTACTTTTTTAAGAGGTGTAACGGTTCAAACACGTAGTGAACAACTGTTTTTTTGGGGGGGTAATGTCGTTACATAACATTACTGCCATTTAGCAGATGCTATTATCCAGAGCAACTTACACAGGTTACAATTACAAAATGTTATCCATTTATACAGCTGGATATTTACAGAGGCACTTCTGGGTTAGGTACCTTGCCCAAGGGAGCACCAGCACTGCCAGAGCAGAGAACTGAAAAAGCAACTTTTCACTTATAAGTCCTGCTCCTTACCACTATGCTACACTGCTGCCCCAATGTCAATGCCAATGTCAATGGGTATCTTTCTGATGTATGCATACTGTTTGTAATGTATATGTGTTTTTGGTATGAATGGACTTCACCTAGGATGAGATTTTGTAATTAAGTTCATTAATTCTTGTTTAACCCCAAAGCTTAAGGTAGGTTCAACCCACAAATTAGTACTGAAATTATAGGACATCTGATAAGCAGGTGTTAACACCTGCTGATCGAGTACAATGTATCAATGTACAAACTCAGTACCATGAAGAGGTTCAGTCTTTATAACTTTGAAGTTTAAGGTAGCTGTTTTTTTACGTAGAACCTTACGAAGAGTCTATGAAATAAACACAGTGAATAATTTAACACTATAGATAGATAGATAGATACATAGATAGATAGATAGATAGATAGATAGATATGTGAATATTTGAATGTATGCAAGAGCTGGTTTGTTATACTGGATCAGATTGAAACTGATCATTCCAAATAGGTGAGTGCAAAAATTATAATATAAATCTAAAGCAACAATGAGAGTTCATCCAAAGCCCAAACTTGATAGGGCAGTGCAATTCACAGATAAGATGTTATTGCCAGTCTCACAATTCTGTCTCTACTTCACATCTTTTCTAAAGACAGATGTACATTGCACCACACTTACACAGACTTCCCCATGTAGCTCAGACAACAGTGGTGAAATTGTCACTAGATTAGTTGTAAAATTGTTTGCACCAGTTTTGCGTGCTTCACATGTATCCTTGCCTGACCTTTTACTTGGCTGTATTTCCTGGCTCCCCAGACTGCTTGTCTCAGGCTTCACCTCAAATGTGGGACCTTGACAATCAATGCCACTTTTACTTAAGAGCAGCGTAAAGCTGACTGAAGGCCATGCACTGACCAGCGCTGAGAGAAATCTCTGTGATATCTCTATTAGTGAAAAGCCAGGGGCAATCATAATAAGTCATTTTTACTTCCCCAAATGTGTCTTTATCATTTGTAGAGTGGTTGGCTTGAACTCAAATCAATCTTTATGGCATCCAAAAGATCTTTAAAGGTTTCAGTAATGAGCAGATGTGCTAATGTATACAGAGGAGAAACACTGCCATGGCACAGAAATTGAACATTTTGAAGGAAACAGTTTTATCAACACAGACTAATAAGGTAGGTTCAAAGAGTGAATGCTGGACTCCAGCTATCTCCGCTGACCCAAATAAGGGCAAATTCACAATGACAGTTGGAGGTTACTAATGGGATTAACTCCTGCAGATGACTGCAGCAAACACTCTGCCTCCAGAAATACAGTATCAGACAATCTAGTCTTTTAGCTAACACTGACAGTATCACCACCTACACAGGAAAGATCTGATTTAAATGGCTGTGTCTTGTTTTAATATGATGTCTCTCGATTTCAATAAAAAATAACTTACTGACAGAAAATAACACTGGACATACCATGTACAATTTAGATATAATCTATCCAATGAATATAAATTACTAGATGTTCTGACACTACATTACCTGTTCAGATTTTGTATAAAGTCATTGTTGCTAATTGGCATGTTTATAGTTCAATAAATGGTCTGACTGTTGCTGGGTGGTAGATAACGGCAAACCCAGAACAGTGACACAATTTCCCAGCTTGTCTGATGATGTCAAGTGTAAACTCCAAGGGTTTGTGATTTCATAACGCAATAGTGGTCCTGTCCGAATCACTACTGGCTTGTAACTGTGCAAATTGTTACATTCTGAAATAAAACTTGTGGTCTGCACTATGGCATTGACCTCAAATTACCAGCGTCACTGATGCAGCAAGGACTGACCATACTGAAGTAAGATACATGAGAGCTCCTGTCTCCATTGATTATATTACAATATAAGACTATTATAATGACAGCATTCTTGTTAGTATCCCATCAGTTCAAGCCATGAAGCGGTAATCCACATTTGAGGCCATTATGAAAACAATCCAGTCGACTGCCCACGAGATACTAGAAGTATATGAAAAACTGTATGAAACTTGTAGAAAACAGGTTTGACTTCTGTCTTATTTTATTATACAAACCACATAAATAATGTGATGTTTCAGTCAGAGTGACCTTTCTCAAGATTCAACACTACAGAATGTTCTAAATGGCAGACATATATAATCTTCTGTCATCCTGAAGGCCAGGTCTATGAATAACATTGCAGCCAGTCAGTTTTGTGAAGTGCCATATGTCTGAGGGCATGGCTTTTGGGTGAAGGCTATGTTTTGTAATATGTTAGAGAGTGTAGCAAATGCATTATCTGTCAAAGATTACAATATAAAGAATGTTTGTCACTTCACCCACATGTGATATTTACAATAATGCATCTTAGAACAACAATAAAAACTCACCAAGTTGATCATCTTGTAAATGACAGACCGCATCTTGATACGCTGTCAAATCTGTATGGCTTCTCACTCATGTTCTCTTGGGATAAAATTGTGAACTTAAAATCAACACAAGCACCTGACTCAATAAATGAAGAAACATTTTAAATCAGTAAATATTATACAAGTAACCATCCTTTATCCTGTATTCTATTGAATGCAAATGGGTACTGTAGGCCATGATTATGAGACACAGGGTAATGTTGTAAATACCAAGATGGGACATGATACTTTGTCTAGGATTTCCCAAAAATACTTTGCCAGCCATACACATGAGTGACATCCACTATGGATGAAAACCAAACAAATTATGGAAAACTGTAGTAGGAGATTGTATCTGAAGCATATTTTGTATCTATTCAGAAATGTGTTTTAGAACCTGCAGTGGATAGCACCACAATTTACAGTCATAATGTTATAGTGTTGTTTCTGAGAATTGAGTATAGGTTTCAGTGGAGTAGGAAAAAACAGAAGTGGAACCATAATCAGACAATAAGGTCTTGAAAGGTTTTGACCTTTTCTATACCCTTGAGAAGAAGAGGAATGAATTATGATGTCATTGTATAGTGCCTTACTGCTAAACATTAATCTCTGTCAGTCACTTTTGAGAAAAGGTCTTACTGCATACAGCAAAAAACTATCTTATCAAAAGTAAATGTTTTTCAACAATAGTGCATTTTAAGGTTTGCCATTAATACAAGAGCTTATCGAATTTATTTGTTTCACACATTATAAGAAAAGTCCAGTCCAGTTACCTGATCTGTGAAATACAATTAGGGTTGGATTTGGGGAAAGATTTTTTGTCTGTCTGTTTGTTGGTTCGATTGAATTTTGGGATATGGATTCATAACATCCACAGAAAAATGTATGTATGTATGTATTTATGTATGGCAGGACTGTGAGGTTAACAGGAGATTAAAGAAATATGATGATGAAATGAAAGACAAATCTCATGTCTACTGATGCCAAACCCTGTTCTATACACATGTGCGCACACACACATACACAGACACACACACAGTAAATGCAAATATCACTGTCAATTCTCATGTGCTAGATTATGAATGATTTATTCCATGCATTTCCTCCAGAAAACTGACAATCTGCATAATAAAACAATCTACTTAATCCCACCACAGATGCACAGGCAGACAGAGGGCAGACATTGTATAGAATATATCCACAAACAGATCACTGAACATGCTATATAAAATTTTGAATCTCCTTAACTCCTAATCTTTAGAAAGTCTGTATAAGATCATTGACAAGAAGATCATTTTGAAACTGGATCACCTTGTCCAAACTTCTGGGATCAAAATATAGGTTATAAATGGCTTGTGGCTGTTCTATGATATTTAATACCATAAGTTTACTATAAGATACAACAAAGTGTGTTGAGCATTGATTTTGATTTGTTGTGTGAGATTGCCTAGGTAATCTCCAGGAAAACATGTGTAAGAAAGTGTTAGTTGTTCTCAGATACTGATCACGATATGAAGTTCCCCTATGATGGTAAACAGACTGTCTTGTGTTACCATGGTTTCCCATTTCCTCCCCTACAAAAAATCCTGACTGATTTTATAAGAAAACAAGCTGATTTGTGCTAGCCAATTTGGTCCCAGAGGTTTGCTTTATTATGCATAGGGCTTGTTGAGAATGCACATCGCTTCAAACACCAAAAGAATAACACGGCTGTAACACAAACCCACGAGTCTGAGATGGGCTTGGCTCCTCCATAAACAACATGTTGATTATGTTTATGAACAACATGTTTATAGCGCGCATACGCTCTCGGCTGCTTATGCCATTAATAAAATAAATGTGTAAATAAACATTTAATGAGATTCTGCTGTTCGTTCCTGCTCGAGCAGAGCCCTCAGCTTTCAAGTCATATAAGCATAGAGTATGATCACAACCTTTCATCTGTTTGCATCAAAGCACCAACCTGAGGTTAACACCAATCACATCAGACAAATTATGCCCTTGTCAGTCAGAATCAGGTTCATTGTCTGAGCTCCCTGTTGATGCTGGGTTTTGCCCTGGTGTCATGCCGTTGCATAAACTGCACACAGCCCTTCCCTTACATCCCTCTGCACACCTCCTGCAGCCCCCCCCACTCCCCATCTCTGCACTGCTTGCTGTCTCAAACGGTTGGTCTTGAAATGACATATTCAACAACATGCTACAAACACCTCACACAAATCAAAGGGAGGAGATTTGAATAAACATTGGACACAGCGTATCTTTTTTCCTTTCATATGTCCACAGCACAAAGTGGCTGCGGTTGAGGGCTTTACAAAACATATGCAAAATACTCCGGCGCTGCACGCACTTGCTGTGCACCTATATGCGCTCTCCATCTTTGTCAAAAGTCATTTACACTGTGCATGTATCTCTTCTCCTCAAAGTGCACCTGCTGCTCATTTCCTCTCACGTTACTGTCTGAGTCGATGCATTCAGTGCTTGTAAATCACTTTTGCAGAACTGTCACTCTTCAACTTCGAACATTTTATTTGACCGTTATTTATTGCCTCAATGATATCAAAAGTGGAGGAATTGTCTAGAGTGGTGGGTGATGGATCAAAATCTCTACCCATGTGCCATGCAAATGCAGTTCACCTTCAGTGTCTATTTGAAGTTTGAAAAGGACCTCTGTGATATTCATGAATACGAGCCAGTTATGATCGCGATTCAGTTCAGTGCACTATGAAATAACCCTTATAGGAGGACATGATAGGAGGGTTTGTACGGTGTGAGAGGCACAGTGTGGGTCGAAATGAAAGGGAAAAACATATGAGAAGGCAACCGTGATTCTCTTTTAATAATCTATACCAAAACCTGTTCTTTGTAATTCTGTTTTTCAGAACTCAAAGGTTATCCCTTTCAGGTTTCCTTTCCAGTCAGGTGGTCATTCTTACATTCATTTTCATTCTCTTGCTTAAGAAGGGTTGAGGTTTGTGGGGAAGATTTTTTTGTGTTGCTATTATTTTATATATGTCATTTACATGAAAAGTAAAGAATATCACTTTCTAAAAGAAATACTCTTCCAATGGTCCTAAAGTAAAACCAAACACAGATGGACATACTGTGCATAGCAGATCAATTAAAAAAAATCAGGTTGAGCTGTAGAAGGGGAAATTCATGTGATTTACTCAACATTAGAAATCACTCTGAAATGTAGTGGACATAAGGGACAACAAATCTCTAAGATATGTCAAATTGTGTGGTGGCTCCGTGGCACAATGGATAGTGCGTTGGACTTCTAGTCAAGCACTTGAGAGGTAATTCAAAGGTTGTGGGTTCGAGTCCCACCGGAGTCACATTTTGGGGTGGCAGTGTAGCATAGTGGTCAATGTCCTATCTAGGAATGGAACCAGCAACATTTGTGTTATGAACCCTGCTCCTTACCACTACGCTACACTGCTGCCTTAGAGGACCCAAGCAGTTGTAGTAGTAGTTCTTTTTACAAATCACAGTCACCACAAGGTCTCCTTCGACCCAGTTCACTGTAAAAGCCATAAAGGCACTTTCTTTCACTTTCAGTGGCAGCAGTGTAGCACAGTGGTTAAGGAGCAGGACTTGTAACCAAAAGGTTACTGGTTTGATTCCCCATGGGGGCACTGCTGCTGTAGGGGCAAGGTACTTAACCCACAATTGCCTCAGTGAATACCCAGGTGTATAAATGGATAACGTTGTAACCTGTAGTTGATGTAAGTTGCTCTGGATAAGAGCATCTGCTAAATGCCAATAATGTAATGTAATGCCTTTGTAAACCAAAGGGGTTCAGAGAGATAAATAGTATTACTGATTCTCCATCATTGTCCACAGTTTTTAGGATGATGTTTTTTTACATTCAATGTCACTGATATGATACTATTATTTTGTATATATTCACAATTCATAGCTTTTTTTATTTAGCCAATGAGGCAACACTAAGAGCTCTGATGTCACTTTTTGCTCCTTCTGCATAATGATCTACAAATTCTTGCACCAGTCAGATAATTCAATGTAACAATGTAATGTTACCATATTCTACCATACCATTTCTACCATTATACCATTGGATAATAGAACAGTAATGCATGGTATCATATTACGAAGGTGCAGGGGACTAATTAGTAATTAGTTTGAATGGACAAGATATAGACTGTTTCCACAGAGTGCTCTCAGCTGTCTGAGAATGAGGTTTCTGAGAGGAGTAAATGCTTTCCAGAGGATGTTAGTGTGTTTACCCTGAATAGATATATAGAATCTGAAACCTTCCACTTCTTACACAAATAGTGAATACATTGACATTTACATTTTTGAAATTTAGAATTTGAGATTTAGAAGGTGTGCATACAAAGTGCATCTAATGAAGAGGCATGAAAAGTTGTACAAACACACATTCAAACAGGCATCAGTGCCAAACATAGCATCAGCATCAGTGCCAATCACAATACTTAGATCACAAGTGCATACTTAGCTCAATGTGTAAGTGCAGCTCAAAATCTACGTGAATGTGTTTTACGCCAAAACTATACCATTCCAAACAGAAAGCCTGTAGCAAAACTACCATGTCTAAAATTACACATGAGGGGAATGAGACCTCCCACATTTTGACAGGAGACACTGGTACAGTCCGAGGAGGTGGATCTTCAGTCTGTGACAGAAGGTGGCCGGTGACTCTACTGTTGTAACTGCTATGCCTCTTCCGCCATGTGTCGTCTTCATACTTAACTGCCTGAAAAAAACTGTAATATTGGTACAGTGAATCTAATTAGATGTGTTTAAAAAAATTAAGCAATGATTCAGAGCAAGACACCAGTGAGAGGCAGATGATCTCAATGAATATCCCTTGTCTAAAATTCTAGCCACCACTTCAAGGCCAGTTTCAGTGTAAAAAAAAAAAAACATTTTTGTCTTTCACCTCTCTTTCTTTTTTTCCCTTGTTTTTGTTTTCTTTCTTTCTTGTTTCCTTCCTCAAACAGCTCTTGATAGCATTTTTCAATTTCATTTAGATTCAGCACATGTATTGCTTATAGTTCAGAGATGTCTGTAAAATATTTTGTTGCCTTTGGTAAACGCCATGCTCTGTAACTACCAAAGAAATCTGACATCTAACATTATTATTGCAATCCTGTTCATAGGATTTCACAATATGGCTATAATTTAGCACATTCATATCTTTAGTGTCCATGGACATGCCCATCCATAATTTATTTGTGTGAACAACATTCCTAGATAAATCTTATCAGTATCCCCTAATTAAATTAACATTGGTTAATAATACTCAATATATGTAAGTTTCTGTGTAGACTTATAGCCATGGTACAAATTCAACAGTCATTCATCTTGAAAGCCATACCCTTGCCTTAAGCTTGATCACATTTATTTTGCCTGAATCAGATGCATATTTGAGCTCAATTGGTAAAATGTGGGGGATTTATCTTTTTCTAAAACTTAAACTTCTCTCCTTTTCTCAGTTGAACATTCAGGTTCAGTGTGATAGATAATACTCCTATGCCGCTGTTAATAATGTCCTCACTAATGGAAAAGGTATGTTATTACCATGGCAACCACTGAACTTAAACTTCCATCGCTAGTGATATTATATCAATTACATGACACTTTGCACTACAAAAGTGGTAGATTATGATTTTAAAAAGATAAAGACAAATTCCAAAGTTTCAGGAAGAGAGAACTTGAAATCCCTCTAAAAGTTTATAAGAATTTTATATATTTTTATATTGTATATATTTTATAATTTATATACATATATATCTTTCTTTTACCAACTTTGATAACCCGGCTGGGGAAAAGAGTTTCATTCACTGTCACTGGATTACTTCAGAGGATAGTTTCATTGCCTCCCACTTTTGAGTCACGTCTAAGTTGAAAACATGCATTTACCTTTGTGATACTTATCCATTTAGATATGCTTATTTAAACATCACATTACTTTAAATATGGAATATAGCACTCAGCATGATGACGTATATTTCCCAAAAAACAAAATCATCTTCAATTTTTTTTCTATGCAGTTTCCCTGTATCTGCTTGCTAGCTTACATTAAGCTCTCTGAGTGAAAGCACTCTATGTCACATATGCTACGCTCAGCTATAGCTGTACCTGGTACGTCAAATATAATTACAATTTTCACAAAGCCATTGACATCTCATCACTCCAGCAGACAGGTGCCACCTACAGCAGAGACAGTCTGCCCATTCAGTCACATCTAAAAATACTCTGTCCTTTTCATGCCTCTCCTTTCACAGGGTCGTCCTGGAAGCATTAACAGAAGGGAAAGTATGATTTATGAAGAGTGTCTGGTGTGATGGGAGAGTGCAGAGCCAATGAATGAGAGGTGTACCTTGGCTTAATGCATTGGATGGTAATGTAGCTTGAGGTGGGAGAAACCTCCAGAAGAGTTGCTGTAGAGTCGGTACAACATGCCAATGCCATTCCACTGAGTGTGCAATATGGTGCACCTTATGCTTCCTCCATCTCTTTAGTACAATGCAACTACTATCCGTGCAATATTACATCAAATATCAGATATCAAAGGTCAATATCAATTACGATGTCAAAATAATTATGCATTTAGCAGCTTCCAATAGGCGTGCTAGCAAGCAGGACACACCATTTGGAGCCAGAGTTTGAGAGTCACTGTTGAGTTATGTACAGTTGGTGCAGGGATGTCTTAATAAGAGGACTGTACATGATAAGGTCACACCAAAATCCATTATATATTTTGACCTTTTCAGGACACAAGCTTAGGAAATACTCTGATATGTGACTTTCTTTGAAAAGCATAATGTTTTATTATTTCAAGAATGTTCTTGTTTATATATATATATATATATATATATATATATATATATATATATATATGAAATCTTGTCTTGGACAAGTGGGAGGTATGTAAGTTTCTCTTACAATAAAACATTAAAATGAGACAACAGAGAAAAAATAAACATTGTGTTTGAAATTGACACCATCCTCTCTAACCTTGTCAAACATACCATTGCAGAGAATTACACTGCATACACCACAAGTACCTAGGAGCGTGACATCCACTATTATTCCATTGCGTATAACAGCAAAACACATCAGCATATTTGATTCAGTGGAAACAAAAGCCCCAAGACAGTTGTAGGAGACATGGGTCAGACTAAAACATTTTCTCTTATAATGTAACAGTGCTGTGAGTGTACACTATAAACTATAAACCCATTAGAGAGCTAAATAGAGAACAGACAATTAGGCACCACGGAAGGCATCTTTTCCCTGTCTCTACTTTGACGAGAATAGTCTCTCATTAAAGCAAAAATTATGAAACAGTCTTGCAGGGTAGACTTCCAGCTAGCAGACATCCTGCCTCAACGGTGCCATTCTGACTCATAATAATTCCTCTGATGTCAAGCACGGTCACCTTGGTTTAGAACATGCTGAAGTAAGACTTCTTTGAGGAACCTATCTGAGATTTTAAAAATTAGTTTTATCTCCAGTACATGGCTTTCAGTCAAATCAATTTAAAAGTGACTAACTTTACGACCCTGTGGACTGCAAAATTTGCAGGAGTCTTTATCCTTAGGTTCATCCAAACAACGTTATTAGGATGAGTTTGCAAAAAGCTTATAAACTTTCCATTGACTTTGCATTTGTGTCCCACAGTCTCATTTGCGCACTTTGATACTATTGATCATTTGATCTTGCTAATGATTCAGTCTGCCTTGAGGGAGCCCTTGGCTGATTTTGTCTGTAGATATTTGCTGCCAAAGTTGTTAGGCACTTCAGTGTTGTTTGGAAAATATAACATATGTTCTATCTGATAATTATAAAGCAATGTTTTATTTCTTTCAAAGGTTAGAAATTATGCCAAAAGAGCTCCATAACCATACACAAACTATATGTACTGCAAAAATTGCTAAAATAACTTTATGAAATAAAAACCGTAAAAAGTTTAGGTTTAAAATATGCATGTGGCTATCCTATGCATGTTGCTCACTAAGTAAACCTAGCCCCCCTTTCATGATATCCCATCCTGTGCTTATTACAATCTACATTTTAGACATTTGATTAAGACATTTAAGATGCACACATGCTGCCATTTGGTTGTTTTTGATTTTTTTTGGTTTGTTTTTTGATTCTGATTGTGTTATGGAAGAAAACCATGACTTATCTTTTAATGAAATTCTAGAAAAATATGTTGCTGTTTTCATTTCACACTTAACAATTAACTTGGACAACTGCGGGCAGCAGTGTAGCATTGTGATAAGCAGCAGGCCTCATATCTGAAAGGTTGCTGGTTTGATTCCCCGCTGGACAGCACTGCTGCTGTGCCCTTGGGTAAGTCACTTAACCCACAATTGCCTCAGTAAATATCCAGCTATATAAATGGATAAAACTCTAACCTATGTAAGTCGCTCTGGATAAGAGCATCCGTTAAATGCCAAATGACAATGACAACTTGTTGCGCTGCTGACATGAAAAGAGTCTGAGGAGTGAGACTGAGAGCGAGAAAAAGCCAGTGGAAGTAGTAAAGGAATGCGAATTTATTCATAGTCTGTCTTGTTTTAATTGTCAGTGAACCCATTCATTTCATTCAGTAAACCCATGAGGAGGCCCTGAATATTTCTTTATTTTACTTTTAATGTGTAGACAATGTCCAATGCCTGTTGGCCAAAAGTCCATGATTGGGTCTTGCAGCTCTATATGCCCTTCCTAAATCAAGCATAGCACTATTCCGAAATTACAGTGTTCTTAATGTGCTTGTGAATATTTAAATATTAAAAAACATGGATGCAGATATAACATGTTATAGATGTCTGACTTAATCCTGTTGTTATATAACCTTTTTGTGGGAAAAAATATCTATTTATAGCCCCTACTCAGGAATGTAGCCCCTGCTTTTAAAATTTCTTATATGGAAAAACAGGATTAAATTCACAACAATGCACTGCGTCATAACAGCAGGGAGCAGGAGGAGGGAGAACCGTGCACTGACATTTTTTTTAAATAGATGCCTCTCTACCAATGTTGCCTAACTGTGGGTCAGGTGGAGGGGGGCTGGTTTTGTTCCATCAAACTATATTGCAACCATAATAAGTATTTCAGGAGATGATGCTGAGGGCAAGGTCAGTGCTGTATTCCCTACCATTCAGATCTCTCCAGCACTGACCGGCACACTGATGTAGAGGCCTGAAGACAAACCACTAAACCCTAAACAGTGTAAATATGATTGTCCCTGTCTGAATTAGCAATATTACCATTATGTCACGACCTGATCATGATGAAGACCAATTACACCGTGAAACTATCTTCTAAGTCATTTTTGAATCTGACAGACAAATAACGATAGCTTGTAGGTAAAGCTATTGAAGTTTTATGTTTCTGAACATATTTTGACTCAGATGCAAAACTATACTTTGCATTCACATGGATTTGTTAATGATTCCAAAGAGAAAGTGGTCATATTGTTTTGTAGCTAAACAAATTCTTATAGATCAATAGAAGCTTTGCCATAATTTATCTCAAATGAAATTAGCAGTGAACCTTTGCTGACAAAGTGCAGTCTGTGAGCAAAGTAACAGCACTCCAAGTGGCCTTATGGTGTCCTTGCAGCCAAGCTGTAAAATTAGTCAGCAGGTACTTCACAGCAAAATCAGTCAAGGTTTATGCTGCACTACTATGCAGGTACTACAGCCTGGGGGCCACTTGATAAGCCCTACTGATGCTGAATGGCCAAAAACAATATGAAAGGGAATTCTGGGGTGCATTCTCTCTTCTCATAAATCCTCAACTGTTAGGCCTCACCATGGTGCTCTTGGCTGTACAGATAGACAGGTGGGATGGCTGGATAGACAGCTGTATAGATAGCATGCTGCTGGTTAGCTGAAGGTTCCTTTTATGTTTTGGGAGTCAGATTCTAGTGATATTTTGCTGTTTTTGGTCAAAAAACTGGAACCAAGCTTATTCCAAATCAAAATGACAGCTTTCTGTAGTTACAGTGGCTTACAGTATGTAACTAAGGTAAATGTGCTTTAAACCTTCTCCAACCTGAGCAAATGTATGGAATGCAAGAATTATCCCCACTTGAGAGTGGGGGATTTGATCTTGTTGTTTAGGGCCGTAGGCACTGTGTATGAACTGAGGGAGAGCGAGGATGCGCTAACACTAATGCTTGGACATCAGAGATTCATTTCAATCAACCCTGTTATCACCTATCAAAAGTGAATTGGAAAACAAGTAGCATTCCTCAAAATTTCTGTGTACTTTTGGATCAATAATATAATGACCTCAGTGGTCTAGATGTCTTGAACCACCAGTATACTCAGCACACTATCAAAATTGCAGGTTTGAACAAACATTTAAATCTCTATTCAGGTGAGTCCCACTGGCCCGTCGTGCTAATGAAAGATAGCTTTTTTCATTACTAGAAACAATTCAATATATTGCGACTGCTGATCAGAGAACACCCCACCTTGAACTGCAGGACAATTAATCTATGCAAAGTGTGGCCCAAATGAACAAAGCAATTTAATATAAACATTGAGCCAGTGCTTACACTGTAGTTTTCATGGTTCAGTGAATAGTGTATGGGAATATTGGCATTAATGAGCCAATGTCCATTAATGGTTCCAATGTCTTCATTACCACTGTAACTCGGCATTTTAATTGCATTTTGCAGTCAGGCTTAATGATTTAAATTTAGATAGTTAGAAATAACCCAAGGCACGAATTCAGAAGTCCATGCTTGCCTGTCATGTCTATATGATTTAAATTAAATTCTATATCTGCAGTACCTACAACACAGGCTTTAATGAAGTTGCAAGAGAGCACACATGCACCAAAAGGAGTGTGTTGGACAGTTGAAGGTATGAAGCTCGTGCTATACTGTCAACTGTTTTGGAAATATTTGTTGTCTGTTCATCTTTATTTTTCCCACAAATCATTATACACAGAGACTTTGATTACTTATATGTTTACAACAACTGTTTTTTCAAAGAGACAACTGAGGTCTAGACCGTTACAGTCTCCCTCACTACATTTAAACCCGAAACTCCATTAAAACACAAAGTTGCTCTCTGCTCCAAATATATTTATAATTACTACACAATTTGCTCACATTACACACAATGTCACACATCGTGACATTGTAAGAGTTGTAATGAAACATCCTAAATTGCAAAGCATGAGATTATTGTTAGTGTCCCCTACTTGAAGGATTTAAGGATTTTATTATGTTGCTTTGCTTTGTACTATTTTGCGGTACAAGAACTATTTCCAAATATGATATTGATTCAGTACTGGCCATCTCATTTTATACCAACAATTGGGACAGTAGCAGAAAAAAACAACTTCATTCCAGCTGGGATTTGGGCTGGAAGGTTGGTCAGGGTTTCCTCATCTCACCCCTCACAGGTACACAGTGACTCACCACGCGCCTTCAAATTGTACAAATGATGTCACGGTGGAGCAGTGCCAATGAGCACCCTGCTGCTCTGTAATGTAAAAAAACAGCAGCGTGCAAGTGTATTGGATGATTACATTTGTCTCATCTCAGATCTGATGCACAAGTACAGAGGATGTCAAAGTGAGAGGAGCCCAGAACACAACTGCCGATTCCAAAATAGGATTGCCTAAAGGGGGAAAAGCATGAAAAATGATACAAATAAAACACTTGTTTTCAAAAATGTGTTTTAGACACCTTTCAATCTAATGAAAAGATGTGTTAAAATTATTAATTTCACGCTCTTCATATAAATAAAGAGAAGCCCAGCATTATCTTTCCTGTCCTATCCCCACTCCATGAAAGGTGCCTTAGTGCTGTGGATTCATCCTTGCAGAAAATAGTTACAAAGTGTCATCATCGATTTGGCCCCCTGCAACATTAAACATATTTAAATGCATTCACTCCTCTCTCTATTTCAGGTTGTGCTCAACTTTGATTTTCCCCTCTCCATAAAATTATTCAGTAGAACTAAGATCAATCCTCCTCATAGCCGTGGGGTAATCACACACAGGGCTCAATGTGATGTCCATTTCAGAACACCATTCTTCTGTCGGACCGCAGTCATGTCAGTATAAAAAAAAGAACATGATTCGTCTCTCTTATGCATTATACAACACTGTTTCAAAGCACAGAATCATTCGCTTCAGCTTGATGCCCTGAAGTAATAAAATGCACGTTCTCTCCACTGTACACCCACGGGTAGAATACATTCTGACCAGATAATATTAGTTAGATCATTCAGTTATTATCAAGATGATTATTATGATTATGGCCAAGGAGATCTGGTTTCATTCTCAGTTTATACAAGCACCAATATACCCTTGTGTTATTTTGAGACCCTTAAATTGGTAATAACAATTTCTCAGGTGTAGTTTGAAAATTTTGTGCCTAAAACACAAGCTGGACCACACCTCATCAAAATTTATTATTGTCAATATTGTGTATAAATAGGATTCATGCAAGCATGTAGTCCAAATGAGAAGCCACCCTGAGGACATGTCAGGCATTGCAGGATCTCTCTGCAATTAGCATGATTCTAATTAATGTCTTTTCAATCACATTTCAGCAGATGCAATCCTTTCTACTGACTGCTTGTCAAATTCACTGCAGGCTTTATCAGTACAAATTGGTTTTATCATGTACACCTTCTATCACTGTGTCTGTCTGCTGTTTTATTCTTGCTCAATTATTTCAGTTTGTGTTGATTTTTAATCAATTTGAATACAGATGGGCTATATACAGTAGGTATAGCATACCTCCATAAATAATTTCAAAATAAATGATTGTGTGACCTCACACATTAAATTATTGTACATTGGCAGTAAGCGGTGGTTTAATTGCAGAGTAATTACACAGATGTACCACAAGATGGCAAAAAATCATCACAAATGGATGTATGTCTGATTTGAAATACAAGTGAGCTGCAGTTCTGGTGTTTCAGTAATGTTATACAGGAATGAAAACACATGGTGCAGTTGACCAGGTGAGCTCACGTTGTGGATGGTTTTGGACAAGTGACCCCATATAGTCTGATGAATACAGTTGTGAATAAATAAGGGAGCAGAAGATGTACACCATGGAACTAGTCAGATGGACATACAAAGTCATATACTTCCAGAGAGACATGAATGAATCACACCTTGCAAATATACTTATATAAATATTCAATAATATCTATATAAATATTATAAGACACTAGACTCACAAGTACTCATAAATACCTAGATCTTTTGATTAAAAATACAGTGAATACTAAATTTTGAATATGAACTTAACTGGAATTGGTGTTCGCTTTTCTGTATTGTGGAGAAATCAAAAGCAATCAAAAGTGACTGCACTGATAAAAGTATGCACTCTGTAGTAGCGGAGCTATTTAATTGTCACCATTTGACTTTGTGTACAACTAATTCCCAAAAGAATTTTGTGCCTATATCTATGTATTTACATGCACACATGCTTTTAATCTACATTTTCTGACAATGAATGTACAACTTGTACAATGTACATTTTTTATACCACCAAAATCTACACAGAACAAAAGCATACTGATTACCAGTAACCAGTGTATGTTGTCAGAAAAAAAAACATGACATAAAAATAAATTTAGCCAGTGTTGTGTGTTTTTTCTTTTTGGCCTGAGACCCATTTTCACTGGACTCAAGAAATCTTCACAAAAACAAAAAGGCATAAACAATTCACAGGAGTGTGAATGTTTTGCCAGGGGCTGAAGCAGGCACTTTCATAAACAACTGAAGATCATCAGCAGCCACCATCTGCAAACAAACAATCTTTCACATTCTGTTTTGGTGTAGCATTTTAATATTCCCCTCAAGTCACTCAACCTTATGTCAAGTTCTCTAAACGAGGGGAGGACAACTCCAGTCCTCCAGGGCTGCAGATTAGGAGGCCATTCTTGCAGTCACATACTAAACAATGTGTTTCAATAAATCATTGTTGTGATTGAACCAGTTAGGCTATTGTGTCTTGACTTTCGAGTCAGAGGTAAGATGACAAGACTGTGCTTAATGCTAAGCTACAGTTAATTGCTAGTCTTTTTGACGTCATCATAATGAGGACGATGCAAATCTCCGTTCCTTTGAAGTAATTCTGTTAGTGTGGATTCTGTACTGAAGCCTGCAATTTTAAAATTCCCATCATTCCTTTCAGGTAATGGCCCCCTTACCTTATTAAACCATTGTTTCATTCAGCATTGCAGTGGTAATCATGTAATTATGAGGTGGAATAATTGATTAAACAGCCATTAGTGAATGTTACATTTGCCATCACAAAATGTCAGCTCTCATTGAGAGTATTTGAGCTGTTGATGAGGGTCATAGATGACATTTTTTTCTGAGAGTTTAATGACGCATGAAATCAGCCAGGACTCATTTAGAAAAAAAAAGTCCCCAATGACTCAAAGACCTGTGTGGCACAGGGTTTGCAGTGTACAGAAGTAAATGGTTCGTTCATGGAGGTGCTCCGTTGCTCAGGATGTGTGGCATGTGTCCTACAATTGTGGTGAACACTGAGGGCTTCCTGAAGTTCCATTTAAAGCAAACACAATTTATAGGGTGTAAATATACACAACAATCTGTGAAAAACAGAACTGCCACACAACATGAATTTACCTCAGGGAATCTTTAGGGAAAACAGGGAAACGCATTGTCAGTTGGTAATGTGCTCAGTTTTCAAAATACATGCTTGCAGAGGTAGTACATAATATACTATGACTAAGGAACATAGGTTTACTGGTATAGCTGGTGTCACACAGTGTAGTCATTCCTGTGCTGTTTTAACCCCTGATCATCTCAGTACCTCACCCCCATGTGAAGCAGGCCTTACACTTCTCTCAGCAAAGAAGACCAAAGCGAATCTCACTGTGGTTATCTTCTTTGAGCGCATTCTAAATTCCATTGTGAATTGTAATGTGTTTATCTCCATGTTATACCTGTTTGTCAGTAAATTCGAAAGTCTCGTAGCCTGGCAGTAGCATCTGGCTGCATGGATATATGTTCTATTTCAAGACTAATTAAACAGTTTATTCATTCATTCCTTGTTAATTTTTCCAATCACTGGTTTTCAATCATAATTTTTGGTGAGTTTTTTTTTTTTTTTCTGGTCACTACATATCTAGACTTCACAAATACAGGACAGCTAGCCAGTAACAGCATGATGTTAAGTCTCATCACAGACTTATATAGGCTACTCTGCTGCACACAGTGGAAAGCATATTAATCACTTATGTGCAGCTCTATTGCCAGCTTTAATTAATGGCAAATCACAGTCTTCATTTCATTCATTTCTTCATTTAAAAAGGAAATGTCAGGCACACTGATTTGTGTCAGTTCAACACTTTCACGCAATGCTGGCCTGAAGACAAGGATAGTATGAATGCCTGACATTGGCTTACATCTCAAATTCAGTTTCAAACATGTTATTGGAAAAGGCACAAGAAGAGAAAAAAAAACAACAACTGAGTGTTGATGTTGGCCAAGAAAATTAATTGTTGCAAAAAACCCTGTTAATCACTGGATGGACATCTCCTGCTGATCACTGGTTTTTCTCTGAATGCTGACTGATTTTACTTCAGCCCTGCCTGTTTATGTGTGGTTTAATTTGAGCTGTGTCTGAATGACTTATTCATTTACCATATAAATGACTGTGCTTATTACTCTGCCTGCCCTGCTTTTTGTTCTAGCCCATTCCATCAGGGCTTATCTGGACATTTCAATGAATATCCAGATCGCAAAATATTTTTTGGCAAGACACTACCTTAAAGGCATGCAGCCTGGTAACTGTCACCACAGCAATGCTTATTTCCATGTAGAATACACAGCTAAGTGTATCAAGACAAAAGTGCATTCTACCCATGTTTGGCCAAAATTTTCTGAGTGTGAGCATTTACATGGCACATAGGAGACTTTTCGAGACAGAAAACATGTATATATTGTGTATGTTAAATCCTTCAGTGTTCTGAGCCAGCCTCCACCACACCACAGCGAAGTTCCTTCTTCTATCTAGATTTCACTAGAGTTCCCCTCTCCTTGTTCACAACATGGTTACTTTTGCCAAGCAATTATTTATCTGTCTTCATAGCTTGTTGATTGTAAGGCACTTTTGTAGCAAACTGGTGTATTACAGAGATGTGACCATTAGGCTAGTTTTGTAGAATCAATATAAGTGAATCCAGTCAGTGTTAAATTTAACTCTTGTGTTTAGCTTATTTCATTGACTTTGAAAAATGAATTTAATCCACACTGTAAAGTGTGAAGCAAAATTCCAAGCCTAGACATGCATTTACCTGGTACACTGATTAATTAGCTGTAATATACAATCAAAGTTAAAATAAAAATACACGTCCCCTGTATTTTACTGTGATATACTTCCATTAGTCCATTCCATACATTCCATTTTCAATACATTAAAAAAAATTATAAATTGTAGTAATTAATATGATAAATCTCTGAAGTGAAAGCAAATTGAAGCTCAATGATGTGAACATGGATTATAATCAAAGCATTGTCGACTGCCCTGTTGGTTTTGGCTGTGGGTTTGGAAAGATAATATAGAGGCTGAGGTCAAATAACAGCTTTGGCTGTCAAAGAACTATGGGACTAATCTAAAATGCATTGAATATTCTGTATATTTTAGATGTTAAAAATGTGATTTTAGAGCAAATGAGTCATCATGGACCAGCTCATTGAATTTTACTTCCATGTTAGTTTTTGCATGTTTTAAAGTGAATGAGAAGGGCTAAGAGCAGCTTAAGCCACTCCTCAGCCTGTCTGTCTTGTTTTAAAGCTCTCCAAATGAAAATTATTACTGTCCCAAACAATCTCAGAGACAAAGTCAGTGATTACCATGTACAAAAAAGCTTACCAATTTACTGACAGGCAGGCAAAATGATGCCTGTTGAAATGTAAGTGTGAAAACTGGCCAATATCTCTAAACAGCAAGCAATTTAAACTGAAGTCCAGAACTGTGTGTTTGATGATCACAGGTCTTGTGATGTACAACTACCACAGAATATACATATATATCTAACGGATACAACAGAATATATTCTCAGCCCAACGTGTAATTTACATTATTTAACTAAAGCATTACTTTGCTCATCCGTCAATCTGAAAACATTTCTTCTTCATCTTTGTATAAAAGCACATTTCAAATCAGCTATTTCCCATCATCGCTTCATCATGTAACACCTTTTTAATTTGTCATTCAAAACAACTTTGTAGTCATCTTTTTTAATATGGCTCAGTGGATCTCAAGATCAAATATTTCATTTTTCATCTTCCAATGTGACGTCAGTACTACATAGTGAACACAGTGTAATTTTAAGTTTGCTGTTAATATGAGGATGCTTGGGATTTGAGGCTTGGGAACCCAGGCTTTTGGCATGTGGCACCAGAGTGAGCTGCCTTATTTTGGCAGCGCAGAAATTTCCATGCACTGTTCCATGCAAATAATGATCAGTCAGAAGACGGTGCCACATGTTATCCTGTCTGTGTTTACTGGTTTGATGCTGTCCAGACACAGTCTGCTGCAAATTTTCTGCTGTGCATTTTTGTCTATATTAAATTAGAATGTTACTGAGATAATATTGATAAAACGGTAAGAGCATGATAAAAAGAAATCATATATTTACAGTCTACAGTTATCTGTAGTCCTGTACCTATATTTATCTGTTATTCTGATATATTTGGCATTTGTTAATTCATGATTACACTTGAATATGAACTGCAGTTTCCATTCCATGAGGATTGTTTTTGTGCCATATATTATGATAATGGATATCACAATAACATTTATTTAATTTAAAACGTTCACAATTCAGTGTCCTGAATACAAACAATTGAGCATGTTTAATATGTCATTTGTAATAAATAAAAACACTGATGTTTTAGGCAAAGGTATGATGAAAATCATTGTTAACATTTATAACGCAATGTGCTCTGTGCTTTTAATAATATTTTGTATGTTGCACTCGCTGATAAACTGAAGAACAGGTGTATGTTACATGCACTATTCTGAGCATTGGTGATGTATTCATGCACAAAATACTTTAGTCCTTTCTACTCATGTGGATAAATTGTGCTTACACTATCTAGTTTGCTAAATTTTATGTCAAAATTAGTGCATGTACATCAAACTTCTGCACATGCCTGAAAATGACACCCAACCATGACCCAACCTGTGCGCTTTCATACCTGAACTGAACCCAACCTGAAGATGATAACTTGTTGACCACCCTGGCCTGTACCCAGCCTGACAACTGGCTACTAGTAATAATGAAATGAAATCAAAATCATGTTCAACAGCTTACATATACCAAAATATCCTTACCAATACCTCTCCTTTTCAGTAAAACACAGTCTACTCAGTGAATAAAAAATCTGCAAAAAATAAATCCCACCATATTTAATGTTCAGCAGATAAATAAATGAATACAATACAGTCTGTCCTTGTTGGAAAAATGATGCACTATATGGTGAATGAACTCTGTACAAGTAAACAAGAAAAAATGGGAAAATTCAGCTCAATCGTTTCACAAAACGAACAGTCCATTTCTGGAAAATGGATAGCAGTTTGGCAAAACAAGTTCTTCCTGTCTAAATAAGTATGTAAGTAAATAAATCCTCCATATAAGCCTGATATATTTGGTAGCCATAAAAACGTTAATTCCATTTGTTTATATGTATTTTATTCAAAATGAGATTTTAAACCAGATTTCACACAGTAATTCATTCAAAACCTGACATTCAGGCAGGATGAGCCCAACCAGACTCAAACCTGAGTGCTATAATACAACTATAGGCCTGAAATGGCCCAAGCCCGATATGTTTGGTGATGCCCCATTGGGCTTAGGTCAGGTTGCAGGGCTTTAATGTACATTGTTTTCACCTCATAAATATTTTAAATGGACCAGTACAGTTTTTTAAGATAACTTTTCCAGGAATGCTATTGGTTCCCAGGTGCTGTGTGCATGATGAGTGACAAGGAAAAAAAAAAAAACATTGCAAAACCAAGAGGAGTCTATATATAAGAATGTCCATTTTCCCAAGGACATCCTGCTGGTTGTATAAATATAAACACTTGCACGGAGTTCAACATAATCCATAGCGTTCATCAATCACAGGGTAAGAAAAATATTTGTCAAAGGTAGATTGAAATGAGCAACTAAAAAGGCACTTAGTTATTAATGGCAATCATTTTTCTAAACATCATTTTGGCCACAGACTACATACATGCATTGCATTGCGTAGCAGGGGAGCGCAATGATGATGTTTTTTGTGAGCGATTCACAGACAGATTTGAGACAGCATCCCATAGTTTCACAACAATGTCATAACTTTCTTGGCATTTTTTTAGTTTAACATAAAGCTGAAGTCAGTTAAAAGTGGTGTACTTGTGAGAGAAAAGGCAACACTGCATTAAATTCATTATTCAAAGTTTAGGCTAGAGGGCATTGTGATTTGCTTGAATGGGGCCCCTCAAGTCCCGTCGTGTCTCTTCTTCCCACTGCAGGTCATCAATGGGCTTGCTCTCTCCCTAGGCCAGCTTGCGGCCTCCTGACAGAAACACACAAACAGCTTCCCCCTTGTATTCCCCGGGGTTGGGGGGTTAAGACTCTGAGCTTAATCTCAGGTCCTGGGGCGAAGTCCCTTATAGCAGCTTGAATGTTTTGCATCTTGGCTGACACTGTCTCTCGGAGGCCAGCGCAAGGTCACGGAGAGGCAGTGCTCTGCTGACACGTTACATATTTTCCCACAGTTGACGGGGCCCCCCTGACGTTGGTCACAGGTCTCTGCCTCTCATCGGAACCGGCAATGACAACAAGTCCTACAGCACAGCAAGGAACCACGACTCCGGCAAAACGGCTGTCACCCCGCCGGTTTGGAATGGTGTCTCATTTGGAATGCAAGTCCCCTTGAGGCTCTTCAGTGTAGGGGTGAATATATGACCCCTCTATTTAAAGAGACACTAAAGTGCTCTACATCATCCTGCACTCAGGATATGCAAGTGTAATGTCATGTATACAGACTTCCTCACCAAGATATGTGCTTTAAATATGATTGTCCTGCTGTTTCACTGAAACATTGCAATTTGTTTTGGCATGACAATTTGAACAATAAATCAAAGCAAGCCTTTCTGGCAAAAAGATAATTCTGGCAGAATACAAGAACCCATTCTTTGAGGATGGAATACACAAAACCATTCGGAGAGGCTGTGAAGTTCTGCAACATCAAGAAAAGCAGACAACACAAAACAGTTGTACATGTTCAAGAATGAATGAACAGCCTTGGATAAAATATCTTTTGACAGTACTGATTGTTCTGGCTAGTTTGGATAGATTACTTTAAGTGATCAATTTTACTTTGAAATCATATATACAGTCACAAATCTTAAATGTGTGTTTTTAAAAATGTTGTCAATGACTCACATAGGAATACTTGGATGATAGACCAAAAGAAAATATTTGATAACTGCCATTCTTTCTTCTTGTCTTGTGTGGAATGTTTCCTCATGCAAAGTGAGGAGAACAATGACATACAATGTAGCATAAATAAAAGAATTATACTGCAAATGTATTACCTTTTAAAACACAGGAGGCATACTGTACATAATGTACAGAGATGGAAAAAGGAGGAAGTCACAATAGATCTTAAATTAAATATGGTCTCTAGCATGGGAGTTACCAATTCGTTTATATTTTATCATTTCCCATCTGTAGTTGTTCAGTCTATGCAACATCCATGAGTCCCAGACAAAGATGGGAAAATGATAGTGATATTGTAATGAATCTAAGGATAAGACTGTTGTAACCAGTTAGTTTTGTATTTGATTATACACAATTATTGCTATGATTGTAATTGTCCATGTATTCTGTTATTGTCAAATTCAATGGCGATAAATAATTTGCTAATTGGTCTCATTATCCGTTTCCATATGTTCAAGGCATTGCTGAAACCAGAGGCAGCAAGTTTAAATTTTGTGCTGGCACAGCCCTGTTTTACAAAGGTCTCTACTAACATGGTTTGACTTTCAGTTCAAAGTGGAAGTTTTATAAAATATTGTACATTCCCCAGAGAGTGCTATTTCTATTTCTTCCCAAGACTGTGTGCTTTCTTATCCAGAAAAGGGGCAAAAAAGGATATCTGGAAAGATTATTCATTACTTCTGGAGCCAAGACAGGAACAGCCATATCAGTGGCAGGAAGAATTTTTATTATCCCGTATCATAAGTGGAACTATTAATATTTGGCGAATGTACATTTCAACACTGTGTCAGAATGTGTGATTTCCCTGTGGCCCCAACGGACAACTCAGCCTTTTCAGACCATTTACTTGCAAATGAGCTATCAACACAGCCTCTGGATAGAAAAAAAAGATGAATGGAAAAACACTACTGCATCATTGCTTACATTTTTTTTCAGTTGAGGGTTATAATGATTTATATACATGTAGGCTACAGTATAATTTGTGAATTTGTTCATACATTGTTCATAGTTAATCAGAAACATTAATCAGTTTATGATTAGCTATCATCATGTTAGTATGATGCAAAAAAGCATTTAATATCATGCCAACACTCCACGAACACCATAATTTACACATTATACACTTCTAATGCTTGTATCTCAAGGACAACTTCATTAAAATATGATTAAAACAATAGAAAGCTCGAGAGCTTTGTCACTAACAAAATATAGTTTACTTGAGAGGCTGTGGTAGATACAGGTGAAAAGGTAACATTTCCTTCTGATGCCCAGAGCAAAAATCTGGATGTCAGTATTGGTTTAATTATGCCAAGTTACCCATGAGACTAGTCGTGAGACATTTTTTCACATGCAAGTATTACCATGTACTGAAATATTCACTCACTCCTGAGGATTAAATTTATCTGGTGCTTTAGTTAACTGTGTTCTTTTCTACAATTTAAGTAACTTAGCACTGTAAACTTTTACTTAGCTGTAAAAATGATACTTTAACTGTGTAGTGGTTAAGATGAGTTAGTGAATTCGCTTACAACCTGACTGCAAACTTCATTTTGTATCAGTGTGTCCCCAAAAGCATGCCCTGCGACATGATAAATGTATGCTTCAACCAATACATACATTGATGATCTTAAAAGGCAGGGAGAAAGACAGAGGAAGATACTTTTGAGGCAATGCTAGCCAGGAGTGACACGTTTGACAGCACGGAGAGCAATGCACTTGAAAGGGCAGATGGCTTTGGTCCCTGTGGCAAATCTGTGAAAACTGTGACCCTGTGGACTGCAGCATCCCATTGATGGCCTGGGACGGTCCTCTGTGGGGCAGCTGTGCTTGCAGCCTGAACTCTGCAGCAACTCTGGCCATCCTGTGAAAATGTGCTAGGAAAATCGGCCAAGGTCTCAGCGCATAAAATTAATCAGAACACGACAAGAAACTTAGCCCTACTTACTTACTTAATATGCACACTGTTCTAGGATGGAAAGATCAGAAGAACAGAAATACAGAATGGAAAGTATGCCTGCCTTATCAAGAAAACAATGCCTTCACGCCATCGGTATTTTGGAAACAGGGCTGAGTCAGTCCACCGTTACTTGCTGTCAGGATGTTCACAGCCAGCAAATTCCTCACCTGGCAAAGAAGTTATAGCTGCACACAGACCACAGCTTGGACACAGACGGACTGTGACAGCGCAAGTCACAACACTGACAAGATCAAGACGTCCTCATGCACCACCTTCATGAACGTTTTCACGGTGTCAGTTCGACTGTGTGAGAAACACCAGATCGCAACAACCCTCAAATCAGTAGCTCATCCCTGAGGGGCTGCTAACGCAGGCCTTGTCTGCAGACCAGACAACTACACATGGCCCTAGCGCTCAGCAGAGTTCATCTACACAGTAGAATGAAATGTCAGCAACATGTCAGGCAGACTTGCCAACAATGGAGATAAGTCCTCTTCAGATATGACCTAAGGTTTTGTGTGGCTTACCCTGGTGGACATCTGCGTGTGCAGCACAGGTTTGCAGAGCAGTATGCCAGCTGACAGTTGTGATATCAGAGCAACATTACACAATGTAATCTGGAAACCAATAGGCACTGAAACTTAATTACTGCCACACAGTGGTTCAAAAGTTATACTAGCTCAAACAAGTAATCACTGTACAGCCTAAAAACTCTGGCTGTAGGAGTTGCTGTCAGTAGCTAGAGGTAACGGTCCTTCTCATTCCAAATGACAGCCCAGTTCAGCTTCTGCATGTAGATTACAGTACTTTGCAAGATGTCTTAAACTTAATGTAAGACACAAAAGAGTAACCGTGGTGCAGCCAACGTACCAGTATTCTCAAAGGACAATTATGGCAGTATTATTAAAATTATTATAAATATAGAACAGGTTTCGAGGTGTCCCCTGTCTGCTTTGACACTCATTTCATTGACTGAGGGTGAGGTATTTTATCTTTCCACTGACATAAATGCAAAAAGACATATTCTGAGGTCAATTCAATTTATATGCAAATTATGAACAAATTTATCTGATTTATAACTTGTATATCACCAGATGATCAAGAGATATACTTTATTAAGTGAAATTATTGCAGACACTAAGTCCCAATGTTGTTTTCTTCATTGTTGTTGCTATTGTTGTTGTTTTGGACAGATAAGGGGTTGAATAGGTAGGATTTTGTAATTTGGATAATCCTAAGTAATTTTCCTTGTCCTAGAAAGGCATTTTACAACTTGACAAAGTCTTTTATAAAGCAAGAAGGCTAAACCAAGCACAAATCACAATCTAGACCTGACCAGAACATAAGCTGCCCAAGAACATGAAAACACAAGTTATGCAACATCTAACCCTAAAAAGATCACTTTTGACCAATTTCATCCACTCTTAAAGTCACATTATTTCACCATTACTTAACTACATCTTAAATAGCCTGACATGTTTTTACTCTTGGAATAATCCCTACCGGAGGGAAGCATAAAAATATGCGTAATGTCCGGGTTAAAGGAATTACACTTGATCCTGAGCGGAAGGCATAGCATTATAATAACATGAGTGAGGCCTACAAATGCTTTTGCCTCAGAGAATAATGGAGTATGTGGCAGCTGGTGGAGTCTCAGGGACTTATTTTAAATTGAAAAAGCAATAAACAAAGTTTAAGCATGCTGCTGCCTCAGATTTGGATGAATTTTTAAATAGAAAGCTTAAAAAAAGACAAACTGGCAAACTGGCTGAGGAGACAGTCATGTTTCTTGTGTGTGTGTGTGTGTGTGTGTGTGTGTGTGTGTGTGTGTGTGTGTGTGTGTGTGTGTATAGATGTGTATGGACAGTACTATGTATACACATACAGCATATCCATTAGAGGGTCTAAGTAAGCAAGACCCAGTCCTGGAAGGTAGAGAGAGGGAACAAAGTAGGAACACATCACAGGGAGTGCAAACACATGCACACACAAATAAACAGATGTACGCATGCACATGCACATGCACACATGCACATGCACATGCACACACACACAGGGGATAATTTCTGAACTAAAACAAACCTAGACATCATATCCTTGGGCCATAGGAGTGAACCAGTAGAAAAATTGGATCAGTTAGGAATAATACGATTCCCACTGCCTCTGACACACTGGTACACACTGAATCCATGCACATTCAAGTAGCTAATGCTGCTCTGTTTAGCCGTGTCAGGCTAGTGCGTGCAAACACCTTAAAACCTGTTGCTTTAACTGGTACTCCAATGGTGAAAATAGCCACAACTCAATCATCATTGTTTGGCACACAGACAAAAACGCACCTACAGTACAAGGACACTGTCCAAACATTTCTGGGGTGGAGAGGTCTTAAAGGCTCAAAACAAAGGGTGAAGAAGTCTGCCTTTGGGAATATAGCTCACTTCGCTGCAGAGGAGATGGAGGATACTGGGAATGCAAGACACTGTTCCCATCGTGACATGATGAAGTTCAGAGCACTCTGCTGTGCAGAGGAAACACAGCTGATGGAGGTCTGTGAGCCTCTTGGCAAGTCCATGAGACTGTATTCCTCCTTGAGAAAACTAAGCAGACATGAGTCTGTGGCAGCATAATAAATTGACTGAAGTAAAAATCACAACAAAATGATACATTAACCCCCCACCCTACAATGTAGACTTTTAGAGAGCTCTTTTTAGAAAAAGTGGTAGCTTACATGGTTATTTACCTGATATTTTGATTTGAGCAGAATTAACAGACTTAATAGTCAAATGTAGCGGGGAAAATTAAAATGCATAACTACCAGACTTAGCCTCTAACGAAATAATTTCATTGTCACTTTGCAGTTAACACCACTCTCCTACCACCACTCTATTACCGAAAAATTAACTGATAAGCGCATTCATCTAACATGGCACGACGCCGTGGTTTAACTTCAAAACAGCTTTGCATTCAAACCGGCAATCTATTAATCACGATGCTGCGCTTTTTATATAAGGATTACGTTTAAGGACATCCAGAATTATTTGTCTTCTGTGGTGTACCACGCAGTTTTAACTGCAACATATGTACGACTTTTTTTCTCAAATCTACTGTTATGATCGTGTTTTACTCACCGGTAACTGTTTTGGGTCTGCTTAGGGTGCGCGCACCCATCACGCGCACCCTACCCATGGAGTTGTGCGCACCGTGTTCGCAGGGTAGGGGGACGACTTGATTAGGTGGGCAAATGTATGCAGTATTGGAGGAGATGTTGTGTCTCCTGGTTGGGGTCCAACGTCCAAAGAATAGTAACTAGTCTTTTTTTCTCATGTTAACAGGGTTTAAGAGGGACATTTGAAAAGGGACATTTGAAAACAGTGTAACTGGTAGGGGTACAATGACTGTTGCCGATGCAACTTTTGTTCATTTACCCTGGTGGCTATTCATGGATGAACAGATGCTATTAACGGATGATGGCGCTTAAACGTGTGATGCAAGCACTGCATAATGATAAATCACAATATTGTGTTCATTCCTTACTGCGATGTGAAACTCAGATGGCCACCACAGTTGTGTTCTGTGTGGAGCACAGCTCAACTTCAGTGCCCATCCCTGCCTGTCTTACATATCAAAAACATGACAATTAGTTCATTTGCAATAGGATGATGTTTCCCTCAGAGTTTTCTTTCCGCACCTAACCTGTTGGCACGAACCTACGACAAGTGACTTAGCTGTTCACCGTTTTACCAAAGCTCTGTGTGTGCTGCTATCCAGAACGCAAACTGCATTATGTTCAGTGCGAAAATGACGGGCCTCGCAAAATCACCTACTTCTGGCTTGGATCATATATTTGCATGTCTTCATTGTTTTCTCCTTTATTTGTACGACGTTAACACCGCAGATTATATTATCGAATATTATAATACCATTTGAAAGTGATTACGTGTAACTGAGAACAGTTCATTACAAAATACAAATATGTCCACTGAAGTAAAAAACACCAATTTAATCAATACTATATTGGTCTACGTGGAATAAACAAATGAGTGCACTGTCCTCTTGTGGGCATTGTTGCGGTAGCTGCAGTTATGTAGAGCGTCACACAGTCCTGGAGGTGGAGAGCTCAGAGAGTGGCTCAGTAATTTAGCTGAGTTTTCTCACAGAAGATGTCTCCGTTGGAATATCAGCAAACTTCTCTGTGCTCAGAATGCCAAGGATATTCTTAATCTATTGTCGGTACCTTATAGAATAAATAATAACTACTTAAACGAACAGCAGTACAGGCTGGATTACCATTGACATTTTAATGAATAATTTTTATGCGCCTTTTGGATTTAGAAAAAGGATTAATCTGATAACATTCCTGCAGTTGTCACCACTGGCGTGACTGGTGACTACGAAGCAAGTAATCGTGCACCCGTTGCTGTGAGGGACGTAAAAAATAGACATTGGTTTAAAATAAGCAGAGCTCCCGTTTTTCCGCCGGAATTAACTTTTTTATAAAAGATTTTATTTATGGAGCTTCATAATGAGCCACTCTAACTCGATGAATGAACACTGTGATGGAATTAACTTAAGCCATGGCGTCAATCAGTCTTTCATTGACCAACTTCTGGCAAACATAAGCAACACTACCTGTGCGAGCCTCATCCTGGATTCACAGGCTATCGGAGCAGGTGTGTTTCTGTCTGTTTTTATATTGTTTGCCATTATTGGCAACATTTTGGTTATCCTATCTGTGCTTTGCAACAGGCACTTGCAGACCGTTACAAACTTTTTCATTACAAACCTGGCGATAGCCGATTTGTTACTGAGCATAATTGTGCTTCCATTTTCAGCATGTTTAGAGGTGCTAGGGTGCTGGATTTTTGGTAGAGTGTTCTGCAACATCTGGGCAGCCGTGGATGTGCTCTGCTGCACTGCCTCTATCCTTAGCCTCTGCGTTATCTCCATAGACAGGTATATCGGTGTAAAGTATTCTTTGAAATACCCTACTTTAATGACAGAGAAAAAAGCAGGGGTCATTTTGGTAGTGGTCTGGGTGTCCTCTATGGCCATCTCGATAGGGCCACTTCTAGGATGGAAGGAACCCCTGCCCTCGGATGAAAGCATCTGCAGCATCACTCAAGAACCGGGCTACGCTCTCTTCTCGTCCTTATTTTCCTTCTACCTCCCGCTCATGGTCATCCTAGTAATGTATTTTAGAATTTATGTTGTGGCCAGAAGGACAACGGAGAGCCTTGAAGCGGGGGTAAAAAAGGAGGGGAGCAAGTCAATGGAAGTGGTACTCCGAATCCACTGCAGAAGTGTTCTGGAGGAATCCGCCGTGAGCGCGAGGAGTAAAACCCATCCTTTTAGAAGTTCCCTCTCTGTGCGCCTGATGAAATTTTCAAGAGAAAAGAGAGCCGCCAAAACCCTTGGCATTGTTGTTGGCGTCTTCATCCTTTGTTGGCTACCATTTTTCCTGGTTTTGCCTTTAGGTACGTATTTCCACGTTTTATTTACTTTTACATGGTAAGACGTAATAACTCACTCTTTGATCCATTACATTACATGCATTACATCCACCCACTAATCAAGCAGTGTCTCTTCTTCACTATGCAATATGTTGATTTTGATCTGCCAAAATATTACATTGTTCTATCGGCTTTGGCAACATTACGGTGAGATTTTGTAGCGCGGTGCCAGTAATGTCACAACGTGGTGGCTCCTCATGGCATCGCTGAGATAACATTAATCGCCCCTTAAGTTCACGTTTTATTGAGTTTATAGTGTTACACGGAAGCTGCAATGAAAACTATTCCGTGTAAATTGTGCCATTAAACATGCATGTCTGACACCAATTTTGGTCTACCACATTAATAATAATATTTTTACTTTACAGAGTTTTACTTTGGCTTTCATTTTAAAACCATTTCCTGTATAATAAAACTGTCAGACATACAAGCATACATCTGTAAACTAAAATACTGAAAATATGTCCACCTTGCAAAATGTATTGGGTAAAGAAATTGTAATAATCTAAATCACTGTTATTTAATAATTAAATTCCAATCATTTTAACAAACATCTAATGAACTGCAACAATTACATCATTGATTTATATTCAGGTATAGTGCTGGTTTCCATGGAAAAGAATGTAATTTACGGATTGGGAGAAAGACTGTTGAGTTTGTGGTAGTTTTCTTTTGCTAGAGTTTCACTGCATGGTCCAGTATTTCTACTTGGCAGCTAGGATCACTAGGTTAACAAATACTGCTTGCTCACACAGCTGAGAAGCTCCCAGAAATTGCTACAATACAAAAGGAATGTTCTTAAAAGCACAAAATTACATGAGTGCCCAAGATTGCTTATTTAGTTCGTAAGCACACAATTCTTGTATGGAACAATTTTGGAGACAACCTGACTATTGCAAAATTAATTTGTTTTATATATTGTTTGATGCAAATCCTGCTGCACTGATATTTATGCTTAACAGGGCAATAAAATATCTCAGATCCATTAGATGGCACTGTGCTATGTAATTCACATGAAATTTACTTAGGCAATTATCCATCCATCCAGGCAATTACCAGATGTTGTGTTGGAAAAGGTCAGTGAACTGGCAGTGCTGGAAACTGAAACTTTACCTCTCACTTGGAAGACAAAGACAATCTCTCCCTCAACAAATTCATAACTCCTGAAAGTGTCTTACCAGTATAGCATATGATACCAATGATTGATGGGTATTGATTGCTGGTGAGAATTTATTGATTTTTTGATTATTTCTCCACAGGTATTCAAAGTTCAAGTCTAAATAACTACTGTAGCCAGCAAGCTGCTGTCAAATGGTCTTAAAAGATATATTTATAAAATGGCTTTCAAACGACAACCAAGTACTCAATTTATTGTAGGTGAAAATACTCGTTGTATTTATTATATGCATATTTGCCATTATTCTGGTATGTTTAGATGTGTTAGGTTTGATGACATTTACTTGGGTGCTTCTGTGTTTTGTGAGGGCCTGATAAATTATATGCCATACCCTCTAGCTCTTCTGCAGCACAATCTGAGAGCCCTCACAGACCAGGCTAATAGACCTAAGGCTGTGGTACTCTGCAGCACTCTGAATGCACATCTAGAATGCAGAATCTATTTTAGTAGGCAAAGGTAATCAACATTCATACATCACCTTGCAGCTTGTGAATTAAAGTTCATAACTCTGAAAAAACATCTAACATGTTAAGCTACAAATATGATGCATTTGTCTTGCCAGTGTTTTATTAGATATAGGGTCAGGCTTAGGATTAGGGTTGGGGTTGATATAATACTGTTGGGATAATTGTTATGTAGTTAATACAAAAGAATGGACACTGGACACTGTTAATGTCAATCAGGGAGGGGACAGTCTGTAATAAAGTTTTTTGATCATTGACAGTACTCACAGATGTCTTAAAATGCAACATAAATTCCTCTGTTTAATTTCCTTCTAATACTATTGCAGCCTAATAATGTTACTAGTTATTTTAAAGGTTCTGTGAGTTTGGGCAGCAGTTAAAAAAGCAGTCTGTGTGACACACTGTCCTGAAATGGCCTATTGAATCAGGGGCACTGTGGATGGATTTTCTTTATGTGTCTGTTGAGCGTTTTTCACGCTTCTTAGAACTCAGATTAGTGGTTCTTAATACGCAAGCAATCCTTTCCTAATCCTCAAAACCCTGTCCAATTAAAAATAGACACATTTTTCTTTCTGCTGATTCCAAATCATCTCTTTCCTCTGGGCATCTGTGTTTTGAGCAGTAACGAACTGGAAGTGCATTAAATTCCTGAAATGCAATAGCACAGGTTTCCTATGTCTATGAAATATATATAGAATACCTATGGAACTGATGCTGTGCATACTGTATCCATATATATATATATATATATATATATATATATATATATATATATATATATATATATATATATATATATATATATCTATATATATATATATATATTAGATTTGAGACAACATTACTGTCTGATCCACTTTGTTGTCATGCAGAACTGAGTAATGCAGTGATCATTAAAGAGGATGCAGCATATCCAGTTATTTGGAGGGGATTCTCAATCAATACTTTTGGAAAGTTGATGAAAAGGGGAACCAGTTGCGTTGTATGGCAGAAAGGATAAAACCTTAACTACTAATCGACTACAGTACTACTTCCAGAACATTAACTGTCTTTGCATTGATCATTTCATTTCCTGTATCCTGAAAAATCTGCAGTCGTTTTTTCAAGGCCTCAATGCAATCAACAAGAGCACTTCAACGGAATCAGAAAATAGCTGCTAAATATTTTTGTTTCCAGTTCAATGGCAAAACACCTGTAGAGGTCACCATTTCAGACTTTACATTTTCCCTTTCTTTTCTTTCCACAGGTAAAGAAGTTCAAAAAAGGTATCTTTAGCAAATAGGTTGGACTTATAAGACATTATACACCCATTTATTTAAAAAAAGGTCATACCATCAACTCAAAAGAAATGCAAAACTTGGCCAAGTGGTATTGTGTTAAAATGTGCAGGGGTTTTTGTTTTTAAAGTGCAAAATTCGATAGCTCAAAGGGCAAGGCTCTCTGTATCATTCCATCTCGTAATGTAGTACAGAGCAAGCCTCTCAGAGCCCTATCAGGGTGATATCTTGAGGGTCATGTTTTAATTTATGTTACACTTTAGAATAAGAGTGTTAGAATAAATCTTGTCTTTATGGCGCCTTTAGATAATTCCATATATGTAACATTTTCTGGAAGTTGGAAGCTGGAAGCTGGCCTGTATGAGGAACTTTATGTCTGTGCACTAACTCTCTGTATCTGAAATACTCTGCTGGACATAATGTTCTGTGAGCTCAAATACACAGCGAGCCACTGTACTAACAATCAATTAAATTAAGCACAGTTAGGTAGTTTGCTTTTCCTTTCTTAAACTCAATGACCCCATCATTTCTAACAAGGGAATATTAGACGGCCTAACTCCATTGAAGTTTCTATCATATTGTTTTTCTTGGAGGAAAAGGTAGTGCTTGGTGCTTTGATGTGGAGGAATGGATTAATTTGCTGAAATATGTTATGGTGTGTATGGCTCTTGCTTCAGTTATGGCAAGAGTGTGATCCCTGGAAATAGGCAAAATGTGAACCAAATGGCTAAGTGTCCAAGGCTGTCCTTTGCTAAGTGTTTATTTACATCCCTTATCAAAATGCCAATCTTTGTGTTGGAATGTGTGTTTTTCCTTTTTCTGGTCACACATCAGAGATGTGCTGTACTGCAGTCGATCTGGCATGTTTATGTCTGAATCTGTTACCACCTGTTTTAAGTATCCCCTCACAAATCTGCAAGTTGTACCACAGGTTCTTGGTTTAATCTGCCATAACAAAGAATACTATGTAATGTGAAAGTCTTATCAGTAACTGTGTTTCAAAACTAGAAAATCCTCAGGGTTCCTGCATAGATCTAGAAAGTCTGAAAATGTATGGAAATAAATATTGATAATTTCCATACCTGGAAACTTTCACTTCCTTACAGTTGCTGCACTGCAGCCACAGTTCCAGTAAGAATTCAGCATTTTTATTCAATATAGTAGGACAGAACTAACATGAATATAGATCTGTTGCTCTGCAGCTAATTAGCTGTAAACTGCAACTTAAGTGTTTCTCAGCAGGGTTGCTCATTGCCTACAGGGCGTTGTTGGGAGAGTACCTTTGGAGCTACAGTAGAAAGGGGGAGCTTTGCATTATAAATATCCACTGCAGATAAAAACACATTTTGCTGTATTGGAAGAAGACAACATACATATATTTAAATTAATAAAAGAGTATTTAAATTAATAAAATCAATAAGATGCATCAAAAGGTCGAGATCCCTATGGCTCTGACTTTGCCCAATACTAGCTATGCTACTCATTCATTCATAAAGCAAAGCCTTTCATTCAAAGCCAGTCAGCATAGCCCTCTATGGCTTAATTGCATCTGAGGATACTGAGAAGAGGCAGTGAGAATGATTATTTTTGCCCATTTTTTAGTTTACTGAATTTTTTCATCTGTTTGGATAGAACATGTAACACTTTTATATTGTCTTGGTTAGCATATAGCCATGTATGCTATAATAGCTATCAGGCTATTATATGCATTAATCAAATATATTTGCCATTCTGTGGAGGCCAACTTGGTTCGTGGAGAGGTTATTTGAGGAGAGTAAAAAAAGATAAGGTTCAATTTTTATTTGTCTTAGTGTTATCTTGAGCAATGGTAATGGCATAAAAGTACTTTGCAAATGTGACCTGATAAAGATGATTGACAAAAATAACAAGTGCAGATTAAATATTCAAAAATATAAGCAGCAGTCTGACCAGACTGTGGACAATCTAAAATTAATCGTTAGTCCTGAAGGATTGATTTTATTTCTTTTTAAGCCAAACATCTCCTTGAATGAACTTATAATAACTTGTAGCCTAGGCCAAGCCAAAAAAACTCAGCTGAGCAGGTCTGGAAATTGAGGTCTGTAAAAGGTCTAGAATTTTGAAATTGGAAATGTGAAGGAACCCTGAGTCCCACACGTTTGCCTTCACAATGCTGAAGTATTGGACGTTTGAACATTGTGTGTGTGACCAAAATACAACCATTCTGCAATTTTATGGAGTATGAAACTCTCTGTATTATGAAACTTCTAAGCACATTATATTTTCACAACTGTTTTAATCATTATTAAAGAAAATGGATCATTGATTTTTTTGAAAGCAGCCCTGTTTTTTTTGTGGCAGCCCTCATTTAGCATTGAAGAGACAAGGAAAATTTGAATGGAAGTTCTTCCATTCTTGTTTTCATGCGTTTTGATGGACAATGATTGCACTGTTTTTGTAAGTTGTGGGCCCATCTCTATTGCTGTTATAACCGGAAATTTGAAGGAAACATGTATTTTCCCCACATCTTTTCAGACTGTTTTCAAATGTCACTAGTTGACATTTAATGCCAGTGTATGAATTGCTTAATCCACATGCTTTGTTGTGGCTGGCCCTTGTATTCAAGGACTTCCTGTCAGGCTCTTTGTGGATATATTGTGTGCCCAACAGACACCTCTGTGCAGTTATGAAACCACTTCCCAGCATCACCACATTCATCCATGGAGGCCTGCAAAGATGTGCCCGTCCCACCCTTTCCCTTCCAGGAATTAAATGAACGACTGCACCAAGCTGAATGTGTCTGCCTCAAAAGCAGGCAAGAAGGAAGCTCATTGCTGAGGCTTGAACATTTCCTTGAAGGCGCTGATAGTGAAGCAGTTTGACGGCCAGGTCAGGGCATAATGCCATGAGTGTCCCTGGCAAGGGGCAGGCCACAGAGTTGAGAGTCAGGGCTTATCCGTATCACAAAGCAAATAGACCTTAAGGTCACACATCCTGGGCCAAATCCATGCCATATCTGGCAGTGATTTAAATGGCTGGTGACTGCCAGTGCCTGTGCTACACTGGCTGCATTATGGTTTTGGCCTTTGTATTCCTAAATCAGGTGACCTAAGGTAACAGTATAATTTAAGAAGATTTGTTATCTATATTAATTACCCTTTGCCATTTAAACCTCATTTTAATAGAACATTAATAAAGGGTAAATGTTCTTACTTAAAATCTCCAATATGAAAGCATCTCCTTAATTTTCTCAAAGAGGCTAAACATGCAACTGCTGCATGCTCCCTTCTGCGCCCATATGCTAAAGTCATGAGTCATCACTGATTAAAACTATGACTAATAATTTGCAGCTCATATCTTTTTCAATGGTTTATATCTCCTAATACACATTGTTAAATATGTCAGTTGGAGTTCAAAGTAGCATACAATATGTCATTTAGTTGTGACATAAAGGGATACGAAGACTTAAAGCCTCAAAGCTGTTTGTTGTGCACAAGTGTACTCTACACCATGTGTGCCTGCTGCGCTTGTCATCTTACCCATAAATACCTCCCCATCCTCCCACATTTGCTACTGCAACTCTATCAGCTACTCAATTGGCAGGTCACGTCACTCAGGCCTTTGACCTTCTTAATGCGAAAAGACCCCGCAGAGGGGCCTGTGGTAACCACCAGCGAGCCTCATTAAACTGCCACTCAAAGAGATCCTGCCTCCATCCAGATCAGTCAAACTCAATTCTGCTGTCTTCTGTTGTGTGGAACCCAAGGTCTTCCTGAATGCTCTCTCACCTTGTAAAACTGAGGAGCTGGTTTATATAGTCCCTGTGGCAAACCTAAAGGGATCTGCTGGATATTTAGCTCTGCAGCGGCAGCCAAACATACTGCCCTGTGCACGTAAACATGTCAATTACTGCAGTATCATCTGCTGAGCTTTCATCTCTGAGCCCAATTACGCCTTCCCCTTGCCAGGGAGTCCATTTTGTCCCCACATGTGCATTCATTATTCTCCCCCAACTCCCCTGTACTTTCCTTCATTAACACTCCTCTGTCCTATTTATAACCATGGCTCAGACAAGAGCCTCTCACACTGCTCATTCCTGGATGCCATCCTATCTGGAGGTGAGAAAATGGCAATAATTTGATGCACAAGATAGCGTCACATGCGTTCTTCTGGTCCCTGCAGAGAGGGCGTATAACACATGGAGATGTGACAAAGAACTTTGGATTATCATCCCCTTACAACACAGGAAAACACAGGCACTAGCAAAAGCAAAAGATTGCTGGTTTGATTTCCCTGCTGGGGCACTGCCACTGTACCCTTGGGCATGGTACTTAACTTAAAATTGCCTCAGTAAATATCCAGCTGTATAAATGGATAACATGTACAAAATAAGAGTGTCTGGTAAATGACAAAAATGTAATGTAGCATTTTTAGATACTAGGTTTTGTTTTGGCAACATTGCTGCAGTGTTGCCTTGTGAGGTTGAAATGACAGCTCTCCTTTTACGTTCCAGGTTCCTTATTCCCATCTCTGAAACCTTCAGATCTGGTCTTCAAAGTCATCTTCTGGCTGGGCTACTTCAACAGCTGTGTGAACCCCATCATCTACCCCTGCTCCAGCAAGGAGTTCAAACGCGCTTTTATCCGACTCCTGAAGTGCCAGTGCCATCGCAGGTGGAGGACTCGATGGAGGTTCTATGACCAAAGGTGGAGGACATCCATGAACAGCTCCAGACAGTATACCAGTGGGGACTACAAGCCCAGGTTTTCCTTTTCCTTCAATAACTCTTTCCTCTACAGGGAAAATGGTAGGACCCCTAGCTTGAAGGGGTGGAACCTCTTCACCCCACTTCAGAAGTCTTCTTTCCAGCTGAAAGAAAAGATGAACAATCTCTCCAATAAGATTAAGAATGGGCCAAGCAAAAGCTCCGCCCACACTCTGGGGAAAGTGGATGTGGACTCGCTCTCCATGAGGATCTGCAATGACCATAGAGGCCATGAATGTTGTGATCCTACACACTACGACAGCCTCAAGGAGACTCATATTTAGAATGACAAAGGCTTTCAGCTTAGACTGTTATAGCAATTAAGATGGGAAGATGGGAAAATGGGCATGATGGGAGGGGCAAAAAACAGTTACAGAAACGTTTAATAGTAGTTGTAGGACTTTTGTTCTATTGTCAATATTATATGGATATGACAACAGAATTGACAACAGAATACTAAAAATAATATCATATGGATCAACACTGACTCTTTGGTAAATGTATGCTTTGGTTCAATGCTACAGCGTGTCTAAACGACATTTCCCAAAATAATTTTGGCAGGAACATTGTATACAGTCGATTCATACATGGGTTTCTATTCAGGCTAATTAGTGTGCTTTCTCCACAGCTTGGAGTAACACAAATAATCATGTGACGTTTTTCCATGCTTACATGTAACCATCAGGTAATCAGTGATTCACAGAAAAAAACATGCTTTAATGTGCTTTCAAATGTCTGCTTTACTTGTTTTTATTTTACTGCAATGATGATACTTTTGCAGGAAGAACCTTCATAATTCAGGGTCATTTTTTCCCTTTGATTGTTTGCTGAGGTTTATTGTGCATCTTGAACTGAGGAACAATCTGGAATTATTATTACTATAGTGTTGGAAATAGGTTCTGTACATGTTTAGAGATTAGTGTTTTGTTCCAAGTACAAAAAATCATAATGATTTCAGTATGAATTTTCCATAAATGTGATTCTATACGTTTCTCACCTTTTTCTGCTGAAAAAGATTTTGGTAAAAGTGGTTATATGTAGAATTGGACAGCATTTCAGCTTTAGCTGTTGTAAAAGAGGTGGAGATTGGTCCTTGATTGGATATCCTTCTCACACTGAGTGATGTTCCACTACCTATTTAATCAGTGACACACATTATGTTGTCTTGATTATTGAGCATATAAGCTATGTAGAAGAAAGAAAAAAGAAAAAAGAGTAATATATCTGAGAATGTTTCATTTATCTTTTTTTAGTGAAATAATTTTTATTTTTGATAGTGACAATCATTTAACACAACAGACTGGGAGCATTATTTAAAGGAGAAATATGTGTTATAATAAATATGTTATGAAATGCACTGAGGTATGGTATACTTTTGAAATACATTAACTAATGAGTAACAATGGACCTGTTAGTATGACTATATAAAATACTCAGTAAATTCTTTATCATGTATAGAAAGGATAAAAAAACAATTTAGAAAGGGGAGATGAACATATACAAATGGTGATTTAATATATATTGTTAAATTATTTACATTGCTTAGAGATGCTTTGAGTAGGTTTGTATATGGGAATATAAAAACTGATCATGCGAGTTATATGTAATTAAATGAATAAGAAAATAACGTTATAGAAAGAAAATAATAAAGTTTAAAATATAAATTTGAGGGCCAGAAGGCTCAGGATTGGAAAAAAAAAAACTGTTGGTTTCAGCTCTACCATGCCTCAATGATACAGATCATTACAGTGCAAACATCCACACCAAACCATATGACTATAGCACAGCAGTGTATAAGGTTTTTCTTAAAATGTGTTGATTATCCTCTTCTAGAAAGCACTGATAAGTCAGTGCTATTTAATATCCCCAAATATCACAAAATAACAAAAAACAAAGTTTCACTTTTTGTCTTGAGATATTTGCAAAATTACCACAGGACCTTAAATTTCTCTGAGAGCTCATTTATAAAACACTCATGACAGCCTTGTGGATTGCTTCTTGTTTCAGTTATCTTTCTGTGACCATAAAAAGCAGAAGAAGCCCATTTTTGGTATAAACTGTAAACATAACAGAGTCTATGCAGTGCCGGTCCAAGCAGAGGGTATGTTCATGCCAAGAGAAAATCTCTCTGGAATTAACACGGAAAATAATGGATTGACTTTGAGTGGGCCTCCTTCCCAGAGGTGGTGTGTAATATCGTACTTGTTTGTTTGTTTGGCGCAGACCATTCTGTAACTAAAAAAGTTAGAGGAATTGAGGTTCATCTCCCCTTATACTTTTCCCTGTTTCATATCTTGGTAACAAGGGCCATCTTGGGGTACCAGGATACCACAATACCAGGGGTATCCTGGTATCAAGGGGCCATGTACATGCACAATTGAATACAAACACATGTATGCTGTGTTTAAAGCAAAAATAGCACAAGTTGATTAGCACCAAAGGGAATGAAATATTGACTTTCTGCCCATCATTCAGTCTCAGGCATTCATTTTATAGGAATGCAAAGAGTAAAACGTGGTTCTGCTACACTTAACCATATAAGTAAAGAATTTCACTGTAGTCATGTTGGAACAGTGCACTGTAAAATTGGTCTGAGAAAGAGAGGTGTTACCAGAGCAAGAGTATTTGCTTCAGTGATGTGACCAGTTCCACAGGTCCTACTGTTATCATAATAGATATAAATTTTACATAATATTATGCTAAAAATATATCAGATGTTTTTGCACAATACACTGTCTTAAATAAAAGATGTCAAGAACATTCAACAATTTATAGCAATTCATATCACCATTTGAATATTGTATTAAGAAATGTGTGTATTTTAGCATTAAATCAACTTATCATATCGGTTTGTGACATCAGCAATGTGTAGTTATTGTCATTTTCTCCTTGTACAACTCTATACATGTTTACATGTCTGTATATATATGTTTATATATATATATATATATTTAACATTATAAAATGAACTGGTGACATTTGGGAATATGGAACGTGTTACAGGAAATCGCACCTGTGTTGTTGTTAGATATTTCATTTTACACCTAGTGAACCCTTAGTCATAACATGTGCAACTTAGCATAGCACATAACTGTACTCCTGGTACACATGAGAGATTTGATTGTAAAAACAATGTAGTCCATCACAAGTTCATCAAAAAAATAAAATTTAAATTGTAAGGACTGGTGTTGCATTAATATCATTCCATTGATTCAATATACCCGCCACTTTGTTTTTTTAGATGCTGTTTTCCCTCTCGATGAACTTTAAAAAGACTTTTCACTATTGAACTGAATGTTTGATATCCTTTACCTGATAGGAGCTGTTCTATCTCCCAGCTTATGTCTGAATTCACCCAGCCCAATGCTGAGGGACCAGGCTGAATATATCTAAAGGAATCATTTAGATGTACATTTAGATGTATTTTGACTCTTTCCATGGATTTCCCACTTCACTCAGCATTAAAAGTACAGTGGTATGTCTAATCTTGTGAGAGCAGGATTTTAATATTTAAGGGTATTATCTGAAATATTATCAAATCTGTTTCATGTTTTTGTTCTTGGTTTTAGTTAGGGTGACAAGAGCCCTAAATTGTCAAAGCAAACATACCTGCCCTTCCCTTTTTGACATGAAATCATCTTCAGAGGGAGTGTATCTGCCTGTAACTCTATGAAACAAAACAAACAAAAAGTCCAAGAAAAAATATAATCTGAAATATGTTGTTCATAAGGTACCTATCCTACTTGAACCATCTGTTGGCTCCAACATTCTTTATATAACTTTAATATGCTGCTTTGCAGATCTCTGACGAAAGTGGCATGCTTTCTTTCTGTAAGATCTTCAGGTATATATAAAGAAATGAAACTCAGATAAATTCCCCCAAAAGAATAAGCATGTATTGGGGTCTTTGGTCAGACATTTTCAGACCTGCAAAAACTCACTACAGACTCCTAGAGTTTATGAAGACTGAGATGATGATGATAAAGAATCTGTGAACATATTCCCTTAACAGTAAAAAAGGTCTCCAATGCAAATACCACTGTTCAAAATATTATGCACTTCCTGGTAGATGCCCTTTTCTTGGGTGACTTAAATAGCTTATATTGTCTTGTACAATGTTAGCCATTTATACCCCTGGACATTTACAGAAGCAATTCAGATTTGTTATTTTCTCAAGGGTATGACAGCAGTCCTGATGTTATATGATTAGCTGTTATGGTTCATTTCTGTCTTAACTTTCTTACATTAGTTGTCAAAACATTTTTCTCTGACTGACTTGACCCTCAGATCTACACTAACTCTCTCCTCTCCTCTTGGCTGGCAAACTCTAGACAAACTGGTGCCAGTCCATGGCCCCAGTCACAGACAGAATAACATTTAAAATAAATAGATTTTTTTTCACTATACTGTATAATAATGCTTAAATACATATACACATGTATACATATGTACACATACAATCAAGATTGGAAAAAAGAAAATTCAGCAACAATAAGCACATCTATTTCTGAGTTTTAGGTTCTTGAAGTCAGCTGAAAGTGATGAGGCATAGACAAACAGATGATGTTTAAATAATACTGAAATAATGAAATTTATTACGTATTCAGATACAGGCAACATACATAAGCAATATTTTTTCTTAATATGTTTTTGGGAATAGATAACACAAGAAAATGAATTTAACATTTTATTACCTTGCATCAACAGATAAAATTGTCTCAAATTGGCAAACAGTTTTTAAAACCATCTGAAGAAAATCTGCATCTACCCCTCATAATCCATCCTGATTTCATAAGCAGCTTCTTTAATTTTCTGATTGAAAGATATATTATTAATATATTATTAGTTTACCATGGCAGGCGTGGCATTTAGCTGTGTGACTGATGGAGGTTTGGTCCATCTTTACTTTGGCAAAGATCAAGATTTTAGGCTTATTCTAGTACTTATCCAACTGAACAAATCTAGCAAACGTGGCACATCATGCCCTTACATCATTCTACCAGTGATGCTTCACTGAACAGAGAATATATTGTGTTCTGGTGTATGTTTCGCCAATCAATAGCAGTAAAGTCCTGCTCATCATTGTTCGACATTTAAAGAAAGCTGCTTTTGAACACTAGTGCCTGCTCTAAGGAACACTGCATCATGCCTGTTTGAAGACAACATCTAGAAGTCTACAGGATGAAAAGCAACAAAAACAAGCTGACGCACGAGCCGCAGTTCGATCACTCAGCAGCTTCTTGCCTGGTAAAGAATAGCAGTTGAGTTAATGCCACACTGAGTTGCTATGTGGCAGGATTTTCCCCTGCCGCTGTCAATCATCCTCAGGCATGCGGGGGGAAAGGACACCTGAGACTCATGATGAGAGAGGCAATGAGCTTCTGTCTCTATCTTTGCTTTGTGCCTGCTGCTCAGGCCGAGGACTCCATCCGGGATTGCACGCACGGAAACATCGTTACAGACTCACGGCTCCAGGCACAAACTGGGACCAGGGTCAGTGAAGAGCGGAGGTGAGCTGTGCTCCGTCCCTGACCGCAGTCTCTGGGGGCGTATGGTACATCATCACAGGCTTGTGGTCCCTTATGTGTGCCTCTTCCTGAATATCAACGCATGTTGTCTTTGAGTCCCCGGAGCCTCAAATATGTAACATTGACCACAAACTTAAACATGATGCGAAGATAAGTATTTGCAGTTAGTGGAGACATTTTGTGTACACTTTGGGATCTCATACCCTATATTGTCATGTTTTGGATCTTTCAAAAACCATTTTATCTTTTTTTAACATGCCAATCTCATATGTCAAACTACTATAAATGAAGTGTCAATATTTGAAACAGACTACAATGCCATACTTATAAAAAGAGTTATGAAAAGATATTAAATAATTTATGGGAGGGTACACACATTCACTGTGCAGTTTGGCACATACAGTACATATACCCTGCCTTTTAAACTTATCATATAAGTTTGTAGCAGGTACAAGCAGTGATGGCTCAAAAAAAAAATCAAATAACAGCTCATTTGAAGTTTTTGCTTAACTGTAGACATTTCATTATTCAAATTCCCTCAGTGTTTGTGGCTCAAGCTATTACAGCCTCCTTATGTTATTTCAATTACCAGACTGAGCATAAACAGCACACCAGATCTGACTGTAAAAATGTCTTATGTTAACACTTTCTGCCTTTAAAAAGCCAGGGACGCCATTTGTGTTCCAGGACGTGTTTACAATTCTGTGATGTTAAGAATTCAGCACAAAGTCAGGGAGATACAAAGAGATACCACTGTTTGAGGGTGTTTGTTGCCATTTAGGGCAAATATGAAATGCGTTGCGGTGTGGCTCCAAACAAGGCTCACAAGAAAAATTAGAAGTTGATGTGTCAAAAAAGCATCATTATGCATGCTTGTGAACAAAAGTGTTGGGGCACATCAACATTACTTAATGTGCCTGCCATTGATATTGTCTGAATAAATCTACTAATGAAGAAATATGTTAATGAAGGAATGTATTCATTTCTTTAATGAATGCATTAAAAGCCAACCATCATAATGCATTCAATTTAGACACAATCATTTTTTACACTTCCTGCTTCGTGAGATAATGATTTCTGATATTATAATTGGCCTCCAGCCAATTATGCATTTTGTTTTCAATGGAACAATACTGCATTATCTCCTGAATTCCATCCTGTTTAATGATATGCCACATTTGACAAGCAAGATAAAACATACAACCGATTCAAACTGTAAATTAGACAGGGTGACTCTACAAATAAAAATTCTAGAGTTTCCAGCATGGTACTTTAGCCTGAGCACCATATGCCAAGGTGTCAATGCTGTTCTGTTTCAAAAGGAACAGCAAAAAATGTCTGTCTCTCAGGTGATTTAAGTCATATTAGACCTATACAGGAGGTAGACAAAATTATGGAAATACCAAACACTATATGAATATTTTAAATATAGTGATTGGGTAGACCATGGAAAGTGTTTGAACTTCATCCTGCTATTCATGAAACCACACTTGAATCTGTTTATCAGTGTGTAAGGGGGTATTTATCATTTTGGCATATGGGAATATCTTAAGGAAACAATGTTTGCAACATAGGATGCACTTGGTCACCTAAAATGACTTCATATTCTTCAACCATTATTATATGATGCAGAGTAATAATTGGACCCAATGACTCCCATGAGATAGCTTCCCAAACCATTCAGCTCTATTACATATGATGTCATGATTTTCAACACTGTTCCCCTTGACACATTAAGTATTTTTACTGGTTCTGTGACTGATGCACCTGCAGTTTGGACACCAAATATTTGACCTTTTGAAAAAAAGTTAAATCTCTCATGTTGCTTTAGAAAATCACACATTTTATAGTCTTTTGTAGTAGAAGTGTACTGGTAAGCAGTTGACATTAATAGAAAATATATATGTAGACTCCTTTTTAAGTTAGAGTTAGTTACTTCAAAATACAAGTCCTTTTTAATTTTGTGTTTGCAATATTTAGTCTAAATGTTTTACTGTGCATGCTGATAGTTCACATGTGTGTAAAATATAAAGATTATGTTAGCATTAGAGTACTATTGTAATGTAGTGTACACACATTACACCATGTGTAATTCTATTCCTTTTCCTATAACTGTACATTAGAAAAACACATGACTTTCACGTCAAGTGCCAGAAAATGAAAATGACGTAAAATGAAAGTGGCTTAAAGTGCCTTCTTGTTGTTTTTGTTTCTATTACTTTAATTCTTTTACTTAAAATTTTTCCTGTGTTAAGTGAAAAAAGTATGAACACAATCTTCTCAGCTTTTAGTGTTTTTGAATCATTAGAACTATCTGTTTCAATCTAAACAAATGGGTTTCATCGAAGAAGATCTGAATGTTACGTCTATATTTGCTTAAGTTCAAACTCTAATTTATCTCTTGATAAAAGCAACATTGTCTGTTTTTCACCTTATCAACAAAATAATTACACATACAGTGAAGGATTATGTATCAAGATCATCTTACTGCAGCATTGGACTTCATCTTTGCTGTTTTTTTAAACAAGTCTCCATTTGTTAAATTCCAACATAAGCAGTTTATCTTGTTCATGCTAACTCTTTATCGTGCGCATGGGCATAATCGAGTTACAAATATATAATTCACCTGAGTTAAAGAGTTAGAATGAAACAAAATATTCCTGTTGATGCAACCATGAACCTTTTAGATGCCTTCATTCTGACAGACTCTGAGATGGATGGCTTTTGACAGAGCCACCTAAGGAGACAAACTGCCTTCCAAGGGGCCAGCTTCAATCAGCTCTGACAAACACCAGCATGGTAATAATGAAGTTATGGAAATACTGTCAGGATCCACTCTCTTGGTGTGACCTTTGTCTTTGTCTCAGCCCATCTAATGAAGTACAAAAGACGTACTGATAAGTAGGGGCTGGGAAAGAGGCCAGCACCATGGTGGGAATAAAGTGTTTGACATTATTTTTTGTCTCATACCAGCTTGCCCACAGAATAATGAGCAGTGAAGCTTCAATGGCCAATGTCCCATACAGTGTGGCACTATAAATTTGACCTTGCTTAGAATAGACTCTCTTTGACATTAAAACTGTAGATACAAGATGGATTTTTAATCAAAGGAAAATATCATATTTGTAGCATTAGAGCAAGCTGCAATGTGACCTGATAATGTCTGTGATTACTGTGGAGATACCCTGCAATTTTTGTTTCACTCAGGTATAAACTTATTCAGCAACAAATATACACCTGAGATCTTCGGTGAAACTTTCACCAGTCTCAAATATGTCTGATTATTTCTCTAAAACAGGTATTACAAACAAATGATAACACTCATACACAATCCCCTCAAATAAAGATATTTATCATACTTTACTTATTGACACCTTGTAAATGTATATGGACAATTAGTAGTTTAACCCAGTAATATAAGACAAAAGTAATAACAACTTCTACAAAAAATGCTGTGGTCTGTTCATTTTGAGACAGGAAAAGTATAATGGCAGAAAAATAATGTGAAAGAACATGGCACATCCTCCAATTTACAGTATTGAAACCCATTCCATAGAAATTGGTTATCAACAAACAACTTGTCTCATTCTTCATACCATGGTAGTTCATAGATGGGTGCCTTTGGTTTTTATAAAAATGGAAACAGGTCAGAAATATCCCAAATTCATACATTTGGAGTTTTGGGGGGTGGTGTGGATTTCAAGTTTTGGGTTTCCCCAATTTGTCCTCTGCACTTTGAAGTAAAGACTTTCTAAAATGTCTGTTATTGTTTGATTGACTTTCAACAACATACCACATGTAGTCTCCATTTGTTTTCAGTGCTGAGCATGAGAATATTATCACACAGGAAAAAATAAACAAGCTGGATTTGCTTTAAACAAAGCACAATCAGCCTAAATGTTTCTTATCATGGGATTATGGAGTGGCCAGCCAATAAAGCACTTAGCTAAACCTCCCTAACCTTACTTACATTTTAAGGTGGACAATATATTGAAAAAAGCCATTATTCATTGACAGAAGCAAAAAAAATCACAGCATATAAAATAAAGCACCAAAAATGTAGAAAGTAATAAAATTCAAGTTGTTATTTACTTTCTCACTTTCTATTACCTTAACATTTGTTACGCTATGTTTTACATCTGATAAAGCAATATAAGAGTCAAACATATATACTGTGAAAGCACAGGAGAAGATTGAAGAATATATGTAGTTTATACAATTGTAATCACAACAAGGATGGTTTTCAAGTTCCATAGCACCCCTTTCAAAAGCCAGCCCTATATATCCCTACAAAGCCGTTTCTGTGTAATTGAAGAAAACTTCTATTTTTATCACATTGCATGGAGTTACATTATGTTAAAATTAGGGCTAGTGCATGACAATGCCATTATTGTAACACATGTTTCACGTGTTTTCTATAATGAGGTGGGAGGCAGACTACCTTTTTAGGCATAGCTTCAACAACCTGATTATTAGAGCATAATGCACGCTGAAGTATCACACACTCCTAGTTATGTGCAAAGAAAAAGGAATCAAAAATCCACTTTTGGCAAAGCCAGTTTCTTCTCATTTTGTTTTGCAATACTGTAGTTTGCTGTTCTGAGACCTTGAGCATGTGCTGACATGCACAGGTTTTCTGAAATGAGGGTCACGTCAGAGACGGGGTAAATAAATGCAACTGTCACTACAATTACAATGTGAAATGGGAAAGTGGATGGGTCTGATAGCACAGGCTTGCATTTCAGCAACGTGGCCAACGTGTCAGCTTTGGCTGTTGCCTAGCCAGCCAAAAGAGGTCTCCTTGGCAAGTCCCATCGTTAGGCATGAATTCAACTCTCTCACGAAATGAATGTGTGGACCCAGCTTACCTGTGTTGACAATGCAGATAGAGGGAAAAGTACAGATGACGTTTTGGCGACTGGTCTTTTTGCATGGAAACTCTCACAGAGTAGCCGCATGACCGTGAGAAACGCCAATGTGGTGAACAGTGTCTGTCATAAAAGCCATTGTGCTGAGCTCCTACAGCAGATCCGTCAGTGTTACCGCTGTCTGCTGAAGAGATCCGTGTGAGATGCAGCCTGCCGTGACCTGAGCAACACACACTAAGACAGGGATGATCTCTTCATGGTGGCTGTAAAGATGGATGGCTTGTGGAGCATCACATAGGGGTGCGTGTGCAGGTCACATCATGCAGACACCTCAGATACCCCACAAAGTGACCCTCAGACTCATATATCTGCCTGTGCCCTGTGTTCCCACGCTCTTCCAAAACTCAAAAGCTCAATTTTTTTTTTTTAATGTCCACGAAATGTTGTTTGGATAGAATTTTGGTTCTGGTAACAATTAAGCAATTTTTTCCTGGCTTATCTAGTGATCTTGACATCATTTCAGTTTGGCTGGAGAAATTATGTCAGTTTAGATAGCAGCCAGCAACAATAAAAATAGTCACTTCCCACATCTTACATGTAACCAGCAATTTAATTAAAGGACAACTTTGTGCTGAAATCAAATTAACCATTTATTATCTATTGTTATTTGTCTATTATATCAAACTGGAAGTTGAACTTACTGATTTTGTTTCTGTCAGTGTTATTGTTTTTAACATGATAAGTACATGCTTACTATTATTCAGCATTATGCAAAAGACACCGAACAGGGTGACACCACAGTTGTCAATGATATTGACAAACTGCATCCAAGTTATTCAGGAAGTCAAAAGTCAATGAAAGAGATCAACACAATAATCTGTGAATCAACATACTCTGTAATATGACCCCCGCCATTCTTCTTTCTTAATATACTGACAAACTGGAGAGGACAATAATTTTCCATGTAAGAACAGCTGCATGATATCCCTGGAGCAGCTTGAAATAGCCCATTGACAATGTATTGTTTCCATTTCAGACTTGCAAATAGCAGCAGGGATTGCACAAACACCCTAAAATCAGGAGCATTCCACAGCCAGGGATCTAGGCAGTGGTCGGCATTTCATTCTGAACAGATGGTGTTAGCCTCACAAGACTAATGAGAGCAACAATCTTGCTGCTATTTTCTGTAGTTGGAGGAGTGGAGTACTGTTGATTCTCTCAGACCCAATGTTTCAATCATTTGAGAAAAGCAGAAGCTTGGAAATTTTCAGGGGTGAATTATGTGCAAGTATAACTCAAACATTTCTCTTGTCTCTGCTTTTTCATGTCAAGCCAGATGTTTTCCTGTGACAGATTGGCTCTCCTTTAAAAATGTTATCTGCTGAAAGATCCTAGTCATAATAAATCGGGATTGTTCATGCTTCATATTGAAATACGAGCATGCTGCCCTTGTTCTCTCGTTGACATCCAGGTCTGATGTAAAAGGCTTTCCTCTGATTTTCATACTAGGTTAGGAAGATATGTTTTTCATCGCCCAGGGATAATACTCAAAGACACAGCAGTGATCCCTACAACATTATCAAAACAGAGTGTAACACAACTGGAGACTTCCTTTTGCGCTGGCTACCTAGATATCTGTGGACTATCAACATGCAAAGTATAAAAGGAAAGACATGCAGAACTGAGATATGATACCCCTTGTTTATTAAGAGACAGTCTTTTTGTGTACAGGGTATAGGGTACACCAGATTGTTGTCATAGCCTTCTTACAGTCCTAGTAATGATGGAAGCCTGTTGGTCAATATTAGCAAATAGTAACACCATAGCTTCTTTGTGAAATACTGAGAAGGCATACTGGCATTAATCTGTATGGAAACTCACTGAGGCTTTGCAATGGCAACCTGTGCAAGATGGGGTGCTTGTCTTTCCTCCTGTCTTTCAGAAGGTGATATTCAAAAAGATTTATATTCTGTTTTCAATATAATATGCTGTACACAAGCCATGTTATGAAGTTACTCAGCCTGTTTTGCAGTAATCTCTTTCAAGTAGGATTTATATGACAGGGTCTGGTGGACTGATGCTCACTGAGGTGCAGTGTAACTGCTCTGATCCCTGGGAGAAGAGCCAGCACTCAAGAACCAGACTGGAGTAAACCTGACCAGACACAGGAATTATGAATCTGAGTACTGAGCACTCTGCTAAAAGACAGACATAGGTGTGAAAGCCAAAGAAATAGCATTATGTCTTTGTTTCCAGCAGTCCCTTTTGGAATATTGGTTTGGTTCATTTCGTAGTTCATCCCATGTGGTGACTTAGTGGCAACTCCAAAGGCACAAAGGGACTGGCATGAACAACAATGTAAATTTCATTTGTCAGTTGCATCAAGTATTTCTTTACCTTTTTATTGCAGTGATGACAAAGACTGACACAACAGAGGAGACTGTGGAGTTCCAAGTGGACACAGTGCCCGGACCATCCCTGAGGAACATATTGTTGCTAACAGAAAAGCTGATGCAGGTGCTCAATGCACCAGTGAGACAGAACAGCAGAAAAACCTCAAAGAACTGCAACCATGTGCAGCTGAAAATATGCTTATAATGTACGTGCTTTTAAACATCAATTAGCAGCTGGAACAAGGATGCTTTGCTGGCATCAACAAACAGGGCAGTGAGTTGAATAAAGAAGAGTGTCCCAATATACATAGTTGTTAATAACAGTACTGAATGGCAAATCCTACTAAGGGAACATAAAGTAACATGACATGGAGGAGTATACATCTAACTGAGAGGTCACTAACGTCTTGCTTTTACACTGTGTTGTAACACAATTGACTGAAGCAGCTGTTATCAGCATTACTTAAAAGTGCAATCGAATCTCTATCCCAGGACAATCCGCGGTTTGTGAACTAAGACACTATATTACGTGAATACAACGAGGTCCTCATTGTTACTGGTATAGTTCAATACCAGACGGGTTTTAGCAGTAGCTACATAGCATCATCATCATGTAAGACTGCCAGTGACAGAGGGAAAAAATACTTTAAAATGGGTTGAAATTAGCTAGCTATCTAATTAGTTGAACCAGCACAAGTGATGAATACTACACATTAGCTCACCAGCAATCCTTTTTGTGTACCCCTCCCCCCACAGTGCGCACATGAGCACCTCCCTTTACCGGACATTCCACACTGTCAGCCTGGGGCCAGTAGGGATGCAGCTATAGAATACACATATCAGTTGGGGTCTGGACCAAGAGGTCACAGGTTATCATACCATAATAGACTGCTGCCATGATTTTGAGATATTTAGTGAAGGCCCCAGCTGCATGGACAGGCTCAAGAATTAGTTAATTAGACATTCCTGAATGAGTGATGGAGAGAGTGAATGAATGAGACTGAAAGCTCAGAAGGATTTTTTTTTTTCTTCTGAAACTACATTGCAATGTTAATGAGAGTGTGGTTACAGATGAAGAAGACTGATTCATAGTCATGATATTGAAGTAGTACACTTACCACTGGGGGTTGTGGCATGACTTAAATTCAGGTTAATATATGATTTGTTTTGTAAAGGAGTGAGTTCCTTCCTATAAGATGAAGTTAAAATTAATTACTAAAAAATTGTTTATTTTATGACAAAATCCTGCCACCCCGAGAGGTCAAGCAAAATACAGAGCATAGGTTTAGTTGGTGTAATTCCAGAAATGACCAGTGACCAAATTAGGTTGGGCTGTTAAATGTGTTTTCCCTGTTGTCTGATGTCATGGCTGAGAAATTTTCAAAAATCCAGTGCAGTTACCAAAAATGTATATTTCAACACAAAGAATTGTCAGTATAGGTGTGGAGAGCAGGTGTGTATAATTCGCTGATAACCACAGTCACGGTTGAAACTGTTTACCTTATTGAGAATTCCCAACAGACAAATGCTCTCTGATCGCCGTCGAATCGATTGGAACGGCACACCAGGGGTCAGATGTAGAGTTATACTGACCCCCGCTGGTCATTTAGCGTACTGCAATGACTAAAGTGATTTCAAAATCCATTACGTGCACCACTCATTCACCAATGGCTGGAGTGTCAAACGAATAATAAAGTGTTTTTAATATTGTTACATTATGAACTTAAAAAAATGACTAGTTATGACAATTATTAAGTTGCAGCTGCATCCCACATTGCATGCACATTGGATAGATAAAACTTCATTCACACCTCATTTGTCCTGAGCTTTCAATAGTATCCAATCTGTCCTCGCAGTGTGAAATGAGAGATCCATCATGAGGGGAGCAGGGAGTAAACTGTACATTGAATCGTCACACAGATGTGTGAGCAGGTGGGCTTTTCCTGCCCCTGGGGTTCTGCATGGGCACTCACTCTGGTTTGTAGCTTGTGTTTACTCCACTGTAATTTGCAATTGTGTGTTGGATTGTACTTTCCCGACTGAGGCATCCAAGAAGAAAGTCCCTTGTGTTTGTGACAAATAGAAATGTCATGTATTTTCCACATTAAGACCAACATGCTGTGTCCACGTGCACTTGGTTGATTTAGGCTCTGTAATACAGTGATGATGATTTGATTTAGAACCATAAATTATTACACTTTTCCAAAGACCAAAAAATACTTAAGTCAAGCAGGCATGTAAAGAAAGAATCGTTTGCATTACTTGCACTGTACACCCATCCTGTGAAAATTGCTTACTGATAACTAATATCGTTCTCTCAATTTCTACAGGATGAAATTGTCACTTTGCCACAACATTGAAATTCAGCAAATCAAGGACCACAGCGCAATAAAACATGTTTTGTTAACTTGTCATCGTTTATCTACAGCAAATAGGCATTACAATTACTGAGAAAGTATAATATGTGGCCTTGCACATGTAATGAAAAGGTAAAATCTGCTCTGCAAAGATTAGGTGATAACTTGTTGCTGTGTCTCAGCTACATGCAGACAGTAAAAAGATAATTTGACCCTTTTGTTAACTGAAAGAAAGCATATGGATAATTCTGGCATCTGAGGATTCACAATAAAGTGATGCAGATTTGTATGGGGTAAAAAGATTATTGGGACCTCAGCCTTCATGGCTTCCTGGATATAAAGTGTCTGATTTGTACCAGCCTGCAGGCTGGCGCCAAACCGCCTCCTCAAGCCTGACACATCAGTTGAGCCTGTGCCAGCCCAGAGTAATAGTGGGCCACGGTCAATAGGCTTTTGTGGTTGCTGCCATCTCTTCCACCTGCCCTCCCCACGCTGTCCATTCAAAAGGTCACATGACCTGCCACTCGACTCGGTCCAATCATAGTATCTTCTTCCGGCTGTCACCTTATTAGCATTCATCGGCTTGAGCGCCAGACAGCAAATACGATCTGTGACTTGGTTTAAAAAAATAATAAATTAAAAAAAAAAACTGACACTCTTCTTCAATTGTTATGAAATATTTTTTGTATTCGTTTTTTCATTCTGCGAAACAATGTGATTGACAGGATTATTCATCCTAATACCGACAGACATCTATTCTTTTAAATACAACAGCAGAGGCAAGACCAAGAAAAAATATATGTGCGTCTTAAGGAGTGAGGACAAACTTTGCTTATACAATAATTTGTCTCAGCTTTAATAAACTTACCTATAACACTCTAATGTAAGTTAGTGAATTGTTGGCTACGGACGGTGTAGTTTACGGTGAGCTACAACATGTAAGGGGAGATTTGGTGTTAACTGTTGAACGGTAACGATGAATGAAAAGACTATCTCAAGGCAAGGTTAATCGCAAAAAAATCGCAATTCCACACTCTCGCTGGCAACCTGTGACACATGTTTACACTGGGGCAGCATCCGCCCTGAAATGGACAACGCCTCTGTGACTGGCAAACAAATGAATTTTACAACATAGCATTGAAAAAAAAATTAAAATATTCATTGAGGCGCAGCGCTACAATACATAATCCATGCACTCCTCCTCCTTTCCGCCGAGGACCCGCCCAGCTCCTGCCCGACCACTTCGCACCCCGCACACCCACATCGAGATGGTCTGTATCTTGAGTCTGGCTTAGTGATCGTACATCGTGCGCTACGTGCAAAAACAAAATTTAACTAAAAAAAATCTTTTATTTCACAGGCAAACAGTCGAGACTACGCTTCAAGTGTTTTGTTATTGTTTTTAGCAATATGGCTAGTTTGCCAGCCACATCATTTAATTAGCCAGCTGTCTAACTAGCTGGCTGCCTGGTTAGCTGGCTAGGCTGGCTAACTGTCTAGTTATCCAACGTCATTTCTCAAACACACCAACAAATTGGTAAGTTTACTTTTCTTGCGTATCTAGAAATAATAATCAGCTACTAGCATGATACTTAGCCAACGTTATAGCTCCATTCTGTTCCACTACCCAGTTTTTAATGTATGGCTAACGTTAATGTAACGTTAGCTTCAAGGCTTTTTGATATAACGTTAGCCGTCTTCTTATACAGCGCAGGTGCTAGGTAGGTATTTGACCATATACCAGCTTACTTAAATTTAATGTCATTGGTTGTTTATTTCTAAGGTCGTTGATAATTTTATTACTAGGTAAATTAGCCAGTGAGGCTAACGTTAGTGTATTTCAGAGCACTGGTTTGCCTTGCCATACGTCATAGGTCGTAGCTTCAGATAGCTAGATAGCTAGCTATATTGGTTTAGTGCATGACAGCTGAAGAGCCAGCTATGGGGGCCCAGTTGTATGATGTTGCAACATCAGAAATACACACTTTGAGAACCAGCAAACCTCAGGACGTCGCTAATGATTGACATACCGTATTGCAGTCCAAATCTGCCGCGTAAAAGTAATCAGCTGTATGCATGCAGGGAGCTGAGCTAATGACGTTGCCACCCGTTGTATATTGACGTTGTGGAAATATACATTGTCAGCTTACTCTGTAGCATGCGAACCAGTAAATCTTGCTACCTAACTCATTTGCAGTGAATAGAAATGGGAATAATATCGAACCGTTTTGACGGACGCATGTGTGTATGAGTGTCTTCCAGTTTGCGAATGGATTCTGTAGCAGCAGAGTATCTCGTGGATTTCTGCTCTTTTTAGCTTCCACTGCTGCTGTAAACCCAACAGGGGGCACGCAACCAACAGTTATTTTTTCCCAATTCAGTGCCTCTTGCAGGGAACATTTTGTACTGTACAGATCTGTTCTGTGGTTGCCTCCCAATGATATATTAATTGCAGAAAAGTGTACATGTTTACATAAAGGTGAAAATGAAGTCTGCCTGTGATTTAAAACCACTCATTTGGAAAATGGTGATTTGCAGGGAATAAAAAAGTCGCAATTGATGTCTAAGTTCTCCTTGTGGAACTGACCCTTTGCCATGGAAGACAACCACCACTGGTTCAATTGAGATGGCAACACAGCTACTCTTGCATGTCTACCAGTGCTAGTGTTAGCTTGGGAGGACATTTTCTGTACTGTATAATTGACCCTGAAAGTTAAGCAAACAGCTGTTGACACACCATCATTGTGGTCAAAAATGCCTGAATTAGTCCATTTGGTTATGTAATATGCGTAGTTATTTTACCCATAGACCTACAATGATGATTTTACATCCTTACAAGCACCTTTGGATATCAAGTAGAGCTGTTTAAAAGTGAAACCGACTGAGTAAAAGCTTATGTGAAAGAAACAAAACCTTTTCCAAAAATGCCATTAAGGAACAAATATTACAGACAACAGCTGTGAGTGTATGTCCGCTCTATTGTTTGTGCCATGGAGGTGTATAAGGAAAGGTCAGCGCAGGGAGTCGGCCAGGAATATGTGTTTGGGATTGTGTGATGGGGAGGTGTGTTTAGTGAGGCATTTTGGGATGGGGAATGGGGGCTGTTAATTGTCTTTGCTACGCCTCATTTGCCTTGAGTGTTGCATCACCTAGTATATACCCGGCGAGCACACACAACTTGTGACAAGTATCTGTTTGAGTATGGCTGCTCTCCACGTAGTTGGTCTGAGGTTTACAGTGCCCCTCGGAGCGCCTTTTTTTCCCCCTGCCGCCTTTTTCTTCGATGTGAGTGTACAGACTGAGGCTGCCGCTCACAGGTGGTTACCCAGCTCTGTTTGACTCCCGCCAAGCTCCAGATCGGCTCTGCAAAGTGGATTAATTAGCTGCTACCGCTACACCATCGCCCAAGTCGAGGGGGGCAAGATTAATCCTGTTACCCATGCTCTGCGTGAATGCTTTTCTCCTGGTTTTTCACGTCCAGCGATATTCGGCATGGCAAACAATAGTTCGTGTTGACCTGGTCCTCATTGTATGTTTGTGTCTGAGATTCTGCAGCATTTTCCGTGTGAGTTGGACACTTTTCTCTTTAAAATGTAGCCTTATGGTAATGTGAATATTTCGAAATGTTTGGACTGTTAATTGTTTGCATAATAGTTTGGAGAAGGAAAAAAAGGTGACTTCAGGTAACCACTATAATAATAATTAACCTCATGTGTGGCCTTGAAGCACCATGAAGTTTCTACGAGTTAACACTGTAACTTAAACTCTTTACAGACAGTCATCATACAGTTTGCCGTCTGTTCAGTCTGTTGGCTTAACTATTCATCCTAGGCATATGAGATGTTAATGTGCTTTTTAATATGTGCTGGGATGAGTGTGCTGAGTGTTCATTGATCTGCATGGGCATGCATATTATAAAACAGGAAGTATTCAATTGCTCCTTAGTTGCAAAACATTGTTACTGTGGGAGCTGCTAAGCCTGTCAGTCAGTGCATAAGGGACACTACCTTTTCAAGGGCTTCTTCATGCACCAGCTGCGAAAAACAACAACAGAGTGTGGTGGTTAAAGTGACAGAAGTCAGAGTCAGAATGTAGCCCGCACCTACCATTTACATTTCAGTTTAACCAACTCCCTCTAAACAAGCCACAGAAGTAGATTTTTTTCCAACAGAGTACATTTTTAAAGCCACAAACAATGCAGCAATGTCTAGTACGCAGAGGTGACAAGAAGAACTAAACATCAAAATTTATTCAGTGAAAGTCCAGTTCATTAAGAGTTTCCAATGTTTTTATGTTTGTTGCAAAGGCTCTGATGACTAATACATATCTTTTATTATTGTTGGTGCAGTGATCAAGCCATAATACATTGAGCTGTCTGGGTAGGGTGCAGGTAGATGGTGGCTGTGTTAAAGTTGAAAAAAAATCCTTGAAAAGGTTCAGTGCTTAAATAACAATAAGAAAATAATGGAGGGGGAAGAGGCTGTGACTTGCTTGAAGAAGCATGACGAATTTAAGATACACACACACACATACAGCAAGGCGCTCAGAGCAAGAGCCCTGTTATTACCTGGGATGTCTGGGAATTAACTGGGATAAGTTATGCAGACATTTGCTGGCCTGGTTTGTCCTAGTCTGCTACCAAAAAACACTGTCTTGAAGAATCACGTGAAGACTGTCATGTTTTTTAATTGATTGGGCCACCATGGAAAGTGTGTGCTATGTGTATATTTTTAGATGGCACTCTAGTTGCTCCGGGATCATGTGTCAGCCCAGCAAGTAGAATCCAGTACAGAGCCTCTGAATAGCCTGTGTGGGCTGAATTGTAGGTGGGGGAAATCAAATGTAAGAGACGGACAGAAGAAAACAACTGTTTGATTTGAGTTTAGAAACAAGAAACTTTAGGAGGACACATGTCTACCATCTGCCGATGTGTAAACCAGCTGTCCAGCTTTGGCTGCCAGGCTACAGCTGAGAGATCCTCATGTGTGTATTGCTGTGTCTTCAGATCCCCATCAGAGCTCAGCACACAGGCGCAGATACACATACACACACTGCCAGGTTCATCTCGAGTTCAGCCAGGGAGCCAAACTGGAGGCCCCTCTTCTTTGTTCACCCACATCACATTGAAATGTGTCGTGAAGAAAGGGAGTCAGCAGGACAGCTGCATTCACAAATTTTGCAGTTGGGCACAGAAAACCTGGCAAAAGTGAATGTGGTGGAAAATACACATTTCATTAAAATGTGCATCATTTCTAGTATTACATGCATGGTGCAGACGGTCTTATCCAGAGCGACTTCCAGCACAATAGAACATAGAATAGTGTATAAATTCAAGTAAAAATAGTGAACACTCAGAGCCTGGTTTTCTTTTAGCAGAATTCTGATTGAAATAGACTTTTTTTGCTGGAGTTGTCCTCAAGTGAAGATCTTAAACTGCAGAATGTGTCACGAGTATCAGTTTACCTAGAGAGTCCATACACGTGGTGACATGTTAGTGATCAGTATGGCTTGAGTTATGGTCCTTTCAAAAATGCACTGAAAAACCTTCCATTTACCTTGGGCTATGAAATAAATGAAATCAAGAATGTCTCTGATATAATTCATGTAAGCATGTGAGTGCTTTCTGCGTTGAGTGTGATCTGCTTTATATAGTTTAATGTTCCCGCAACAAACCTTAAATAACTCTCCTTGGAGGGAATAACACAGGGTGTTTAATTGTCCTTAATGTGAGTTAAGGACAAACACACAATGTCTCACTTACTGTGGAGAATGCAGAAAAGCCAAGCGCCATATTTCTGTCATAGTGTAGTCACCCCGGGGCAGGGTACATTGTTTACATTCAGAGGCCACCACAGCAGCTTTGTTTACAGAATCATTTCCTTTCTGCTCACCGGAAAATTGCGCCTGTTGTTCAGTCGAGCTCTTCGAGCACGGGCATTCTGCGTGGTACTCGGTCAGCTCGAGGAACATGCAGTCCCTTTACGCTGTACGTTTTTGTAAGTCATTTTCACAGCACGAGATCAATTCTTGTAAAAAAAAAAAAAAAAAAAGAGATTGCAAGAACACCTCCCCCCTCCACACACACACACACACACACACACACACACACACACACACACACACACACACACACACACACACACAAACACTCTTACAGACTCACACGCTCACACATACATTCAGACATTTTAATGGCCCAATGTGCTATTCCACATATGCTGATGTTTTGCAGGATGGTGGATGAGACCTGACTGTGTGGTCACATTTACTGGCCATAGCTCTTGCTGTTGAAATTGAATGAGTTATATCACAAGACAAAATGTGTTTGGAATGCAGATATTCTAGTCATCTAAACTTAAATGCAAGCACTAAGTCTGCCTAAGACACTGGACATAGGATGTAGTTTATAACGTGAAGAAGAACATGTTTGTTTCTGTCACAAATTGCTGTTGAGGCACTTTTAATTTGATTGGGACATTTGGCGTGACATTTCTTACTCTGAGGGGTTGTAGACATTGCTGATTTTATAAAGTTAATGGCTGGCTTCCCAAAAAGTGCACGACCTGACTAAAACCTCAGACACGGCTTTGTGGTTGTTTACATGGAGGAGATTGAGTTACTGGGATGACAGGGGGGTTTCACAGATGTCTTGCTAAGCACATGCTGATTCAGTGCCCAGGGTGACTTGGGGGGCTTACCACTCCAGTCATGTGCTGGTGGCACCAGGCTTCTTGGATGTTATCCCAAAGAAATGTCTTAAAACACCCCCTTCCTTGTACTGCCCCCCAAATTATTTGATGGGTGAATTTAAAATCTCCAGCAATTTCAGTGATCTAAAAAACTTGGCATCGCATGTATGATCTTGGCAGAAGTGTTTTCTCACCCTATTTTTTCCTGTTTCCTTTTATGTTGGCTGAGATTATTTTAAATGTTTGTTCTCAAGATAGCAGAGACAACTTTGGGGAAAAAATACTGCCTAGGTTTTTTTAATTTATGTACCTTGAATTTAAATACAAGTATGTGTAAGTAGATTGAATAAATGGCTCAGAATGTTCATATTTTTAGTGGAGATGGAGACCAGGCTGGATTTGGATATTACAAACCACACTACCTCACACCTCTTTTAAATACTGGTTTTGATTGAGATGTCACCAGCAGTAGTGTTGTCTTTTTGGTGTACATGATACACAGCAATTATGTTGTCCATGGAAAGACTTTGAAAGATGGTATGTCAGAAGTTCTTTCAGGTACCTCTTTGATGTACAGTGGTACATGGTAATTAAGAGAACTGTAATATCACACATTTTCACCTGTTTTCCTGGCTTTGCTTCTGTCCTGATTTTCAGTTTTGCTATATCATTAAAAAGCAGTTTGTTTCTCCCTTCTTACATGTCCTTGCCCCTAAATATTAAGCCCACCCAGTATCTTCAGTGTTTTTATATTAGCTTTGAAGCTAAATGGTTGTTTTCCCTATTTGTTCTGTAAGAGAGTCTGATCTGGACTGTAAAAGCAGAACTGGGCTGAACTCTTAAGTGTTCAAGTGTTTAATTCCTTTTACCTGGCAGCAGAGTCAGCAGCACCGCAGCATTAACACGGTTTCCCCTTTCTTGACATTTCAGAATGATTACACTTGATTTTTTTCTTCCTGCCTCTAAGCTTTATAGATGAATTTTGGGGGCAGCCCACTAGTTTCTGTTATGTTCTAAATCTATAGCCACCTTTTCCCATTTACATCACATCTATTGCGTTTTACTTTACCTTTGATGACATGCCAAAGTTTGTAAGAAACCCCAGCGTTGTTTGTGGGAACTGGCCCTGAAGTGGCTACCCCTGTCAGAAAGAATCAAGAGGTCTTCAATTCCCATTATGCCACTTTTGTTTATTGGGAATGCATTTATGGCTTCAGGTGGTCAAAGATAATTTGCCATGGAATGAGGACAGGATCCTTATGTTGACAGAGGGGTGGCAGAAGTGCCATGTCTCTTCTGCTCCCCTGCCCCACTCCACAGATTTGAGTGCATCGTGCAATTGCTCTTGATTAGAATCAGCTGCTGGGCTGCAGAGGTGGAGCCCTGGACCCGGAGAGTGGAATAAAGTCATAAAAGGGGTGGTGCTCTCAAGCTTTCCAGGGCAGGCCCTGCTGACAAATTGCTGGAGACTGAGAAGCCTTGCTCCTTGATGCTGTTCTGGTTGATTCTAGCCAGTGTCTGAGATCGGCTCACCGAGAGGAATGGCAGCTGCCACTTTAGGCCCACTGCATTTTCCTCAACAGGACGAAGCTCACAGGCCCCCCGAGCTGCCGCCCTGCCCTGCTGCAGACTGTCACATTCCGTCCCCCCTGCCACTGTTCATACAGAACATAATGTCCTCCTTTTCTCTCTGCCCGAGCCGTGTAAATGTTTCATCACGCCTGCATCAGAATGCAGGCCGCGTGTCCGGCGCGGGATCCTCCACGTTTGGCAGGAATGTGCGAGTGTCAGGGGGGCCCCGTGGATTTAGTGTTTGGGAACCGAGATAACCGGCAGATAACTGGACAGATTTGTTTCGAGGGGGAAGGGGAGAGAGCTGGCACACGGCCACAGCTGACTGGGCACTCGGTGGGCGGGGAAAAGGGGGTATTTAAACAAGCGAGACAGATTCAAACCAGTGAACCAACAAACATTTTATTAAACACAGCCAGTCAGTGAAGAGGGTGAGCGAGGGTGTTTGCATGTAGGAGATGTGTGTGTGAGAGAGAGTTAAAAAAAAAAAAAATCACCCCTTATCCAACATTCTTCCTGCCATGGGGCCCTGTGTACTCTAAGTTACAGGTTGGTCATGCTGGGAACGCTGTCACTGCCGCTTTAGTGCACGTTGTTTCTAAAACGACACCATGCCTGTCAGCGCAAACGGTCCGCTGGCTGTCCTAGAGTGTTGTTAGCACAGGTAGCATGGCGCTGGAATGAAGCCTGGACTCCGGCTGTGTTCGCAGCCGAGTCAATCAAGCAGCTCCCTGAGCATTTTTTGAATCAATTCTAAAGCTCTGTGATGTGAATGATTTGGAGGGAAGTCATGCAGGGTTTGCTTTCCAGCCTGGCAGAGCTGCTGAATTCTCTCTCTCTTTCTCTCTCTCTCTCTGTCCCTCTCTCCCCGCTGCCCCATTATTTGGCAGAATGATGTATCCCCTGGCTCATCACAGTAAAGACCACACAGGGTAATAGGCAGGAGAGCGGGGAGTGGAGGAGTAGGGTTTCATAACAGGCATGTTTTGTCACACTACCCCCTGTTCTCCAGCATGTGAGCGTGAGTGTGCAGAGGGCACGTCTGTATTTCTGCTTTCTGTATTTTGGAATGTGTTTGGATCACTGGTGTCTGACAGCATGTACATGTGTTAGTGTGTGAGAGACAAAGTGCTGGTCTCTCGTGTAGAGGGGAATATGATCGTAGCCCCGTGTAAAATTTACGTGAAATTCAGTTTAGTTCTTGAAATTCTCTTTCTCTGTTTACATATTGCATCATTATTTTTAACAGACTGGAACAGAGAGGGGCACAAGGAAGGGAGAGACTGGGATAAAGGGATGAAGAGAAGAAGAGAAGGAGAGGAAAAGACAGGGAGAGTGAGAGGGTCAGCAAAAGAAAGAAGACACCTGTGTATGTGTGAGTGTGTGTGATTATATGGGGTTTAGACTTGTAGAAAAGGATGAAGTTATGAAAATATATTTTTCCGTTTTGTTCTGCACGCTTTCTTATGAAAATTCCCAGGGACACTTGCTTTAACCTGTCATGCAAATGAAGGTAACTTCATTTGTGCTTGGATTTGATAGCAAGGGAGAGAGAGGGAAAGACAGGCAGAGAGAGAAATGACAGCTGGCCCATGAGGAGAGAGTGAGTGAAACACTCATGGTGTATTAATTAAAGCCATCCTTTCTCCTCTGTAATTTACTGAACCGAGTCAGGTCAGCAGGGCCAGAGTACTCCAGATCTCTGTACTGTGTGCTGGGTGACGGGGGGGTTGTGACTGGGTAGAGGGATCTCTTGATGCCCAGCAGCTCCTCCATTTCTAATTTATAACAGTCAACAGAAAACATCGCGTCAGCAAGAAGCTGGGCTGTGTGTGTCTCTGGTGTCCAATGTTTCGGACCCCCTCCGTAGAGCTGAGAAATGCTGATTGCAGCTGTGGTGTTTTGAATAGTTAATATCCACAATGTGCTGTTAAATTAAATAAATCAGTCCTGCTCGCACAGTACCTGTATTTTCAGCCCTATTACTTTTGCTTTGAACAATTCATGCTGCAGCTGCTATGTGCCTAGTTTTATATCACTTAATGAAAAATTCTACCTTATGATTTGTTATTGATTTCAGAATGCTTATTTTGAGTCTCACAGCACTGCTTGGATAACACTGAAAAAAAATTACACGGTCTAATGATAGTAATAGATCACATTTTGTATACCATCTTTCAAGGTTCTCAAAGCTTTACAATGAAGAGGGGGACTCAGCTCAACCACCGCTAATGTGTAGCAACCACCTGGGTGATTCATGGCAGCCATTTTGCACCAGAATACTCACCACACATCAGATGAGCAGAGGGAATTATTTAGCCAGTTACGTCAGGAGATTATTAAATGGCCAGACTGAAAGAGGCTGATTGGGCCAGGGCACCAGGGATTCCCCTGCTGTCTGTGGGAAGTGCCGTGGGATCTTTAATGACCACAGAGCGTCAGGACTTCACTTTAACGTCTCCTCCGAAAGATTGCTTCTCCAACAACAAAGTGTCTCTGCACTGGGCAAATGGTTTCCTCTAAGGTCCAGAGGGAAGACTGCTCCCTACTGACCCACTAGCACCACTTCCAGCAGCAACCTGTTTTGTGCCAGGAGATCACCCATCGAGGCACTAACTAAGCCCAGCCTTAGCTTGCCCAGCCTGCTCAATGGGGACTGCCCAGACAATTTTCAGTTTCCTTTCAGTGAACTGCCAGTCATGTCAGTGGCGTAGACATTCTTGACCTTTTTCCCCACAATGTGGTCAAAGGAGAAGAAAATGTCACAGATGTTTCCTTACACTTAAGGGTCGAAACACCAGTAAACATTTAATTTATATAGGAAGGATCTCAGTGTGCTTGACCGTGAGATGTCAATTCATTTCATCCACCTCCGACAGGATGAAATACCATGTGGTAAAATTGTTAGTATAATGTGACACCTGTGATTTCTCTGCAAGTTATTTAGAAGTGGCAAGACGTATCAAATTGTTGCGATTGAGTTTGGAACCTTTTTTTTTGTTAATTGTGCACCTTTGTCTGTCTCCTTCCAGCCTAAGCCCTGAACCTCAGCAGTACGCGTTCAGAATGCCGAACATAGGATTTCAGAACCTGCCCTTAAATATCTACATTGTTGTGTTTGGAACTGCCATATTTGTCTTCATCCTCAGCCTCCTCTTCTGCTGCTACCTAATCAGGTAATATGAGACAAACCATTGGCGTGACTGAGCCTTTTATATGTTTTCTCTGCCAGTTATTTTACTTGCTCAACATTTTCTTTTTCTTTGTGTTTCTTATTTGTTAAATTTCTGAAATCAGAAATGGATGTTCTGATTTTATGATGACTCACTCAGGTGCAGTTTCTTTACATGTGAGGAGCTGCTGCCATTTCAATAGTTAAGGCTGCTTCTCTCTTAGTTTGCCTGTCAGACAACTGCAGAGCATTTAGCTCAGTGTTACTATTATGCTTCAAGGAAATATATAACCAAATCTGACCCCAGGAGCCCTTGCTGAACCCATAAAGAAATGCTTTAAATAGAAGACCATGATGCAACATACTTTAAACTGCTATGTTGTTTAAAATACTCACGGTAGCTTCAGATACAAAGGCCTGAGAGTCATCTCTTAGCATTAGCTGTGTGCAGTGTCAGTGCTCCAGGAATGAGTTGGTGCGCAAAGCAACACCTCAAATCCTGAAAAGCAGAGCACAGCTACTTCACAGGTGATCAGAATCCATGTGGATTTGCAGAGAAAATAGTAATTATCTCTCTTTTACACCATTTACAACAACTCAACCGAATCAACACATATTCAGTTACTGCCATCTCCTATGTTGTAGTAAATACTCTGATTGTATTCTTTGTGAGTAGGTGTGTTAGCTCAGTGAGTCTGTGAAAGGATCTTAATGTTCAGAATAGGGTCTCCTTTGTTCAGAAGTATGAATAAAGGTTTCCTTAGCTGCAGCTTCTCTGATAAACAGTATTTTCCCCAGTCCATTCAGACCCAACAGATTAGGATTTGTAATTCCTTGCTTTGGTATTCTCTGCAGTGCTTGATAATGAAATGGCTTGATCGACCAAAGCGAGTCCAACTCATCTGAGCTGTGGATACTCCACAGTCAAATGATCCGACTGGACTCACACCAGTTTTCAGTGTGCTAAATTTTATTTATAAAATCAAGATACATCCTTTTTCAAAGTTGATAACGTCAGAAATTGTTCTAGGGTAAATTATCCATTGAAGGTTCAAACTTTTGTTTGCGTTCATGTATCCAGTGTGTTGTTATTTTTGCTTTTCATTTCGATGTGTGTTCTTTCATTCTGTTTTTGTAATTGTTAACAAGGGTTTTCTGAATGAGTAAAAGGGTTAACAGCACAGTTTGGAGAAGATAATAAAAATGCTGACTTGATAATCTGAAAAATCCACCAGTAAAAGATCTCCCCTGCTGAGATTTCAATATTATATTTCACACAGGCATTAAAAGCTGCTTAGTTGCACCACTGTTCTTTAAATGTCGACTTAAACAAAAGCCTGTCAGTTGATTGGCGATTTTTCTGAATGCCAAAGATGCCTGTTATACCACCTTGAAAACAAGACATCTTTTCCAGGTTTCCAATAACACCTCTCGTTTCAAGTCAAGTAACAGTCCTTTAAAAATTAAATATTGCCTTCAACAGTTGCACAACAAGCTAATCCTAAACAGCTAAAAAATTATTCACTGTAAAACAGCCATTTTGTGGGCTAGAAAGTGATGGAGACAGTGCTGAATGTTATTTGCTGACTGCTGTGTCTCTCCAGGAGCTTCAGTGGAGCCCCTGCAGTGCTAGCTGTCCTTCAGTCAGCTCAGCCTGTCACAGCTAATGGTCCATCTTTTAAAGGCAGAGTACTGCACTGCTCGTACTAGTAAATTGTGCTGGGCATGGTGGACTGCAGCCCCAGAGCCACAGAGCTGCAGTACCCTCAGTCACCTTGGGTACACCACTGTACCTGTTTTAACCATGGGTCATCCCTGGCACTGCCCAGCACTTGACATAATGTGCAGTTGTGTAGCATTTCTTACCAAAGACACAGTGAGAACCAGCAGCTTTCAACCAAATTCAAGCTAACCAGCTGGGACCTGGTAAGTTTTTTTTCTTCATATTTATTATTGCCTGTCTGTCATGTTAAGATTTTGTTGCTAGGTGAATCCACATTCAATTTGATTCTGGAAAAAAAAGGTGGTCAGATTACCAAGTCATGGATGCACAAAGGTTCTTAGCTTTTAAAGATGCAGTCTCCCTTTTATGCTATTCGTGTTTTAATAGACTGGCCCACGCTATGCTAAAGCTTTTTAACAGCCTGTCATGTGCAGCGGTGAAATTACACTTTAAAATGACCTGGCAAAGTCAGGGAAGTGGCCGGAAACACCATATTTTAACTGAATCTCGGGCTAAGTGGGCTATTTTAAAGCTTAAAAGTGGGCTAACATGGAATTTCCCACAGCTCAGTGCTCAGAGTGTCTGCACACAACACATAGAGCCCAGAAGTGACATCACTCTTGGACTTCTCCCGGTAGAAAACCAAGCTGGAAAACACCTACATTCTTTATGGAGATGAAAGCACATCCTGAGCAGCTGCGTGCGTGTGACTTAGTCGCGTTAAGGTGTTTCTCAGTGGAATGAAAGCAGTACATCATAAGTGAATCTGCCTTGACTCATCTCCAATACATAATGAATGACTGCAGCTCCTGTGTGAAGGCAGCTGGCTAATGCGTAAGGCGCAGGGGAGTCGTGTGCTGGAGTTGATCTGTGAACGGCTTCCTTGTGTGGCCTGGGTAAAGGTAAACGGGTAGAACTGACAGTAGGCTGGACTTAGCAGCTGCATACGACTCCTTCAGATTCTGTTTGCCCCCGAAAGCCGGCAAGGGTTTGTGAAGTACTCCTCAATACAGTGAACCAGACTGAGAGGGGATAGCGTTGGCCCGACTGTGCTCAAGTCGTAGGACGGCCATGCTCACATTACTCATTCCAAGAATGTTATACTGAAAATAATAACAAACTAAACCCTTACCAGATTTTTTTTTCTTCTGAAACTAAAAACAAGGTGGCCTATCCCAGAATGCACGGGGCGGCTGCTCTCCTGATCTGAGCTTGTTGCATAACTTCAGGCCGTAGTGTTTCTGTCAGACTCCCCTGCGCCACAGTGTCCGCACCTCCCCTCCCCACCTCTTCCCGTGTCTTTGACCTGAGCTGGCACTGCTGTAACGAGGGAGTTTCTGCACCTTTACCTGCTGCTCTCTTTCAGAATGTCAGTTCTGTCTGGAGGCCTTTGTCTCTCTCCTAGACTGTGCTGCCTGTTTTACAGCTCCCTCTCAGTCAGCCTCGAGAGGGTAAGGTTACTAGTAACGGAGGTAAATCTTTACCTAAAGACGTTTTCTTTTTGCTATGAGTGTTTGTGTTTCCAAAAAGGATCATGGTGTATAAGCCAAAGCAGTAACTGCAGTTGTACTGTACATGTTTCTGTTGAAAACATGCCTGAGGGTGTATGTGGTGTTTCTGTTCATACCTTTTTTTGCAAAAGAGTAAAGTTTTATGATGCCACTGATGATAGTTCTTATTCTCCTGGCCTTGGTCTCTGGAATATTTTCTTTTTAGATGTTAATTTCCTCTCATTTTGAGAAAAGTTTATTTTTATAGTTTCACTTAATAGTAAAGTATAATAGTAATATAATAGTATACTTATTTATATATTCAGTATATAATTTATTATATGTATTTATCATATGTTGATAGAATATATTTATTTTAAATGAATTACATGGTGCTTGTGGCACCTCTGTGTGGCTGGTTCCCTTCCATGTAGTAATGACCCATCAGATAACTGAAAGCCTATTTAAAATGAAGGCTGAAATTGAGTAAAGTAAGTAAATTTCCAAGGATGGGGTTATGGTAGTCTACAATACAAGCAGTGTCACTCTGCAAGAAAGTTGTGGCTACAATGTAGGCCATGCACCCAGAATGCTGCAGGTTAAATTATAGAATCGGCCTTTATACCCTTGAGCAAGATAACCAAATTGCATCAGAAAATGTCCAGCTTTGTAAATGGACAACATGTAGGGCTTCATAAAAATTCTTACTTTATTTGACTCAGTTGACTCACAGGTGGAATGTCAACCTTACCTCAAGTTTCATCTTTGAGGTGGATATGGGTTTACTTAAAGCATACATTTTTCCAGCCACTTAAAGAATATGGATAAAATATAAATTGTGTTTATAAAAAAACTACAAAATATGTATTCAAAAATAAATTATAATAAAGATAAGAAATAATAATAAACTAATAATATAATTCAGGGGTTGCTGAATCCATGTGCTAGTTGTTTTTATCATCAATTCAAAATTACAGCACCTACACAAATATACAAGATAGAATGTTTGTCAAGTAACCATGTGTTCACATTGTCGTTTCTGCCTTTTGGGAGCTGTGGTTTGGTTTGACTGAATGTATTATTTTATTCATTTTAATGCTCTTTCTTCTATGAATGAGTGAAACTGGTGTCTCTAAGAAAGAGGTTATCATGTGATGAAAGAATTGCTGTTATAGCTGTTTCTTAAGGTACTTCTCTAAAAAAGGATGTTATGTACATTCCTTTCCAGATTGCGGCATCAGGCACACAAGGAGCTGTATGCTTACAAGCAGGTAAGGAGGAATCATTTCTCGTATCCTCTACTGTCACGGTCAATGTACATCACTAGTCACTGCAGTGCTAGCTATATTTCTGCTCCATGTTGATTGTGAGCCTCACAGGAAATTCTGTGCTCCGAGTAGACTGGGGATGGTTTTTCATTGTATGTAATATCACACTGTCTCATGGCCCTCATTTCAGTGAGCACCGGCTCTCCCTGTGGTAGTAAAATGCACAGCATGTTTCTTTAGAGCCAGTCATCAGTCTTGAAACTGTCCAGCTCGACATAATGAAACACTGCATTTTACAGAGGATACCACCTGGAGCTTAGAGCAGTGGTAGATCCCTCTTGAGTGGAAATCATACACACTTCTGTTAGAGAGCCCCATTTGCTGGGTACCAAGCCTGCTGTACCACTGATCCTTATTGTCTCTCCAGGTTTCTCTGTCTTGCATAAATGTTCTTATTCAAAATACTGAAAAGGGACATATGACTGGCATAATGTACAGTGTAAATACTGTTTCTTGTTCTTCTAGGTTATACAAAAGGAAAAAGTAAAAGAGCTAAATTTACATGAGGTAAGTGAAATCCTGTATTTTGAAGCTACTTTGAATAGCTCTCGTAGTCCTATCCCAATGGTCACAGTATAAATGACTTATTTGATTGAAGTCTACTTCATCTGCTTGCAATGAAAGGAAATATGCTTTTGAAGAACAGACTTTTAAAACAAAAATTGGTTCCACCCACGAAAAATCAAAACAGATGATATTGAATGACTCACAATCATCTATTGTTTAAAAGAACAAAACCACAGATATCACACGGTACACTGTGTCTTGCAGTTTTCGAGAAGGTAATAATCTGAGGAAGACAATAATTACAGACGACTATAGTGAACAAACACAGCAGTCTGCATTACATGCACAAGTTCTAGAAATGACATCACCCTTCCCTGGTCTATGCTTGCTTTTTAGAGAGCATTGAAGCTGGGGAGTCAACAGCAGGTGGCAATCCTCATGCCTGCATCAATTTGTCACAGTTCTAGTCTATTCTGGGAGAAAGACTTGATTGCTTTCATGTGACTGAAGCTTATTTCGATGCTGTAAGCATCTGTGCTTAATGTTAAAAGGAAGAGTGCAGGTTGACTCACCTGATGCCTTGTGCTCTTTACAGTTCTTATAAAGATACAGTAGCACCACAGCTTGTTGTTGTTGCACCTGTCTGATATAAACAGCATCTTTACAAAGTGGCATGCTATTAGGGTTCCATTTCAAGAATGCAAACACACGCGGCAGACCCATCCCGTATTTGGAGTTGGGGTGCATCTGAGGTGAAACCTACTAATGTTCACTGACAAAAAAAATCCATATGCCTCTGATTTGTTCTGTACAGTCTGAGTTATTTCATGTAGGCTCAGAAACTCACAGTCATTATTTCTTCAGTAAGCATAAATCAGTTGCTCCTACCACTCAGTCTGAGATAAACACATACCTGTGTGTGATCATGTCCGTAAACGTTCTACATCAGCTATGTTTACAGATGACATCATTGTCAGTGATTAATGCTGCAATAGTTACACTGATGAAACTGTAATGCACTCTTCAGTTCTGTCTCCTCTCTGTATTTGTTATGGCTCTATGTTAAATCTATTCATTTTAATGGCAGAAGATAAACTTTTTAATTAGGATATTTTGGTCAGTGCATTGAACAGTAGTTTCCTTTCAGCCTCTGAAGCAACATTTGCAACAGCCAGCTGTAATTTTGTTCTAAATTGTCAAATAACTAATATTATGAGACTATTTTCTGCAGTACTCATTATGAAGAGTAATTAACTGCCAAGCTTTAGTTTTGAAGAATTAGCTGATTATTTTAATTAGTTTTTGTATCCTTCTGTCTCTTAAAACCGTATGATAGCATCCGCTGATGCCAGTGAAACAGGCTGTAGAGCAGCAGCGGTTGTGCAACCGTATTGAGTAAGACTGAGCCACAGTATGATTGGGTATGATTTCAATATGTGGAATCAGTTTGAACTTATTTAAGAAATAACCCTTTACCCATCCTTAACCAGTTTTATATTTTTTGAGGGCCTTTAAGGACACTTGCAATGGTTGTTTGTTTTTTAACCACTAGCTGTTCAAAATGGCAAAAGTTCATAGACTGTACCTCCTTACTATTCATTCTTTTTTTTCTTGTGTTTATAACAAGCCACAGAAATGTCTTTCTTGGCATGGCTATGGGTTGTTAGGGCTCTTGAGGTGACCTTTGTGGGGAACTGATCCTGAACCTCTCATCTCAGCCAAGCAAATCTATCTGATGGACCCCCCACTTTCCCCTGCAAGCAGTAAGAAGTGGCAGGGGTGTTTGGAAAGCAGAGGGCTTATATAATTGTGACTTGATCCAAGTCTGTAATTTATCTCTCATACCAACATAACAGTCTTACTGGCTTCACTCACTCCTGTGGTCCTTCCACCAGCACAGTTTTCCATGTGCAAGTGTTGGTCTGTTGTTCGGGCTGGCCGCTGCTTGGATCTTGTAATGAAAATGGAATCTCCTGGTCACAGTGCTGCCCAGCTGAAACTCTGCATTTACTTTTTGGAAGAGACATGACCATTCCAATATGGATAAATGGCTAACAAACAGCTTACTATGAGGGCTTGTGATATTGCTGAAGTCCTTCTAAGCATGCATTATTGTTAGAGAGACTCTCTCTATTGTTACAATTTCTTTGCTGTGTCATAAATATTAAGTACCAGTGGTCTTTGTGAATACTTCAGTGCTGAAGAGACTTAAATATTGGAATCATAACAAACTAGATCTAAGATATAATCTACCCCTAGCAAATAATTGGCTGAGTATGTAATTGTAGGTCTAATTGTTAAGAATTATGAAACAATTGGAGATGGATATAGATGCAGATCAGGCCTCAGACTTTGAATGAAGTGATTCTTTATGTTACTTAGCAGTGTGCATTCTCTTCTGGGAAAATCAATAGAACAACAACAACAAAAAGTACCTCCTAATCGGTGATTTTCAACCCTGCATGTCATGCGGTTCTTATTGGAGATATGAAAACACACTTCAAAGAGGAACAGAGTGTCTCTCCTGTGCGATATGATGGACGGGGGCTTCTGTGTGGCCGGGGGAGGGTGTGTTTTTGGCAGTGTATCGGCAGACCCAGCTCACAGCCCTCAGAGCCTTGCTAATGAAAATGTCGATTGCAGTACCAGTGTGTGAGTCCAACAACATCCCTCCAGCAGTCCCGGAATGTCAGAGTGAGCATTACTGTCACCGTGATGGCCTCAGTAACCCCACCACTACTAGGACAAAAACATGTCAGTATGCCGCATGTACACAAGTTGCACTTTTGTCCACAGTCTACGCATTGGCCAGTAATATTAGTAATCAAATGGATAACAAACATGTATGTACTTATTAGCTAACACCCTTTTCTAAGCTGACTTATAAGAAGTACAAGTTATATTATCAAAATAGAGCTGGGCGGTTCAGGATGACTGCCTTGCTCAAGGTTACAGTGACATTGCTCCACCTGTAAATTGAACATGCAACTCTCTGGTTGTGAGCAGAGACACTGTCTCACTAATGCCACACAGGCATGTTTTTGGAGCACTTAGTCCGGCAGTTTGTTGCTTTGTTGCTCACATATATCTGTGTTGGATAACAATGGCCTCAGTCATAGCAACCCACAGTCTTATTCATGATATTCCATGATATTCAAAGACCTTTCCTCAGATGTGCACAGTGGGCTGAGAAGGGTACGACTATGTGGATGAGCTGAGGTCCTGTCTTCTACTGCTATCTTTCTGTCTACAAACTGACAGAAAAAAATGACAAAAGGCTTTTTGCACAGCAACAGAAGCCAGAATTTGCTATGTTTCAAAACTAGGGCAGAGTTATTATTTATGTATTTATTGATCTATTTTTTAACATGTGACATTTCTAAACAGAGACTTAAGAATGTACATGTAAAATTCCCTTTCCTGTTATATACTGAGAAAGGGTTTACAAATGGTGGGAGGTGCTTACACTATAACCCGAAAGTAAAAACATTTGAAGGAGCAAGTAATTTCCATCCCAGCTTTTAGTCTTTCCTCTGTTTCAAAGCCAAAGCTCCTTTGTAGTGCTTCAGTTTCAGCTGCTCGGTTTTCCTCCACACATTTTTGCACTATAAAATTTATCCCTAAACCATGATGAGCAAAGAGTCTATGTATGACCAACTGGATTTAATTCAGGGGAAGGAAAAGTAGAAATACTGAAGTGAAGAATATGTGAAGAATATTGGTGAGCTAAAGGAGTTTTCCCTTAGTTGACACCACTGTTAGTAAGGGTTGTATATATATGGTCAGGATCAAATTTTGTGATCCTGGGGCCCAAGTCAAACCGCAGAAATGTCCACTTACAGGCCGGCCATGCCCACGGGGGCATATCTCAAAGCAAGTTCTCATGTACAGGCTCTGTGATTTTCAGCACGTCCTTGTTTCTCTCCGTCCTGATACTTACATAACCGAGTATACATTTTCCCAGACTGAGGAGGGGGCACTGTGTCCAGTCAGCAGTACATATCAGGCTCACAGCCCTAGCTAGCTAGCCAGCTAGCTCTGCCTAGCTGTAATGCACCCGTTTCATTTCCATCACATCTCAAAGACACACACCTGCTGGCACGGCTGCCACTCAGACATGCAGAGCTGCAGCTATCACTTCCAGACACTCCTGCTTCTGATGCTAGGCTGCAGGAGATGAGTGTGATAGTGCTGACACAGTGTCACATTTTCTTGCCATTGATGGCGCTCTGTGGAGACAGGCGTGTGCTTACTCAGGACGGCACTTCAGCAGTAGAAAGGGAAGAGGACAGGAAACAGCCGTGAGCCGTACCTGAGGGAGTCACTGTTGTACAGACCATCCCTGTGCTTGATGGGAGCAATCTTGTTGCCAGGAGTCATTTGTTCTGAAATGGAGTTCGGAAGAGAAACGCTCGCACTTTCAAAGATTCATGATCTTAGGAAGGGTAGAAATGAAGGGTTACACACACACACACACACACACACACACACACACACACACAGACATGTGCACACAACAGAGCTGTCACTCCTTGAAACTGCTACAGCGTGATTTGTTTGGTTTGTAGTTGCTTATCGTGATTTACTCAGGTACATCCAGATGTTGGCCTGTTTCCCACTGCTGAGAATGCAGTATGTCTGACAGTGTGCACTATCATTCAGTTACACTGACATTCCCCCATCTGAATCTCTCAGTTCCAAACTGACTGTGCTTCTTCACAAGCTGTAAAATAAGCTCTCACAGAACATGTCAATGGAGTGCATTACAGCTATGAATGAGTGCATATGCCAATCAAACGCAAGGGCAATCACAGTTTCCAAGATGATTTGACCATTTGAGTGGACAGATGGTGCCATTGAAATTATATAAAGCTGACAGTTACTTGAAGCCAAGAGTACAATAATGAGAGAATAATGCAATAGGTGTATTATCAGTATCTCTCCCATTGATACTGGTAGTTCTACCCTCGGAGATAGATGGGAAGAGGACAGTGTTGCAGATAGATGACTTCAGCATGTGTTATGTAACTCTAAATTAGACTAGTTCCTCACGGAACATTGCAGCGTATTTCACTCATGGCATGTTACATCATTGTTCAGTTAGATGTAGCCTGTGGAGAAATCCATCATGGTCTGACACTGAAAGGGATGACAACTCTTTTCTCCTACTTTGCCCAGACATGCAAGAAAGTCACATCTCATTCCCACCTCAGTTTGAATCCCTGATTGTGGATTGTAACTGCGGTTTACTAAAATGACATTGTGCAGCCCCACACAGACATTGACTCATCTGTTGTCAGACTGCTTCATGTGATAACATGTGAAGTGTCACGCGTACATAGTCATTTTCCATATACTCTTGATGATGTATACTCGTACTCTGGCTGATGTTCCCCTTTTCCCATTTTACAGGGATTCTCAGTGTTACTGTTTTTCTGTCAGACTACATTTTGGAAGTAAGAGGAAACAAACCAAAATCATCGTGGCTGTTGTGTTCTGCTGTAAATACTGCTATACCATGATCCCCACGCTCTCAGTGGAGGAATCGGGTCACGGAGACGGAAGTCTCCCACTCAGAGAGGCAGGATGTCTCCGAGCTCCTGGTGTTTTCCCAGCAGATGCAGCCGTGTTTACTGTACATCTGTGCGCAATGTAAAGCGACCTCCTCCCTCTCCATAGGGAACACGGAGACATATCTCTGTGTTTTTCAGCTCAGAGCCACCACGATGCTCTCAGCTCTTACAGACTGGTTGTAGGACTCTGTTTCCCAAAGGGTCAACCTGTACTCACTCCTACAGGCTGTGACAACTCTGCAGAGGATGTTTGTGCAGGTGTATTTATTAAGATTTGTTCTTACTTTGTCTGCCAGATTAAAATGAGGATCCCTTTGGCTAAAAAACAGTTCTAATATATTCCATGTTACAGTTCTTTACAGTGGGTTGGTTAACAGAGGTGTTCTCCTTTCCCTAGATATGTGCAGTGTGCTTAGAGGAGTTCAAACAGAAGGATGAGCTGGGAATCTGCCCCTGCAAGCACGCCTTTCACAGGAAGTAAGTACACATGAGTGGGTTAATCAGTTATGGCATTTGTCCTTGGACAACCAAATTTAGCAGAAACATAGAGGTCATGTTTTACCACAGGTGTGGATTTTCTGTATTTCCACTCAAAACCAATAATTTTTGGCCTGACATTGTGGGACCCCATGCAGATCGCGAGAGACCAATAACGAGGTGAAGCGTGGGATGCTCTTTTCTGATTGGGTTGAACTTTGGTCACTCATTGATTTGTTGAAATTAAGGAGATACAGTACAACTTTCACTGCAGGGATGCTGGAACAGAACTTTCAATGTAAGTAAAGGGAATCTTAGTTACTGCAAAGCGTCTTTGCCTTTACAGCACAGTGTTTGTCCTTCTGTGTAATCCAACTCAGTGCTGTCTTAGGTTACGGAAAAAAAATCTGGAGACATTTCCATATAAATAACCTGCATGACTGTGGTCACACACTCACACACACACACACTCACACACACACACACACACACACACACACACATACACACACACACACTACACAGCTGAGACAGAGCAGGCGTTGATGAAGCTGGTGTTTCCAGCAGAGTGTTGCATTCCCTGCCCCTGGACCATTAAAACAGGGCTGTTTATGAGAGAGGGTCTCTGTCTGGCCCTCTTCTCCCTGCCGCAGAAACACTCCCACTGTTCTCTTTACCGGAGGATGAGCCTCTGCTTCGTAAACAGCAGTGCCTCTGTCTGTCACACTGGAGCCTTGTTTGTCTCAGAGTGTCATGGCATGAGAGCGGGGAGCATAGCACCAGGGTGGTAAACACTGAACTGTAAAGAACAGCCTCTACCATGACCGTGGCTGCTACACCCACACACACACACACACACACACACACACACACACACACACACACACACACACACACACACACACACACACACACACACACACACACACACACACACACACACACATGTGCAAGAACACCTGCATTCAAACACGCAGAGTGAAGCTACCCCAGTGTAGCCAGAAACTCAGCATTTCAAAGTAAAAACAGCGTTTCTGACAGCATTACCTGCTTCATGCTCCTTCAGGGACCCAGAAGCCCAGAATAACTGTTGGCTGCAGTAAATTATTCACAGCAGGAAGAACCGACACTTTAAGCAGAGCTGCGTTTTCTTACAGTTCTCACCGATCTTACTGCGAAACACAGGAAAGCTCACATCACATCAGCTTAAGAGTGTCCATGTCTGTTTCAGGTGACACGTTCCCAGACACATTGGCCAGATGTTTTGCACAGATACCGTATTCACTGTCAAGAATGTCATATCTACTTTACCAGTGCTGTCAAATTTAATTAGCGTTGTTGTGTTATACACAGAGCTCTATTCACAGTGACACACTAATATGTCCTGCATTTAGCATGGTAGTAGCCATGTGACCAAGCAATGACAGGCTCAAACACTGTACTAAGCCTGCAGTGCCTCAGAAAAAATATAGAGGAATGCAAATTTAATGGGAGCAAAAATGTAAACTATGTACATCATGCAGGGTGGGTCATCAGCTGAGCATATTGATACAGTAATGTAACGTTGCGTAGTGCAGCAGCACTCACTCGTAGTGAAACAGTCAGCTGTAGGATGGGATTCAAAAATAATCACATAGCATTAGCTAAAGGAATAACCTGTAGTAGTGCATAAATCAATAGGTACAGTACCAGTCAAAAGTTTGGACACACCTGATTGAGATAATAGGAGACATGCATTCAAAGACATTTTGATCCAAAGAGTTAGGCTTTGACATTTAAAATTTGTTTCTTAGACAAGTATAAATAGTGAAGTTGATGCCTTTGTATGAATTTCTTAATTAAAAAAAAAAAAATTTGACTATTTTGAAGAATCTAAAATATAATATTTTTGATTTGTTTATAACACTTTCTTGGTCACTGCATAATTCCATTTGTGTTGTTTCATAGTTTGATGTCTTTACTATTATGCTAAAATGTGGAAAATAGTAAAAATGAAGTGTCCAGACTTTTGAGTGGTTCTGTTTGTCTAGTGTACACTTGAAGTAACGCTATGAAATGGTGCTTGCAGTAAGCTAATGTTATAGACAACATGCGAGTGGGTGGGCGTGTGTCACAGCTTCCCCTCTCTCTCCCAGGTGCCTCATTAAGTGGTTGGAGGTGCGGAAGGTGTGCCCGCTGTGCAACATGCCCGTCCTCCAGTTGGCACAGCAGCAGGGAACAACAGAGCCCCAAGGCCCGACGCAGCAGCCGCTGCCCGGCATGGACAACCTGGTATAGCGCCCCCCGGAGGTTACAGCCTTACTCAGCCTCACACACTCACCTGTACAGGAGCACTTGGATGTGACTATGGACACACGAACTGGTGTTACTATGCAGAGACCCCACAACACTTGAACCTGGTAGTCTGCTTTTTTCTTCTCATTCTCTGCCTTGGTGGGCTCACAAAGACTTTTTTTTATCTGAAACTTACGGTTCTGAATATTATTATTTGTTTTTTTTTTTGTGAACAATGAAGAGTAATGCTGTTTTCTCACTGGCCAAGCCATGGTCACATGACTGTTTCATAACCAAAGCACTTTTGTCGGGGCAGTAGCACAAGAAAAAAGTGTCAAAATTGTAAATGTCTGAAATAACACGTGTTTATGGGAGCCCAACCCTTTTGGCCTCTGAAGGTTGTGTCAATATCATATTTTATACTATTTGTAACATGTCTTACTTTGTCATTTTGTTTCATTTTGAACCACAAGGCACTTAAAATAGCAAAATGTTTAAAAGGGACTGCTTTTTTGAGGAGGAATAGGAGACATCAAGTGGGATATTAAGCAGGTGGCAGAGAGAGAAAGGGCCTCATTTTGGGGCATGATATGTTTGGGCTCAGAGCAACAAGTAACCAAGACTGTATTTGCATCCGGTCATGTTTATCCGTCAGGCGGCGACCCACTAATGTGAACAAGGATTAAGCGCTGATCGTGTTGTGTTGGTGCTGTCCGTTAGCGTTGGGCTGTGCAGGTGCTTCGCCACTGTGAAACGCGGCCTGAGTCCTTCTCTGATACGAAGGCTGCTCGCATCACCCCTCTCCATCATCTGAAAAGCCCCAGCCGAGTTCCCGTTTCAGCCAGTGCGCGTTTCTAAACGGCAGCCATCACTCACAGCACACTGTGAGGCAGTGGTAATAGCGCTCCCGATGGGGCCGCGTGTTTAGCACGTAATGCAAGCGGAAGGCATGAGGGCCAGGCAACAGTGCTAAGCACACAGCAGGCTGCAACTTACAGATCAGATTTCACAATCAGGTAAACATTTTCTGGCAGGCGTTTGTTTTCTTTTTTTTTTAATAATTGTTGGAGAAGGAAGGGAGAAAAATATTTTGTATCCGCATCACACTGCCTTTTAACATTGCTATGTCTAATTTGATATTTCGTTAGGTCACCTATTTCCTGAAGAAAAGAGGAGAGCCTACTAAATACTAATTTCCTGTGTAATTGTGGTATCGGTGACCGTTTCCTGCTTTTACATCAACATGCGTGGGCAACCACTTCCTGCAGAGAGCCATGCCGGAAATGGGAATATACGACACCCCCAGCCCTCAGAGAAGAGGCTCGCGGCGATGATTGTGTAAGAGCTAGTAAACGGCCTTATCTTATTTATGTTACTAAAAAAAGTGAATCCAAAATGAGAACATGCACACTTACAGTCTCATGGTTTCAGGTTTCAGGTTGGAAAAGGCAGTTAAAGGTAGAAGGACTGCTTCGCTGTTTCACTTTCAAATACTCTCCTGAAAATAATTTGTTTCAGAGGATTGTTTCATTTTTAATGGCAATGATAGTATTATGACACACCATAAAAAGGGCCAAATATTAACATTTGAGTGGGAGATTTTTAAAATAAGAAAATGATGAGGTTTTATTCCTACTAATCCTGGAAATATATCTTGATGTGAAACCCTCAACTAGAAAAATATTTTGTAGCATTTTTTCTACCAAATTTACCGATTAATTTGTCTAAATCGCAATTATTTAAAGAAAGGGAACAAACATTTTTGTTTGAGGGTAGCTTCTTTTATGGCCAATATGCTCTGGGTAGAACATTTGATAAAAACCCAGAGTTGGATTTTCATGCCAGGACATCTCCCATTAGTTATGACACTATGCAAGACAAGAAGTGTATATATGTTTTTTGTTTTTTTTTTTTTTTTTTTTTTCCAGTATCACATATCTTGTCAGACAGGTGTCTTCCTTCTGTTGGTGGTGTTTTAACCTGAAAAAAGACATATCTTTATTCGGTGATCGGGCTTTCAAATTGGTTTTTTTTTTTTTTTTTTTCCAAAAATCACGATGGCAGGGATAGAACAAAGTTATACCAATGTAGCTACCATATTAATATTTGTTTGCTCCAGTCTAGTATATTGTCATTTGCCTGCCACTAGGCAGTCCAGAATCTCTTGGCATGCCAGTAGAGCAGCCCCTGTCCAAATGCAGTGTGTAATTTAAAGTAATGCAATTACAAGTATTACACATGTTCCGTACTTTCACAATTTGATTTGTGAACAAAGACAGATAGACAGTTGCTTCGACTAAGTTAAGGGCTGACTGCGGGGGCGTTACCGTAGATTGAGCAGAAGCCTGTGTGTACCCTGACACACTGGCTCTAACAACCTTGAACGAGACAGTGGGGTTGTTGACATCAGTGGCCAACGTGCAGACGTGACTGTGGTCAGCAGGTTGCAGTGAGGTGGTACTTTTCTGCAGTGACCGGGGAGGCCGTTTCACCCATCAACCTGCCATGTTCTTTTCAAGGCTCAGTCGTGTTCCTGCCAGTCCTCCTCACTTTCCCTCGTCCTGTCAGTCTCTTCTACCCCTCTATCCCTCACATCAGAATGTCATTTTTTAAATATGACATCTGTCCCGCAGAGCATACATGGTGAGAATCCCACATGCAGGGTTTATCAGAACAAGGAGAACCAGGAGAAGGAAATCACAGCTGGTGCCATAAGGCTGTGGCTGAGAATGACAGCTGTTTTGTCTTTGGGCACAAATAAGCTGACAATGTGAAAAGATACTGGAAAATAACTAGTCACTGCTCCAGCCAGTGATGGCTCTGTAAAATGATGTGTGCAACAGCATTTATGTTACATTGTTATGTCTTTTACTTCTCACATGCAAGTGTGGAGCTGCTCTTAATACTGGAAGACGTCCTTCCAGCAGCAAATACATTGCTGCTGCATAGCACTTATCATGCTTCCTTTTAAGTATTACAGACAGAATGAACACTTATCTTCCCAAATGATTGTCTCCATTAGTAGCAGTACTCTGATGTTTGAACGCTGTTTAAGGGATACCCTTCTCTTTTCTGTAAGTACAGAGGGAGGGGTGCAAGTGCAAAGTTACTCATGTAAATGTTACAGTTGGGGAAAAAGGAATCTGTACAGTTGTCTCTGTTCTTTCTGTCCCCTGAATGGTATGTTGTTAAGGATCAATGTTTGTACCTCCTAATATCGTCATTTTGTCTTCAATATGCTGCTGCTGTCAGAGAGGCAGGATTGTGCTCATGCTTTCCTTGTATACAGTGTGGGTTTTAATGACCGGCAAAGGAGAGTCTCAGATGAAGTGCTTCTTTAATGTAACTATGAAGTCAGTCCTTATTCTATGTTTTTAATTGTTTAGATTCAATTATTTTCTGTAAAGAAAAAAACAAAGACCGGAATGTTCCAAATATAACTGTCATTTGATTAATGATTTGGGGCTTACAAAGTTAGTTTCAAGTACCTAAAGGAAGTTCAGAAGTTCAGAAGCCGATTGTACAAACAACGACAGCATTGATTTGATGATGAATGACCCTGAGAGCGACAGCCTCGCAGCATGCGTTGGTGCTAAAAGGTGCGGTTTCTGCCTTAACGTGTAAGGTTCACTGCCTCTCTGATTACTCCGTCGCGTCCTTTTACACAGTGCCAAGTGTCCGTCTTGAGCCCTCCACCCTCACCATCGGACAAACTGGGGTACACACTGCCTCCACCCGAAATCCCGCCCCGCCCCTCCGCACCAGCGTGTCACTCATGACCTCTGTGCACCCTCCAGAGACTCCAGGTCACAGACGTGTTTGTAAAACTAAGATTTCTGCAGCAGAATATTTTTGGAGACTTACGCTTTATTTCTAAGCTCTATTTTTGTATATTTAATTGCATTTTTTTGTCAGTGATTTCATGTTTTGTTCATTTCGAATGAAGAAAATGTTGCATGTTAATAACTTGAAATGTAAATAAAAATACCAGAGTTTAACAAGGAATATGTTTGATGGCTCTTGTTTTGCAGGTTGCATGCTCTTTAGGTATGGCTTAAATTTGTCACAGCACCTTCTCTTCACTGTCATTAGAGACACATAAGGAATTTCTGTAAAACAACACTTGACATCTCACTGTAAAGTAGATAACTGAATTATATTAGATGTTCAGTAGATAACTGATATTAGATTCCACACTTAAATGAAATTTAACTTTAAATTACCTCCTGACCCTAGAAAGAAGCATTTACTTCAACACCTGAATATGCTAAGGAAGTGTGACTAAACTTCCTTCCTTCCTTAGCAACTGCTTGACAACAGTACCACAGCCTTGGTTTTTTCTTCATTTCCTCATCATTGATGTGTGACAAGTTTTGTTTTGGGAAAAAATCATTGCTTATTTTTGCTAAGAATATGGATGTTTTTCTGTATTAGTAAATAAAAAGAAACAGCAGTGTTAATAAATGTTAAAAACTGCCAAAATGTCTAAATCATTTTCCCAGATTATGGGATATGCTTGAGTTCATATCTCTTTTGCAAATTGCAGACTCTACCAAGATACCTCATGCTAACTCTACCTCATACCAACGCCAGGAAACTCAGAAGTCTGACTCTGTTATGAAGGAGAAATGATTTCATTCGGTGATGAAATACTCCGATTGCTCCACATCCTGTAAGCCACGGCCGGTTCTGTGACTGCTGGGAATGTGGAGTCAGGGCGCAGGAGTGCTCCTTGGTGATATTTCTGGAGTGTGATAGATCGTAAGAAGGTGGGGGGGGTATTAACGGGAAGTGATCAGGAGGCAGAGGAGGACACGGCAGTCTCCTGCAAAGGCACGGCGGGCCACGCGCACAGCATCAGAGACGTGCAGGACGTGTGAGAGCGCCGGCTGGGTCAGCGGGGTCACATCAGCCAATAGGAACGACAGGATGAGTAGGGAGAAGGCGCTCTCAGCAGCTGCCGTAATGGAGGAAGCAAGATCGTGTTCAGCCGCATCACGGCACCTGTTACGCTCCAAGCTGAACCCAGTTTGGCCCTGATTCAACAGTGAGAAAATCAAAGCAGGGACGATAGGAGAGGCCTCGGTTTTGCTGTAATAATGACACCAGAAAGGGGAAGCCGAGTAGCCAGGGGATCACCATGGCTTTCGGTCTGTGGTGAGGGGCCCAGGAAAAGCCTGCGGTCCTGTGTGTGTGAGAATCACAGAGAAAACATGAAGGAGGTGTTTAAGGAACTTCCCCATTGTTTCCACAACACAAAAAAAGCCACAAAACAAGCATTAAAGCACATGGCAAGTTTTTTGTGGGACTTCCAGGGACACCACAATTCAGACTGCAAGCACCTCTCTTCCTCGCAGACTGCTCATTCCCACACATAGCATATGCCTTGTTTTTTTAGTACTTTCCTTCTGTGGTTTATTGACATTAATCTTAAGTTTTTATTTTTCTGACATCTCTATACACACACCCTCATAGTCACTTTAGTCATGCTGCACAAGGGCATAATTTATGGGGGGGATATGGGGGTTATAACCCCCCCAATAATCAAAACCGGCCAATACAACCCCCCCAAATAATCATATTCATGGAGATCTCAACCCCCCCAATGTTCAACCCATAGTTACACCCTTGATGCTGCACATTACATAAAGTGACTAAAGTAGGTGTTTGTTATATAGGCTGAAGGCTATACATTTTCCCGTGTTAATGGACTTCAGTAATAGAAGATCCTGATCAAAGATCCTGACACTTAAACAAGACCATGATCACACAATTGCAGCACCGTGGTAACCTGCCGGTCCAATCTCCACCATCTCCAGGTCCATGTTCATTTCTGTGACATTATAATGCAACGGTCAGATTTGACTATGCAATCACCAACACCTGTGCGACTCCTGGAGGCTTTAAGATTGATTGCAGTGTCATTTCTGGTGCTCCCAAATGACTCACTGAGGTCATTATTAGAGGACAGGGCAAGATAATACTGCTGCGAGAAGCACGCAAACACACTCATGAGGAGTAGTCACGGTACACTCCGTACATGCTAAAAAATTCTCTTCGCACATCCTCCGCGCTGGCACACAGGGATTCCACTGAGATGTGAGGTTTCAATGTTCAATTATTTCGAATAAGTATTGGGAGACAAGCCAAACTTTTTTTTCCCCCCAATGCATTAATTCACACTAAGATTTAAAGGACTAGCTGCACCCCTGTCAAGCCAGGGTAATTGTGCTGTCTCCGCAGTCTCATGGCGTTTACGCCAGCATTCCACACGCTTGCACGAGTTCCGATTCACAATATCAGAATCTAACACTACAAGGCAGGAGCTGCATTTTCAATTTCATGGTTCTCAGTTTCTTAGATAAAGTGGAAAGGTCACTTTCAAAATTAAATGAATATTTCTACCTGGAGCAGGATTTAACCCACTGCCCACAGTTTTAATATAAAGTTTCGATTAATAATTTAAATTCAAACTTTTCACTACATTGCTACCCTCTAATGGTGAAATAAAATATCACTTGCAGGCCACACTATCTTAACAGCCAGTTTCTCTTGTTAATAAACCAACAGCACAGGCCAACACTGCCCATAATAACAGCAAAATGAGAAAATTAGATCAATAAGCACAAGCAAAAATCCTGCATGTTCATATAGCGTAGCTCACTGAAGTAGCAACACACCTGTTTTTAAACCACTTCTAATTACACAGGTCTGGCTTGTTATCCAATGGCTGGCTTCCTTGTCTCACATGCACACATTCTTCACAGATAGACAATTATCTGGTATGAAATTTAATTACTGGAGTTGAAATTGGCTATTAAGTTTGTGGATCCTCCAAGTGGTGATGCCACTTGGAGGATTCCTTCATCACCACTCACTTGATATACACACAACCCTGTTACTGACTACAAAGAAACATTTTCCAGTCATTAAGCAAATGTTTAAATGGGGCAAAGGCATCTTTCACACAAACATATTATGCATTTCCACCAACTAATTACCAGTCATTTTAAACAAAATGTTTCACAGTTATAAATGCCCTTGTAATAGTTTGGTACCACTAAAATTTACAGTTCATCATTTCATTTAAATTCGTTTATCTCACTTGGATTAGTTGAGGAGTTTTGTTCAGTTACCCTGTTACCCTGGAATACGTCTGCTAATGAAGTGCCTCAGCTGTCTGTTTAGTAATCTACAAATCCAGAATGACATAGTTTTGCATGTAACCAGGTTTGAGGTGGTATGATTAGGTTACAGCAGAGCACACATTTGCTTTTCACTACTATAAATGCAGTGGGGTGGAAACGCTTCTGCAATAAATGATGAATGCAGTGTGGTGGTTGCGAAAAGGGAACACCACTTCAATAAATTGGTGTTGACATGGAATGGTTATGAGACTGCAGACCATTAAACCATTGACAAAGATGCCGAATTAAATGTAAAATGTGGGCCACAGCACAAGAGAAAAGTAAACGTGGACACGTGGACAGAGTTCACTGTTTGAGATTTGACATTCAGCTCTGAACAGTCTCAACGAGGCTGACGATATCCATCTGTGTGACTGGGCAGGCACAGAGACAGATTGAGAATTCAGCCAACTCTCTGGACATTGCATGGGCCTGTGGTCAGCACTGTGGTTCCCCAGACAGAGAGGTCACAGGACACGTTAGGAGACGGGGACAGAAATAGATCTGCTCCGTCTTGCGCCAGCTCCCTGAACCCAGCTGCAGATCCTTGTCCCCAAGTAAAGGTCACATTTCACAGCCTGGAGGTGCGCAGCATGATTCTTTCTCTAGAACGTGTCATTTTAGGTTAATATTCTCAATACCTGACACACATTAACAGGATGTGGTAAACAGCACCCAGAGCTAGGTGAATGGCAGTAATGGGGTACAACGCAGGTAGACAAGGGAAGAAGAGCAGCATAAAACAGAGCTGCAGGGATTGATTCATATGACTAAGTCAGTTATGTAACATTGATGTCAGACATCCATCATTACCTGTATAGCAATTTCCTTCACCTTGGAACCTGTCATAATCTGACAGCTTTATGACAACACATCCAAGTCATTACAGTGCAAAGCCTTCATCTGACATCCTCCAAATGTAAATTAATTGCACACAGTTTTTCAAAGGGAACTACCTGTGCCAGCAGTGCAAGGTTTTCTACAAGTCAGTCAGTGCAAGTAGCCAACAGAGCCATCATTTTGATGGATAACTACATTACAGATTTTTTTTCTTTGTACATTGATTACCTGAACAATCAATCTGTGGAGGAAGCAGCTGCAATGGTATTGTATATATTTGACTTCTTCCCACAGTTTCTGGGTTGTCTTAATTTCTGATTAGCATAAGATAACTTGTGTTGATTCTTCAGGGGTGTTGTGCATGCACACACTGCTCTGGGAGTGCTGGAATTGTTGCTGATATGTTGGGTGGACTGTTCTGGGTCATTGTAACAGTTACTTAAAGCACGATTCCTTGACTGGTGCAAAATTAATTATATGTTAATCAAATAAACCTTAAAATAAATAGTGGACCATGCCACTAAAAGTAAATAATTCATATACTCTCTCAACAGTTGTGAAAGGAAATATTAACAGAATCTATCGCCATCTTGTGGTTGATGAAGTTAACGCACATCTTTGAGCATTTTAATCAAATAACCAAGCAAGTTCTCATATATGAATATTGGTACATTCTGAACCAAGCTGACAAACCTGAATTCATCTATTCATTGCATAGGCCCTCAAAAACGACAGTCAACAGTGTAATTGATTCACCATTTTTATTTAGAATGTACCACAAAAGAGTAAGTGATGCACATCTGTCAATAACAGAACTTAGCTTGCGTTCAGCACGGCTTGAAACAAAAAACAGCGGCGCCTAAAGTGCTTCTACAGGGGCCCGTTTCATCCGTTGCACAGCTTGAATGACCTCACCTCCCTCCACTGGACATCACAGAAAACGCCTTCCTTGTTACAGTACCATGTGCGCCTGGATATTGTGTCCCCAGTGTTCCACATGGAAGGAATGACCTCATTTCTCTCTCTCTCTCCGTCTCTCTCTCTTTCTCATGGGCCATCTCCGCACATTGTACATTTGTTCACTCGGAATCAGTTATGTAACCGACAGCTCAGAAAAAGAGAGGAAGTTTGAAATGTTTAATTTTTTTTCAAATAATTACTCATATCTAACCCTTGACTTCTTTTGGAACATCTTCATTTCAGTTAGAATTACTTTGAATGACATCAGTACAGAATTGATTCCAGCTACATTACCTCAGCACTGGTGATTTATAAACATTGTTTTGGCTGATATATGTTCCTTGGTCATGATGTTTCAGGTGCTTTCAATGGTGCTTGGAATAGGAATATCAAGCTGTGGTCAGGTGGGCAGGCTCTTACACTAGGGTCCACTAATGTCGTGGTCTCTCATTGGCTGTGTGAAAGAGATACCAGACAGGCATTGTGCTCAGGTCAATGGTCACGACTGGAGACCAGCCAGGCAGGAAACTGAGCTGGCACAGACGGGACACAGAGGCAGAGGTCACACAAATGATTCACCCTAGTATTTTTCCGCTCCTTTCCCAGTTTTACTTACGGTTACATAACTGATTCCACTAATGGAGCAATCTTCTCTGTGATGACACTATGCATCAGTGTCTCTCTGCACCTCTCAGATTTACAGTACTCAGAAGAATATCAGCAAAGATACACACTTTTCATTTCAAATCATGACTTCCATCCCAGACAGAAATGAGACTGACACATGATTTCCATTTTTTTTTTTCATTTCTGATCATCCCATTTTTTCTACATTTGACATTATTTATATTCTGAGACTTATGTAAATCTCTAAGAAAAATCAAGGAAAGATACTTTGCAATATCAATAGTTGATAAAATACATGCTTTGCAAGCATTAAACACACTTATCAGAGCTACAGTGTTTTGGTTAAAGTAAATGACTTCCATTTCCGGTACAAGTAACTGGCACACTTAGATGTGGTCTGAGTGAGGCTAAGTCAGCACGGATGAAGAATGCTCAAACTCACTTGTTTCACCACCCCACAGTGTAGTGTCAGAGTCACTAATCTCCCTTCATCTCGGTTTAACTAAAAGCAGTAAATCTAATGCAATTCTGTAACCGCAGGAAAAATTTCCCTCACAAATATGTATTTCTGTATCCAATGAATCTGAGTATCCAACAAAAAAAAGGACTGGCAACTAAATATTTCTCACTGTAAGAGCGAGTTTATCTAGAGAGAGGCACATGAGCAACTGAACAGACTAAAATATGTTACACACCTTCTGGGTGGGTCATAGGCCACAGCTGCAAAAGCTCAGATACACACAGAGGGGAAGAAATGTATATTGCACTGCATGAACTGTAGAAGAAGACAATCCACCGAATGAGGGTTTAAAAGAGAAATCCTTGCAAAGGAAACCCATCATTACTGCACTAAGAGGTATGCTCTTCCCACTGTCTTCCTTGTCCTCGGTCCCACATGAATGACAATTCAGCAAGCACGGCTAAGTAAAGCTTGCCATACAAATGCAAGAAATCATGTCAGAAACCCAGAGCATTCCCTGCATATGTATGTATATCGAAAGGATCACTTTAAATAGTGAAATCATGTTTGCAAAGATGCTTTAAGACTGATGTAAAATACAGTAGATTTGCACACGAGGCTTTATTATGTCCACCCACACAGCTGAGCTGAGGTTTTTCAAGGGTAGAGCAAAATGAAACTCAATTTTCAGGATGGTTCCATGTCCAATGAAGCGGCACAGAGAAATAGAGATTCTGCAGCTGTTTATAGACTTACTCTTGTAGTCCATTCATCAATTCAGGATGTGCTTTCAGTCTCATACAATAATGACTCATTTTCCCATACAGAGATGACTGGTTATGAAATCAGATGGTCCTTTGATCTCAAGCTGTATTAACACTGCATAAGGTGTTTTTCGTCTTGCATTCTGAAGTGGGCCTTATAAAATCCTCCCTATATTTTACTTATAACATATCTTAATGCTTAAATAAGAGAATGCACAATATGACAACTGATACTACATTCCATTTAGCAAAAGCTGTAGCAGATCATAACTCTTTAAAAAATATATAAATAAATGTAGACAACAGTATTTTTAAAAATCCAAGGATCACAGTCAACAAACCAGTTTATGTTAAACAAGCATGAGTTATAGTGGCCCTTGAATAAATCGTGTAACAATATTGCATGGGAACAAGAAGTGGGAAAACCACCCTTCACTACATTTGGTTACTTAGTATATAGCACTAGTGCTGAAAGTACAACTCATAAATTATGGCATGTCCACTTAAAAAATTAGAGAAACATCTGGCAGATTTGAAAACCTAGACCTTCCTTGGGAACATTCTGCTTTTGGAAAAATATGTCAACAGCTCCGTCCTGCCCACAGTATGTCTTCAGTTTCTCTACTATCTCTGCATTGGGGAATAGAAGTACAGATCCAGCCCTGGGTAAACACAGGTCCCCATTCCCCTATTACACATGAATCCAACATTGTTACATAAAACATAAAACATTAAATATAATCATATGGCCAAGACCCAGAACAATACAACTGCATGACTTCTGTTACATGAATGGTACACACACTAAGGTCAGAGTGGTGTGAAACATTGTAAGCACTTTCAAAGTGTCTGATCTAGTAAAACACTAGAGTGACTGTCAAATACTTTTAAATAAACATGAAGGCAGCAACTGAGGTTGAGTGGACCTGGAAGAACAAAAATGGATAGAAAACAGAAGATTTCTGAATGTAAACAGTACAGTACAATGTGTTGAGTTGAGGTTTTCAATGCAATGTTTATAATAGTGTACCTAATCAACACAACATCCAATATGTTTGTAAATGACCCTCCATTAGCTCTCTGTGGGAAACTGATTTCAGATGACACACCTCCACCGGCTGGTTGATTTGTCTTAGCACCACAGCACACCAGGATCCTTAACATCGGACCATTGAAACTCTTTATTTCATTGGGCTGGTAGTCTGGCACCTGTAACTACCTTCTCTGACAGGTAAAGGAGGGCTCTTTCCCTCATGTGCACATGCAGAAGAGCAGATGATTGCTCGGCACAACCAACAAATCCATGGAAACGAGGGCATCACGTAGACCACTCTGGACAAAGCTCGATTTACTTAATATTTGCTCTTAATATTTACAGGGATCTGTGAGCACAGGCCTCTATAAGCGCTAACAAAGTTGTTCTAAAGTGCTTCATATAGAATGAATACTGAGAAATAGCTTAACACTGAAAAAAACACCTAGCAGCATTTAAATGCTGCACAAAACAGATTCATATTTTTCGTTATTGGTGCAACAACAAAAAACAAAAATCAAAAACATCTCCTCAAGCAGTTTAGCTCCTAACAACTAAAGTTCCACAAACTATGCAAAACAGCAAAAAAGGCAACATGATGAGTAATGACTTACCAACATAGAAACATGCCAACAATATAGACATCTCTTATAGAAATAAATATTTCAAATAATTCCTATATTCTGTTGTTAAATTACTTCGATCTCTTAAGGACCTTCCCTTCTACATTTTATATAAATATCTAAAATACACTTGATGGCAAATTTAACACAATATTTTTAGGTAACATGGTTCTCTCTTGTCTTGGAAATGACTTTAACGTTTGACAAAATCATTAATTGATGACGCCATTACAGGGCCTTTGTCACACTGTAATTTCCCAAGATTTTTAGTCTTAAATTAAAACAATAAACAGTTTTTTTTTTCTAAGAAAGAAGCATATATACAGCTTTTAATGTCTCAAAAAGACAGATTGTCAATACCTTAGACATGATTGCATGGTCATGTTGAACAGTTACACTGAAGAGCTCTGTTTCTGATGCATACTGTCAGACAGCAAGTTGTTCCTTTCTGTCCTCTTTTAGTCAAGGCCATATTTCATCACGTTCGGATTATCGTGACAGCGGGAGGCATTCCGCACTAAATCATTACCCACAGCCCTCTCAGGTAGTGGTGGCACAGTGACGTCTTCAGCTAAACCTTTCTGCTCATGTGGAAGACAGCACACCGTGACATTTACCCTTCTGCATAAAGCACAGTAATGAGCTAACAGCTTTTCCTTGTCTATTATTTCCGTGTTTAGTGTGCTTAGGAGATTTGTTTTTATATGGTTAATCCACTTTGGAAATGCACCATTTTGACATAAGGGGTTATTGAACACATCTGCTTCTGTCATCCGAAACACCCTCTGCTGGTGCTTCTCCACGTTACATTAAGCACTTAGAGCAGATATGACGCATAATGCAAACCAATGTATGTTAGGAATCTGAGCTTGACAACTCCAAAAAGAGCACCAACGTTTGGCTGATTTACTGATACAGTACTGCGAACTGATATGTAGTAAGAAAGCATGGAAATACGGTAAAGGCAATCCCCCTGACTGGTGGCTTCTGCGGTCCATTTCAAAGCTGGTGACACTTTTGTCATTATCTTAACAAATAACAAATGGAAGGAAAACATCCTGATTGGCTGACATTTTTCCACCGTTGGACATCATCTAAGCCTATGATATGCTTTGATTTGGGCCATCCTGAACAGAGGAGCTGAGGAGCAGTGCTCAAACTGCACTCAGAGAGAAGGTAGAAGCATCCGCAGCAGAACCAGATTGGATTGCCTTTACCTCTGAACACAAAAAGGCTTCAGGCAACTCTAGCACAGACTGACTGACCATGCTAAGAGTAATCACCCTGAGCTGAGGGGGGGGGGGGTCAGTAGCAAGATCATCTATTGCCTCGTACTGATAACTGTGTATTATTGAAGCACACTCAAAGAGGACAGTTGCACTGATCTGGACATTTACATACTCTGCATACCTTTACATGAATAACTTTTAAACACTAAATCATCCATTAACATAACAAAACTGTTTCATTACTTCAGCTCACAGAACCTCTATTCTTTTAAAGTCAATTCATTTTCATGATTAATTTGTCCTTCAAAATCAAAATATTTTAGCCCACCAGATAAATGTAGCTAGTTTTGTTGTGTTATTAGTTGCACCCGTACTTCAAGAGACACTCATCCATTATTTGCATAACTCAGTTTAGGCAAAGAGTTTATCCTGATGAAGCTATTGACCCATAATAACACACTTAAAATAAGGAAAACAAAAAATGGCACATAATGTTGATTAAGGCATTAATAAAAGTTAATTTACAACCATATTTGTGCACAAAGGATTGTGGGATGTGACATTACTCAGATGTAGGCAAGCAGACAGTAGTAATCGATTACCGGCTGGACCCTGCAGAACAGGCAGGGAAACGAATAGCTGAGCTGATGGGATGTGAAATGTTGATCAGCAGAGGAAGCTGTTAGATCCAGGACGCACAGGGAAGGGTGTGTTTAGAAGCTTTTCCCCTATAATGAAATCCATGCTGCTGGGCCAGGGAGAGCAGAGTAATGCAAGGTTTGGAACAAATAATGTTTCAAAGAAAGCAGACTGTCCAAACCTGTTGCAATGGAACGGAGCTGAATGGGGGACAGTGGCAGAATGACTGTGGGTAATTGTAGAGGAGCTGGGCTTGTCCTCTGTCCTTGGTTCTTGAGGAGGATTCTCCTGAGGGATGGCTAGAGGAAGTCTAGATTTAATGACTCTCAGACATCCTTCAGATTTTCCATACTGTGCTTGCAAGGCTTCTCCTCTTTAAAACACACTCAGACTCGCACGATTCTCAGCACATAGAAAAAAGTGGCATTGTTGTGAAAATGTTTTTTTTTCTTTGTTTCTGACTTTCTCTCTGGTTTATAGCAGTTATTCCAGTTTATTTACTGTACATTTGGCAAGATGCAAGGATCATCAGAGCACTAGTTCCCGTGGACTGGGTAAGTGCTACTGATATAATGTTTTTGTGGCCTCTGTCCTTTGCAGGAAAGGTGAACCCAAAATAAAATCATTACACAGCATGTCTGGGTTGTGACAAGCTCACATCCATGTCATGTCACTGCACTCCAGTGTCCACGCAGACCGAGGTCCACTGTTTTCATTGATGCTTCGTGTCAGCAGAAATCACCTTGTGGACAGCTTCAGGGACTGTTCACTCCTTTTGTGAACAAAAGACCTTCCATGTCTACCTCTCTGTTCACCGCTTATCTGCATGCTAGGTCATAGTCCTTCTTATGCACTGCGATGGTTTGGTTGGAGATATACACACTTTTGTCAGGGTGCAAGGTAAATCTGCCCTTTTTCAATACTCACCCTAAGGGGACATTAGCAAACACCATCCGCCTTCACATGCAGGATCTTGGAGAAGCCAGGTCTCTTCTTTAAGGCCTATTTTTAAGAACAGACCAATGTCATTGATCAGACCTGGCACCTCTAGGACTACACGCTGACTGCATGCTGTGTGTTTTAAATGTCAGATAACATGTTGGATCTGCCTTTGTCATCCCCCAGCATGCATCTCCAGATGGCCCGATGGATACACAGCGGGCTGAAGCACTCTGTGTTAAATCTGTCCTTAACAACGGCCCACACAAAAATGTTATGAGTAATCTGCTGTTTCGCCAAAGAGGACACCCTCTTACTGAATCATTGGAGGAGAGAGAATTAGTTTTGCCCTTGAGCCCTTACCCACAACACCTCAGTCAATCTCACCGTGGGTGTGTGACTGTTTCTCAGGAATGCCTCTTAGGAAAAGGTGGTGCCCACTGGCACAAATCATCAGAGGCTTTTATGAGAATGTTCTCCAGGAGAAAGCAATGCTTTTCTATTGTCATATAACATATTTTCTGGCTTTGTAAAGGAATCTGTTTGCAGGTGTCTGATGGGCACAGGCCGATTAATTAGTGCAAGGTAGGCTGTGTGACAGGATTTTTACCTGCAGCTTGTTCACCATCTCATCAAAGAGCTTCCTGGCCTCAGGGCTGTTTGGATCATCAAAGTAGTCTGCTATCCCGATCTGCACCACGATGGACGTGAGGTTTCGGCACACACCTGGAGTGGCGAGAGACAACGTGTTGGTATTAAACAAAAAGTGGGAATGCACTAAGACTGAAAAAGTTAAAATCTTGTAACTTGGGGTGACACTGGTACATACTCCCTGTTGATGTGTAGCAGGGCTTTGGGGGGACAGTGGTATATACTCACTGTTGAAGTGCAGCAGGGCTTGCGGGGTGACAGTGGTATATACTCACTGTTGATGTGTAGCAGGGCTTTGGGGAGACAGTGGTATATACTCACTGTTGAAGTGCAGCAGGGCTTTGGGGGTGACAGTGGTATATACTCACTGTTGAAGTGCAGCAGGGCTTTGGGGGTGACCGGTGTGGAGGTGAGCACCAGCATCTCCAGGCCCTTCAGCCCCTCTCTGCACACCTCTGCTGCCACCTCCTGGTTGACTTCGCTCACGTGGTCCAGCTCCAGGACCTGCAACCGCATGCAGTTCCTTGCTGCCACACAGAGAGACACAGAGGAACACAGATGGACAAAAAAGAGGGTGAGATGTTCTTCATTCACCTCCTTAAAGACACCATTGTTTTTGCATTCAAAATGGATGGACAATACAGAGTTGTAAGTCTGTAAAATAGTAATTGTAACAAGTCACTTAACAGACACATTTATCCTGTAATTCTTATCTATCTAGCAATGCTATATCTATAGCATTGACTACTTATAATTTTACTGCCAATACAAATCATTACATTATTGACATTCAGCAGATGCTCCAGATGATCCAGAGTGTGACTTATATTGGTTACAGTTTTTTTACAATGCAATCCATTTATACAGCTGGATATTTACTCAGGCAATTGTGGGTTAAATACCTTGCCCAAGGGTACAGCAGTAGTGCCCAGGCTGGGAATTGAACCAGCAACCTTTTGGCTATGGGTCCTGCTGCTTAACCACCATGCTACACTGCCACCCCTTCATAGATCATAGATAAATGCACAGTACTGTTCAAGCAAGATCTCCCCATATTGCCATTTCCTTTCTATCATCAGATCGCAGAAACATGACCTTGTTCCAGCCTGTAAACATCAGGTAGAAATGAAATTTCCTGTCCTTCTCAGTCATATGGAGGGTGGATCTCTTTGTCCTGACCGTTTTAATTTCCTCTTCACTGCTGCAGCCTTTGCACAGCTGAGGGAATCTTGATCTAAATATGTTACAGCAGGATGTTCAGAGGCATTACGGAAACTCCAGTCAGGTCTTGTTCTTCTAAAATAGCTTGATGAGTCGTTTTTAGGGTCTTGAACATCAGTTTGTGAAGGAACATATGTATTCTGCCCCATGGCAAACTTGAAAGGCACATATGCCATTTTTTCCACAGATGTACACCATAATATAATTTTCAGTGTCTTTATTCCAATTTAAAACAGCATTCAACCGAGCAAAGAGTGTAATGCTAATCAGTGCTATGTGGACACGGAAGATAGAGAAGATTCCTTCATTAGCCTAGCGATAAAACGCTTGAGTGAACCTCCGCCTTCTAGGTTGCCTGCAGAACAAGGTCCCCATGTACTACAATGGTTCCATGTGTACAAATATGAGGCATTGCTTGCGTGTAGTTTGCATGTCCTTTTAGACATTGTTTGAGAGTATCTGCAAAGGTTCCTCATAATCCAGCCAACCAGAATGACACTGCACATGTCCAGTACTCCACAACAGAGCCTGGGAAATGGTTGATGCCCAACTTACTGTCAGCCACACTGCTATGTCTCACTCACCCAGTGACGACAGCCCTTGGACGCCACACCCGGCCCCACCCACTCCCAGGGCCCGTAGGTGTGGCCAGCATCGGCCAATGGTCTGCAGGCATCGGTTACTGAAGCGGGCTGGCTGCTGGCTGGAAAAATGGAGGCCGAATTATAAGAACAACAAACACACACAGGGAAACACAGAGTCTGTATCCTCCCACCAGTGAACTAATACAGGTTCTCAATGAACATAATGCAACAGCCTTATTCACTATGGACCAAACCTCAGAACCTTACTGGATAATGGTGATCATAATACGACACAACTATCCTTGCTTTCTATGATCCTCACCATGGGTGCAATGGCGCCACCTGCAGAGAGATGATGTCTCGACAGCCAGCTCCTAGAGCCCAGATCACTTCTTGGCCAACTGGATCTGTGGAACTCCTGAAACATAATCCAAATTTAAGAGTGTTTGTCTCATATCTGTATGTGCGTCTTTTTCATACTGTATGTGTGTGAGGTCTTATACTTGCATGTGTGTGTCTTTTACCTGTGTATCTGTCTCTTACCTGTATGTGTGTGGTCTTATATCTGTATGTGTTTGAGCTTCTTATCTGTATGGGTGTGTATCTCTTACTTGTATGTATGTGAGGTCTTATGCCTGTATGCCTGTGTCTTATCTGTGTCAGTGTGTGTCTCTTACCTGTACGTGTGTAGTCCTATAGCTGTATATGTGTGTATCTCTTACCTGTATGTGTGTGATCTTACACCTGTATGTGTGTATAATGTCCCACCTGTATGAGTGTGCTTCTCTTACCTGTAGGTAATCTGTATGTGTGCGGTGTCTTACCCATATAAGCATCTCATACTCACCTGTATGTGACGGCCTGCAGGGCACGGCAGTAGCAGCTGGCCAGCCACAGAGAGCGGTCAGTCAGGATGTTGGGACAGTGAGACACCTTCAGGATGAGCAGGTTCCCTCCTGCAGCCTTCAGAAGGGCCTCCAGTCCCTCTTCCAAACACCCACTGGGACAGGAACAGACAGAGTTTGGTCCACACAGGGTTAAAAACTGTTATCATAGATTTGTTTCCTCTCCACACAGATGCCAAAAACTACTTTGGAGACGAAGCCATTCACCTTGAAAAAATCATTCTTGCACCTTCATTACAATGTGTGAGAGCACTTTAATAACTCAATGAAACTCAACAGCTCATTGTACAGCCATTTAATCACATTTACAAGCTGTTTCCTGAGACGTTCCATAAAATTCTGCTGTATTTGTGGCTATTGAAGAAATTTTTTCTGAAAAAATAACAAATACAAAACATCTGCGCTAGACTCTGATCGATTCCTGACACGCTCTGCCATTCAGCAAGCCTGCCGATGACCTCCACTCCCCGCCGACAGACTGGCCACGAACGCACAGTCCAGACCTGCCTCATGTCCTGCGCTCCTCAGCTTCAACGTCACTTCAAAGGGCACCGGGCTCAGTGCTGTTAACCCTGCTCAGAGTCACCACACAGACTGAGTCCCCGCTGTGTGTGGCACGCAGGGCTGAGGGACTGTCCGTGGGGAGGGGAGGTGACAGATGCGCTCAGGAGATGAGATTTAGTGTCCCGCAGGCTGCTTTCTGCTGCTGAGCTGCCACAAAATTCTGCGTATGTAGCAGTGGAAAAACCCCATTGCCCTTACCGCACCAGCAATAACACGTCCTCAGATATACGGAGATTAGCCTTGTCCTGAGAAGGCAGGCTTTTGTCTCCTGGAGGTTATTACATAGCAGCTGCTCATAAAAGTTTGGTGACATAGCTTATTATTCAGACGGAGCTCATCACACTGTTATGCTCATCATCAAGGTCGCTTGAGCACAGAGGGTGATAGGATAAACGCCAGAGCCGCCAGGAAGCCCCTCACCGTGTGCTTTTAAGGTACTCATCCTTGGACTCCTTCTTGCCCCTCTGTCTGGGTTTGAGGTTCTGCAGGATGAGGGAGTGGGTCTGCGTGCACCACTGAGACAGCATGATCAGGAACTGCAACACAGACAGCAACACAGCTAGAGTAAGCCCACAATCCACCACTCACAACTGATGTGTCAAAGTGTATGAAAATATGTAAAATCATCCTCAAAAGACCAACGACCAATCAAAAGACCAAACCAATACAGGTTTACTGCCAAAGATTATTCACCGGCCTTTATCTGCATAATAACATTTTTCAAAATGAAATTTTATACAATGTATTCTGTGCAATCCATTAAATTGTTTGATTTTTTTCTGGCACAACTACAGTGTGTTTAAGTATCAGCAAATGCCTTGGGAGCTGAACCCATGACCAACATGCCAAAGGCTCTATCCACCACACAAAATGCTGCCTTTAAGAAAGACAAAGCACTGTTCAAAGCATTTAATGACTTTCATGGCATCGCACTTCCTGAAAACACACTTTTCTTTCTATATTTTTACTATTTTCCACATTTTGGAATAAGAGTAAAGATATCAAAACTATGAAATAACACATATGGAATCATGCAGTTATCAAAAAAGTATAATAAACAACTCAAAACTATCTTCTATTTTAGATTCTTTAAAATAGCCAAAAAAAATTTTTTTTAATTAAAAATTGTTTTGGAAAGAAATTCATACATAGGGATCAACTTCACTATTTATATTTGTCTAAGAAACAAATTTCAAGCATTTAAGAATAAGTCTTAAGATCAAAATGTTTTTGAATGCATGTTTCCCATTATCTTAATCAGCTGTGTCCAAACGTTTGACAGGTACTGTATATATCAAGCCAAAGTATTCTAACAGGGTTATGTAGTTGTAGCTGTTAAACAGTTTTAAACAGGTTGCAGGTGGTGACAGACAGCAGGACGGGGGCGCCGCACCTTGGAGGATATGCGGGCGTTCTCCAGCAGCATGCGGGTCCACACGGCCGGGTGGCGGGCCACGAACTTCCAGTCGCGGCACACCTCGGCCGCCCGCAGCAGCGTCTTGGTGTCCAGGTAGGTGAAGATGCAGAAGAGGGCGGCGCGCATCTTCAGGACCTCGGGGCTGATCACCTCGCTGGACTTCGAGGGGCTGCCCTTGTCCTGCCGGCCGGGTTTGTAGGCCCCCTCTGACCTCCCTGGAGAGCACATACACACCACACACTTCCATTACTTTCTAAAGGCACAATGAAAATCAAATAAACCTAATACAGAGTAGTCGACACCCCCTGTGAACATTAATGGAAAAAATTTGTTTTACACATCATTCTATGTGGCGCTGCTTTCTTATTTTTTTTTTATTAAATGGGGTAAAAAATTCACACAGTTATTTTTGAGACAAATACAATACCTAAGAGTAGGACAGTAACAGTGCATAAAACGTGCATAATGAGTTAAGGACAGTAACTCATACCATACACGTTCATCTTTGATAACAGTGGTTGTTTGTAGAGTGTCCACAGTGTGGCACCAAAGATACATTCAAATGTAGTGTTACGTAAGAAAATATGATGTCTTGGAAAAAAGATGTTGAGGATTGCTTTGCTGTCATGTCACTTGAAAGCCAAGCATCTGGACTCTTTCAGCTCCCTTTTAATGTGCAATCTACAATTCTGTTACTGAAAGGATAAATCCTTGAACAAATCCCCAGAAAATGTGCCTGTCATCGAGAGAGGAATACCATGAAATGAACTTTTGACTTTCCCTATTTCCTTATATTTATTTCACAGTGTTGTAGCTGGAGAGGCGATCTCATCGGGCTGAAACATGAATGGAGAAGTGAGAAACATCACTGGGATATCAGACTAATGCACATGAATGTTAATACACTGCAATGGAAGGACTGCCTCAGGGTGTATAGAGGAAGGGGAGAGAGAGCATGCTGAGATCAGTTTGACTCCTTGGCCCAGAAGGGTTAGAGAGAAGACATCTAACTATAGCTTATTAGCTTATCAGCTGCACATATCAGAGGCAAGAGAAATAACCCTGAATATAAGCAAGTAGGTCAAGCCATGCATATCATTGGGGAGCACATATACTGCAGGATTTGACAGTCCAGGGAATTGTTGTGTCATATATGTTCCAAGCCAAAGAAAAGAACTTGGATCAAATCTGCCTCCCCAGAATTACAGCAAAATACATTTGTACACATTTTAATGCCTCTTTAATCCTCTATGCTATCATTTCAATTTACTGCATCAACAGCGTATGATGAGAAACAAGATGTCATTTTGATATTGTGATCCAAGAATGTGTCTTATAAAATGAAAAAGTAATGTTGAGGATGTAGCTATACAAATATTTGCTGTGCTCCAATTTCTGTTGAAATGGTTAGATGCAGTTGTCTGTGTGAAAAAGCAAGCTGAAGAGTCCCCGATACCTCTTCAGTGAAGACCCCTCCAGTGGTCTTCACTCTGGAGACAGTATGCTTGGGTGTGGACATTACAGGTTCAAGAAGTCTGACACAGGATGCTACTGTAGGCTGCATACATTCCAGAAAACCGAGACCTGAGAAGGTGAACTGATGTGAACTTTGTAAAGTTCTTTTCTTCAGAGAGCTGGGGCTCCTTAACCCTCACCACACCCTCATTGACTTTTAAAACCATGGAAGGATCACTTTAAGACTACAATCAAGCCAAAGGGCAAAAAGTGTCTGGAAACAGAACATCTTATCTTGAACTACTAATTTCACACTTGGGTAGCCCCTGCATTCCACTGGGTGGCTAAGCTGTTAACATGAGCAACATCAACAACAGCACATTATGAAGAGTGACAGTTTCAGTTCCGTCCTGAGCAGCAGCAGGCACAGCATTAAGGAAACGGTGTGCATGACAGATAAATCTTTTCAAAAACACCCATGGCCCATGAAACAGATGACCGCGGAACACTTCATCTGCACGGAGTCTTCACACTCACAACGAGTGGGCTGAGGTCCATCTGTACCTCCTCCAAGAAAACAGGAAGCGCGGGGGGTAAGCGCGCGGTGTTACCTGATCCCAGACGGTACCCGGCCTTGGAGGAGGCGGAGTGCTGCGTGTCGGAGGAGGCGCGCCGCTCCTGCTCCCAGGCCTCCACCTCCGACTCGGTGGTGCGGGAGCCCACATCGGACACGTCGCCCTCCTCGCCCTCGGTGCTGTTGCGGTAGGGCCGGCGCTGCCAGTTCTGGATGGCCTGCTTGCGGAGCCCCCAGCCGCGGGACGCCGCCGCCGCGCCGCGCTCGTAGCCGCCCTCGCCGGGCCGGCACTGAACGTGGTAGTACTGCGCCTCGCCGCACTCCTCCAGGGGGTTCAGGTCCACGCTGTCGCTGTCGTAACCCCCCGAGCCCTGCGACGCCGACTTCACCTGGCTGGACACCCGAGAGAGACACATCGGTCACCTGCTCCTTTTTCTCTCACATACAGAATATTCACATGCACACACACACAAAATGTTAGCATACCCAAACACACATGCATGAATGTAGCCACACAAATACATATAAAAACACGACCCGACTCCCCCAACACACACACACACACACAAATATACAATACCAGTAAAAAGTTTGGACATACCTGATTACGATAATGGGAAACACGCATTCAAAGACATTTTGATCTAAAGACTCATGCTTAAATGCTTGAAATTTGTTTCTTAGACAAATATAAATAGTGAAGTTGATCCTCATGTATGAATTTCTTTCCAAAAAAATTACATTAAAAAAAATATTTTTTACTTTGAAAAATCTAAAATATAAGATAGTTTTGATTTGTGTAACACTTTTTTTGGTTACTCCATAAGTCCATTTGTGTTATTTCACAGTTTTGATGTCTTTACTATTATTCTAAAATGTGGAAAATAGTACAAGTACAGAAAAACCCTTCTACGAGTAGATGTGTCCAAACTTTTGAATGGTACTGTATAATTAATGTAAATGCACACAAACAGTTCAAAATAGTTGAAATTTTAAGTTTAAAGGATACAGTTGATTTATCTCACTTATGTTTTACTAAAAGCCACTTAAGCTTCGCGGCTTCATGTTATACAGTAAAGTCGGGTAATTCCTGGGAGCACTTCTTACAGAGGCTCAGCAGCACTTCCCACCAGAGATTTAGCCAAGAGCCTCAGTCATAATTTATCCATTGCACTTTAAATACTAAACTCTTCCTCCTCTTGCGCTTGAAGGGAGATGGTACTTGTTAACCCTTACATTTCAAGCCAATGGTGCCGTATGTAGGTCATTCTGGGCCGCAGGTAATTTCTTCATATAACTGTTACCCAGTGTTCATTTGGTTACAGGCCATCCTAGATTTCTGCACTGAACTCTCATAAGCAAGACAAAAATGTACACCATTATGATTATAATATATATAAGCTATCTTGACCTATTTGCTTGAAGAGCAAATTAATGCTTTCCACTACTTATTTTACATATTCTCTAACCCAGTTCAAGACTTGAATTTTTTGCTGAAGCTTTCAAGGTAAAATTGACTCTACCATCCTCAGGTGCAGGACTCAAATCACTACACTACATGAACTCGAATAAATGTGACTCACTCTGAGCTGTGTCACCACCAATCACCTTCACTCCTTCATTAATCATTTAGGATGCTTTACGGTATGTGCTAAGCTGTTTCAGAGCACAGGCAAAAAGATATTTCATGGATTTGAACATCCAGTCTTTTCCTGTTTATGTTGTTTCATCCTGTTGAATAGGATTCAGATGTTACAGAGGACCCATGTTATAGAATCAGAGCACAAAATGGAATTTCAGAACTAACAGACAGACATGTAACAAACTGTCTTTCAAAAAACCTTTTAGTAGGTAAAAAATATAGCATGTGTGACCCATCTAAACACAGTAAAACACTGACTTGTCAAAATCACTCTTCACGGGAGACCTATGGGATTGTGGGTAATATGCTGAGCACTGTTCTGCAGAATATGAACAAGCTCATCAGTTAGGATAAGAGGGAAGGAAAGTGCATTTCAGACCCTTCCTGTCACCACAGGGGACTTAAGTGTTTCACAACAGGGCTCATTTGATGGTCAAAAACAAGCCTCACTCGGTTAGGCCTCAAGCATGACTACCCAGAGCTGAGGAAGCAACCATTAGGCTGAATACCTAATTTCAGTGTGTGAACTTCCTCTGTAAAACAGGGCCAGAACAGTAGGGAAGCACATTCCAATCCATAATGGAATACTGGAATCATCTGAACTACTTTCAAAGACGAACGCCATTTCTGTGGTCATTTTTTTTCATCCAGTTCATCAATTTATGGTAAATTTCAATGCATTTTTGCACGACATTCCTGGCAGAACCAAAACTATAGAAGAAACAACAGAGCAGCAATTGTGAATCTATGAAACAGACACAGTAGTCACAAAGAGTCTGTTTATTCAGCCATAGATGCAAAACTACCCTTGCTTATTCAAGCTCCTCAGTGACTCATTGTGTCTGGCACTAGTGTTCCAATGACAGCATGGTTGGTGGGAACTCCTATTAGGTACAGTGCGTCACTTATGTGTTTAAATAATCATCTATGTGTAAAAGACAAGATGAGTTATGCTTGCTATTGTTTTATAAGCCAATGTCAGATCTGTGAGTCTATTCCTTTTACAAATTAAGCCAGTCGGTTTATACTAGCATTCATGGCAATAGTTTAAACACCTCAAGCAAGTTAATACTGAAAATACAATGAGATGGAAACAATTCCTAACAAAGGCTTGTACTTCAGCGATTGATTCCCAGTCAGTGTTGGTATGGGAGCAAGAAAATCACACTATAAGCATACTTCACGAGTCAATGACCCAGCAACACCAGTAGAACAAACCACATACCTCCCAACTGTGCTCAAGAATGAGTGACAGCACATAAAGTACAGTATTAGGCTAAGAAATCTTGGGTTGTAAAATAATAATTTATGTCAAATAAACTGTATACTGAGTTAATGAAAGTTGAACCAATCAAAAAAGATCTCAATGGTTTTATAATCTGTGGCTGCCAGACATTTAAAAGTATAAGAAAGGGCTGTTCTGAACAAACTTAATTACCCACATATTTGCTTTTTGGGAAACTTTAAGTTTGGTTGACTAGTAGTTCATGTACTTTGCTGTTGACACACAGGTGCTTGTCATTCCATGACATTCGCTCAAGAGACCCTCTTCCAGAGCAAGTTACAGATGCATTACCCATTTATACAGCTGGCTATATACCAAGCAATTTGGGTTTAGGACCTTGCTCCAGGGTACAACAGTAGGTTACAACCTGGGAATCAGTTTTTGGGTAGTGACCCCAGCTACTTACAACTACACCACGCTATTCCTTAAAATACTAAAAATGTTAAATATAAACTGCCAAGTATTAATTGTGCCAATATTTTTTATCATGCCATAAATCACTATGGCCAGCCCATATAATGCTTAGTCTCAATACAGAAAGTAATTTGGGATAGAGCCAGTTCTCTTCTCTCTCAGACCATAATTTTCAAACAAATGGCATCAAAATATGCATTCAAATGTAATCTGGCATTTCACTGCATTGAGCAAATCACTCTTCCACAAGTCATGCTGGGGCATGAGACAGGACAGAACAACATCAGGTAATGGAACCTTTTATGTTCATGATTATGTTACATTATTGTCATTTAGCAGATGCTGTTATCCAGAGCGACTTACATAGGTTACAGTTTTTGCATGTTATCCATTTATACAGCTGGATATTTACTGAAGCATTTGTGGGTTAAATACCTCACCGAAGGGTACAGAAGCAGTACTCCAGCCGGGAATTGAACCAGCAACCTTTCAGTTACGAGTTCTTCTCCTTACCACTACACCACACTGCCCCTACACAAAATGCAGGACATTTGATTCCTCAGAGCACAATGTGCTTTTACCTGGTCAAACCGGGTCAATACTGTAACAGTAAAACTGCCACAGAATAATCGTTGGGATTTTTAACAGGACTGAAATAACAGTGACCATAGATCAGCGTAATTATGTGGTACAGGTTATAATTGGAAATGGTTGCTTCTTATTTTGGGGGAGGAGAGAGACAGATGGGCAAAAGCTCATCCTATTCAAATCATTTGGAGCAGATAATGAAACTGCTGTTCCATTCCAAAACAACTTGGCCCTTTATGTTTACCTCTGTAAGGTGAGGCAAGTGAGGGGTGTTCTGAACAAACTCAGTAACACACAATAACACCCCCAAACTTGCTCTGGAGAGAATTGTGGTTAGTACTGTGTTAGTACTGTAGTAGTCATATTATGGTTCACTCGTTACTGTTTGACTGAAACTCCATGCTATCATTTGGCCAGGGTGGAAGTGAGTACCAGATTTTAAAGGTTATATTATAAAACCATATACACGCAGGACTGAAGACACAATGCCTCTGGAAAAATTCTTGCTGCCCAGTCCGTGCAAAGCCAGAAGTTCAGCGCATAAGTTCAGCATTTCTTAGACAAAAACAGTCTTCCTGTTCTCGCAGATATTTCCAAAGGCTTTAAAACGCATTGATGTCCGTGACATCAGAAGCGATCTGCAGCGTTCACTGCATCATATCAGACCCGACGCGCTCCTCTGAGCTTCATGTCAAGGGCCTTGGATCTGCACATCCCTTCTTCTGCATGGCTGAGAGATACCGCACACTTCACTGGCCAGTCAGAATGTAATGGCCGCACTGCTTCAAGACAGCCACTCGCGCCCATGACTCGCTGAGACCATGTGTACACAGAGGTACACAGAGCAGGGCTAATATTTAATTCATGGAAGTATGTAGGGGTTTCACATAAAAAAGAATGCCGCCCAGAGAAACCCTTTTAACAGACCCACTTCTGTAAGTGCATATTAGCAGAACACATCTGTGTCTGGCTGTCCTGCCTGTCAGAATGGCCCATGCTTAAGCAGTCTGCTAACACAGTCCACTCTAGCTGGTGCATGGTGCAATCCATGAGGAGGCAGTGTGTGTGCGTGTGTGTGTGTGTGTGTGTATGCGCGTGTGTGTGTGTCAGTAGGGGAGGGGCACTTACCCAGCACTGGGCGAGGATCGTCGGTCTGATACATGGTACACTCCCCTGGACCCCACTGGAGCACTGAAGTTTCTCTGCAAGACAGGAAGTAAGAGTGGGAAGAAAAGCGAGAGAGACAGACAGAGAGACAGATTGAGGAAGAGACAGGAGTGCAGAAGGAGGGAGGGAGAAACAATCAATATTAATTCAATGCTTTAATGTTAACTGAAACCAGAAGCCACAGCAGCTATCTTTATAGACAGCCGTCAATAATTAGGAGACAGAGATTCACAGAGATTTAGCATTATGAAGCATTGCTTAGATAGGTGCAATAGAAGTCTAAATTAAATCTATATATTCGTAAAATTAAAAAAGGAAAATGAGAAGCATAGACACAAATAAACATAGCTATATTGTTACATGACTAAGATGAAAAAAATCATACTGTAATTCACAGTATATTCATCTGTAATGAATCGAACAAATCAAAGGAAGGCCTCAGAAGCACTTGTGTTTCTCCCCATCATGCATTTTAATATATTTAATTGGTTTGTCTCGAATAAGCCGATCTGAGCAACGCCAGGAGATCACATGATCTCTGCTGGGAAGTGAACAGGGAGACCTAGATGAATTGTGGGCCTATGTTTGACATATTTCTTCCCCTCTCTCAGGAGGCAGGGGCAGGAGAGCACTGCACTACAGTGTAATAGATGATTGTGGGCCAGCCCCAGGCGTCTGAGGATATAGGCCAGGCCTGCGCTGTTTCTGACTACCCTTACAGGCTTCTGCTTGGGCTCTATGCCACTCAGCGTCAAACTGTCAGCAGAACAGGTGCCCGTGCTCCTCAGCTCCTGTTCACGCCACACTCCCCATACAGAGGAGAGAGAGATTTCAGCAACTGAACAACCAGTCCTAGCCATTTAATACCTAATGGAGAGTCATTCCACAGCAACTTATGCTCAGCTGTAACTAAGCAGCACCAGAAACAGTTATGTCTCCCACTCGCACAATAACTGGTTGGCTTATTGAGTTGGCTGCCTCACAGTAACTGCAGTACCTTCAGTTCACCACTAGGTCTACCACAGCAGTTTCTGTTGTGATTTACTTCTACTCCCTCTGCTTCGTGTGGTTACAGTCTGGGGCATTACAGGGTAGGCATTCCTCTGTGCCAGCATGCCAGCTTCTGTCAGACGGGCAGGCAGAGAGTGCACATATGGAGCTTCACTTTATTACTGACCCTGAATGCAGCAGCTCAATTACCACCTCCTGGCAAAGTTCACTGTGCAATAACAATTCAGGCAAATATGCTCTAAATGGGTCCTACATAATAACAGTTAGTACAAATGGTTTTGTGCCTCACATCTTCACATCCATCTGGGCATTTTGTCCGTGATCTCATGATTGCACAATGCATGGATGGGGGTGAAATTTAACAAAATTCCCACAGCTGGACATAGTAACTGCTGTTGTTGTTACTTACGTGTTATTACCCTTCACACTCTTCATTATTTACCTATATGTTAAATATTTTAATATCCCAACATAAAAACATACAGATTTATGCAGCTGAGTAGATGGGATTTGTATTTGTGTTCAGAAACAAGTGTGCTTCCAGGGTAGTGGACATCCTGATGATTTTAATGGGTTTTGCTTTAATCATGAAACATCATTCAGCAAATATAAAATGAGAGAAAACAAGTATTGCCAAGTTGATGTGCGGTGCATTCTAATAAGGCTACACTGCCATATCAAATTTAATGACCTGAAGTTTTTGTTTAATCAGTATGACACATCCATAAAAAGACAAGCAAGCTACCATTGCTAAAAATATTTATTTGATGATTAGATCTACAGCATGGTTCATAATTTTGTGTTGCACCAATTCCTTGCCCCACAGAGAACTGAAATAAATTATGAAAGCACATTTAATTAATAAAATAATAAATAAGGGACTTGATGTGCACTATAAATTGACATCTTAAATGAGCAAACTGCAGATTACATGACCAGAGGACTTTGTAATTTTGACATTTACAGTTCAGTGCACTCCCATCTTGAGGAATAAATATTTAACATGCATTCTGCAGTGATATTCATTACTTCTAGATGAATTAAAGGAAAACTCAACTGCTGTGAAACCACATAAAAACAACCATTTCTCATAATTCTGTCGTGCACTAAATACAATATTAATCTGATCCTGGACAGCTAATTATAACAGTACATAAAGTCCGGTATGAACCAATCGTTTTTGCTCTGCAGTCCTTTTCATTATGCCTTGGTTACCAAACTGGATTGTAACATTGCCCTCCTTACTTGGCGGCTGAGGCCCTTGGAGCCGGGGATGCTGCAGTGACCCAGGCTGCCGTTAGGGGTGGTCCCGCAGCTGCTGATGATCTGGAGCTGCTTCTCGGCGCGGTCGGCCCGGTCCAGCAGCTCCTCGATGAACTGCTGCAGCCGGACTTTGGCGTTGGCCTCCCGCGCCGCAGTCTCCTGGAGGAACTGGTCAATCTGCGCCACCTCCCTGCACGAACACACCCACAGACTCGCCATGTTAGCGATCTACCAGTACACTTACCTGCATAAACAGACAGACACCCACATGCACGCATGTGTACACACAAACACTCACACACATTTTTGATCATCTCCATCTACTTTATTGACAATATCAGATGCCCGATGCCTGCACTGCCAAACAGCTTTCCTCCTACCTCTATATTCACGGTATAAAATATTCACATAATAAGCACTGTGAATGAGGAAACCTATGGATGAATACACAGCTTCATACTGGAAAATATGCTGTCAGGTTTTTGTGGTAAGGTACTGTCTCATGCATATTTTAAGAGATGGTACTATGATTGCATGTTTTTGTTTTGATATGCGCCATGTCTTTCTCTCTGTCTCACTTATTGCAATGCCTGCTAATTAAGTGCAGCCAAACACTAATAAATTCCCTGGAAAATAACCAATAGACTTCTCCACTTCTGAAATCATTAAGCTGAAATGTAACATGAGTGCTGTTTCTAACAATCAAAAGATAGCATAAAAACAGTATGGTGATATGAAACAAACATTTCTTGTGCCTGGCTAATAGTCTCACGCCTGCCATTTTGTATGCTCTGCAGAGTCATATCACAAGTCGCAGATGACAAATGACTGCTCAAAAAATGTGTGTGACAACAAAGCCCTCATAGAGCAGGGGAATCACCCAATTCAATATCTCAGAGTTAAGATCCAATCCCTCCTCGCTGCGCTATAATAACTGTGACATTAATGTGACTCCAATGTTCCCAGCCATAACAGAATTATTAAAAATGTGACTGTCCTGCATATATTTGATAAGCAACTCTATTTTTTGGAAAACTACAGTTCTGTTTGTCAGCTAAAGTTTGAAGGTTACTGCACTGTCAGTTTTGTCATCTGGGTCATTTCGCGTGAGATCAGCACTTCCGACATGACCCCCCCTCTGGCATAACCTGCTCTGATTTTCTTGGAACATGCTCTTCCTCTTGTCGTCAAGGGCACAGTTCTGGCCAAATTTTTAATAGCAAGCATGGTAAATGGCTATTGAAGGATTGTTCATTTCATTAAAAAATATTATTTTTGTGCCAGTCTATGCATACTTTAAGACAGACACATTTTCTTGACAAATCAACACATACCATCTAATTATCATAGTGCATTGCATATTTCCATTTCCATTATTTTTCCATTCTCTGCATACTGGAGACAAAAATACCAAATGATAAAAAATAAAGACAAAAAGCTACAAGGTCAAGTGCAGTCAAGTCAACTTCAGGTTGGGAGCCGTACTTGTTTTATAAATATGGTATATGATATAGGGGTAGGCATATTTTGAAAAAAAAAAAAATCACTGTACATCTGTGCAGCTCTGTTGCATTCGTCTGCAGTGAATGTATAATTTAAAGGGTTGAGAGGCTTATGCATCATACCACATCCACAGGCCTGGGGGTGGGGGTGCGGGGCTGAGGATGCAGCCGATTCCATCACGCTACAGCGGGCCGCCTTCCACCATGACCTCCTTGAGGAATTAACAGTGCGTCCCGGAGCACTGAGCTGTGAAGGACTCCTTCTCCACATTCCGACGGCCACGGAGGTGACGGCAAGCCTCCGCCGCACAGGAATACCCGTGACTCAGGCAGCGGCAGCCAAGCCGACCATTCAAGGATTCAGCCAAGGCCCAAGTTATCATTTCATCTGTCATGTTTACTCACACAGCGGCTTCTGTGCATGTAGCACATCGGTGGGAAACTACGACGTCAAATTGCCTAGTTAGCCAACAAGTAGCTTAGGATTTTCCAGCCTGTTAGGTCTGCATTCATGCCAGTTCATTTAAATATACACAAAATAGCAATGCAGAACAAGTTAAACGATGTACATATCATGAAAGTGCACTGGAGACTGAGAGAAATACTGAGACACATTGCTGAAGTCAATATGGCTGCACCAGACCAAAGTAACTCAGCTGGTACCTTCAGCACTGGGAAATCCTGAGAGCAGCGGATGTAGGGAATGCCACAAAAAAGCAAGCTTTGGATGGATGAGGGAATGATGTCAGTGATTTCGTAACTTGGTCCACAAGGACACCGTTAACACATCATTAATGCACTCCTCCCTCAGAGACGCACACATTCCAGCAAACACGAATGCCAGCATTTCCATCACCACTTCCCCTGGCCAGCCGAACATAACAGCTTGAAAACACTAAGTGTGAACAGGTTTCCCGTTGTCCGTCTTAATTAAAGAATGGACTCTTTGCCCCGGAGGTGTGACTCGCGAGTGAATGAAAACAGACAGTGTGAAAAAAGTGTTCTGAAGTGTCTGTAGCCACTTGGGGGGGTTATTATTATTACTTTGCTGAAGGATGAGTGATGTTCTGCAATGACATGGCAGCGTTTCTCTCCGGCTGTGAGGGGGAGTCACATGGTCAAATGCTGCAGACACAAACCCCCACACACACACAGACAACATACACACAGACAAACACACAAATTCACACACAGGTAATCTGCTACAGCCTGTCCTTGGAGCATATGATACACTTACTGATTTTATGTACAAACTGAGCCTCTGAGTTCCTCACAGCTTTGGACATAGCTCCTTTAAACAGAGTACTACTTTAAACTGTGCACACTACATTTGGTGCATTATGTCAATCTGCCATCAAAACATGCTTTCTGCTCAAATGAACTGTTTGATTCAAATACGGACCATCATATGACAATAACTGTCTCTCTTTGCCAGAAAATTGTGGAAACATATGTTTTATTATTCATTTGTTTTAAAGGACAGTTACATACATAAACATCTTGCTATACATCATAAGTAGTGTGCAAAAGCATTTAGTTCACAACAGCTTATCAAAAGAACACACTCCCCTTGAGTAAAATGGAAAGGTTCTACTGACCCTAGAAAGCACTGCTGCTCTATCACTGTAAAGAAATTCACATGGATTTCACATGGCAGCCTCCATTTTGACAAAGATGCAGCTCTAAAGATGAACACATATTACCATGGGCTGCATTATTATGTATTCCAATGAAAACAAAAGCAGAAGAGGTCAGAGGTAAGGCAATTCTAATGACAGTACTATAACAGAAGGCAGCCCCTGGTACTCACAGGCACATGGTGAATTCTTTCCATTCAACAATACCTATTGTATGCGTTTCACAAACACTTCGTAACCAGTTAACCCAACTGTATCACTATAAGACCAGTGTGCTATTGTACAGGCCCACAGTGATTTGCAATGGCAACTCATCAAGAGTATTAATATGTTCCCTGGCAATTTGTAGCAAGTAATTTCAACCCTTCCCCCTACCCTGCTACCATTCAGTACATGGCTGCAGCCACTGGGGATGAGGACTCATTTGGAACAGTGATGAGGCCACAGGAAACCCCACAACCTGTTCACTGTGTGAACCTGATGATATGAAAACTTCCCTCTCTCGGGTTATAACTGTTTGGTGGCTGTGAAAGGTAATTTAGCCAGAGTGAGTAATGGTACATGAGCTGGAAGCAGAGCCTGAAATGCAAGGTTGGCCTAGAACCGGCAAGCGGGCAAGTTCTGTAAGGTATGAGTCAGCACTACTGGCTGAAAAGGAAAACATATTTTTCTGCAGACGTTCCAGTCCTGACTGTTCTGACATCATTAATGACAACCTTTACCAAGAATCTAAAAGTTAATTGGTCTTTAGTTTGCAATTTAGTTAGCACGCACATCAGAAAGCAATGATAAAATTTCACTATAATCACAATCTTTTCTTCCACATTAAATGAGATTAAGTTAAGTAACCTTAAGGTTAACTCATCTTTTTTCCTGTACTTTGGAAATGCCTTAATGACTACCATCAAAAAATGTCACTGCTTTTATGTATTCAGAATGTTTCAGATGTAATGTTAACAAAGTGAGAAAAATACAATGTTTCAACATTTCAAAGCAGCTTATGCTACACTATTCAAACCATGTGTCTGACCAGTTGCTGAGAGCTGCACTTTAACAGGAATGCTTTCATGTTGACCCTCCACTCTTTCTCCTTGCTGAAAGAGGGCAAAGCCAGTAACTCACTCCTTCTTAAAGCCTCTGAAAATGCACTGAGCAGTCAGCAAAGAGCCTCGTTCTACACTGGAAAATCCGACATCACACAATGGCCATAGCAGTCAATAGCCTTGCAATTCATTCAGCTCTCCCTCATTACAGTGCCAGAAACACAAGCTGCCTTCAAGAAGTGGCTTTGCTTTTTTTGGACCGGGATCCCCATGGCAATGGAACGGCGAATCAGGACAAGAAGCCTGGTTTTGAATGCCCTCTCCAGAGGTGTCTGCTCTTCTAGCTGACTCACATTAATGCCCTCTTAAAGCACTGAAACCCTGGAGAGTGCTTCCAAAAATTCAAGGCAGCAAAGTAAATCTATTCCAAAGGAAATACAGTGCAAAATAATATTTGCTTCTACACTTGCAATACAGTCAAACATTCTACTAAGTGTTTATTTAGGCCTGAAAATAGAGCAGGCAAAATGATCATGACAAACAGGCTAACTCGGGGAGGAAATTAATGGTGTCCCAAAGTCATCTGGAACTTATATATAGGTATTACATAATCTTCATCCTAAAACTGACCAAAAAAATTGCTGTTAAGCATGTTATATACCATTCTTTTAACTTATTATTAACTTATTATATTAATTATAAGCAGAAAGAATTAACAGCACTGACTGAGTTGTTAGTGGATCTAAGAATTATACTAGTTGAAAGGGAGTACATAAAGGTCATATTTTGCTAATTCACAGGCCGCTGCACAGACAAGGGAACGACAACAACATGTTCACGTGTGCAGCAGCAGCAGCAGCAGCACAGAGCAAACTGCACTGCATTTGGCTCCATGACAGCATTCCAGTTTCCAATCACAGGCCACTGCCCAGGTCATTGCGCTTGTTTATTATCTGACTGGCTGCCCACTGGACAGATATGGTGCCATGGACCTGACAAATGGTGTAGAATTAATGCCTCTTTACCCTGGGTCATGCACACAATGGAAGAATGAGGGGAGGATAGATTACCTCTCTAGGGCCAGTGCCCATGTGTGTTATAAGCCCCTCAGAGTTCTATGCAAACCCCCCCCAATCGACATTGGACAGCGGTCTCAGTAAGACTCAATCAAGCAATCATCAAAAATGCTGTCAGTCACTCTCAGCTGTGAGAGGCACTATACTCCAATATACTAACACTATCATGATTCCCATTTAGATGTGCCAACTAATAATGAGGGATATGGTGAGTGCCTTCCTAAAGCAATGCACTGTGGAATGGTGCTGATGCATCAAAGTTTCCATGGCAGGGTTCTCTGTTTACTTTTCAGGGCTGATCACATCAGTGAAATAAAATATTGCTTATTATTTGCGCAGCATTTGGAGTTGCCCTTTTCATTACAACACTGGTTTTCACTTCCCACAGCCTACCCCTTCCCCCTTTGTCTTCGTGGAATAAATCAAACTTTTGGCCCTCCACCTGCCACGGCTGAATCTGTGTTTGACAGCTCGGTGAAACAGGTCCCTGAAGGTAGTCTTTATTTCCTCTATCTGTCTCTCATCCATCTTCAGTAAATATGGCCCTGACAACAAGGCAACCTCACAGACAGCTCTGACACTGAAACCCTTCAGCAAAACCTGAACAGACGAACACAAATCAAGCATATCTATCCCATCACATGCAGCAGACAAGCCCAATTCCTGGCCCACATGGGACATTGTGCACGTTTAATGCATAGCTGATACAGATGCAGCCCATTCATTAAGGTCAAGGTGAGGCAGACTGGCATTAATAACAGCAACCTGCATTGTGCACAGTCATACAAAGAATGGTTCTAGGATGTTTAAAGTTTAATAGATTCACTTTAGAGCTAAAGCAACACTGAGTTTAAGGGACGACTTTTGATTTGATCATTTGATCATTTTCAGCCTCAATCTTTATCAATTTGGGCCAATTTATTTGCTACATATTTACTGTATATTATTCAGAGGTTTGGCTTAGATAATTTGTTTATGGCTGTTTGAGAAAATTATAACTACAGTCCGACTCATTAAATGCCCTGAATTGTTTATTTTCAGCTTAACATAGAAGAATACATTGACTTATTCTTTCCTGTAAAACTGCTTTGAAACTTACTGACCTTTTTCTTTTCCAAAAAGCAAGTTATCATGCCAGACCAGACTACAGAGTCGCAAATTTCCATATATCCTAGCATGCATCAGCATAAACCCCAAATGAAGGGCATCTCCTGTACAGAGGCCTTTAATGAGCCGGAGTCCACAGAAGCTCTCTGAGATCTTTAGCTGTCAGCCTGTCAAACACCATTTGTCATCTGGGTCATACCTTCGCTGCCCATTGACGTCTTTCCCGTCTGGGAGCCAGACAGCGCTCTGAATAAACACAGTCAAATTACCGCGAATCGCCGTCAGCAAAGAGCGCTGCCACGAGTCCCAATCTGACCGAGATATGTCTGCAAACACACTGAGAAGGAAAAAAAACCCTGCTGTATAACGAGGGAGCCATGTGTCTTTAAAAGGAAATAATCCTACAAGCCCATTTCCCCTCCCACCCCCTGCTCCCCCCCTCCCCTAGCATTCATATCTCATTTCCCTGTAGTCTCGGTTATATCTAACCATGTCCCCACATGGATGGGCCCAATTTAAAGTGACATAATGCATAACATTTCAGTAGCCTGAATATAATCACATCAATGGCTGAAGCTGTGCTCCAGTTTATGAGGTCTGGGGGCGGGGTCTAACATTTGCCGCAGATAAGGGGCGTGCAGCACTGAGGATGCTTGACGAGGTATCAGGCCTTTGTGAAATGCATTTCCGTTTTCCATTAACACGTAAATTACCTGTAAAGAAAAACTTATCTGCTCTCAGAGAACAAAATAAGCACATCTAGCTGATAAGCATTAAGCAGATCTAAAGGTCTACAGGCATTTTGCACACCTCTTATCCAACTATTTTAGCAAACCTTCCTCAGGCCCTTTGGTAATTAACTTGGTAGAATGCCCTCTGTGTTAAAATGCAACACAATTATGTATCTGTCAACTCACGGTGCAGCTGTAGGCATTATGTTCCACAGTAATAACACGGAAAATTATATTAAACAAAACTAATTTAAACAGAATAATAGCAAACTGTGCTTAATATGAAAAACAAATTTAAAGCTGAAGCTTTAAATAGCTTATTCCAGATAAATGCTGCATGCATGGGAATCCTTTGAAGAGACTTCACATCATGCTAGGCCAAACTATCATAATATAATATCAAGAAGGGCTTGGCAATATGAACTTAACTGACACCATTATATTACTAGGCCTTTAGGATGGTACTGATGGTTATTGTGATTTTTTTAATGTATCTTTTAACTGAAAACTGAAAAGCAATATTTCAAAGATGACATTGAGCATAGGCATATTAACACAACAGAGAGTACAAGAAAAGTACAACAATGTCAGACATGGTGCATACAAAATGTGCCTTCGACTCATAAAACAGAGCTTTCCTCCAGCAAAGAACACACTTGTAATAAAACACTAGAGTGCTTCAGGCCGTACCTGTTTACAAGGATAAAGCTGTCAGCTGCAGCTTTGTTCACTGTTGAAATGCACCGTTGTTGCCACCAGTGTTGAATGCTTTGTCAGATGTGACTACACAGATATGTCTGTGAAAATTTCCCTCTTATTAAAGAGACATTCCAATTGCCAGACATTTCATACAGCACTGCAGCAGGCTGCAAATCCATTGATACTGCAGACATACATCTATATTCAGCACATGTAATCTTACACATTTTTTACAGAGCTGCCTTTTAGAGAACATATAACTACTTATTTTTTATTATGTAACATATTCCTTTCATTCGGAATATGCTTTCTATACTTCATGTGAAACAGTTCTTCACTGTATTTCCAGTACAATTTGGGTAGCATTAAAGCATATTTTTCAGTTGTGACTATGTTTGATGCCATTTGCCATTTTAATCAAATGTGTGTCAAATCTAGCAGTAATTTCTGTTGAACTTGTGGGAAAAAAGCTGGCTGGTCAAATGTTGAAAAACTAGTGCTTCTTAAAGGCAATATTATGACAGACTATCTCAGTAAAGCAGCAAGTAGTTTTGCATTTCTTAAATGCATATAGCATTAAGAAAAACTTCACAGACATATCACCCTCAAGAACATGTTATGAGTCTACATAAGGAAAGCATTCATAAGCAATGCAGCATGCTAGGAATATGTTACTCACTGCTGCTTGCGCGTCAACTCCTGCTCCTTGTTGACCAGGTCCTGCTTGAGAGTGGCCAGCATCTCCACGGAGACGTCCACCTGCCGTGAGAGCTCCGAGGCCTTGTCCTCCAGGTCCTGCTTCTCCTGGCTGAGCCGGATGCTCTCCTGCCTGGCCTTCTCCAGCTCCGAGCTCTTCTTCTCCAGCTCCACCTGCAGGCGGCCCACCCGCGCGGCAATCTTCTGCTCCACCTCCTCCGACAGCTTCTCCAGCCGCTCGTCCAGGTCCAGCCGCTCGAAGGCCCGCACCTTCAGCCGCGCCAGGCCCTCCTCGTAGGCCGCCTCCACGGCGCTGGCGGCGGCGCTGGCCGCCACGGCGATGGCGGTGCCGGGAGAGGGCGGCGTGGTGCTGGAGGCCACGTCCTTCTTGATGAAGATCTCGCTGAGGGGGATCTCTACATCGGGGATGTAGCGGGCGGCGGCCAGGCCCAGGTCCTCGGAGCAGGGCAGCTCGTAGGGGAAGCGGTGCTCCTTGGCGCCGAAGGCCGAGCGCTCCAGCACGTCCTGCAGGCCCGCGGCGGGGCCCACCAGGGGGACGAGGGCGCCGTCGCACACGCTGTTGGACTTGGACAGGACGTAGAGGGTCTCGTAGGTGTGGTTGTACTCCAGGTGCGCCCGCAGGGAGGAGAGGCTCCGGAAGCGCTTGTGCTCCCCGCAGCGGGGGCAGCGGTACGGCAGGTCCAGGGAGGCCATCCCGCGCTCCGGCTCACGCTGCGCCGCGGGGCCTGCAGGTCAGCGCGCTCGCTCCGCACCGGGCTGCCCCCTTCATCTCCAGAGCTGGCGGCCGGCCGCGACGGGGGAGCTGGGAAAGAGGAGCGTGCCCTCGATGCGCTGAGTGACCATTTCCCCCGTACAGCAACCAAATTGTGAATCTAATAAATAGCCTGACACACAGAGTCTACTGACGTTATTAGTCAGTGCCAGCGACTGCTAACGCCTGCTCCTCTTCACAGGTTCTGCCAGTTCTGAAAGAGAAGGAAATGAGCAGCGTAAAGACCTCCACAGACAGTTTATTAGTACCACACACACAAACACACGCACAAGATATTCATCATGTAGGCAAACAATGCTGTGGTTACAAGGGGAAAATAATTTTTGTTAAGGTATATGAAACAATTTCCAAAGTGTTAAAGTATAGCAATATGAATATCTTTTTCAAATTTAAATACCTCTTTAACAGAGATGGCTTGGAGCAAAGCATGCTATCTTTTTGCCTAATGAAAACTGACAAGATTAGTTTATCTCACCAGAAACAAACAGCAATAAACAGCCTAACTAGAGGAGCAGGCATTTTGACACAAATGTTATGTAAATGAAATAAAGACTGCTCCTATTGAATAAGAATTGTAGACATCCATTTTTAGTACAGTGACAGATTGCAGTGGAATTTTAAATGTTTTATTATTAATGGCTCAGTAGGCTAATTGTTAAAGTTGGCAGTGAGGATTTTGAAGGTCATTGTAGTTCCCTCCAACCTTCATGTTATGGTATTTTTAGATATGTATTTAAAATGAATGGAAATTTAACAAATGACATCTCTTTAGAAGGGTATTTTCATTTAATTCTGATAGCAGTCCTGGCCTTGATCAAAAGAACTCACGCAATGTAGCAATTTTAAAACAAGAATTACTTGCTTTATAAACACGGTGCTTTGGCATTTCTGTAACTACCTCAGCACCATCATTGGACAAAAACAACTTTTTTAATCTACAGGCTGACATGCCATATGGCCCTCATTCAAAAGATTCCCAGAGAATCCACTGTGAATTAGCCCTCTGTATAACAGTATATACAGGCAATGTCTGCAGGGAGTGCCAAGCATTGTGGCACTGACATCAGTTAGCAGAAGGTTATCAAGTTCAGAGTGCTTCCAGCTGACGATACACATGGGTTGCATCTCACTGACTGTCAACGTGACTCTCCACATCTGCAGTGCAGAGGTAAATATTGTGCATGCTTTCATGTTTTTTGTTGTCTTCACTGCTTTGTATGGATCATAAGTTTTTATGCTGTTCACATTTGCCTTTGAAGCTGGAAAAGTACATTAAACTGTGTCAGTTTCTCAATGTGCTCTGCAGAGGTCTAATGATGAATCAAGCTATTATTCCTCACATTAAAACTAATACCACCTTAACTGGTCAATCAATATTGTGGTATGTTCTGTGTAATGTTCATGATTTTTTAAATTGTAAAAAGGTGATTACCTACTTAGGGCTATGTTAAGTGGAAGCGAACACAAATCGTGTTTTAAGTTAATCTTGCAGCCACTCCTTGTCCAATAAATCAGACTTATATCATAATATGAATCACAAAGACAGAAGATATAGCCCATGAACCATTGTCCTGGCTTAATTATTTCTCAATAATTGGGCAGAAGGAAGCTCACATTTAATTAATCTAATGAAGCGGGTCTGCACTGACTATAAGGTGATGTATCGGAACACACCGAGAGACTAAACTACAGAGAGCTGAGGTCAGTCTTGGTGGATAACATCAGTTCATATTTTGTCTGGTTAAGGTCAACATCTAAGTGCACACCGTGAAAAATAATTTCCAGTTTTTCTAATATGAGAGTGATTTCTCATTTGAAAAAAAAGTCTTGCATAGCTCTGTTTAATTAAACACATTTGTTTTTAGTACGTTTCATGTTCAAGACATATGAAAATCATGTGACAAATGATTTATTTTGTATTCTCATTTGAGATAAATGACTAAATCATTTTGTAGGAATTGTGTTTAGAGAAAACAAAGGGAGATGCAATATCATGACTGCAAACCTGCAAACGATGGTTGGTTCCCCCTATAAAGTCTACAACCAAGGAAGCTTTAACATAAAGACTCATTAACATAAAGACTCAAAACCTGTTATCTTGTATACATTAAATCCATGCTCTTGTGTGAAAAAACAGCACATGGTAGACTTGGCCAAAGGAGAAATTGTTGTCAGGCTTTCCATATATTAATATAATGCTGATAGGAATTCTGACCTTGAGCCACAGGCTGAGAGCCACATGACTCATGCTGATTCTCTCCCAGCTCTGTCTGAGTCATACCTTACAAACACCACTGGCCGACAGTTTGGTCTTGAAATGCTTTTTATGAAGCAAATTAAACACAGCTTAGCTTGGCCTGTTCAATAGAAATTAATCCAACTGAGAAAGTACATTGAATGTCACCTTCCTTTGGATATGATGTCCAAAAATGTTTCAGTGGTTTTGGGTGAATTATATATGAAATCATGTCACAACAAGGTGTTGAACTTCATCAGATGAGTTGCAGACCCATCTATGGATGTGTGTGAAGGCTCATTATTTATCCATTCCATTGATGTATTTAAAAATCTGATGCCTCAAATCAGAGAGAGCAGCCCACTGCGAGAGCAAGTCTTCATGCATGTTGAGCACATACATCATTACATCACACAACATTCATTTCGCAGATGCTCTTATCCAGAGCGACTAGACAAGGGAAGCCACGTGATCCCATACATCACAGTCACTAGATCACAGAATCCAAAACACATACTGATGATACACATAAAATAAACAGCAAGTAATACTAGTAGCAGGTGTTAGGGGGTGGGGATTGAGGTGGAAACAAGATGCAGTCTGAAGGGGTGGGTCTTCAGTCTGCATCAGAAGATGGCCAGTAATTCCGCTTTTCTAACCCCTGTGGGAAGTTCATTCCACCACTGAGGGACCAGTACAGAGAGAGATCGTGTCTGAGAGGAGAGACCCCGTCAGGATGGGACAGTCAGTTGCCCAATCGTTGCAGAGCATAGTATTCTGGGCAGTACATACGGTTTGAGGACTGATTGTATGCCTGATACAGCATGCCTAATGCAGTGGAAATGTATACTCCCTCTCATCTCTGACATGGCCTAGAGCACATCCTTATACCTGCAGGCCCTCCCTCCTACAAGTGTAAACTCAGAATGGACTGTCCAGGAGTTCTTCCTGACAAAACAATGAAAACAGCCAAAAACACTGCTTTTGTGGAATTTAAGGCAATATTACTTCTGAGTCTAACTCCTTTTTGGCCCCTCTTCACATTGTATGAAAATGACGCTATAAGTATAGTTAAACAGCACATGGCCTTAAATGTGCTATTGATTTTTATTCACAGGCACTCAGAAACAGCTCACCATCCATTTTCACTATGCGACCCCCCGACTCCATTACACTCCTGCCAAAGCGTCAATTAAAAATCTGTGCAGGCAGCTGAAGAGGGGAAAGCAGACGCCAGTCATTGGCACAACGCTCTGTCATTAGATGAGGAATCCAGAGACGCGAGCGCGGTGCCAGCGCCGGTGCCAGACGGCCGGTGAGGAAATTCAATTGGGCAGAAGGAAGCTCAGCGGTCTGTCCGCTACGTGTCACTTCCTGTCACTGGCCGGTGGCTCTGGCGTCCTGGCCGGCCTGCCCTTCACGTCTCCCTGCGCGCCGCAGACTTGCGCGGCACCCCGTCGACATTCATCTCACACAGGGCGGTTGACCAGCGCTAACAACGCTCTTACGGCAAGGCTCTGACAAGCACACAGACTCTCCTCGATGCCACATTGGGCTCTTCCTAAACAGAAAAAGTTTCATTTCAGTGATATGACAGGACATAATAACATCTATCTCTTACTGATTCTCTGCACTCCATTCTACTGCAGTGGGGACAAACCTATGAGAGTGTCTGATAAACAACAGGAGTAGCCATAAGCAAAAACTGCTTGACACTTACTGCTTTCAAACAATGGAATACATTATTGAGATACATCTATTCTTATATTTACTGTAAATATTGAGTGGCAGGGATCACATGTTAGGTGAACTAATTGAAATTCATGCTGTAACGGTGGATTCATCTGTAACCACTATAGGTGCTCATTGCATCTGCAGATGAGAGAACTACTCCCTGTTAGCCTTTCTGTAATTAACTGAAAATCAAGTGTGATTCCCTTGGAGAGTTGCAAATGCTCACTGGCTCTTTCATACTAAGACCAAACACATCTTTCCAATTGTAAAAAAGCACTTTCTGTCAAATCTCCATCTACTTCCTGCTAAAAAGCTGTAGCTCTTCAACTGCCACACAACCGTCCATAACCGTCAACATTCACCCCAAACAAGCCTATAACACCCAGAATGAAAGACAATTAAAGCCAGTCCAGGACAATGATTGTAAATTTTGGAGGGGGTGAGCTGGTCTTGCCAGTTAGGCTGGAGTAAAACCACATGGACAGGTAGTGGAGGTGAAGGAGCAGAGCAGGAGGAAGAGGAGAGTAACACAGAGCTATACTCCCGGTCGAGGAAGTATGTGGACAGAGCACAGAGATGGAAGAGGCTTTTTCTTTCCACTGGAGGTGGCTCTTTGAGCAGTGAGTACTATTTAAGGCATATTTTCTCAGTGACCTCGTTCAAAGAAGCATTGCCCCACATACAGGAAGAGTGAAATAACAAACAATTCTGCTGAATTTTTCCCATTTCTGAGTATCCGGTTTCATAACCTCTCTATTGGTGTGAACAATCTGGGACATCTCTGTAAATCCATACCTTATTGTTTAATGTTAAACCTCACTTAACACACAGTTATGTGATCACAAGGTCCCTTGAGAGCAGTAGAACATATTGATTGGTTTATGGTGGCTGGAACATGCATTCCCTCATGCAATGCATCCTTTACAACATAGAGGAACTCACTGAAACAAGCACCAAGAGGTACTGTGTTTAATTAGACCACAGGGGAAATCTTACATATGAAGTCTACCTGGATTTTGGACTTCAAGGGCCAGCGACCAAACAACAATACTTGCAAACAACCAAAAGAGCTACATCCTCATTAACAGGTACAGACACACACCACTGTGCAACGCCGAACTCCCCCCCCAATGATGGATTTGAGGACAAAGCCTAATAGTACAATGGGTCATTAATAAAGCATTTTTGCCCCAAGACCAAGCAAGCAGAGATCAGCGTGCACACAGACATAGTCAGCACTGACCAGCACCTCAAAAAGCACAACAGAGCGATCTGTTGATTTGAATTGGTTCACAAGACACAAAAACCCCTTAGAAAAACACACCGGGGAACAAACATCAAATCAGATACGAAACCCAGATAGTGTATAGGGCTGTTGCATTCTGAGGGATATTTATTTTTATGCCTTTATTATCTTTCCTACCACATCTGGACATATGGTACGAGCCCCATGGCACAGGCCTCCGTCTTTACATCGAGCCGTGAGGAGAAACACAATGAGGCCTGCTCAGATCCATATGGGCGTCGCGCCGTTCCTCTGTGCCCGGCCGCGCTGCCTGTTGCAAGAGAGGGCTGGTAAAGAAAAAGCCTTCTGAAAAAAAAATCGGCTTAGCATTCTGCGGACACCTCTCCTGACAATAGAAACTGCATCATCATTAAAAATGAAACGAAGAGCCTATCGTGGCACGCCGATTTCACTCACACAGGCTCAGAAAAACAGCATGCCACCGTGGCACCCCGTCTGGATCGTGCCTTTCATCTAACAGGGAATCGGAAAAGATTTGGCAAGGTACGGGAAAGCAAGGGGGGAGAGGCTAATGAATCACCCCCTCTCGCTCCGCTGGGGGGCCCAGATGACTGCACCTGTGTGCCGAGGTGCCACCGAGCGGGGCTTGGGATATTTTATCCAGATGACAGCATGCCTGCCCTTGCTGCCCAGCAGGCTCAGAGCACATGGATCAGGGAATCGGGAAGCTTTTAGTTGGCTGTAAGACTACAGTTGCACCACTGTTGCTCATTTAACTTGAATGGATACACTTATGTTCTGTTGTGCTGGAAGTTGCTCTGGATAAAAGTGTCTGCTCAATGCATGTAACATAATGTGCTGTACTGTAATGTAACTGGTACTTATGTGATGATGGACATCATCAGGAGGAGATCAGCAGAACCACAATTACATACCAGTTACACTGTACCAGTTTCCACCCAGCCACTCCACAGTGGGCATGCGCACAGGGATCTAGGTGGGGTGGCTTTGGCCCCTGCCCTTTCTGTCTCAAAACCAGAAGTGCCCTTTCCTGCCAGATGAGCCATTGCTAATCCATACCCTTTTTAAATCTGAGCCCCTGTCCTCCCGAAAGTCTGTGCAAGGCACTGCTACACAGTCATTGATTGTGACAGCCACAGTTATGCCATCACCTTGTCCCGGGCCAGAGAAGGGCTGCTGTTTAGACAGGAGTCCAGGCCAGAACAGAGCAGGGTGCAGCAGAGCAGCAGAGCTGGAAGATGTTCAACACAGGCTCAACTGGTGCTCACTGAGCCAAGCAGTTCACAGTGGCAGTAAACCAGCATTACCCATCATTCACAGCAGTAAATGCACCAGGGATCCTTTTGAAACTCTGACACACGATCACCCACACACACACCCCCACTGCTGCCTCCTTTGCATATCTGCACTGTCCATAATAAAATATCCAGTTTATGCAACAATCTCTTCCTACTTTTTTTCACTCAGTTAGGATTTCAGTTGTGACATGATGTTACATTCCCATTGATATTCCCCTGACATTTGCGGCCTGAGAATTCATCCTACATCCACACACCATCCATGTTTTCATGCAACCGATAAAATATGAACCATATGTACACAACCCCCAAAGGTTAAGCTGTCACACAATAAAGAGCAACGTATGGGCCTATTTATTACTGTGTCTGATGCATTTTCAATGCTATATAGCCATAGTAACATCACTGTACTGTTAAGCCCTCTTTGCTTTTCAGGAAAATAAATCAACCAGCTAACCATTTCTGTGCCGTTTAAACACACATACACAGTGAAGCCATTATCTGTAAACTGCCATGTAGAGGCCTTGCTTTTCAACCAGGTTCTATCAGGTGAAGTGAAGTAGAAAATGGCAGATATAATATCCTATTGCTCAATGTCTAACATAACTATGACTAGTTTTCTAACCCCTCTAGTTTTCCAGCCCTCTAGTTTTCTAACCCTTACAAATATAACATGATTGCCATCATTCGTGCACTGAGATCTCCATCCAAACAATGCCCAGCTCAGTTTTTTTGAGGACAGGATCATTCCTAACCTGGCTGATTCTTATGTATATGTATGTATAATGTGTGAAACCATCCTGTACAGTTACATATTTGATTCCAGACTCATCAGTTGTTCAGAGACTTGTATTGTTAAAGAGGAAACAGATTTCCTGTGCAGTAGTACTATTGACAGGGAGACAGGACTTACCTGGCAGCAGTTTCACACACTGTAGCTGGTGTTCCTGCATCAGTGGTTTTTCAGGCACTTTAGGTCACGCCATATCTCACTTCCTACAGTGCGGTGCACTTGCCTAGTGATGCTTCCACTGACTCCCTTGTTTAAAATCAGGCCAATTCAGGCTTTGTTTAAAGCAAACCGCTGTGCAAAGCAATGAGAAAACAACCCTTAAAGGAAATATTGACTGGAGTTAGATGCTACAAGAAGTAAATAGGTCACATTTCTCACAGACTACAATGGGTACAGTGAGGATAGTAAGGTCTGTTATCATTATGTTAACTCAGTAGATTACCGAGACTGGCTTGCATAGTTTCCACATCCTCCCTTTACACAACTGGATAGTTACTGAGGCAATAGGGGTTAAGTACCCTGCCAAAGGGTACAACAGCAGTGCCGCACCTGGGATTTGAACTGGCAACCTTTTGGATTACGAATGCTGCTCATTACCACCAGGCAACAAACTTGAACTCTGCAATTTGACATGCTCAGCTGTTTACACAGGGGGTATGTGGTAAATGGGCCATGCTACAGACTTTGACTAGTACTCAAAAAAGCATATGGAAAATGTTGTAAACACCAAAGAAAGAACCCTACAGTATAAAAATACACTTATAGCCACTTGTGTGATGACTTGTTTTTATTTCCTGAAGATTTATCTGACCTTAATCTTGATAATGCATGCCACAAATGAACTTCTCTGTATAACTTCTGTAGCTTTTTTGCCCTGGAGAACAGAAGGCCTTTCGTCATCATTATAATTTTCGGAACCTGAAATGACATATGCTCTACATGTTGTTTGAGATTAAAATATATATTCTCTAAAATATATTCTCAATATATTTTTGTATGGGATTTGTGAACAATCTGAATTTGTGCTGCATAGCTGCAGTAAATGTATGGTATAACTCTTGAAAAATCTAAACAGGAGAAATGACCCAAAGTGTTTCTTTTCTTTTATCACATATTTTCAATCCTGTTTTAACCAGAGGAAGGAATAAGTGTGGAAGGCACTGTAGCCCTCTTACACACAATAGTAATTCTTTCAACTGAAGAATCAATCCAGTTATACCTGCAGTTCATCTGGAATAGGAAGATGAGCAATGGTGATTATCAACATTGCACATAAACAGAACTGTGTCAGTGCTTGACAGGATACACACTAGCAATTAAACGGTTGACTGTAATGGACTGTTTGCATATAAAATCAAAATATCTACTAGAGATCTATACCAACTTGTACAGCATAACCAGTAACTGGAGGTGACTGAATATTAAATCAATGGATTTTCTGGAGATACTGGGCATACATTGACCCGGAAACACTGCATCGGACGAGCACCAATGAAATGCCACTTGACGTCTCTAATTGCAATCTGCAGTGCTCACACACTGTAGCAATAACTGAGCAATTACATTATACTGTACTTCTAATGAATTCTGAGAAGAGGGGTTTGCAGTCAGCCAATAAGCCTACTTCCCCTCATTCATCCACTCTCATTCCACTGCTTAGGAGCTCACTCAGGATCTATTACAGGGAATTCTGGAAGTTGAAAAGATGAGGTACCTCGCCCAACAAAACAGTATATTTGATGAGAGGGAATAAGCTGAATATGACGGCTAACAGGAACTGTGATGTACAGAAGCAAACTGGAGCGCTATGGACAGGACATGGGCAGGAAAAAAGTAACACAGTATATAGAGATACTGCATGTATGACAGAGGTTTGACCACACATGCAGCCCAATTCCTCAAGAGACTGCATAACGTTGGTACTCAGACAAATGTAGGGGTGAACAAAGTGGCACTTGATAAAATCCCATTCAAGGGAAATCTTACAGTTAAAGTTAACATACTTCCCTACATAACTCCTGTTTTCCAAATGATTATGGGCTATTTGCCTTTACTACAATGTTCATTTTCCAGGCCCTGTCTCACTATCATGTTACTATCCCACTATCATGTTACTGTCATCACTATCATGTCTGTACAAGAGAATATATTAGGCTAATATCCTATGCAAACAGCTGTGTATGGGACTGAAACTGACACATTCATTAATAAGGAGCAGATAAAGACTATCCTCCAAAACTGTGCAGCGTGACCTTTAAACTCCTCAGTCCTAATAACGAAAACACATTCTGAAGTTTTGCCAAGGGCAATACAAGCAAAAGGTTACCATTCTCAGTACCGATAACTGACATGAAAATACAGACCCTTTTATACACACAAAGGGATGGGTGAACAGATGGATAGATAGATAGATAGATAGATAGATAGATAGATAGATAGATAGATAGATAGATAGATAGATAGATAGATCGACAGACATTAATTCTGCTGTTTAAGTCATTGACCACTGGAGCATTTTTTCTGCCTGACTGACCTCAGAGCTTGACATCTGACACATCTGACAATTCTCAACAGTCCCTGGAGGCAGAGATCCATTCAGCCGTACTCCGGTTCAACCACATACCTTCAAATGTTCAGACTGCTCTCTAGCATCAACGGGTTAAGGGCAGACCCAATCATCTCTCACTACCAAGGAACTGATGTGCTTATATTATCCTTTTACCCAATGATGCAGTATCTCCAGCGATCATATACAGTACAATTTGCATATGTTTAAACAGAACATATTCATCAGTATTGCCACTACATAGATCCTCCTCAGAATAGGCTATGTTGATTCCTCTTAAAAATTCTTCCATGCTACAATGAGTGCTGAAAGAATAATGCTGATTTACATATTTTTGGATATAGAGCAGAATAAAGAGTCAGGGCAAGTCATCGTTCCGGCTTTTCAATGAAAATCTAGCTTCTCTTTATACTTGGAGTCCTGCCATAGGTTCTACTTCGCCGGTACATGACACTGAATGAGAATCAGTGTACTGAAATGGTGTTAATTTCTTTGCATGTGTGCCAGCACATATTAATTTGCAATATTTCACAATAACGTAGCAGACTGGGTTACTGTAGATCCGGCACATGTGAAACATTGCAAAACGTCATGCGACCGTGCACCGGTATCACAACCTGCAAAGAGAAGGATGTTCTGCTCCTATAGGGATGTTGACATCTTTCCCATTAGCACAAGTTAAACGTCTGCATCTCTAGCTAAACTACCTGTTATACCACCTCACTGACTTTTTATTGACGAAGAAACCGTTCCAGCCACAGTAATGTTGGATATCAGCCCACATTACTGGGGCAGGATGCGATCAGTCTTGAAGGAAAGTGTCATCGGCCACTTTTCCTATTTGCGCTAGCTACATCGGTCCTACAGTTAGATTATACACGTATACGACCCATTTCCTTTGCATTTTTGTTTCATTGACAAGCGATTTATTAAAAAAACGAATGTAACAGTGTTGTATTGATATATAGGAAATAGCAGCACACAGCGCAAATAAAAAGAGAGTGCCAAGCACTGCCTACCTTCAGTTAAGAGCCCAGCAAGTAGACGCGCAACGCCGGTGCGGCTGATTCTCATATCAATTATGCTGTTTATTTCAAAAGCAATTTTATGAGATTTCGTTTCCCGCTGTAATTCCGCACACAATTAGCTATGCATAAACCTAGTACATCATCGTGTTAGCTCTGCATACTGTGAGAGCGTTTCTCACCTCGCAAGTCTCTCCCCATATTTTTTTTTTCTCCCAAGGAACTGCTCTACCGCTGCTGACGTCAAGCGCTTCGCTCTGCAGCAGCGCACTGTCCAAGCCGGTAGCTGTGCGGCTCTGGAACCGCTCTTCGACAGAAAAAGAGGTCTGTGTCGCCTCACCGAGAACGAGTTTTCCACAGCTGTAACGCGAGAGGCCTCACATGTTAAACGAAGAAATAATTTCCGTTAGCTAGCTGCTCATATTGCAGTGTCGCTGGGACGGTTCGGTCAGAAAAAAAAACCAAACGCAAATTGACACGCCCCCTCCCACCCGCACATAACACAGTGCAAACCCATCGCGGCTGTAGATGCTCAAAATTAAATAAAATCACGTTCATAATTATCATTATAATTTACATTTTAAAACTTCATATTTAATTTGCAGCGATTCGCGTTGCAGTTACTTGTAAGTTCATTGACACATATTCTGCATGTAAACAGATGGATTCATTCGGTACAGATGGATCCATTGCCTATAAATTGTAGCCAAATGTATTTTGTTGTAAAAACCCTTGTCATGGCTCCCGAGCAATGCATGAACCACATGATCTACCGTCTTCAACAGCAGGTGCTGGTAGCCCTGTAGGTGTAGCTAGCTGTTGGCTCTGACTTTGCTAAAATGTCTGTGTTAACAATAATGTGTTTCCTGATATGGCAGGTGCTATTATTACACCCTCACAATTGTTAGTCACGTAGTTGCCCTACTAAAAAGATTCAGCCTATATTCTGTGCTCTAAGTGTTTGATGTACCTTAAAGGTATGACATTCACAAGATGGGAACTCAAGGTTTAGAACAGGAGTAGGCAGTCCACTCCCAGTGTTCTCAGAGATGCATGTGGTTTCTGTTCCATTTGAACATTTAATTTCATAACTGGATCAGTTATTAAGGTAAATGGATGCAGCAGATGACCACGTGTTCGTGGTACTGCACTATTGAGAGACCTAAAAACATTCAGGACTGTGTCACCTTAGGAGCAGGACTGCCTCCCCCTGGTCAAAGCAGATTTACAGAAATGCTGGCTTTTGAAAATCATTTCCTTTTGTTATCAAGGACAACAATATTGAAGATCTCCAATCTTAATGAAAGGTGTGGGTGGTCCCAAGATGGTAGTGTTGATTGTGTGTATCTCATGGGTGTGGGGGTAATTCAGATACAGAAATTGCTTTGTCGCCATTTCTCCCTCAGGCAAATTTGGTGGAAATTTTAGTTAAAATGAAAAGGCCTGGGGTCGGAAGTGTTCTTTTATTACTGATTTTACACAGAAGGCCCGGAGTGTAGCATTGATTGGATTAGAGGAAGTACAGCTGTGTGCTAACACACTGTGGGAGACCTTCAGCCTGTCTCCTGAGGGGAAGCACTGTCAATCATATTCTGTGGTAATATGTAATGTAACTGTGAGACATTAGGGGGCACTGTGGGAATGCATTTTAGGCCTTTATCACTAACGTTGTGATACAGATACTGTATATTTACAATATATCAACTCTCAAGCATGAAGTATCTTTTGTTAGATTGTATGTGAATGAGTAGAATGCCGTTTCATGTTTTTCAGTGTGAAAACTCAACTACTGAACAGGCTTTGTGGTGGTTTCTAGACCAGTTCTTTTCATATTTAAGAATAATTAATGTTATTATCAGTTAAGCATCTCTGTAAGAATATTTCCTTCTCCTTTTTGTAAGTACAAAATTCTATGTCACATTTTCATGGCTTTATTTTTGAGTCCAGTGTAGTGTAGTATATATAATTTTGATAAGATTTTGAACTTACAGTGGTCTTTAACTGTCATTAAATAACACAAATATAGAAAATATAATGCAAAATACAAATATAGTAGATGATATTGAGTGATTTTAGAATCAGGGTCAAACATAAATGCATAATTGCTATGGAGGGTGTGTGTGTGTGTGTGTGTGTGTGTGTGTGTGTGTGTGTGTGTGTGTGTGTGTGTGTGTGTTGGTTCTCTTCTCTTTAAACCATTGGTTAGCAAGTAATCTGTCACTACTTCATCAGGGGTGGGGTTTTCAAGTAGATTGTTTAAAGAGTAATGATACACCCCTTAGATTACCCCAAAGTATTCATAGGCTATCCTAAAAATCTTGCAAACTTGGAAAAAGTGTAAAGTGTAAATTCATTAATCCCTGTTCCATATTATGCAGAGAGTTAGTGGATTAAAAACAGTTGCTACAATTTTCTTGTTTAATTTGCCTTAATTATAAAATGTCTCTGTGAAAGTTTGAAACATGTCTGGTTCATTTCAGTTAGGGTTATCATTACAATAATGGTGAGTAAGAATGAAATGGGTGAAAATAATTGATGGAAGTATGAAATTTTGAATGAAGATATATACACATGCATATATGTATAATTTTGTCTTTTAAAAGATACACAAAGGCGCAATTAGGTTAAGATTTTTGATCCAGAACACACATAGCACACTCTGGTGGTCGCTGATAGGCAATGATAAAGCCAAACCCTTAATTCACATATGCACCTACACCTCTCTTTAAAGGTTGTACAGAGCTCTCACCAGAAGAGGGCAGTAGTAGAGTAAAAATGGTTAAATGAAAGTGCACTATGGCATTAACATTTGAATCAAAAGCTGTAGTGCCCAATGAGGGAGTGTAAGAGGATGTCACTGACACTTGAATTGGAACCAAGCAGTGAAAAGTCTTGGTATGAAACATTGTATAGCATTGCTTTAGCGGCATTGCTCTGATGATTACAAAATGGTAAGAAATTTGCAACAGTAATACTGTAAGCATGCATACTGCATTCTGAGTCAAGCCTTAGGTAATACAAGTTCTTGAAGTTAAATTACAATTGTGGACTGACAAATGCCACATCATTATTTACCCCTGTCAATCCATGCTAGCCAGTTAATAGCACTGAGTATATCATAGCAGTGGAAAATGTCCAGACTGTTCAATCTTGGCTTTTGTAAAATTGACTCAAAACACAGGCGTTGACTGGCATACAGGGTCTGAAGAGAAAGGTAGTAGGATGGTGTGGAGGCAAAACACAAACAGTCACTTGTCATTTTTATATTTAGGTAAGAACTATAAATGAAGTGATTGAAATATGAAAGGTCATATTCATTTCTATGTATGGCATGTGATTCACTATATGAACCAAGCCACATGCTATATAGCCATCACAGATCATTGATGATTCATTGGTTATGCAGCCTATTATGCAGATTTAACTGCAGAACTGTTAAACTGGTGGAATTCAACTTCAGTTTTGCTATCATCATAGCAAAACAAGAATGCTCAAATACAATGTCTGTGTCCTTTATACAGCTAAACATTAATAAAGAAGAATCTTCTGCATGGTGTAAAAAAATAGCCAGAGACAGTGGCTTTGCCTCAGTAGAAAGCAGAAAAAGCTGTAATAATTGATCAATAATGGTTGAGTGTTCACACATTTGTCTTGTCGCTCATTAATTAAATCGTCATCTGGGAACATTGGAAAAAATGAGAAATTATGTGCAGAATTACAGTATGGAGTTCAACATTCTTTGCTTGAGCCTTTAGAGTGGTCGCCATAGAAACTGAGTATATATAGGATGGAATGCTCCCCTGATTTTAGATGTATTTCATTTTAGATTTTGGCGTACATATGAAAGTTGCCTGTTGAATTAATGTTTTAACTAATCATTGCATTTTTCCTTTGTTTCTTAAAGTAACTGGGAAAACTGTCACACTGGTGTCAATATAGCTGGATGTATTATATACATAGGCATTCAAAGTGTTTTTAATTGTGGGAAAGAAACTCCTACTCAGAGACCCTCATGGACAGGTCCAGTGCAGATACAGCTTAAAATGTATATCACAATACACTTCTTAGTATCTTTACCTTTATTTCTGGAAATAGACATGGACATCATTGTTTAAGCAGATTTTGATCAACTGGAATGAGCTTGAGGGTGTATGATACCTCTTCAGTGAACGTCTGTGAAAGAAGGTATCTCAGGAGATTTCCAAGTTTGCAATGTCACTCATAGAGCTCAAGTACATTGATTTTGGATGCTTCTATCAACGTGAGGATCAGGCATTACGAGTCCCTTTAATTCATGTCATGCTTAACGTGGCAGAGGCCATTAAACCAATAGATCATTAACTTGGTACAAACTCTGGCACACTTCTGACATGCAGCGCTAACCTAAGTGGAGCGAGTAGCGCTAACCATTAACTATCATTTAGACGCACATTTAGTGAATAGCTGTGCCCTGAGCGCACACCCATATGCCATTGCATTTGTAGTACAAGATTTGGTTGAAATGCAATACAGCTGCATGCATTTCATGCTTAGCGTAAAGTAATCAGCAGAGAGGAGATTCAAGCACAATGCATGTTTCTTTTATGCAATATGGTTGAAGATGATTAAGACAGAGACCTATCAAAGTTTAAAGGAGAATAATGACAGGTTCTCCCTCTGAATCATTTTTGGGTATTTTATAATGTTATTTTAGGTATAATTTGAAAAATAGTAATTAACCAAATGATGTCACTAAGTCAGTCTGCAGAAACCTCTGACATCTGACTGGTTAATGCGCCAGGTAAAAAGAAAATTTGGAGAAACCATTAATCCACGCTGTCAGAATCTGGAGCCGTGCAGTGCAGCCAAGATGTCCTGAATGACAATGCCTAAAAGTATATCCCCTCAGATTCCGGAGGATGAATCTACACTGCGACGGGTGGGGGGACACAGTGCAGGGGAACGGAAGTGACATGGTAAATGTTTAGCCGAGTCGTCCTGTGATTCGTCTTCACGCAGACACCCCAGATTTGGACATGCTGGCGGGAGAGGGGGGCGCTGCCCTATACCTGGTTAATGGTTAAGGGAGAATCATCCTATCAATCCCATACAGTACAATGCAGAGCCTTCAGCTGTACTGTAATGCTCAGGAACAGGACCTTCTCTCCCATGCAGCTCCCTGGCAGCAGCCTGTTAATGGTTAATGGGAGCTCTGCTTTATCAATCTAGTGCTCTATGGGAGCGCAGACATGAAGAGGTGAGGCTTGTCTGACATGCGTCACCCATAATTCAATGCCCTGGCCGTGCAGCCAGGCATCCTAAAGGATGGAGGAATGTCCCAGAGGAAGTGACCATACCCACTTGGGAACCCCGCTTTTGAATATAAAGACGTCCAGCAAGGGCTTCCATTTTATTATCATACATTGTGTTCTGTGTCTCTTCTGGACCTCTACCAATCAGAGTGATGCTCACAACATACGTGTCTTTACAATCTAATTCAAATGTTTAGCAACTAAAAAGTAATCAAAATTATTTCTCTATTTCTCGGGACTAACACAAAAAATTGGACTGCATTTCTCGTACAGGGTTAGAAAATTTTTGTTGAATTCACACAAATCACAATGTGATCCATATTTTTATAATTCAAACAGTAAAAGTAATGTTTAATACTTTTCAGCATAGCCCATTCTTTTCTATGATTTTCAGCTTCATACACTTACTGGTAATTGCTGATGGTTGTGTGCCTTTCTCAGAACATCCTAAAAGGCTTAGATCATTGGTCCCTGACAAGGACAGTAAAGAATATGAACGGTCAGCAAAGAGACAATTTATACAGTCTCTTTTTGCCTTGTGCAAGGAGCTCCCCTGAACCGTTCCACAATGAACATGTTTAGTTTTTCTCCTCTCTTACCCACCACATAAATACCAGGCTTAATGCCTAAGAGCTATCAACTGAGGAAAGTTTAACATTCATACAATGACCTCTCAGGGAGCACTATAAAATGAACTGTGAACAGAAACGCTGCAAACTAAATGATTTTGAATTACAGGCCTCAAATGGGGGATGAAAAGGGATTTGTGTCATGCATTGTATACACCATTGGAGCCACCCCAGGTCTTACAGTGTAGGCATGCTAAGACCAGAGGGTCTCAGTATAGGAAGGGGGGTGGTGTACAAGCAGATCAAACAGCTTTTTAAATGGCTCTTGTGTCACCTCTGCATGGCTCCATTACACTGGCACAACAAGAGGCCCACTCACTGTCCCTGCCTTTGTGAGACAGGACAATCCATCCTCTGCATACAAGTAATCCAAGACAGTGTGACAGCACTGATGTTACGTGATTGGGTTTTATTTCAGTCCTTTTGGGGTTCTCTGGTGAGTTTTACGTGGAAAAAGCAGGGAACAGCTCCCGGAACTGACTGTGAGTTATTCAATGGTCTCTACACTCAGACGTTACACTTTTGCTGTGTTTATTCTAACCTATTGCTGTAGCAATTATGATTCATGGTGTTTGGGTTCAAAGGCATAAACATTTTTTTTCTTTAAAATTAATAAAATTTTGTAAAATACAGTACCAGTCAGTACCAGTTTAAACACACCTGATTAAGATGGGACATGCATTCAAAGACATTTTGATGTAAAGACTTATGATTAAAGATTTGAAATTTGTTTCTTAGACAAATATAAATAGTGTAGTTGATGCCTATGTATGAATTTCTTCCCAAAAACAAATTTATGAAATATTTTTTGGCTACTTTGAAGAATATAAAATATAAGATAGTTCTGATTTTCTTAACACTTTTTTGGTCACTGTTATTTCATAGTTTTGATGTCTTTACTATTATTCTGAAATGTGGAAAATAGTAAAACTACAGAAAAACCCTTCAATGAGTATTTGTGTCCTAACCTTTGACTGGTACAGGATGTTATTTCACAAGCCATTTTTATGAATTAGAAATTATATCCAATACATCCATTTATTATCAGTAATAACCATAAATTGAGGGATGTCAAGTGAAGATGTCAAGTGAAGAACTAGTTAGTTATATCCATTATTTAATGAGCGGTGACTTTGGCTGACGAAGGAGGGTAATGACAAGCTGCTGCATTAATTAATACATCTGCTATTCAATCTGTGAATTCAACAAATCAGAGCATCTATTTGTGGTAAGAAGAACCTAATGCGCAATAAATACAGATGTACCGAATTACATGTACTAATACCTTATGTAATCAGTCATAATCAATACTGTGAAAAATTACTGCACCCACATAGTCTAGTCTACAGATATCATGCATACCTTCATCACTTCAAGTCAGCCTGAATGCTCACTCAGAAAAATAAAAGGTTTTATATGGAAATAAGAGATGGATTGTTCTGGAAACTTATGCATACATTTACTCAGCTGCTGAGTACATGAGAATGCTCTGCCCACTCTTTTCAACACAGATTTCTGCCAGACCCTCATTCAATCTGGTGTGTGACAGAGTAATGTTCTCTCGCATAGGCTAGACCTTGGCTGTCAGAACTGCTGTACTGAGACACTGTGTCGAAAAGCTAATCGTCACAAAGCAAAAACAGGCTTCACAATCCATTCTGGTCCAGCTCTGTAACTCAGCCTCATAGTAAAAGGTGTGATTCATAGAGTATATCACAAATTCTATAACCATATTGGCATTTTGGCATTTAAAAACAGTGTTCTGAATTAGCCTATCATAGAAAAGCATCATATTTCATATTCCCTTTGAAAGCAAATATGCTTTCAATGTTCAACATACAAAATCCAACCAAGTGTGTGAGGAACATTAAACGCAAAAAGTTGATGAAAGACTTACAACGACCTGTGGTTCAAGCCTCCCTCACCATATTTTGACAGTGTCATCTAGTCATAGGATGATACAGTGAATTCCTAGAAGCAGAACACTGTATTGAAGGAGACCCATGACAAGCTCCCTAAGGACTCTAGAGGAATGCACCGGCCTCTGATCCATTAGACTGCAGGGAGTTCTGCATGCCACTGTGCCACCAGTATGGCTGAATCTGTAAATGGTTAAACTAATGTCCTGTCATCAATCCCCAGCACACAGCTCTGTCGCTCCAGACTGAGCTAGTGTTTATGGTCTCCACATTGTGAATTGGTTCGCCATGCTTCCTCTTTGGGAGAGGCCAGTTGAGATGTTCCATTTGAACTTCATGTTACACTCACAAATGCACTTCTTCAGAATGCGCACCTCTCCACTTTTGACACCGCTAACCTTGCTGAATTTAGTTACCATAGTGACGCTCCATGAGGGAGCTGAAGAATACCCTTTACTCCTTGGCATTCAGGTCTAACATATAATTTAAAAACTCTCTGCTGAGGTCTTAACCCCATCAGCCCATGGCAACACAAGGAAATTAGGAAATTAATGAATGGATGTGCCCTCAGAAAGATAAGGACCCGGACACACTAATTAATGCATATGATTAGGCATCAATAATCTGGGTATGATATACATCCAGGTCTGGTCAATTCACAGTGTATAATCACTGGCACTCTCCCAACCACCCACACTCTACTTCAGGATCAGAGACAGGACCATCGAGCTCAAAATTATTCAGAGGCCATATCCAACAGGCTTCGGGGCTGTTAAAGCTGTGTGATTATGCAGCCTTATTATAGCCGCTTCACATTCTCTGCACAGGAATAAAATTACACAGTGATTAAGTTTGAGCAGATCTAGCACCACCGTGTCATATTAGAGACTGTATCTGAACTACAACTACAATAGTTTTAAACCTGCATTAGTTCAGGAATGTTTTGTGTCCACAGCAGCGGACACATTGAGAGATGGTGTTTGTTATAGGAGCCACAACTTTCCTCCTAAAATTCTTTGAAGCTATCGGTGTACGGTGGGGTCCCATGTAAGGGCAGGCCAAAAATTCTGTTTACATAAGACCAGTTACAAAAAATAGAAATAGCCAGTTGACCTTTACAGCATATGTGTGTTAGTTGTACAGGAAGTCACCTGTCACTCTTTAGATAATGAGTCTCTACTATCAATGGGATTGATCTTACATTACCCATGGTTTGACAAGCTCCTATAAGCAAAATGTAAAAGAACACATTATGACAAGTAGTAATTTCCATAACAATGCGAGGATAATTTAAGGGTAGACTACACAAGACAACAAACTCCGGCAAGCAGTAGCGTAGGCATCTTTCAACAAAGCACTTTTCAAGCAGTGTAATTCAATAATTGACCTAAAAATGTATAATACCAAGAGAATTAGTTTTAAAACAGTATGCATTATAAGCTGTAAACGCATTTACTTTGGATTTTAAAGGACTACGAAAACACAGCTCTTGGATACGATGCAATAAACTGTGCAGATGAAGTTACGTTAAGACAGCGAATATTTGACAGGAACTTCTATTCAGATTTATTCATTTGATCTTCAAAATGAGCTATCGGATTTTGATGAGCAGAAACAACGGGAAGCTGGCGTTGTGTGAAATCGCACAATACGTCTTAAACGGCGACGCATCAATCCTGCAGTGACAATTCAGGAGGTACAGCCCCTGTCCAGATTGCCATCGTTTGATTACTCACATTACCATGTTAACACACTGCATTACGCTGTCTTCGGACGTCGCCTGACAGTTTCTGTAATGATTAACAAGCGTAGTGAAAATCGCCTTGTTAAAAATTAAGCGGACGCCCTTCATTGCTGTGTGGCGCTGTTATCTAATCTTTGAACAATTAACAAAGCGGAAAAGTAAGACGGTATATTTACTCTTCCATTCATGTGTATAGTTTTACAAATGTACAAACTGTAATAATGTCTGTTGTTGAATGGGATAGACGTATCTTTATATTTAATAATAAACATCCATTATCCATCTTTCCTAGGATTCAGTCCATTTTGTAAGCATCGCATTTATTTATGTAAATTGGGATGAAAATCTCGTTGATGCAACCATAGAACGAAGAGACAGTTTTGTCAGTACTCCAAAATTAACGTGAATAATTAGAAATTAATCGAAAATATTTCTGAATCAGTTCTTGGTTCAAGCAAGCATTCGAGTAAACAGATTGGGAGACGCATGACGTAAGTTTGAAGAATAGCATCATCTGTCGTCTATGACCGCTTCGATCATTAATAGCATGTCACTACAGTGTGAATGGACTGGAGATAAACAGATATGAGAGATGCAATCGTCATATTATTGAAATATTAGACATTCAGCCATGAAAAGTGATGGTGAAATGATTCATTTGTGCCTAACTGTAACTCCGGTTACGGTATCTCAACAACAGCGTGTACACATTGGGAAAACATGTCGGTCCTGAAGAGGTCCTTATTTGTTCACCAAAAGACAAAATGTAGAACATGAAATTTTGGAACTATTTGAGCAACACTTGAGGCTCTTCAGATGTCAAAAATTTTCTAACTACCAAATACTGTATGGTGAAGCTCAGTATCATTGTTGCACAAGCATTTTTGCACATAGGCAAGCTTCAGCCTGATTTCAGTCATTCAATCTAAATAAATATAAATATATTATGAATGTTGAGACCTGCTGTTGGGAGCTATGCAACACAGTGGTAAAACAGGGCACATAGTGCCAGACTGGGTCCATGCAGAGACCGAATGTGACTGTGTCCAGTCATTCATGATAGATCACATGTAACTATGGCCACATCATCTGGTACTTTATCAGACGAAGACGCAGGTTGCCTCTGACACATTTGTGTAGGGGCGAAGGATGTCCTGCCAGCGAAAGGCATCACGTACAGTATGTACCTCCTACGCGCTGTGGAGTTCCTGGTGCTGCCACCAGTGACAGATTGCAGGAGATGGGAGTCCAGGCGAGATAGCTGCGTCACCCAAGTACACTCTATTTAACTCTGCTCCATATGACAAGGGTCCCCCAATTGTCTGGAAGGTGGCCTGTAAAAGGGATGGTTTGGCTTAGAGGCAATCCACAGCTCATTACAGTTAATCTCTCATTTACCGCAACAGATGTCCTTGAAAATCTGCTTCCAATGAAAATGAGTGGCTGCTGGAGACTGTTTCACTGCAGCTGCTGAAGGTCACCCTTTCATGAGTCATGTCAAAATGAAGACACTCAGTTTGCAGACTCTGGTTTCTCTTAGCTAAGTGGCTATGGACCCCATCTGATGCAAGAACAGTGGCAATGAAGTACAGGTGTGGGATGGTCAATTGTAAGGTCTGTGGCTTGGACAAGATTTCTGTGTTATTTCTATGGATGTGAATATCCAGTCTGGATCTATGCAATGAAATGACGAATCAGGAGTTTACTGTTCTCGGTCTCTAAGTGGTGTTCTGTATCACTTTTTGGCCTTTTATTATTTATGTAATATTTTGTATAGAAGAGTGTTTATGAAGTCATTATCAAACTTGAGATTTAAGGAATTTTTTGTATATGTGTTAGGCTCATACTGTGATGTAGCACTAGCATGACAGTACCAATGGAAGCTCATTCTCTGCTGAGAAAGTTCGATTGTCAGAATATAATCTGGAGTCACTTTTGAATTGGAGTTGATATGTAAATTGTAAATTATTCGCATTGTAGTTTTATATTGTATTTAAAACATGGGACTAGTCTTGTTGCCCTTCTCTGCACCTTTAAAAGGTCTTCTCTTCTTTGTTAAGATGGTGCCCAAAAATAAAAAAATGAATGCAATATTTGTTGGCTCACTGGATTTCAGCATATTGAATAAATATACAATGAACTAGGTCTTCTTTTTTACAGGTTCTACCTATTTTGTACTGTATGTCAGTATACTTCAATTTCCCCCAAAAGACCTTTAAAGTTTCTTTATTTCATTGTACATTAAACAAACCGCATTTTGATTATTAAATGAAAGCAATATTTCTCATCCAAACCTACAATGTACGTTGTGGAACTCAAAAATCAAAAACTACAGCTTGATGTTGAAACCATCTTTGAATGTTAGCATTTTGTGAGCAATAAAAGAACAATACACTAAGCAATTAATAAATCCATTTGTTTATTGTTTTATTTATTCAATTTCTTTCATAAGCATCCAATATAAAATATAACAAGATTCATCAAACAGTATTTTGTAGAAACATTTGCACATATTTGCATGTACATATCAGTTAATTTAACTTAAGTTCAGGATACATTTCAATGTACTTAGACTGTACACAACAGTGTATTTTTTTAAGAACAGACTATATTCAGTTTGCATTTTATTCTGATTTTTCATGATATCTGACATTAATATCCAGAATGATGCAGCAATGTGTGCTACTGGATTTCTCAACTACAATATTGTAGTGTTTTACCCATATGTCCTTGTGTGCTCTTGCCAAAACCTCAAACAGCAGGACCTGTCCTAGTTTTGGTTAGGTTGATCCATAAAGGCACCATTAATTTTTGTTTCTAATTTTTGATTTCTAACCATAACCTTGATTTTATCAAGGCACCTTAATCTTGCAGGACTGAAGTACTGTTTTTTTAATGACATTGTCATAAATGGGCAGTGTATATTGTACAAACCGTGCTTGCCCTCTTCCAGAGAATTGATTAATATTATAATATTTTTAATATTTTTATATTATATAAGTTGTATGCCCTTTGCTTTGTGTCACACAGTGACAATGTCTTATCAGACTATGATAAGATACTGTCCAGTGATCTCTGCCACACTTTGCTTGCTTTTTATCCTTTTGCTGTTGGGGTTCAGAAATGCCATTCTTATCCCTCCATAGATAAATTCCATATTTAGGAAGATAAGAATATTACACTAATGTGTGTGTGTGCGTATATGTGTGCAAATTTAACTTCCCATAAAACACAATATTTAAAATAATTAGAAATACACAATCTCAATATGAAAATCTGCAGGAAAAAATCATATTGGAAACATACAGAGTTGTAAAAATGCAATGTCAAGAACTGATACAAATATATTTATTTGTCCAAGATTCTGCAAGTTTCACAAGTTATATATATTATTAAGTAATAAAATAAGATACAGAAACCATTCAGTAGCATAATTTGGGAGAGCAGCCGAGCGGATTCTTGAAAACGTTCTATATGAAGTAGAGGTATTTTACAAGTTTTCGACAAATTATATCAGAAAGAGTTCTATAAAACATGCAGAAAGCTGACAGTCCTTAGAAATGTCAACTAGAAAGCATCAGAGGTACATGAAAATCGGACTCTCGATTGGCAAGTCAAAAATGAATGTAAAACATCTATCTTCAATATCTGCTCACTAGTTTCTGTCTTGTCCAGATGTCTCCGGCGTTGGAGCTGTTCAGGCAATGGAGTTCTGAACTTCTGCGTTCTGCTTTTACAGTTACAATGCTTTGTTGATGGCTGTTTTTTTTAAAGAGTCCGTTAGTAAAACAAATATCTGGCAAAAACCCATCCACTCTTAAGATTTTCGGTTGTGAATTTTATGAATAATTCTACGAATATGTTGCAGAGAACACAACATTCAATAGTACGAGTAGAGAGAGTTGTAAAGCTACAATGTCCTGCTCTTCAGAGTACATTGCCATTCTTTCATACTGAAAGCCTTATTTCCTTCTCTTGACAGGCGCTCCGAGATTAACCCGGGCGTAATTACGTCAAAGCGCAAACGCTGAAATATTAACGTTTGCAGTTAACAGTAGTGAGCTGTGTCACCATAAACAATCTTCCAAGACGGAAAGATAAAACGGCATATGGCCACTGCCTTAAAGTAAAGGCATACGTTCAGATTCCTTCGGGAAAAGTGAAGGAACACATGGGAGCGGTAATCAGCTGCGCCTTCAGCTCCATCTTCTCCCTCTGTTTAAGATGTACGCGCCCGTGCCTTTTCCTCTCGTCGCTTCTGGCGAACCTTCTGCCGCAGACGTCGCAGGAAAACGGCTTCTCTCCAGTGTGAGTCCGGGTGTGAGTGGTCAGGTGGTCGCTACGACTGAAGCTTCGCAGACAGATGCGGCACTGGAAAGGCTTGTGCCCCGTATGAATGCGAATGTGTCGATTGAGCTCGTCCGATCGGGAGAAGCGCCTGTCACAGTTGTCCACAGGACACATGAAGGGTTTCACTTTGGCTGGCCCGTTAGGGTTGGCTGGGCTTTTTCTCATACGGGGTTGTTTCTCCATATTCGTGCCATCCCTTGCGAAAGCGTCCGGCAAATACGAATAAAGAAGTTCGTCTATCGTGCTGGATAATGCGGACGAGGTGTAAGCTAATTCACACTGATTTGTCAAAGTCTCAACTCCGACAGTGGGAAAAACATCTGCCTTGAAAATACTGTTAGTGTTTTTTGCGACATCCATGACCGGCGCTTGGTAGGGAGTGAAAGGCGAGTAAGGAATAGTCTGCGCACAGTTATCAGCGAAGCACTGCTCCTGCTTAATCGGGCCATCTAACTTGCAGGCAGTTTCTGAGGTAGGGCAGATGGGAGAGAACAAGTCAATGAAGTCTTTCACATCCACTTGTTGTTCAGTAGGACAGCACTTTGATATTTGGAATAATTCAGCCTCTAAATCTGTGGGCAAAGAAGAATCGGATTTATTGAGTGGGTTCCACTGGCAACAGCTGCTCTCGAACTCATTCTTAACGATCCCTGGAAATGTCACCACCTCGGGTTGTACAGGCTTCTGGCCGTGGTCCGCAGCAGGGGCGCCAACATTCGTTTGGGCCGGTGTAGATTCATGCAGGTTAGCCTGAATCTCATTGTAACCATGGCAGATTTGTTCTGGCGAATACAGTGCTGGAGAAGCGCTACCCACAGAGCAAGTGGACGCTTGGTTCTGGAGTCCTGCATCCAGCGACGGGGAGGAAGAAATCAGAGACTCGGGTCCGTTGTGCTGAATTTCAGCGATGGGTTGCGTGGATATCCCAACTATTTCTGTAATCATGTTGAGGAGCATATCCGCGCTGCATGGTGCCCCCTGGGACGTCTCGACATAGAAGCTTCCTGAGTAGTCGAAAGAAGGTGCGGAACTGCCGTTAGAGTCCTCGCTTGGATCGAAGGAGAAGTCCGAGTTCGATGTTTCAGCTTTGGGGTCTTTAGTTGCACAGCCTAAGCGCAAGAAAGAAATACAAAACGAAATCGGTGTTATCACATTAGCTAAATACAGACATCATGTAGGTGCGAATTTTGCGTTTGTTACATAAGCATGCAACCTTAATTACGCATTATGGCACACTCTGAAAACCATGGTATAGAAAAAATGTGATGGTGCTTCGCAGTATTTTTATTGCAGTTGTAAAATCAAGCACTGGTTTGTTTTGGCGTGCCGCCAGCAAAATGAGTACTCACCTTGGTGGAAGTGGACAGGTGATTCCCTCTCAGTGTCCATGCACAAATCTTGGTTTGCCATTGGCCCGATGGTCTCAATCCCAAGGGAAGGGCTGCAGCCATTTTCAAACGAGGAATAAAAATAATGTTGAGAGCTCAAATCCATGTTGTTCAGCATGTTTCCAAGTCCTACTTTTTGCGAATGCAGGTCGAGAGTGATGGAAACGAAGTTGCAAATGTCAAGATGCGTCCCTTTCTGGGGAGAAGATCTGCGGATAATCTCCAAAAATTTGCCGATGAAAAACTTCTGTTGTAAATATTTGTCCAGTTTCTGAAATGTGTATCCACAATCCCGGGTTTGTTGCTCGTCTTGGTCGGGATGAATTCACATCAGCCGGTTCCCTTCTTGCTCCTTTTATATTGTTCGGCTGGTCGATCGCTCCTCCCCTCCATTCATCCTCTCCAGCAAGAGGATTCCCCGCTGCTCGTTCACTTGTCAACTTATTGCCCATATATGGACAGAGGATGTGACGGGATTCCCCAAAAAGGAGCCCTATGTTTCTGACGTAACAGCAATTCTGATGAAGACCGGTATGTGAGGATTTGCCTCAGCCATTGCAAAGTGTTATCCGTCTATGCAAGAGTCAATAGTGTATTAAATGCTTGTTATAAAGGGGTTGTAAACAGAAATGTTTTTGTCCCTCGATGTTTGTCTTCCACAATATCTCTGTGTTGACGCGCATGTGTCGGTCATTTTAACAGGAAATCACATTGTTTGCAGTCACAGGGAATAGTGTGAATGTGTTTTATGTAATTGATATAGTTGAAATGTGAATTCTGCCTATAATTAAAAAATACATCATGGGCTTGTAATTCGTTTTGGTGAAGAGCCAAATAAATAAACAAGAACCATACACTATACATATTAATTACAAAGCAATACATTCGTTCACTTTTCTTCTGAATCATTATTATTTGTTAAAATAATGTTTTAGACCCAGAAAAAACTGTCTGTTTCAATTGTTCATTTAAACTTCCTGATGTGTTAGCTAAAGAAGGTCAGCGTCTCCATGCATATACCAACGAGGTAAAGAAATGTCACAGTTCTGCAGTAAGACGAGACTGGATCCCTGTATTTCAAATCAACGCTCGAATGCAACAAAGCGAATGGGAACACTCGGTGGCGTCAGTTGGGTCAAAATCTGTGTCTGCCCGTACAGGCAGCTCAATGATATAAAGGAAGCACACATCAAGTTTCGCTCATGCTGGTGTTAATGTATGCAACTATTTTGAATTGACAATCGTGTTCATAAATATACTAAATATATAAAATATGCACACAATGCCGTCTCTAATTGATAAATGTTTGTTTCCTGTATCGACCCATTGTCCATTTCATTCGATTGCTCACTTGATTCTATTGAATTGTAATAATGAGGGTACCACTAGCCTCTTAAAAACTCGCGTAGGAGTGATTCTCACACTGCATGTTGAATACATAAATGCGAACTGGCAGTTGTCTATTACCTTCTAAAAAAAATCTTTCAGAGTCCCTGTTATAGATCACCTACCATGCATAAGCATATTGCACTCCTAAAGGCCCGTGTAACGGTATTCTTGAGTTTCTCCTAGCTTTTGCAAACTCTGTTGAATGTGTTTGCTGGGAACATGATTACAATAAACCAGAAACGCACTAATCCCGGATGTAAGACAGAACACGTTTTTCAACTTTGGAACGTACCCCCTGTCCATTAACAACATAGTTTCCATTTTCCAATGTTTGTTACATATAGGCATAACTGGGTGTATATTTTAGGACAATATATTGGCATGAAGTATATAAAACGACTTAAATACCAATACCCCATTTTATTTCTTGAAAAACGTCTTCAATCAGCAAGCTCAGGCTAAGAAATCAAGTGTCTTCTTTGTACACTAGATTTATAAAGGTTTTCATGAACACTACGCAAAACAACAGATATCTATAAGGGGACACAGCAATTGATCAGGTTTAATAGTTGTTTATTAGTTTTTGCCTTACAAAATATGTAACAAGTGATTGCAGACTACTGATGACTGCATTTTGCACCACAATGTTCTAAATACATACACACAAACTCCAAGTAAATGGTTGTCACCATGGAGCAGTAATTTGATCAGCACCACGGCCAGCGCCACAGAAGTCATGCTCAAACGCTTTACATGCATGAATTTTACCTGTTTCCTAGACAGAATCATTTTAAACAGGAATAATTTTATATTTTTGCCACAAGTCAATCATATTACAGTCTTCATCGAGGTCCATCCTCTAATTGCGACGTTTTCTAAGTGCAATGTTGGCATTGGCAACGTCATGTTCTGCCTGTTCTATTCTGAACCTGTACTGCATTTCTATTTTATTATTTGTCTCTTCTATTTTATTATTTTATTATTTGCAAGCTCTTCGGACAATATGAGGTTAAATACTATTACGCATTTGTAAACAGGTCTTTTGTGTTGCCACTTGATTTTAAATCAGTTTAAAGAGCCAACCCTTGGCTCACTGTTCACGGAAATGAATCGCTGAAGCAGGCTTGTGAAGCGATTATGTAATGTTCGCAAGTAACACAGCATTCCTCTACTGGTGCATATTTTCCCATATTCATGACACATTTTCTGTGATGATTATACCATGTACATACATTAGTTGTATGTGTATTATTTGTTATTAATGTAAATATATATTTAAGTGACCAATTTCAAAATTAAATAGTCACAATAGTATGAATAAAACATTTTTAGAAATGTATATCACAAACGTGGCTTTTTCCAGGAGACAAGATAAAGATTGTTTCTTTTATTTCAGAGTCAACAGCGTTTGGTTTTCCGCTCTTGCCATGTGGTATAATTTGAATCTATAATGACATAATGTAAAATTTCGCAGGAACATTTCGAAGTCGTTTCACTTTTAATGAGCTTCATTCAACGAGTTTAAATGCGCTCCCACAATGTGACGTCCTGAAGTACACATTTTTCAAATGCATCTGAATTCCCATTATCGCAGTATATTTAGCCAAGATGATAACAGCTAAGTGCCGACAACAATTCTGTAAATTCCCACAGAGGAAAATAATACATATACATAACCTAATGTGTGTAGGCCTACTTTAGGAAATGGTTATACATTCTAACTGTATCCAAGTATACGTTTCATTGGGAAAGTAAAGGTTGTTATTTTGTATTTGTTGTCATGATGTGAAAGGTCACGGTCAATTATGGTTTGCATTCCAAGAATTTGTTTTGAGGGTTGTATTCAAAAGTTTAAATTTATTAAACTTATTGGCTTCCAAACTTTCAAAAAATGCTCTTTGGGTGATGCATTGTCCCATGCGCATGCCGTGCATTTCCATGGCTCCAAAGCAGACAGCTTCGACCAAATAGCCTGGTTGGGTCATTACACATGACATATCAGGTATCTCTGATCAAAGTGTTCATCTTACTTCCAATTCTTTAACAAATGAATGCATATGTAGCCTACTCTCAAACAAAGTTATAGAAGAAGGAGGAAGCTGCATACAAAACTATCTGTATATTAATGGAATCGTCTCTTAGCAACAGGGACCGCATGCAACCCGCAACTGGCGTTATGGTATAAAATACATTTTCAAAATTGTAGTCATGACCACCGTTCAATTTCTTGAAAGTGATTGAGAAATTATGAATATCAGTCATCGTTTTTCTAGCATCAATGGAGCTAAAGACGTCCTTCTGTCTAATACTGAACTTGGTTTATCATATACAGGCAATCTATGAACAGGTCAGCCACTTGGTTTCATATTTCTAACAAGTCTTGCGGTCTTGTGTTCTGGGTAAAATGACTTGTCCTTTCCCTTCACACGCACAAGCATACACAACACACAGACTAAATAAATACAAGAAAAGCATAAAGAAACATAACATGTCAACATCAGCGATGGATTGTCAAACAAAATGTCTTCAAACATGTCTTCATATATATAGAATCTGTCAAGACATCGATTGACAATTACCCTCCACCCAAGAGCAATATAATAAGAAGACGGATCAATCAGACCCTCAAAGAAAGCCAACAACAAGTGTGACCATGTTGAATGTAACACTTTAAATGGTGCGCTCTGAAGATTGGGTCAGCAGTTTTGAAGTGTAAAATGAAAGTGTGCCTAATAACATCGGGGGCCCATCAAAGTGTCAGGGTAAGATTAGTGAGCGCTGCCTCAGCAATCCCTGCCTTTCCTCTGCTTTCTCTCTCCCCGACAGCCATCACATACACCCAAGCGCTGGCAGGAGGACCCCCCCGAGAAAACAGGATGTGCATTGTGTGACTCATGCTGTTCCTTCTCTGGCAGCGGAGGACAGAAAACAATCTTAACATTTCTTTTACTCCTCCCGGTGACAGAGACTTGCTACCTTCCTTTCAGTTTAAATTGGCATACAGCTCACAGCATTGTCAGAAAGCAATGGAAAATGTGCTGAGGGCCAAGAGCTCCCCATTGTGCCATGCTTTCAAATCGCTGGTGGTGCAATAAAATTGTACTCAATTACTTCAGTGTACATGCTGCTCCCAACAAAATAAGCCCTGTGAACATGTTGATATGCAGCTTAAAAGAAGATACAAGCACATATATGATGCGCATGTTACTTTGTAGAAACCTTGCTGGAGTTTTCCATACTTGCCAGTGTGCATGGAGTATGTCTGACTATGTTGGCTGTGAAGGGGTGGGTTTCCTTGTCATAGTTTGCACTGCTTTTAATGTTTCCAGTGCATACAGGAAAATTGGTCTAATGCCGGTGATGAGGAGGTACAGCTTGATGTTGGTGCTAAGTGTCCATGCGGGAGTTCAGTGACTGCATACTTCAAACTAGGAGCCAAGGAATTTGTGCTATTATCGTACCAATGTATCTGGAGGGGCTCAAAAATGTATCATGCAGCATCAGAGCTGTTGGATCATGGGGATTTTGTTCATCAGCTCTGGAGATTCTGGCTTCAAAATGAAGTTTTTAAGATCTTGTGGTATTCTTCCACAAACGAGTTTTGCCCTTTCACTGTAAACTAGGGTGGTACACGAGGTGTAAAATCACACGCCTCCAAAACATGCTTGTGCCTCCCTTTTCCACAACATAAAGCCCCAAGGCATCCGCATAAGGAACATCTCGATCTCACCAACGAAACAACAAAGCTTCAAAGAAACCGAGAAAAGCAATTTGGAGCGCTAACCCTGGAAACCGCTGCCGGAAACACTGGCTGGCTAAAAATACGAGCCATGATCTCGGGTGCCAAGTCTTCATGCATGGTTACGCATCAGCATCTCTGTGCTATGTGGAAGGAAGTGTGGCTCTTTGAGGACCAGAGTCTGACTCCCCTCAGTGTGGGAGTGAATTAGGGAAGCCCAATACCAGGCCATTTTCAATGGCAGGCTTCCCTTGTGTTCCAAAAATAATGGCTCTCCCACTTCCTGCCTGCGGTCCATCCTCCACTCTTGAAAATGAAGATTAGGCACATTGCTCCCTCACTTCGTGACTGCTGAGGGTTTGAGCAGTGTTGAGCCTCCCAGAATCCTCCACAGAGAGGAGCTCTACCTGACTGACGCCCCCTCCCTCTCTCCCCCCTCCTCCCCTCTCCTCCCCTCTCCTACCCCCAGCTTGACCACAGTCTGACAATGTTCCAGAAAATAAACATCTGGGCCTGATTTTGTCAGCTGTACTTATCAAATTGGCTGAGGCTCAGGTAGTCAATATTTCTGTGGGTATGTTGTGGAGGTAGGACCCCACTTAACTTTAACTTTAAGACAGCCAGTCAAGTCTTCAAGACAATACCATTCAGCATTGAGTTCAAAATATAAATATGTACAAGCATTAAACCTTTAAATACACCATATCAATGTTGAACAAAGTGTACTTGTCAAACAAAGGAGGCCTCTTGAAGGTTCATGTTTCCTGCGGTTCTTTACTCAGCAGACAGCATTTCAGACTATGAAGCAGCGCTGAAATGAACACCATGTTCATTGTCTGTTACCAACAATATCTCAGCAATGGACTCTGCTGTTATTGTAGCTGCATAAAGACTTCACAGCAACTCCCAAAATGACCATTCAGTGAACAGTCTCATAATGTGTACTCAACATAAAGTGTATAAGGACACATCATGTATTTACAGAAATCAGAGAACCATTCTAACACAGGTAACCTTTCAGCATGTGGTTATAGATATTATTTTTTATTATTATTACCTTTTTTACATTACTGTACCACAGCTCACACTTTGGCAAAATTTTTACGCCAAATATTTAATCATACATTGCTTCTAATGTAAATGTAATGTAAATGCTTCAAATCAACAGGCATAATTATGTACATGTGATGTATTTTATTAATTTTCAGCATATATTTTCTAATTGCAGATGATTTCAGTTGGTTAACTGATTAAATACATACAAACACACAATTAACAGATTATCAGGTTCTTTTTTTCTGGCTGACTGTTGAACCATTCACCTAGTTTAGCAGCGATTACTTTTTTGTAATGCCACTTTACCAGGCTCAGAGTATCTTTGTGCATTTGTTCTCTTGTGCAATTGTACATATGCTTTGCTCTTCCTCAGAAGAAACAGACCTCCCTTCTATTAACGGTGGTAACCATGGTAACATGGTCTGCATGGTGCAGTTTTCACAGCTCTCCGCAGATAAAACTGTTAGACCAGCATCAAGCAGGTAAAGACAAAAGATCCCAGGGAGGTCTATTTATACTACAGTGGTTGCATAACTCCCACAGAGGGCAGAGCAAGCTTAGACCATCATCTGAATGGGCAAAACAAGGAGCAAAGGAATGGGGCACACAAAGGAACCCTGGAGACAAGGGGTCACTGAGGAGCGTTTTTGTGTTCCTCATATTTGTGTTATTGAGCTAATTACTTGAAGTCATTAGTGGGTATTAATAAAACTGATGGGTCCATGAAGCCTGTTTTTTTTTTTGAGGGGCAAAGTGGGAAAGTGGGACAATGTGATTTGATCCATCCATTTCAAATTGAAGTACTGCTGGTGTTTTCATGAACATCCAGGCCAGCGACATGTTCTTAGCCTGTCCAAAGGGCCTCTTCTAAGTGTAAAATGCAGCATGGAGATAATTGCACAGCCAAGATATTCACTGGAATGAAAAAGAGTAAGCATAAAACCAGCGGCTGAGGTCTGGGATTGGTGGTCCAGCCCTTAATGGCCATCAAACGTGAAGCAAACAGAAACATGTTAACAGAGAGGTATATGTAAATTGAGCCACTACATCCACCCTATCCAAAACACCTCCCACAGCCAGTGGGCTTTTCTTTACCAATTTGCCACAGCCCCCCACTGTCTTCACCCTCCCTCCTAAGTACACTCACAAGACACCATGGCCAAGCTGAGCTCAGTGCTAACGCAAAAGCGTTGACTCATCTCGGCAAATGAACCTCATACATCCAGGATCTCCTCACATCTAAAGCTTTTCTAAATGACTTTATTTGCATAATGGTGCTTCCGTGGCTAGCAGAGTGCCGGATTACCCTAATGCACGCACTCTTAAATGATGTTCATGATTTGTGTTCAGAAAAGGGAGAAAAAAAGCACAGAGGTTAATAAAATGGCTCCCCCTGGCATAGTAATTGGAACACTGTTGACTATAATAGTGTTGTGCAAATCATTTTTATGAAATTGTTGTCCGGTGCAACACCAAAGTAACCCTGTGATTGAATATACTGTACTGTGATTAATTGAAACAAACATAGAACAGATAATTATACTAATTATTGTTATAGTTTTAGTTGGTTGTAGTTATAATGCAGGAGCCAGTCAAAGCACATCAGGTATCTGTAATCAAGTGACAGTTCACATTGATAATGTATGTTCTTTTTAATTTGTAAAAAGTTTTTAGAATAGGCACATCATTGTGTCAAATACATTTATCTTTAATTTTCGACATTTCCAAATGTTTGCTTTGCCACAGGCTTTTGAATAAATACTTTGAGATTCAACTTTGAGATTCCTGTTCCACTTCATTTCTGTTAATTAATGCACTTTTCTTACAAAAGGCAGCCACTGAGTCAAAAAAAGATTTGCATGTCATTTTCTGTTTGTGCTTCAAACTGAATTGAAATGCTAATGAATCTAATGAATCCCTGAGGCATACATATTTGTGTTCTTAGCTGTTTTATACTTTAATATTTGTTGAGGGACACCTCAACAAATATGAAGGATACACACTTCATGGACTGTATTTGTTTCATTATCCATTATATTTTATCTAAGAATTTGGATTTCCCATAGTGATTTCCCATAGTTTTTAAACCACTTTGTTGGTTAATAAACTAATAAACAGAGGACTGCAAATGAGGATTATACATGCATAAGATCTCTCCCCATATTCTAAAGTCTGACAGTCTCTCCCAGTTGGCCAATTGCTGTATCCTTTGCCCATGTTTAACTCAAGATCCATTCTACCGACACGGCCAGCTAAGTGACATTCATATGTACAGGGATGATGTCAATTTTTGCAAGAATGCCTTTTAAAAGTGGACACACTGCACTTGCTTCAGTAGCATAGCACGCTAATCCAAGCAGGACCTCAAAGGAATGGCTCATTTATGCTGTTAGCTCAGAGCTGAGGTCCTATTGTCCTAGGACTGACTGGGATATGGCAGCAGAACTCTACTGAGGAATGCAGTCTTCTAAGCTGGACTCTGTGGGCATCAGTCATAATAAAGAATTATTGGTGTAAATTGCTGTAAGGATTCCCTACATTCCTATGCAGTCACTCTTCATCCAGATACTTTCGCACACCTGAACATACTATTTATGTGTAAAAATTGCTTGGTAGAACTCATATATGTAGAAAGCATGAAAGAGAGGTGAAAGACAGTAATACTACCATTGCAGCAAGTTGTGTCAATGACATCAGATTGTGACCCAAGGCAATATAACAAACACTTTAAACTTGGCCCAGATGTCATATAATCCTGTAGCCTTCTTCTGCCAAATGACTGAAGCTAAGTGGGGCTAGACTTGAATACCTCTAGGATGACAGGCCTGGAATGGTGTTGCTCCAGGAAGTGGTGTTGGAGGGCAGGTGTTATTTAATTCATATTTTAAGGACTGATTTTAAACAAGTAATAAACTAATATATGGTAAAGTTTAATTACAAAATGTGTATGTATTATTTTTACATGTCATTTAATAAATATATTAAAAATTATATAATGTAAAATACATGACATGTGAAATAGTATTGAACTGTATGGAATATAATGAATAGAACCTTTTGTTACATTTGGTTTAAGATCATCTAGAAAGAAAACCCGTCTTACAAGGTTTTATCACCTCCACAAGATAACTGTTTGTGTTGAATGCAGCCTTGCTACCTGAATACATTTCTATTTCTAGTCCTCTAACCTTCATGTGTGATGTCTTGCCTTTGCACTAGTGATGTTTTAAAATGGAACATATCATATATAATAAAAAGGAATTGCCCAAGGTCACACACAAACTAGAGACCAGTGCAAGTGGAACTGAATGCTGAAATACTATCAGCAAAATTTTTGCATTTCAGAACATTTGTGAAAGCAGCGCTAGCAACACGCTACAGTTCTCCATCTAATTTAGCAACAGGGCCTCACAATACTGTCTTGCCATGGTAACAAGGCCTGGCAGAGACAATGACCTGCTGCAGATTGACGTCACCCGGCATCCTTCATATGTGTGCGCAAAATGACAAAGCTCTGGCCCAGACGCAGCAACTCCCATCAACCTGAATTTCACACTTCTAATTCAGCTTGCAGTGATGCTCATACTGCCCGAAATATCCATGATCCAGACCCTGAAGCGACAGGGATGGTGTCATGGGCCACATGCTCACATGTAGGATTACACAGGCCAGCTAATAAAAAAGTGGCATGACATGTTTGGAAATTGTTCCTTGTGCAAAGTGGGTGGGCGCCAATAAATCTTTATGATGTAATACAAATATGAACTTCTATGTTATAAATTTATGATGTAAAGCAATTTTAACAGTAATAATCTCATATATATTGTCTCTCCCTTGTTTTGCAGGATGGACAATGTACAGTTGGTTAGAGGGAGGCTGAAGACTGACAGGAGTGCATTGAGGCCTACAGTGTCCTGTGGGAGGACACCTTGGTTAGAGAAGTATGGAGGAGTCAATGTGCTGCAGGTTACATCAAAGTAATCTGCAGGGGGCAGGGACAGGCAAGATGGTATTTCTCTTGGTGTAACCACATTGCCAGGGTTGAACCCTTAGGCTGGAGAGGCTCGTAACCTGTACAAGTGCTCACCAACAACTTGCCTCTACAGACTTGCTGAGTTTGGGTTTTGCTAGTGTTTCTGGGGTGGCTCTCCTGGGAGTGTAATGTCATGGTCTCTGGAGCTAACACCATCCAGCAGTACAAGTCTGCATGCCACAACTCCAGAGACATACATGAAGCCCTGGGGATGTCCTCCAGTTATGGACTTGCTGCTAATGAAGCATACCTGTTCTGGCAGGCACAGGTAATAAAACACACATTTTAAATACTACACCTGTTGAGTGTAGCCTAGCAATAAACTCCAAGGTTTTATTTGCACTGTTGTCCAAAGAGTCAAGGGGTGTTCTATGAATTGTAAATATTCTATTAACACTTATCATCTAGTGTGTGTGTATAATTGAAGGTCAAGACTTACAAATTCAAGGTCAAGTTTTCTTGGGAAAAGTCAGTCATTTGTATGTACAACTCAACACTTTCCCTGGGATTTCATTTCTCTTGGAAGTATCCCAGGTCACTACTACCTATAAAACCTGTATTTCATAAAACATGAAATAAAAGGCACACATTTTCTGTCAACTTTTATTTGGAATAATTACAACGGTACTGTTTCTGCAATACTGGATATTTATAACAGTTAATCAGAAAAAATAAAGCAGTTTTGCTATTAAAAAATGACACAGCAAGACCGAGCTGCCTTTGAGGGCTCACATAAGTGTCTGGTTAGAATTTACATTGTTTTATTCATTTAATTTTAAACTTTCTGTCAGGGAACAAGCTTGCAAAAATATGCTGCACAATTTGGTAAAAATCCAGTAAATTTCTTTAATGCATAAATCAGGTATTTACACTGACTGATTGCTTTGTTTCCATACGTAACCATTTAATTGCCCAGAGTACATGAGTTGTCGATTGGCAAGAAAAAATACTGACCCTTCACTGACTCCTTAAAGCCAACTCCAGTGAGGTGGTAAAATACTTTGATCCCACACTTGTCCAGTTGCACAGTGCAGTGTGAATTTTTAGGATTAGTAGCTTTTAGTCAGATAGGAGCTGAAACGCGTGGATACTGGGCCACACTTGCACTGATGGAGAAGCAAGGCAGCCACCCACTCACAGATTCTTGAAAGGCGAAAGCACAGTGAATGAACCAAAACAGGAAATGGAATGTCATATCGAGTGAGTAAATGACTGCAGATATGATAAAATGTACCGGCGGTACAAGAAGCCCTCACTCTACCCCTGCCAAATTCACCTTTTTTCTTAATGCTATCACTGGTGGAGGAGCAAGGGCTGTAACAAAAAGCAAGTACCACTACAAAAAATAACTCTGCATGAGCTTTCCCTCAGTTTTGTGTGTTTGGTTGTGCTGTGGTGATTATCAGCTGATAGACCACAACCTCCTGTGCTTTAGTTACTACAGATGTAAGATCATTGAGATGTAACATGATGTAAGATCATGTTCCTATAGATAATTTCATTCACACTATACCATACACTGTGCAAACGTCTGTAGCTGACCACATTCAGATCTAGACACAGTCACACCGTGACATTCATCTGCACTACGGTGCACCATAATGGAAATTCTGGAGTCCTTTAAAGAAGCTTATGAAAGGTCCTACAGGTACAGTAGATTGGATATTGTTCCTATTAGGATGCAGCATGTAAGACATTCTTTACTCCGTGTTCCTCGATAAGACAGACAAACAGAACCTAATGCCTTGGGAATATAACAGAACATAATGAAGTGTAGGTTGAGGCCTGTGAGGTGACAAACAGGGTCTTTTTCGAGATCATCACAAATTAGTGACAACAAATTGAAAAAGACCAACAGGGAAAGAAAACATCCAGAAATAAGCCAGGACCAATGCCATGATCCTCACCAGGACTGGGGTGTGACAGGAGCTACAGTGCCTTGTTCCTCTGAGTAAATGGTACCTGTTCAGTTTGTATTTGTATTCATCGCTCATCCATACAGGCTGGGCTGCAAGGCTGGACACAAATATCAGTTTTACAAATACTCCAGCAACCCACACTGTTTAAAGCACTGTCCGCATACTGGCCAGGATATGGGGAAAACACAGAACCGTGCACAATCCAGGTTAGTGGTATTACAGGGGTTCTGCCAGTAGGACTTGTAGATGTAAGTAATCCCAGTGGTGTTATTGCTTTTATAACAGAAGCACTGAGAATCTGTTGGCTGCCAGTGCTTTTCCCTAACTCTTATAAGTGCTTTCCAAGTCCCCTGAGGTCCATCTCAATAACAGGACTGCGTTGTACATGTAATGTCTGAAATGGAACTACTCAAAGCAATTTAAGAGGGCATATTGCTTTGACATAATTACATCTTTCCACATTAGGGCAGAAAAATGCAGCAAAGGAGAGACAAATGGCTGCAAGAGCTATGAATCTGTGAAGGTGTTATCCTATCATGGCAGCAATTGAGGTAAGGTATGTCCCAATTGACACTGGTGTGGGAGATAACTGTGAGGAGGTGATCAGAATGATATCCATAAAACATAACATCCATTATCATTTTTCTTTTTTTCCCTGTTAATTGTTAAATGCAGTTTTGAGACTTCCTAAGGCATCTTTCTATGAATGTAGTTTGTATAGCCTCCTTTCAGTAATGTATAACATTATATCTAGCCCTAAAAGCTTTAGCCAAACACATTTCAAAAATTCATCAGGAATCTTTTGTTCAGAGGGGGAGAAAGTTGTTGAAGTAAACTCCTTATTGATGCTGTGTTTTTTTTTAATAAGTGCCTCATATCCCCATAACCAATGTACATGCAATGCGATGCAATGCACAAAAAAATCCAACAGAAAAAAAGACACATTAAGACAGTCACTGATGCAGCAAATCAGTACAACCGACTGCACTGGCTCCCCATGCCTTAGAATCTCTGCTTTGTACAGACACCCCCTGACCGAAGTCAGGGGAATACACCCGCCCTCCCCCCAAAATGAAGTGAGCTGAACAGAATGAACTAAGCCCCCTCACCCACCCCCCACCCTCAGTGAAAGAATGAGAGCACCATGGTTGTGTTGCCGCTGATGTCTGTAGGGCTGGAGAGTCTGCCTGTCCAGCCACAGGCCAAAAGGGAGGGTGGGGAACACCAGCACGTCACTCAGCCGCTCTAGTGCTTGATTTGGCCTCCGTCCCCCTCACTCACAAAGCGCTTGCGCCCCCTGGTGGACACACAGAAGCACTTGCTGAGCGGGCATTGCATCATCTTCTGAACATTCTACTTTCGCGTTTTCAAAGTATTCAGAATACTGACCTGGTGGGACAGGTGTCCCTCAGCTGTTTGGTGATAACACCCTCCTGGTAGCACAGGTCCAGGAAAGTTTCCATGATGTTGTGGGCCAGCGGGACGTCCAGGCTGATCTCAGGAAGCTCCTGGTACACCCGCTCAAAGCCCTGCCGTGGCAACACCAACACAGCAGCCTTCATCTTCTGAAACACTCTGCACCACCATCTACCTGGAGATGGGTGCCAGTACAACCATCCCCTGATATGTATCTCATCTGAACAGCGTGAACACTTCAGGCCAATCTAAATAAAGCCGTGGACATACTCAAGTTTCACAAACTATCCATTCATAGTGCTGTAATTTTTTTATACGGGGTACTGCAGTACTGACCCTGTTCATCTGGTCCAGTGTGATGAGTCCTGTTTCCCAGAATACCTTGAGAAGTTTCACCATCATGCGGACGGCTGTCTCCCCTTTGGACTCCAGAACCATGACCACAGCCTGGAGACCCAGACAAACAAACACACCACGATCATCTTTACTGTGGTCTGACACAGATGCAAACACCAAGTCACGCTGCTGTAATATATTTAAGCACAATTATGGCTTGTTTCCACTAATCTGTGCCCAGGCTGTATTAAGGACATTTCCACCTATGGTCAGCTGCAAGTGAGATGGGGGTGAGAGCAGGTAGTTTAAGTTGGCTATGTAGTACTTGATGTGCTCAAGGCACAGGCACATTATGTTTTAGAGAACATTGTCCTGTTTATAGAACCTTGTCACATAATGAAGGACAAAACAGATGGGAAAAATGCCATGAAAATAGTGCCCCCCAAAGAATAAAAAATAAAGATTATTGCTGATATCAGAGCCCAAGGACAACATCAAAGTAAATTTCAAAACATGTCCTGCCAATGGAAACTAGCCACTAGAGCAGAAACGCACTTGGATTATGACAAACTGCTCCATGGTTGTTCCATGATACTAAGTCTATTCTAAACTTCCACTCTTAAAATAAAACTGAAAATAATATGTATTTGTCCATTATCCAATTACCATCTGAGAAGTGGAAGGGGTCTTACATATACAATATGAGAAGTCCTGGAATAAAGGGCAAAGCCCTTGGAATTGTGAAGAATAAAAAGATGAGATTAAATTAAAAAACCAGATGACCTTCAAAATGTCCCTTAATCTGGCCCTCACCTGAACATTTATTACTCTAGTGGGCTGCGGCATGCAGACCTCTGAAGCCCAGAGGCTAACAGAGAAAAACAGGGTGTGAATTCAGTGAGCAGTGCCAAACTGTGCGGCCTGTGCACACGCACACCCGCCCAGTCTGAAGGACAGACACACGACAGCTGCACCGCGTATCTTCTGTGGGGTGAAGGTCAATGTCGGAGCACAACGCGAGTGGGTGTCATCCAATAAGAACGGGAGGCCTCTGCTCGGCGAGTACTGGGAGGCAGTGCTGTATTGGAATGCACAGCGCTGACACTTCAGTCAGCTTTTATTAAGTTTGGAATTATGTGTCACAATAAAATAAACACTGTGTGTCCCTTCGGAAACTATAAAGGAAATTAATTTTCTGAGTGTACCGTCAGCCCTAGTAAAGAACTAGCGTTTGGGTGTTTGGGGGAAGACACATGCAATAAATGAGCTGTGTCAGGAGTCACAGGACAGACACCAAATATCGATAAGGGAGGTGCTGTGTACCTCATAGACGAGCTCGTGGTGGAAGTGTGGAACTTCCAGATCCCTCAGACAGTGTTCGGCCTCCGACACCTCACCAGAGACCAGATACTCCTTCAGCAGCAGGTTCATCTGAAACACAACAGTCCGCCATTAGGTCAGGAGAATTGGCACGGAAACAGCGGCACAGCATCCACGCTGCCCACTCAACGCCCACAATTCCTGCAGCATTACCACTCACATACAGCAAAAACCCTCTTCTTCTCTGTTTTTCACTGCATCACCAGGACTACACATCTTGAGCCGTAGGTTAAAAAGTCAGGAGCTTTGAAGTCACATGCAACGCCTTAGCACATTCTCAGCGACCAGGCTGCTTCAGTCATATTTCTTCATTCATCTACTGAACTCCGAATGGGTATGTTTCAGCATGTTCAGCTGTTTTTCTTCTCATGAGGCAGATGACCTTTTTACAGAAAAAAGCTTTAACATGCTGTGCGTAAGCTGCATTGCATACATTTCATAACTCATGTCCACTTTGACCTTATTTCAAAGCCCTTTGTCTGTGGATTTCCTGATCAGTCAATGTAAACAGTATCAGTCAATCCTCAATATGCAGTCAATCCTCAATATGCAATAAAACTTTAAAAATCCCACTCTGGATACACATTCAGTTGGCAGTACGCCTAATAACAAGCAGCCCTGGAAACCAGTTTGGAGTTTCAGCAGCTGCTGGGTATGAGGGCCTGTTGACGTACACTGGTCCAGGCCAAGCCTACTCATCTCATCTGTGGCTCTAATCTGGCCTCAGCAGACAGTGTTTACCAGTTAAACGGGACACAGAGGCAGCTTTAGGAGACAAAGGGAGGGGAGATCAGCACAAAGCTCAGATTAATATTAACACAGAAGAAAGAAATCCGCTGACTGCTGAAATCACTGGCAACTATCACTGATGCATCTGTCCTGGATATTGAACACAAAGAGTGCAGGGCTGTCCCCAGATCTGGGAAGTGCAAGGAAGCAGAACTGCAGACAACAGTAACATTTAATACATAAGGCCATCCTTTATCCTATGCGGCAGGGATATGTAGGTGAGTGTGTTCCTAGTCTTACTCCATTTGACAACTCTTTCTTCCTTATTATTAAAATTAAATCTCTTCAGTCCCAAGACTTGCAGGCCCAGAGCACTATGATGTAATACCCTCTGCTGAAATGAGCAACTGGCACAAAGTTTACCAATGTTCACTTTGCCAGCATGCTATGCTCACTCTTTTTTAGCCTTCATTAAAACACAGGAGAGAGGACCAAATCCTTCCAGCATACATTTCACAAACCAGGGTACACATCAAAGCAACAGGCACCTCAATGACCCAGTTATCAGCTGTTATATGTGTATATTAAGCAAATTACCATCGCTGGCTGTAAAATGAATCAAGACAAACATTCAGAGCTATTCTATTACGCATGATTTATTCCAGACACAATAACTTGATTGCTTCTCTTCTCCAAACTATGGACAAATGCAGATCACTCTCCACCCAGAAGCCTGACTCCCCTCATTTACCTCTTTGATAAGATGTTTGACTGGTCGCTGGCCTCCACCCACTCCCCAAACGTTGTCCAGACGCACCATCTCCCTCTTCATGGAGAGCAGCACTGCAGCCCGGTCCAATGCAGCCCTGCAGGGAAACACACATAAGCCTACAGGTCAGCGCAGATCACAGTAGCCAAAGTAGATCAGAATTAAAAAGTGCACTGCAGCTGAAGATGAGAGGCTTTGATTCTCAGACAATAAATTGAGAAATGACAAATTAAATAACCTTCATTCAAGGGCTCTGTCAACTATACTATGCCATCAAGTAACCCCGAATGTGGCTACTTTTTTTGAGCTGGAAGTGATAATTCAGCCTTGCCTGATGGTAATATGCAGTGGTGAAACCCAACCCTCACCTGGCGTGATCACAGTCCACTTTACCCTTATAGTGGTCCAGGAACCCCATGGGAAGGGCATGGTCTGCAATGGCCCTTGCAATAAACTGCCCAAGCATCTGGCAACAGGCAAAAAAGAACCCATCAGCACTGATCATCCCTTCCCACGGCAGTGTGAGATGGAACTAAATTGGGCTAACACTGTACAGAATGACTGCTTTACAGAACTGTAACACGTGACTTCACACTGAATGACCAGACTGAAACAACTGCCTGGACTATGAGGTTCCCCTGAGATAAAATACAGATTTCTATCTTGTACTTAAACCTACCTCTAGTTGTCAGACCGCCCAGTCATACTGATGATGATGACAACGGGCTTATCATACTTATGATGAGTGTGGTAGAAGTCATACTTTGATCCTCTCTATTGAGCCCATTACCTGTGGGGCTTCAGGTGTGTCCAGAATGAGGTCTGGCAGGTCCTTAAGCATTTTGTCGAACGCCCGCGCCATGTCCGCCTCAGACAGCACCTTGCCCACCAGGTCAGACAGCAGGCGTGAGGTCAGCTCCCGGTGGCTGGCCTTGCCCTCCAAGGAGAGCGACACCGCCAGTGACGACACCTCAAACTTTTTGTGTCCCAGATTCAGTTCCTCCAGCAGCATCTGATACCAGGGAAGGACACACGTGAACATACGCACCCTTAGGGAGAGGCTTTTCTACGAAATTACTCTACATAGGAATTCTGTGTGAGAAAATGAAGGTATTAAATTCCACTTGAAGTAAAATCTATATCATTGAGACAAGAGGTGCGCTAATGCATTCTTTTACACTATACCACATGTCTATACCAAGCTCCTTTACACAATGCAGTCATGTGACATGAGGGAAATGGCCTATTCCTGCCCCTTAAGCAGAAGCTATTCTTTGACAAACAACAGGTCAATTCACTTGTTCAGGAGTGCCGCTATGAACTCTAGATGCCTGCACAGTCTAAATTTCAAATGCAGAAAAATCAGTTTCAGACGGAAATTCAGGAGCTCTGCACAGTTTCAACATTTTTAAAAATAGCCACCACGAAGAACTGAGTCACACCGATACGGAGAACTGTGAGCAAGTACAGAGCTCAGGCCGAAAGTATGAGATAACAGAGATGTTTCACCAGGGGAAGGACATCAGCACTAACACCTGTGGCATAGGAAGGACAGGCAACATTCTCATCTGCTATACTTCACACACCTGTTCTGCTGAGGAAACACTTCTTATATATAATCTCATACATATTTTCTTATATTTTTTAATGTAAAGGTCCTTTTTTGGGCTTTTGTCAGAGTTGTAAACAAGATCAAGAAAACCATCAGCACATGAGTAAACATACTAAAATCTCACAGCTGGAAAGAAGCTATGAGGGTAGGGGTAGGAAAAAGAAACGTGACAAGAGAAGGTTATTAACTGGAGGAAACTTGAGCAGGGTTTTACGTCCGTGTCTGGAGAGGTCACGTGACCAAGCCTCACCTGGACCTCTTTTGTGTCCCCATGCTCGAAGTACTCCTGCACAATGGGGTTCACCGTCTTCTCAAGCTCTCCCTCGTCCAGCTCCGGCTCCACTGTGGCGTACACCGTCTCCCCCTGTAAACAGGAGGCACGGAATAGCACTTCACATAGGCATCACTCACATGGCTCCTGCAGAAGCAGGAACATAACTGTTTCCTGCACAACAGTCATTTCCAAACACCCAATGACCTTTGCAGGTTGTTCAAACAATAGGCCTACATTCTGTTGTTCCAGCTCTGTCATTCTAACACATGGCGATAAAACACATACATTGACCTTAGCTTACTAAAAGAAATGGAGAGCCATCTTAAGATAATTCTGAGTAAATCACATTGTAAGACCTGTACAGTCAGTGTCAGTGTAACACGCACTCTGGTAGAATCTGAAGCCTGCCTTGTGTAAAATGTGATCACCAATACTGAGTTCATCTGAGACCAGCATTCTATCCTCAAACGTTTCAGAAAAAAAAGATAAAAGAGATAAAAGCACAGAAAATAAGTTTACCATAAAGAAGTGGATGACTGCAAAAGAACAGGAGGCTTCAGCAATCAGTATATACACTACTATTTTATAGTTTCCATTCTTAGGTAATATTCACTACACTCCTGAGAAGAACAGCTTTTGCATTAACAGAATCTGAGTGCAGGATCAACACTTACGATCAACACTAGGTCATTCTGTGACCCAAGCACACCTGTGCTGAAAAAACTAGGATAAGATTCCAAAAATCAATGGTTTATAAGAGAGGCTGCCCCACATACGGAATCTGATAAGATGATGTTCCAGTTCTCCAATTCATCCCTTCCTTATATTTGTTAACATTATCTCCTTATCTCCTCCGCTCTCACCTGAGCCGACTCATCATAGTTGGGGTCTTTGGCATCTGGCTCCTCCATCTCATAGACCATCCCAGCTGCTCCCCACACTCCCTTCCCACCGGCTCCACCTGCACAAGGGAAGCAGCACAGCTCATCAAACCTGCGTCCCAATGTACCAGATCAGGGGAGAGATGCCATTCAAATCTGGCAGCATTATTTTCAGTGGTGTCACTGCAGGTAGCCATTTATACAGGAGATACAATACCATTGCAAGGAAATCTCATGCTGTTCCTGTATGAATTCCTGTATGAGTATGTCACCTAAAATTCGGAATATTAGGGTTTTTCATTTCCATAATAAATTTAAATGGCTGGTCTGGCCATCTTGAATGCACGTTGTTGAAAGAACACTCCCAAAAAAGTGGGTGTTACTAGAGGCGCGGCTGGTGCAGACCTTTCTTGGGCAGGCCTCGGCCCTTGCCCATCCTGGACTTGCGGTCGTTGGCACTGAGCTTGCCCCGGGGGCTGGTGGGGTCGCCCTCGAGTTCCCCGCCAGCCTCAGACAGCGACTCGCGGGTGGAATCCCGGGAGGACGTCCTGCGCAGACGCCGCTTGGCCTTGGCCTTCAGCCGGGCCTCGTGAAGGGCCTTCTCCTGGGGCGTCCAGTTCCCGTTCTCCTCTGTCTCGTTCAGCTCGTCGTCCTCGTCATTGTACGGCTCTTCAACGTCGCCAGCGTTGAACACCCCTGAGAGTGCACGCAGCAGCGCGCGCGCGCACACACACACACACACACACACACACACACACACACACACACAATGTTAGTTACGATTGACCGAGATGAAACTGTGCCAGAAGATTGACAGCCACACACTGTTTGGAAAGTTCTGAGACAGACACTTGCTGGCTCGATGGAGACTAAATAGGTCTATGAATAGATCGATATATGGATCAATGTGCTAGGATTCATGTTTACTGTAGCAATGCATCCTTTTTTGAGCCACACTCATTATTATTGTCATTTTAGCAGATGCTCTTATCCAGAGCGACTTACACAGGTTACAGTTTTTTTCATGTTATCCATTTATACAGCTGGATATTTTTACTGAGCCAATTCTGGGTTACGTACCTTGCCCAAGGGTACAACGGCAGGGCCACAGCGGGGAATCAAACCAGCAACCTTTCGGTTAAGAGCCCTGCCGCTTACCAGTATGCTCCACTGCCTCCCATATTCAGCATGTGCATCTAACACAACCCTGTGACTGCAGGGTCACCACTTCACCAAACCACAGAGAACATGCTACCACCCCACTCCAGACAAAAGGCTGGAGGGAGATGCTGTCTCAATGGCAGGGCATTGTGCAAGGGACTGACACTAAAGACTGTGATGCACAGTTCTCTTCCTATTAAGTGGTACAGAGGATAAATAAAAACTTTAACAACGTAGCTTAGGGAAAAATGTTGCGCTGACGATGAACCATGTTTGACTATAACATACGCCATTGTGAAACTGGCTTTTGACTGGATCATGTGAGTAACTTGTCAAAACAGAGTGGACTGCAAACTCTGCCAATGACTGATATTCATATAATAAAGTCTTCAAGATTCCTGGGAAAATATAGCTAGTTTGTTTTTTTTATCCATCATGTTCTTGGAAAAGCCTTTTCTGCCTCCAGTTAGGCATGTAATTTTGGAGCCGTGAAGTTGACTTTTTAAAGTAAAGTTTTTTAAGCCTTTACTGCTTTGACCACACTGAGAAAACAAATCCCAAGGTAATGACCACTGGCTTCACAATAACATCTGTCACAAATTAATGTGCTGACAGCCCCGAGACAGCCTGACACAAAGCAAAGCAAACAGCCCTGACGAACGCGTTCAGTATTTTCTATTTGTAGACCTTCCATCAATCACTGGTTAAAGAAGTAAATGAAGTCTACTTCAAATGTTTATATCTTAATGTTCGCAGCAGATGAATTTTTAATGTTTAAAACTGTGTCCTATGGCAAAGGAAATAAAGAATACAATTTTACTAACGACAGATGGGACCTTAAAGAAATGAAAAACAGACAGGTGGTGCAGCCAAGTTCTTAGTACCATAACATTAAGCACGGTCTTGTTGTTCACTTCTGTCTTAAAGCACGTTGTTGACTCCTTATAGGAAACGTTTTCACAGCACTGTTGTAATCAGACAATATTAATTAGCTCTTCCAACACTTCTGTAAACCTCAGTATCAGTGATATTTTAAAACACGTGACGTTTAATGGCTGCCCATCCTCACAAGGAAAGCAAACATTTACATCAGTGTTGGGTTTCAGCGTGACTCCCTCTCACCCGTCTGGCCCCTTTTTTAGAGCACAGTCCTCTGTACCATGCAGGGAAGGGTTACTACATATGGCAGTGTGGGCATTGAGAGTCACATGACTGCTCCCAGCACACTCGGAGCCGAGAGTAGGAACAGCTCGGAAAGTAATGAATACCCCTCCCATTATGAATCTGCCACTGCCAGCTCCAGGAACCTATCCATTACGCTCAAGGAAGCACAGGCATTTTCAAAGAAATCTCCACAAGCATGCCGTGTGTCTTCAGAAGGGGGTCAAGTTCATTATTCAGAACCTTCTCTATTAGGACACTAGGTTCTTCTTGTTCTTGTACTTCTGATAACTATTGTTAGAATTATTATACTAGATCATGCCATTTCACATATTTCTGGCTGTCATGTATAACATGAAATGTGCACATTTCAAAGTCAGCATGACTAACAAAGTAGCACACACCAAAAAAGGCTGTGAACACACCCCACAACTGAGTGCAGTTCACACCTCTACATGTGAAAATGCCATGTACTCGCACACCCTGTTAAAACAGCCCTCCATGTTAATCCAGTAACAGCATTAATTCAGTCACTCTCAGTAGGTGTACAGTAAGGTGTTTAAGAACTTAATTCATAGTGGTGTGCGAACAGCCCATTTCATCAGAAGGAAGCAATTTTCACACATCACACACAGACACACACACTTCACAATAATCACTGCACATCATTTTGACCAGAGATTATATCACATAGCCACCATTTCAGTATGAATGAACATTCATTTATATGCCAGAAGTCCTAGCATCTGCAGGCATCTGTATATATTTTCTACTTATTGGGCTTATTGCACTGGTATAAAACTCAAAGAAGTGTAGAGCATAGAGGGGTGGTTAGCATAGCATGACACTCCCCCTTCACCCCTCCTGCAGCTCATCCACAGGCTTACAGGAAGCATCTTGCTCTCTCACTTTAACCGCACTGGCAACAGTCTCCCAATCTCTCATCGCATGTGCACACACCGACGTCAAACTGTGCAGTACGCAACTGACCAAATACCGCCTCAACCTCAAATCTGCCAAACTGCTCAGCCACTTGTGGCCAATCAATGCACGCCAGCCAAAATGCTGTCTTCCATCCTGCCAGAAAAAGGGAGGCGGAAAAACACCTTTGGACGCGAGCCCAGCCAAACGTCATCAAACCAGCGTGGCAAGATATGTCAGACCACGCTGTAGTCAAAGATAACTTCATACATGTCCACATGTCACAATGTGTGTGTTTGTTTTTTTTTTTTTCAAACACAGTGTTTGAAACAGTGCTCTTAGTCACCCATCATACCTTATCAGAGCTTCAACATGTGGAATAAAAAAATACTGTTTTGTGGCACATGGTAGTGCCCTGCATTACTGCTGCAATGTCTCATTATGTGTGATATCAGCCCACTAATTTCCTTTAAAAGACACCACTGAAGGGTACATAGGCTTATCCATGTACACTAAGAGAGAAAATCCTCTGAACTCTTCTGTTACTAAAATGAAGCAATCTCAAACATGCCTGCCTCTTCTCTCCTGTTGTTAATCCACAGACGAGCAAGCAACACACCCACACAAGGAGTTATTTCTGGGTTTCAAACTCCTTTTGCAACAGCGCCTGTCTTTCAACCTCAGGCAGACCAGCATAAAGAAAATGTACACTTTCAAACCTTCACTGCACTCACTGAAACTGACCAGCTGACTTGAGGAAGGATGAGCTGACCCTCAGAAGTATGTGCCCTACACAGCTACATTATACTGTACAGCAGGAATGCAGAGCAGAATTCTCCCTGGACTGACCTCATCCCTCTCTGGGCGGCCTTCTACAAGGCTTCTGCCAAACAAAGAGTCTGTGCTATAGTTCGGGGAAGAATCGTAACACTTCACAGTTCCACAGATGGCTCAGTATTCTCGCTGACCCTCACACAGGTTTCCCTTCACATTAGGCTGGTTTCTGCAGCCCTACCTCAGCTGTGTGTGTGCCAGCATACTGTGACTGGACAGGGCCTTCTGCATTTAAACTGCTGAGGTCCATGTGTGCATTTCAGAGGATTGCCTATTGCTGATACTTGATCAAAACCAATCTGCCTAACCAGGAGTGAGCATTGAAAAAAATACTCAACAGCTGCAGCACTTCACACGGGAGAGACACACCTACTACTGTTCACGCCTGTGGCTGTTTGACTCATATGTGCTCGTGGCAAACTTCATATCCTACCTGAGGTTATCCAACATGTTGCTGGCTTGCGTTAGTGTGCGGAAACATCTTGAACTTATCTCAGGTGTACCTGACCTAAAGCTTAGGTGGGTCAGTGGAGAAACAAGCATGTACAAAAGACATAGTTTGGTTATTGGGACAGAAGCTTAACAGGAAATTGGCTGGAGTATTCATCATTAGGAATGTGAACACAGGAGGAGCTTGATGTAGCAGAGTTCAGATTATGGCATCATACCCTTGATACGAGAGTATGCACTGGAAATGACATGTTTAATTTGTTTTGAATGTCTAGGCTCAGTTTATGCTCTGTTCATAAATAAATAAATTAAATATACTGTACAGCCTATGTACTTAAAACAATACACTCAAATCCCTTTCTCAGTTTGTCACGCATAACGTGAATTTGTATGGCTGATGATTTAATAAGGATTCACTCACATAAATTTTTATACACATTTGCTCATTCAATAGTTTGTGCCATTCATGTGTACAGTTTTTTTCCCCACTATATGAATGCATGCCACACTATGCATTTACACTTAAGACTTATTTCTCTGTGCTATTTATAAAAACACTGTCAGAAGAATCTGAGCCACATGTGCATGGCACAAACTTCCATTTCTCCAATACACCATGTAGCTTCCATTAAACCCTACTCATCTGTGAAGTCTGTCAGGTACCTAGCCATCTTCATTACAATAACTGTAACAGTAACTTTATTACAATAAATGTAACTGCAATTAAACTTAATTAAAACAGAAACATATCTTTGCCTGTAGAAGAACACTTTTCAGGTTCTTCTACGGTTGCTGAAACTCTTTGAGAAACTACATTAAAAATTAAACAGATACACGTGCATTTTAAAGTCCACTGATTTGTGACCACACATGCTGAAAGATGAAGATCTGTGAAATCCACCAATGCTGCACTCTTCCTTTATTCACTGACTAAATTTCTAATCACTGTTTGCGACTCTAGAAAAGCAGCTATGGCAACTTAGTCATATTTCCGGTTACAATAAAGGAAGCTGCAAGATTTTGAAGTATGCGGATTTTAAAGTATGAAAAACGCTCCTGCACAAATAATGTCATAACAGGCCGTTAATAGAAAACCAGATCCTTAGCGGACATCGTCTAAGTAGCTATGCGGCATGTGACCTCAAAAGGGATACCAGCGTCAAGCTTCGCAAAAATGTAATATTTAACGTAATGGTGTCTGCCGATACCTTAAGACTGCAGCAAAGTAGAAGGTATAATCATTCTTAAAATTTACACTGAAATCTAACCATGATTTTGCATTGGATAACTATCAAAATAACATGTCACCAAGTACAAGAAACATTTCTCATTCCGTTGTTTGAAAGTTGACAGGTAGATAGTTAACATTTGTAGGCTACCTAGTTATCAGTCTCGCGATACATAGCTATGTAAACACATTAGTGTGTCAGCTAGCCTTGGATAATCTGTATGCACGTACAGTGGCGTTCCAACCCATCCCACTTCTTCTAACATTCAGTTGGCTTCAGTGGAAAGACAGAACTAAGAAATAAATATTACACAAAAGCTGAAGCGTGCTGGAGAAGTTAGCCAGCTAGCTAGCTAGCCAGTCAGCCAAGTTAACATTACACTTACAAATAACAATCCTGAAATAGATAAACTATGGAGCGTGTTTGCAGTTTCACAATACAGCAAAACAACAAAGCAAAGCAACGCCCTTTACGACCTTTTAAAGATAAATGCACGATAATATTGCAGCTGGGCGAATTAACCCTTAAATACAGTACGAGCACATGGTGGGACACGCAGTACTTGCGTCCTGAAGACAAAAGCTTGCTAGCTTGCTAGTTAACTAGCCGACGTTTGGGTGGTGTGGTACGCATGAAGATGATAGCTAGCTAACATACATGCATTTTTCATGCATGCAAACGATTTACCGGAAGCATGTAACAATTCTATAAAGGTAAACGTTGCCAAATGCCACACATCTCACCATCCTGTTGAGAAGCGACGGTCCATGCTTCCACTTCAGTCGCCATTTCTCTTGTCTGCAACTCGGGTCTGCTTTAATTCTTGCTTTTCCACCAACTGTCTGTCATGAAGAAAAAAAACCCGCAACACATTGTGCATGTCCTTTACAGTGTGAACCATCAGTTCATGCTTGCAAAATATAGCCTTTTGATTCAATGGTTTACCATGCATTTTAAAGAAAAATCTCACCTTCCTCTTTCGCCAAGTCTTCAGGAAAAAATAATGAAATATACCATACGATTGGTGCTATCTGTATTATTTTAATGTTTTGCTTAAAAAAAAAGAAAATAAATGTACACTACGTTTTGTTATTTGCACAAGGCAAAAAATACATGCACACAATCAAATTGACGCATGCACCTTTAAGGACTTGCTATCTATCTTGAACGTAAACAGAATCTGTTTTTAACTTTGGAACGCTCCGCGAATCACGTGGTGAAAACGTGCGCAAGGAGTGGCTGAAAAGGAGGCGGGAACGTTTCTGTTTAGACCAATCATTTGACAGGCAACTCAGAAGAGATCCTTAGAAAGTAGCTATGTAAACTGAAGTATTTTTCTTCATGGGACAGTCGTACCTTTAATGAATTATTTCGTAAACCGTGTTGGATGTTTTTATTGCATTTACAGATAGCAGCTATCTCGAATATTTTGCAGTTTAACATAGTAATAGTATGTAAAACATTTTAGCTAATACACTGTGCATGTTAAATACATTACCTGTATGAATTTTATGAATTCTACTGTTGTGGTGCATTTGCGGGTGGCAGCTGTCTCGAATATATTGCAGGTTGACATAGTAGTAGTCTGTTAAACATTTCAGCTACTAAATTTTGCGTGTTAAATACATTACCTGCATGAGTTTTAATGAGCATTTCTTCTGCATTTTTGGAACTAATCTCAAGATATTAATAACACTAGCATTTGTCATGCAGAGTGTATTTCATCGGTTGATGGTGCAGACTGGTTCAGGACTAAATCCAAGCCAATTGCATTGTTTAATTGCATTAATTGCTATTTAGGATAGTGTTATGCACCTCTTACATTTTATTCCACTAAATGTAACCTTTAAAAGAGGCATTCTATTTGTGTGTAGCTAATAATGTTCAATTTATTAATTTAGCTCTTTTGCACTTAAATTATATTTATTGAAATGAGCAGAGGCTTAAATTGAGTCTCCTCACAGCCAGATCTCAGCAGAGCTGAGCTGAGAGCTGACCTGTGTGTATCCTAGTTTGTGCCCACTTCATTGTGGGCTATGATTACTGTAACAACATAAAGGAGAGGTTTATGCACTTGAAATGATGAGCAGATGTATATTTTAAAAATATTAATCAGAAATACACAATAGCAGTATTCAAGCAAGAGACCTCTTTCAGGGAGCATTACTATATAGGGCCCATATTTACATTTTTGGCGTGTCAGATAAACAAAAAGCAAACAATTCCATAATGTATATGTTGTGCTCATATGTCTCCCTCTCTTGCTTGGTCTGTCACACAATCTCCAGACATATTAGTGTTGTGGTGCTGCTGAAGGTTTTGTTTCTTTGACTTGTGTGACCTCTCTGACCTCCAGCATAATCTTTGACTTCAGTCACCCAAACCATTTATCACAGACAACCCCTTGGGAGTTCGCAGGCTATCAGATTTATAACAGCTAGTCCCTAATAAATGCACATATGTCACTATTTTAGCTCACTGAACTCTTCCTCTAATTCTTTGATCTTAAGAGTAACATCTGTGTTTCCACCAAACTGCATTATCTGCAAATTTCCTACATGGGCTATTTTTTGAAATAGTGTTGAAAGCAGTTTGGCAACATATGTGTCACATGTATTGAATAATTACCTTTATTTTTGTGTTTTGGTGGACTGTTCATTCTTACAGGATACATTTCATTAAGTCACTGAATAGTTAGTACTTAGTATAGTATGTGTATCTTTATTGATCCTAGGTGGATTTTTTGTAATATACTAAATCCATATGCCACATACTGTCGATAATAAAGAAGGAGGTTTCTCTCCTCCCTCTTAAACAACTACCTTAAAAAAACTAGCAATCAAAATCCAAACTAACAAAGGAAAACCACAAAATACAGTCCAGTAACTTGGTTTCTAAATTATATCCAGATGCCTTTTGAATTGAGGAGTGGTTTTATTGAGCAGTTGCTATGCAGAAGCACAAATTCAAACCATCAGACTGATTATGGATAGTTCAGAGTAAAATTGATGTGTACCTTCAGTTCCCACTCCCCAAAATGAGGTTATTGCAAAACTTTAATTAATCTCTTTGGGGAATTGTTGCCATGTGAAATCCCAACAGGAACCCGCAGCACATGAAGACCACTTCACTTTGGCAAACAGCCAATGTGGTTGATGTGTATGTGCTGACTTTCATCGCAACCCCGAGCTACAGAAACACACCAGTCATTGCTGTACTTACTATAGTAGCTTGTGTTTTTAATACTGGTCCTCTGTGAGCCATTCTAAGAAAGGTCAATGCAAATGGTATGTAAAGTATCTCCAAAGACTCCCCTGCTGTAACCATTTGTACAAATATCAAATAATTTTATATTCTGATTGTGATACCATTTTTTGCTTTCCATTGCCAGAAATGCAGGCACACAACACTAATGTGTATGATAGGGATCAAGAGGTGTAAAATAATGCTCCACTCTCATTGGATTTGGCAAATCTTAGTTGATGATCATTTAAAAAGAAAACCCTGGTCTTGTTTACGGTTTAGAAAACCTTTGATTTGATTTGCTTAACTTTCTGCCTCCCCCTCCCATGACCACATCCTGGTGGTGAGGAAATTCACATCCCAACGGACCAGGTCAGAGGTGAAATTATCCTATCATTTAAAGCGCTGGCCCTGAAGGAAGCTGTTACACCTCCTCAGAAAACCAGCTGGCTGTGAGTCTCCCTCTACAGGGGCCAAGTGAAATAGTAAAAGAAACATTGTACTGGGAACACTTTAGAAAATCAAGGCTCTGTGCCTGACTGCTGGCCATTACCCTTATCAGTGATGTTTGAGGTATATTTTACATTATATAAATATTTATATTAAATAAATATTTATACTAGTTTACACTGGTTCTTGAAATAAAAAAACCTGACCTCATCAGTAAGGAACACAGCCTTACTCCTCCACACATGAAAACAGCAACAGCAGATTTACAGATCCATGTGGAAACCAAAAGACATCTAACATTACCTACTATATTTTTACCTTTGTCAGAAATTCCAGTCACCTGCCACCTCTGTTCACAAGTACACTTATGAAATACTGATTATAGCCACTAGATGGGGATATAGAAACATAAAATAAACAACACCACAAACAGCAACATGGAGCAAACCATTGTACCTACTGCAAGACTGACAGTAGAATAATCAAGGTCAGCCAATAACATGACATTGTTTCAATTTAATAACATGGCAGCATAAACGGCTTGGTTTGACCCATGCATGATAATATAACTGAACTCAAAACATCCCCCTTCTCTTGAGAGGTGGAACACAGTGTTCTGCACAATTCAGAACGAGTGTGGTCTACATCCCCTGCCTTCCCCAGTCCCCTGCCCCCGCTGTGCTGCCTTTGTCCAAACATTTGGGACAGGATATGAAATGAGAGAAAAGCTCTAGATGGAGTCTCTGTCAGGAGGAGAATGAGGTGTGTAAATAACACGCAGATTGTGTTCAATCGCACCGCTTAATGAGTCTTGTGGTATTTTAGCTGAATCACCTAGAAATGTTAAGCAATATTCACATATGCAAAAATTTACATCTGCCTATTTAAATACAACAGACTGGTCCCAGATTGATCCATATAAGATTCAATGCAGGAGTGGCTAACCTGCACCATTCAGAGCCTCGTGTGTGGCCCCTGAAGAGCATTAAAGAGGAAATAAACACATTCATTATGAGTTTGATTCATGTTATAAATAAAAATGTTATTGTTGGGTCCTGTGAAAAATGTGATATGTGATATTCTACAGCGATTACAGCTTAGACAAATATGAAGGCTCTCTTGAACAAGGAGTGCTCAGGTTGTCCCTGTAATCTTACCAAAATAGTTAACAATTGGTATAATATTCAGTAGAACAAATGAATCTGGCACTGAAAACATTTTACTGAAACTCATCGATAATGACACAAGTAAATTCTGGCTCCTACTGAGGATCAGGCTAGTCACCTCTGATTCTGTCAAATGAAGTGACAGTGTTTCTAGCTTCATGCTCATGTTTAGACCTTGTGGTATGCCTGGAACAGGACTAGCCTGATGCCATTCAGATTAGCAAACATACTTGCTAACTATTCAAGGGCAAAAGAGTGTAGCCTTCAGAGCACTGAACTGAGGTAAATGACTTTGTATTTCCCTAGACCTCGATACTCTACTTATCAGAGGAGATTAGTGAAATCTTACCATGGAAAGACCCTGGATATTATTCAAATATCTTTATTCAACAGAGTGCTATAATCAGGTGATCAGTTGTACTACGTAAAGGTGGTGTCTGTACAGATCATACGACATTATGTGTTTGATATGAAGCAAAATACAATGACACAATGTGACGTCAAAACGAGTTCATTCCAAATACAATAAACAGAGAGATAAGGGTTCGTTGCAGATCTGTAGTAAAAATGTCAGGGCTGATTAGCAGTAGGGGATCCCCTGCATCAATCTAATGCAGGCTGCAGCTGACCGCCATCTTGATAAGTCACGTAAACTAGAATTACAATGTCCAGATGTGAGCATGAGCTGGCGTGGTTCTCTCTAGAAAAGGGTTAACATCATGTAAAGCTTACTTCCTGTCTGTGGTGGGTTTGTCCCTGGGTGCCCAGCATACATGCAGATGCGATCTGGAGCTGATTGTGAAACTCCTACCCTATTTATCTAAACTCCCAAGGCTGGGTGACCAAGTCTTGGTCAATACTAGAGACACAAAAAGCACAGATACACACGCATGCACATGGACACAGATATAAGTGCACAGAGACATAACAAGTAAGGTTTGATAGCAGGATTGTAACTTTCCTTCTTATTGCTTGTGACCAAAACCTATGTATGTCAATAGAAATGATGGAATGTCTATGTGAAACAGTTTTGTCAAGTATTTTTGTTGAAGCACCATTGATGTGGTATTTATCATTTTTGTCTCTTATGTTTCAAACAATTTTATAATATCCTGTCTTGCCTGTGCTGTTAAGAACAAAAAGAGCTATAAAAACATTTGCAGACTGATGAGGTTGCCCTCAAAAGCATTAGCAAGGCCATTTACGGGCACAGGGCCATCACGTCCCTGACCTGCACCAGTCTGCATCTCAATCAAGGCTCTGTGACGTCACAGAGCAGACTGCTCCTATATCGCTGGGGAAGGACAGGTCTTGTCCTGTTTTCCTCTGTCACTTCGCAGATGAGACATGGCGGAGGGTGCGTTGGCCAGCGAGGTGTTCCCCAGCCTGCCTGCCCTGGTGAGGTCGGGCCTGGCTGTGGCGCTGACCGCCCTGGTTGTGTGGAGCATAGCCGTGCGGAGGCCCGCCTGTGCCACGCTGCCCTGCCTGCCTTCGCTGCCCCTGTTGGGCAGCCTGCTGAGCCTGAGGGGCGACCTCCCCCCCCACCTGCAGTTCACCGAGCTGGGGCGCAAATACGGGGGCCTGTTCGGCCTCTACGTGGGGCCGCACTACACCGTGGTGGTGAACAACTTCAGGCACGCCAGGGAGGTGCTTCTGCAGAAGGGGAAGGAGTTTGCAGGGAGGCCAAAAATGGTATGTAATAAACATTTGTTCATGGAGTGTGTGTGTGTGTGTGTGTGTGTGTGTGGATATGCGTGTAAATGTATGTGTGTCTGTGTTTCGACCTGCGTGTCTGTGTGCGTACGTGTTTGAGTGTACGTGTTGGCTGGGGGTATAGATTATAAGCAGAGAGATTCTGCATTTGTTAGAGGTGCACTTCATAAGCACATGCCAAGGTGATTAGTCTTCAGACTTTGATCTGAAAAATTCTGGGCACAGATGAATTGTGCAGTGATTGAGTAAGGAAGGGCTTGCACAATTCAAAAGGCTTTTGTCCAAACTCTTACAAATAGTGACTGGCCACAAGTCGTAACCTCACTCCAATCCTGTCCGTGTAGGTGACCACAGAGCTGCTGAGCCGAGGGGGCAAGGACATTGCCTTTGCTGATTACAGCCCGCTGTGGAAGTCCCATCGCAGGCTGGTGCACTCCTCTTTCGCCATGTTCGGAGAGGGCACCAGCAAACTGCAGACGATTGGTTAAGTGGCCCTTACTGCACATTTAACCACTGATCAGACATGGGGAAATCTGGATTGTCATCAAACTTATTGAAATACCTACCTTTCAAATGTCATTTATGAAATTAAGGTGCAATGCATGTTTGATGCAAGTGTCTATTTGATTTGGGGGAAATGAAATTTTATGTTTAAGTATGAGTTACAGATCTGTTTTGAACACATGCATTAATAGTTCAGTGCAAACAGAATGTTATGCTTTTGTTAAATTGATTTTTTTTCTCCATATTCAGAGAATGTATTCCAAAGTGAATATTTCAGAGTACAAATTTTTAGAGAAAAGGTACATCATATATCAGAGCAGGACACATTACATGTCATATAAATTGACAGTATTTTACATTCCCATTGTTATGTTAAAATAAGATATTCCTTTCATTAATACCACAGTTTAATCAGCCCTTGATGGTAGTTTTCAAGTCATATGTGAATATAGTACAGATGCTGCACTGGAAATACTGTGATCATTATCATAGATTTTGGGTTTTATTTCTAGGCAATGTCTTTGACCAAGAGCACCTTCCACTGAATTATACTAAAATGTATTATCTTTGCAAATAGTTTATCACAAAAGTCATATCATGATCATAAAGGGTTTTTTTCACAGTGAGAAATTTCACATCAAGTTCACCTGTAAAATGTGATTAGAAGCCCGAAAACCAAAAAGAGTTTTGAAAGCCTAACACTTTTTTTAAAAGCACGTCAAAAGGTATTAAAACAATAAATAGGTAAAGGCAAAATTACTCAGAGATAAACTTCTTCACTGAGAATTTCCTGTGGGACATACAGTAATACTTAAAGTAGCCTCCATGTGGCATGGGAAGTGTAGTTTAGCCTGATCATCTTTTATTTCACTCAAAGGAAGGGCTGTCACAGCTTTACTGCATGCCTGCTATCCACTGGTCAGCCAGCACAGCTGGGTTGCATTGTATGAATCTGGGCAGGCCATGCTGCTTATGTCATCCTGTGTGTGCTGCTCGGACGCAGTGTGTGAAGAAGCCACAGGTCTGTGCTCCCACCTCCTGGCAAGTGCGGGGCAGCCCCTGGACCCAGGTCCGGTCCTGATGAGGGCAGTCACCAATGTGGTGTGCACCCTGGTGTTCAACTCCACCTACCAGCCCCATGACCCCGAGCTCAAGGTCGTGATGGAGTACAACGATGGCATTGTGCAGACCATAGCTAGGGGGGGTCTCGTGGACATCTTCCCCTGGCTGAAGGTACCCAAAACTGTTAGCATTTTCTACTTTAGTAATGACCATAAAAATCCTCCATCTTTGTAATACTCCCCAAATAGAAGGGGATTTTAACAAAAGTGGGTCAGAAACCATTTTTGCATGTTCCACACAAGCTTCATAACAAAAGAGCTTGAGGTGCAGGACTGTTCTATTCTTTCCACAGATTTTCCCTAACAAGGACATAAAGAGACTGAAGGAGTGCATCAGCGTGAGAGATAAACTGCTATGCAGAAAGCTGGAGGAACACAAGGTAACAGAGAATGGAAGACAGTTAAGGGTCCCCTTAAAGAGGACTGAGCAATTGCTGGTTTGTTGTTCAGAATAATTGATCATGAAACAGTAACAGCCTGTAAATATACGGTACCAGTCAAAAGTCTGGACACACCCAATTAAGATAATGGGAAATATGCATTCAGAGACATTTTGATCGAAAGACTTGCGCTTAAATGCTTGAAGCAAATATAAATAATGAAGCTGGTGCCTATGTATGTATTTCTTAAAAAAATATTTAGAAAATATTTTGGCAATCTTTTAATAATCTAAAACACAAGATAGTTTTGATTTGTTTAACACTTTTTTGGTCACTGCATAATTCTGTTTGTGTTATTTCATAGGTTTGAAGTCTTTACTATCTGAAATATGGAAAATAGTAAAAAATAAAGACAGTAGGTGTGTCCAGACTTTTGGCAGCTACTGTACATGACAAAATACAAATAATAATAACACTGGGATTACAGTTGATTAATTATGATTTACTGGAGCATAATGGGGTCTCATGCTAAGGAGCTGCTCATCTGATAATCAGTAAGTGCCTAATGAGGTTACCCTGTTACTGTCAGTGACTCATCCTGCTATCTGAAGGAAAACAAACACAAACAACAAACTCTAACCTTCACAGATGTGAGAGAGTAGATTCAGTACCCTCCAAAGTTGGTGGAATGTGCACAACACTCCACAGAGATTGAGAAGAAAGCAAAGGATGAATATTTAAAACTACTACATTTTAATCATCTTCATCACTTCTGTTTCATCCAATATAATATTATCCCAAAATGCATTGTGTACACCTGCCTTCACTGTAAAAGTTGTCCCCACTTCTCTGGCATCAGCAGCAACAGAATGTTTTTTATTATATTTTTTATTTTTTGAACATCATTTGTAGTGATTTGTACCGACATACACAACCCTATCAGGCGAGATAAGATACCCCACTGCACCAGTCACTACTTTGTAGTTTTACATGTTATGGACCTTTATAAATTGCTTCACGTGTATTTTTGGCTGTGCAGGCCAGTTATAGACCTGAGGACACCCGGGACCTACTGGACGCACTGCTGAAGGGCCAGCTAGGTTCGGGGGAGGAGTCCACCATCACAGACGATCACGTGCTGATGACAGCGGCCGAAGCTTTCGGTGCTGGGGTGGAGACCACCTCCACCACCCTGCTCTGGGTCCTGGCCTTCCTGCTGCACCACCCGGAGGTGCGTGCGGCAGCATCCACCATAAACACTGCAGTTAGAGTGTGTCCAGGGAGCACAGGTGCACTGTGCATCAGCTGGCTCGGAACTAGGTCAGGCTGAAACTTAGGGCCACCTGCCTCTCACAGATAAACCGAGCGCTTCCAGGGACAGAGACATGAACCCTGAGACAATCCTTGCGCCTGTGTTTGATTTCTAAAAGGTGCAAAAAGGACTGGCATTTCTGTATCTGGCGCTCAAACAGAGGTGATGGTCACTGTAGTCTCTTTGTGCGGCATTCAGGTCCAGGAGCGGATCCACCGGGAGCTGGACGAGCAGGTTGGCCGGGACCGCACCCCCTCACTGGCAGACCGAGGCAGGCTGCCCTACCTGGAGAGCACTCTGTGCGAGGTGATGAGAATCCGACCTGTTAGCCCCGTGCTAATCCCCCACGTGGCTCTGCAGGACACCAGGTAACCAAGGAAATGGAAGGGGAAGGGAGCATTATTGCTCCCTGTCACATTATTACATTATTGTCATTTTAGCAGATGCTCCTATCCACAGCAACTTACACAGTTTACAGTTTTTAATGTTAACCATTTATGCAACTGGATATTTAATGAGGCAATTGTGGGTTAAGTACCTTGCCCAAGAGTACAGCAGCAGTGCCCCAGTGAGGAATTGAACCAGCCAACTTTTGGTTACAAGCCCTGCTCCTTACCACTATGCTACACTGCCGCCCGCCTATTACTCCCTATTATTACTTGGTACCCAGTGGGGGTGGGGGAGGGGTAGCAGCTCACCAGGTTCCAGTCTGTGTTCTTCTCTCAGCATAGGAGGGCACAGCATCTCCAAGGGCACCCGCGTGCTGGTCAATATGTGGTCCATTCACCACGACCCCCAACAGTGGGAGGAGCCTGAGAAGTTCAAACCAGGCAGGTCAAGAAATCCTATAAGAGCAACGCAGGTTGGAACGTGAGGCGCCGTGCTACTTTATTCCTCTCTCTCTGCCCCACAGAGCGCTTCCTGGACAGCGAGGGCCACCGTTTCTCCCCGCCCTACTTCCTGCCGTTTGGGGCGGGGCCCCGGGTGTGCGTGGGCGAGTCTCTGGCCAAGCTGGAGCTCTTCCTGTTCGCCAGCTGGCTGCTCCAGCGCTTCACCTTCGGTGTACCCCAAGGGGCCCCGCTGCCCGACCTCCAGGGGCGTTTCGGGGTGGTTCTCCAGCCACTGGGCTACACCATGTCCGTCACCCCTCGCCCCGGTTGGACAGACCAGAGCGTGACCACATAGCGAGGAGAGGATGATGGCAAAACCAAAGTAAGGTGAACTCCACACAGACTTCACAGTAATAACATTCACTTTCAAATTCAAATAAAATTCTTATGGGGAAGTTGTCATTTCAAAGAATCATGTATCTTGAGTAACAAGCACATCTGTATGTACCTGTATGTATGGACACCTAGACACATATTATGATGTTAAAAGTGGACTGGCATTTTTGACACAATAAATCATTCTCATTTCAATTAATCATTAATCTCCGAGCAGTGTCATAAGAACATTATAATTACTGATTGTGATCATTTGTGGTCTTTATTATGTACTTATCAGAATCCTTTGTCAGTGCTGTTCAGCTCATGAGTATTGCTGATACTGCACTAGGTCAGCATAAGATAACAGTGTCCAAAGTCCCACACCCAAGTGTATGGTAGATCACAACAATCAAGTACACAGCTGAGGAAAAAGCATGGTCTATGCTTATACCCAGTAACGCTCAAAACATAAAAATACACAAGGTATTTAATTATCCTCGGCAAACACACAAGCATGCATAGCGTGTTGAATGATAAAATGGTACTAATGTGTAGTCATCCTCCTTTCTCAAGATCACAACATGATGTCTATGCACTGACCACAGCAAGGGTAGGCAAAACCCAGAGTGTTAGACTCTACATCACTGTATGCATGTTCCTCTGGTGTCGAGTTTGTATTCAAATCTGAGTGTGCTTTAGCCTCTTCTTTTGGTTCTCATAATGGTTGTAATAGCACACCACCAAATCTCTCGCACATATATATATATATATATATATATATATATATATATAAAAACACATTCATACTGTAATGATGTTGTATGAAACATTTTATTTTCACACATTTTCACAAGTTGTTTCATAAGCAACACTGACTGTCAAGTTCATCAGACAACACACACTGACAGACATAAAGAATAACTATTTTCTGTGTAAAACTTAGTACCTGAAGAATAATTTTCAATTAGAAAATAACTGAGCAAACTGACCACAGAGTATGAGAACTTACATGGAGTAATGGCTTGAACAAAATTCAATTTATAAATGTTTTAACAGCAACATATTATGGGCTCCCAGAATGATCCTTGCTGAAAACTGCAAACCGCAAACCCTTATGAACGGGCTTTAAAATCGACATCTGGCAAACGGACACAGCTGACCTGCCCCTTAACATTCTCAAGACAATATATTAACATCGTTGGCATCACTAATCAAAACGGGAGCTTAGCAACTGGAGATTAGCGCTCTGACAATTATATCCTAGTGAAGCGGATTTCACTGCCACTCTTATATGCACATTACGTAACAGAATGAACAATGAAAGAGTGCACCCTTGTAAATTAGAAAAAAAAACACATTGTACATAGCATATTTATAGCACTTGCTCACTCTCACAAACATAGTTTATAATACAATGATGGTGTAATTTAACTGGTAAGGAAGGCATGAGAAATTAAACATTTTACACACATCATACCAATAAAAAAGAGAGTCTCACACTGAGATCCTGATACAAATAAACACAAAATTAGTTTTTTGAAATCTTTTTTTCCTTGTACCTTTGCCCTCCCCTTTCACAGAAGTAATGTATTAATATGCAGAATATATCATGTATTTCTAATTCATATATACTGTTATATTATGCATAAAGACACAACCTTTCTCAGTCTGATGAAACAAGGTAACAGTCTGCAATGTACCAGGCTAAAGAGGACAGGAGAGGGGTGGACAAATTAATGGCAGAAGTAGCTGACAGCTGATGGAACATAAAAATATCAGTCATACAATAACAGTCTTCCTGAATATACACTAGGAAACATTTCCTGTAAAAACACAAGGTTTAATCTTTATTCCCATGTTTCTGCCTCACTGTCACAGGGTTCATGGAAAACATACCCCACTCAACCAATGGACAACTAACTTGCTTATAGACAAATGTGCAGCTTTATATGAATTCAAATGTGAATGTACCATTTTGGTATGAAATGAACATCATTCTATTGTTCTATTGTTTTGCCCATACAGTCTAAAATGTAGAAATTCTAAGCGAATGTTTTCCACTTATCAGCTTGTCCCTAAACAAAACGAGTCACAACACTATACATTCTAAAATTTTATATTCTTTCTAGGAACAGAAAAAATAAACAGTTTTAAACTGTTAAATACACAAGGCGTTGTGTGCAAGAATGTAATATGGTCACAACAGGATCAAAATAATATTTACAAGATCAATTTAATAGTACATTACATTCTGATTATTTATACAAAAGTCCCAAGATTATAGTGCTAAGTTACATGTATTATTTGGAGGTAAATAATGTATAGGCTGGGTGGTGGCAAAGCAAACTATAAAATAACCTTCCTTATGGCACTGTCAAGAGCCACACACTTAATGTTCAACAGCACCAGAACAGAAATATCAATTTGTGTTCAAATGGACAAATTTTGCTCATGTCCACAAATAACCAGTAACTCAAAGTGAAACATTTGTTACAAAGTTATATATGAGGACAATGTAGCTGCCGGATGCTTTCAAAACACTGGCACCTGCTTTTTGAAATGACAAAAAGTAACCTAGTCAGAACTCTGGTCTTCATATTTAAAATAAAAACAAAAACAAAAAAGTGGATACATGCTAAGCTTAGTGCATTAGCAGCTTTTGATTCAAGATTATGATCCTTAAGCTTTGTACATTCTTCATCTGGTTTCATGGACATAAGGGGTATTTAGGCCTTTTTTAACAAAGTTGTGGAATTCAGACCTGCTTGCTACGGCCTTTCCTGCTACCATATCCTGCATCCTAGTTGACACACCAAATAAAAGCAGCATCTTGTACAACAGTAGGCCAGCGTGTGTGATGTCATCACTCTAAGACATGTAGTTCCCCTCTCCCCCCCAACATCCTATTCTTGTTCCTGTGACAACACACTGTGTCAGCCACCAGGCCGTGCCAGTATACCAGTGCTCAATCAATAGAACTCTCTGTTCTACTGATGGGCCTTTTTTCTCCACACTATGCATCTGAGGAAAACATGGAAAATACCTTACAGTCTACTCCTGCACAGCGCTGGTAAAACTGTACAAATACATCAATGCTTAATGTGTGGAGCATTTTCTCTCAAAGGATTTTTCCACAAAATTTGCTCAGTGATACTCTATTGCTGTCAATAAGAAAACATGTATACAGAATACAGCTAAGTCCTTGCCAAACATTGCATAACTCAACCTATAGTCTGAGCGGATTCATTTTTGCAATTCTTTAGGGGGGAGGGGTACACCCCTCGGGTAATAGTATACATGCCAAAGGAAATGGCTGCCTACCAAACAAAAGGATGTTTCTCCATCAAGTCCCCTTTCTTACTTGTACGAATAACATTATGCACAACTGACATGCAGTCTCACTACAGGCAATAGCCAAATGAGAAACATATTTATGTCCATATATTTCGAATACCAAGTAAAAAATGGGAGCGATGGGTTATGGAATGTGAGGGAGCGCAGATGCTATTCTGCGAGGTTAAGAAACTGAGAAAGAAAGTGATCCAGGATGCTGAAGTATAATCTGCTGGTGGATGGTAATAGTTTGGTCAGTTAGCACAGCCACGCTTCATACAAGACCATGTTCAGCACCGACACATTCTAGGGGCTTTAAAACTTTATCATTTGAATACTGGCTTACAGCAGAGCCAGGACATTTTACATTGTACATATACATACATTTTACATTGTATGAGGAAAGACAGAGACCTAACATTACCAAGTTCTGGGCTCCTTTCTGCAGTGCACATTTTACTCTTGAAAAATCTTGGAGTAAGAGGGGATGCTGAAAAAATAAACTGTATGACTTACAGTATATTGTAAATATATATAACAATAGCTGTGTTTTTGGGGCACAAGTGTTAGATCAGAAAAAACATGCTATAATACTATTCAATATCAATAAAAGGTCAACTTTTCAGACATCCCTTTTGGCAGCATGCATAAGTATATCTTGTCACTATTGTATTCTTTGTGAAAAATGTTTCAAATAATTTTTCAATTTCCAAACAGCACTCAGCACAATATAGCCTATTATTTGGGTTATTTGGGGATGGGGGGGTCTGAGAATATACTTTTGAAACTAAAAGTATGATTAAGAAAATGGAGGTGGAATGCTTCCCCTGCTGTGTAGAAACCTAGAAACCCTGACCTGGCTATCCCAGGCCCAGCCTGCGTTCTGGAACCTTCATAGTGGACGCTCTGCACCTGTCCTAGATTCACTGAGTAATAGCCTGTATCTGACACGATGGAAAGGTTACATTCAGCGTCAGTGGTGAAGGATGTTGGCTTCCCATGGTTCATTTCTGTCAGTGGAGAAACAGTGCCAATAACCCAATAACCACTAAGGAAGAGTGGCTTTGTCATTCCTTTTCAAAGCCTTAAATACTTACCCAAGACTTTATGAAGACTTAATAGTTTGATATTTAACTCCACTGATAGTTGGGGATAGGTGTGTTATCATCATTATTGCATTATTTGTATTATTATTACTGATAAGCCACTGGAGTAGCATAGAGATCGATCAGTGCAGTCAGTCTGAGAGAAGCATCCAGTTACAGTGGGTTTCTAGAGGCAGCAGCCTTGTTACCTCTTCTACAGGGTTACCAACAGTGACAGAAGAACTTGAAAAGCCTGGCTTTAGCGCACACGTTTTAGAGAACAGAGAGGATCTTGGGACTGCCGTGAGAGTACCATCGGAGCAGCCCTTAGGAGGAGTGCGGGGTTACAGTACGGACATTATGCTGACTTCACCCTGCCCACACAGCTGCTGTTGTTCGCCGTGCAACTCCAGAGAGCAAACGGAGCTAATCTGCATTTTTCACTGCCGCTTTGTTTAGGTCTACGAAGAGAATGCCTTTTGTTCTGGGTTGTGTAACCAGCTTTCGGCACACAAATGAAGAAGAGAGACAAACAGGTCCCCACAATTTCTTACAAAGCTGAATGATCAGACTTATTTTTATCTTTCTTCTGAATTCACTTAATATCATTTTTGATCTTTTAGGGCTCTATGCATATATGGGGGACACTATGACACATGGTGTAGACCACGGGACTCTGCTTCCTCCTCTGGTCATTGTAACCTTATGAGTTACAACATGCTCCCATTTAAATCCCTTTGTTTTGGATCTTTGTTCCCTTTAGTCTTTACCCCAGTCTGATCCAAATGACCCTCACACTGACTCCATGGTGATAACGGCCTCCTCACTCTGCAGTGCGGGGGCGGGGCCGCACAGACTGGTGCACTCCTCCCCTGTCTGGGACGGGGTCGTCTGGGCTCGGTTAGAGCAGTCGGCGCTGTCATGGAGGCGATGAGACTCCTCCTTCCCCTCCCCCTCCGTCCAACTCCCCGCCTCCTTGTCCCCCTCTGCGTTGCCCTCCTCCTCGTCCTCGCTCTCCACCTGGCAGCGGCACACCTCGATCCCCGAGTCGCCCGTCATGCGGCGGTGGCGGTAGTGGCTCTCGTCGGCGTCGACGTCCTCGTCGTCAGCATCCGAGGCGCATGACGCGTGGCAGTCGGGCTCGAAGAAGTCCACGTTGGAGGAGAAGAGGGCGTGTTTGGGCGGGGACTGGACGGGTTTGGGCGAGGGGCGCTCTTCCGTGGGCTCCTTGCTGGGGACTTCCCCCTCCTCCTTCTGCTCCGCCGGCGCCCCCAGCGGGTCGGCGAGAGGGAGCGCGGGGGCACAGGGGGCCACGGGAGGAGGGGATGCGGGCGCGGCGGCGCTGACGACGGGGGCGGCCGGGTCGCCCGCCTCGCTGGGCGTGGTAGCGTTGCTGGTGTCGGTCTCGTCGGTCACCTGCACGGAAAAGGAGGTGCTGCAGGGGGAGGTGGCCATGCAGGAGTCGCAGGAGCAGCTGGTGTAGTTGTCGGAGCTCTGGGAGGACGTCATGCCGCTGGGGCCGGCGTGGGCGTACTGGCCGCCCCCCTGCAGGGCGAACACGGTGCTGTACGGAGGAGGGGGTGTGCTTGGCTGAGCCGCCACCTCTTCGTAGGACGGGAGCTTGAAGGAGGCCAAGAAACCTGCGAAACAGGAGCTTTGTTACTTACACGTCATTATTTATTTACTTGCACACTCACACCCCTTTCAGGTGTGCTTTCTGCAATTCCAATACACCTTGAGACCGGCCGGGTGCACCATGCCACGCAAGTGAGAAAGATATATCAGTACCTTAGCAACTAAAAGGGCTTCAGGGATCTCTTTCAATCCACATGGCTAGGTAATTCAACCTAACCGCACCTAATGACACTTTTTCAATGCAGAGCAACAAATGTAACAAAGAAGGTAACACAGAAACTGTCCGTTCTTGAAAACAGTTCAACTATTTCTTTGAATTTGTTACTCAAATGTTAAAGCCTGCAGTAAAACAATCTGTGGTAGTTACGTTGAATGACTGACCCTCTGTTGAGAATTGTGCACGTTTAAGAAATCTTCAAGTGGCATTACAGACAGCAAGAACCAGAATGATCTAAAACAAATTTAACTGTGAAACAAATGGAACAAATGAAAACTGGAAGAGAGAGAGAGGTGTCTCACTGAGATCAAGCATGGAGGTGGGGTAGTTGCAGGCCCCGTGGTAGGCTATGAGGTTGATCTCCCTCTGTCTCTGCTGCTGCTGGATCCTAAGCTTGGCCCGCCGGTGGCGGTACGCACAGCAGCAGCTGAACAAGATCAGAACCGTCCAGAGCAGCCAGAACCCTGCAGGAATCGACACATTATTTTACCCCACGTTCCCACACTGAATCATCCAGAGCCCAACACAGTATTTTACTTCATATCCCCACACTTGTCTATCTGCATTTTATACTCACACCAAAGCTCATGGAATTGTAGTCCACAGTGCAGTTGAATCACACTACATCTTGCGGTAGTGCAGAACACAAGCTGAGTTACAGAGGAGCTTGTGCTAGTGCAGTATACAGCGAAGTTGAGCTACGGAGGAGCCTGTAACAGTGAGGACTGCAGTGAAGTTTACTTACACCAGAGCTCGTAGTAGTAGGTGCAGCAACCGGTCTCGCCACAGCAGTGCCCAGTCTCACACAGGTACCCACCATTGCTGTTGACCCCGGGACAGTACTTTGGGCTACCAATAAGGGGCAGGCTGCCAGCAACCTGGTATTCCATACCCTGTAAAAGAGAACACCATACATTACACTCACACAGGGTCATTCTGTGTGAAATGGAGCCAGTTTAGCTCTTATGTGAATATCACATATAATTTTGCCAATTTTAATCATCACATGACAAATTAGCCAAATTTTCAATAAAATCTGAGGGAGCCATTCCACAGTTAGTCCTAGTTCACAAACCTTTTTCACCGTAATGACTCTATTGTTCAGTACCGTCAATTAAAATGACACCAAAGTCTAGGGATTCCCTACCTGATTAATGGTTGTCATGTCTGTACTCTGTGGAGATGCTGTCATCTGTAAATTTTAAAATAAAATTATTCATTAACAAACAAAACTACTTTTACATTCAAGCTGGCAAAAGCTACAACAAACAGGAAATTAATGAAATGTCCTCTGCATTAATCTCGGCCTATACCCTGCTAATGCACACTGATTTGTTACATGTTATGATATAGCAATGCTATTTAGCTACATGGGTTACTTCACACAACATGTACACACCACTGAGCAGATTGATAAAATGTTTGAGGTTTCAGCAAACTAAATATATAGTCCTCAGTGGAATAAAGGAAACAACCATGTAAGTGTTTGATTAATATATGCACTTAGATATTAGTTGCTGCATAAAATTTTCCAGTTATGAGTATTGTTACTGCTTGAGACCCTATGCAAACATATACCCAGATTAAGACATAAAATTTTCATTAAAAATTATATACACCAGCAGTAGGCTTAATCTGGGCCTGGGAAATACACTAAATAACACAGAAGTAATTGCAATTCCTAAATGTTCACACCAATCCAGAAAAACAAAAAGGAAACATAATTCCTTTCTTAAAGTGCATATATCACAGAAGGAATTAATAGAAATCTAATTGATTAGAAATGTCTACACGGATGGTATTATCCAACAACTTACAACTCACTGTATGTAGAAACCCAGACACATCAAACCTGAAGTGCTCCTTGTTGTCAGTGGCTTTATTTTGAATGTTTGGCAATGTTTAGATCAGGAAGGCTTCTACTTATTATATCCCAGAAGGCTTTTGGACGTGTGACAATTTCATGGTTTTCCTTTAGCTTCGCATGAAATGAAAATGCATTACTTTCAGTTGCACTGACCTACATTTTGAGGGGAAGCATCTAAAATGATGGTCTGAGTTTTCATTTCAAGAAGAAAATATGACCATGATGTGACACTGTTACACTTGTTGTTATACTCTGTTCAAGATCTAGTTCATCCCCTTTCTGCAACGTACAAATGAATTAGTTTTCTGACTTAAGACAGAAGTAAATGAAAAAGGACTTTCCAAATTTGAAAAATACAAGAAGGTTGGGGGTTATTTAAAGCCGAACCACCTGCCATTTCAAACCAATAAAAAATAGGAATAGCTGTCATGCATGAATGAACCATTCTTGTGACAATGAACAATGCACAAGAGAGTCAGTAGCCCCGACCAAGGATGAGTTTGATATTGAATTCAGCAGTTTGTCATTATCTTAGAAAAAAATTGACAATATTGGTAATGTTTTAAGAATGACTCACTGGGCCAGTTTCCCAGACCCAGATTAAGCTTGGGTCTGGAAAACTGGCCTAGTATGTTTCTATGTAGTGGCTAAAGCAGCTGCTTACTAGAAAGTGACAATACACATAACAGGGAAATTTTATGTAGCAAGTAATGTAGCAACTCATAAGTATATATAGTAACCATACTTACACGGTCACTTCCTTTATTCCACTGAGGATTATATTTTTTTGCTGTTGGAGATCAAGTCTGAGTCTTCAACAATCTGCCCAGTGTGATGTAACCCAGTGTGGCTAAAGTGTGGTTAGCATGTATCAAATCAGTGTGCTGAAAAGCCTTACCAGTCCATAGTCTGAGTTTAATGCAGAGGTAATTTCATGAATTTCCCATCTTTTCTGGCTTTTGCCAGTGATAACTTGAAAGTAAAAGTAGTTTTTTTGTTAATTAATGAATGTTTCTACCTGGACAGTAATTTCACCTTAAAATAACAAAACTTATAACAATAATGCTACAATTTGTCATGAAAGTAGGCCTACAACAAGGTTGATCTTATCTAGTATAAGTGGAGATAACTAGTTTTAAGAAATTTGTGAACCTATTGGCTCGAGCCAATCTCAGAGTAGATTGAAATAAAACTTGTTTTTCTCTGTATTCTGCATCTGTAATCTGCAAATAACTCTTGAACAAAACAGGTGACAAGACAATGACTGGAAGGACTGACAGTGACACCAATGCCTGCCAATCCTGACCTTGTAGCCTAAGTGTTTGACTTCTCTTTTTTCTGTTTTGCCAGCTAGGGCAATTAGATTAATGTGATTTAGCTAGTCAACCTAGCTAGTCTACTTTATCTAGCAAATTAGCCTAGTCTAGTATATGTGTTAGGCACTGTAATATGTGAATTTTCTTTACACGCATGTATTAAGGAATCCAGACTGCTTTGTAAACATCTTGCAAAGAGAACAATATTTATTTTGTTCCAATATTCTAATTTTCATTCATCACTGTAAAAGCATTCCTTTTAAGAACAATGATTTAAGAGCATTCCCTACTTATCTTACAAAGACAAAAATAACAGCATGACAATCTCCCTACAAATACCAAAGTCACAATAACATCACAGTCATAAACTAAAAAAATACCTTAGAGTATAGACTTATACAGTATACCTTAGAGTATAGAGCTATACAGCAAATTGCCCTAAACTTAAGAGTAGTGGTAGCAGGGTAGTTTAAAATAAATTTGCTATGCCTTTTCATTGTACTGTTTTACAGTTACTGTTTTACAGTTCATTCAAAATCTTTCATTATCTTCTAGACTCCTTTACAAAGACTCATACGGATGTCTCATATGTTGGTTCTTCCGGTCTAGAGAATGGTGTTGCGTCCTTTTAGGTGGGTTCACCTACATGCATTGTGGCCTAATGTCAGTGAGGCTCTCTCTATGCAGGCTGCAGGTTTGCTGCACTTCTGAATTCAGCCAGGCCCACATAGGCATAGTGCTTTTGTTTGGTCTTGACTCTGTTGACAATTGTGGACTATCATTGTTTCCATTTCAATGATGCTTACAGGACAACAGCTGAAAACCTCTCTGCTCAATGGGGCCTTACAGTGAGCCCAGACAGACATGGCCAAAATCCCAGACAGAAAAGGGGGAGCAGGCAGAACAGAGGCAGGACCCTTCCCCCACACTCCTGGCTCCAGCAGCAACAATGACCTTCATCAATTACATACCAAGTCCAAAACAACAATGCTGCCCATTCAACTCCATGCATCTCAGTCACATTAGTACAGCACATAGTAACTTATTATACATTTCACCGATCACACTTTTCCACAAAGCAGCTTACACATTTTGCAACATCCCATGGCCAGACTATTTCTGCAACCCAACGACTTCTCATCTGTTCTGCCTAGTGAAAAAGTAGACACATAACAGATTTGATGATGAATGGTTTCATGCAATGTCAATGCCTGCAATCACTTCTATAACTACAAGGGTTGATTTGTTAAATAGAAACGGTACAAACACAGGGCCATGCATTCAGTACCCATAAAGTATACAATATGGATTATCACATATTTTATAGGGAGAAAACTGCTGCGGTACACACACAGTAAATCCTTTAAATTCAGACCATCCAATGCTTAAATGCAGCTCAGTGTAGCATTAACTGATCAACGTGCCAGTGAGGCTAAACTGAGCTCCATGCATATCGTACACTGCATAAAATGCCAGGGACAGAACAGAAATACCTATCAGTTACTACACTTCAGGGCAACACAGACAATGCTTGCACTGAGTTTTGCACAACGCAAAAGAGCTCTTTTGTCAGCAGGCGAAGTGCCGGCTACCGCTGGGCTCTGCATCTTCCCGGCACTGTGGAGCACCAAGATCAGCCTCTGTTCACGCGACCCATTATCGATTCTGGGGCAACACTGTGTGCTGTGGGAAATCAGGGCACAGCCATTCCTACAATTTAAGCCAATCAGCATGCAGGAGTCAAGGAGCCTCTTCATATATGTCGCTCAAATTCTAGCCTATCAGGTTCACATATGGTCACCTCAATGCAGAACTGTTTGGTTTCACATTCACTACACTCTAAGCTTTAGTGATAAGTGGTGCCTTTTCCACACTGAAATACAACTTTCCAACATCCAAATATGCCATGCAGAAGTGGTCACTGCACTTGCTACAAGCAGTCAGCTCACTGAAGGAAATCTGTTGAAAAAACTAGGATCACCCAAACCCCAGAATTGGAGGAACCAGTGTGACATGCTGCAAGGCCAGATTATACCTGTTCACATGTGGGAAATGCAGCTGGAGTTGGGGGCAGCAGTGTGGCATAGTGGTAAGGAACAGGACTTGTACCCTAACAGTTAGGCCTACTGATTCGATTCCTGGGTGGACCGCTGCTGTTGTACTCTTAGGCAAAGTACTCAAACTGAGTCTCTGTAAATACATAAGGATAACAAGTAAACAAAAAAAACAGTACACTACAGAAGTTCCACTGGATAAGAGCATCTGCAAAACATATGTAACATAAAGGCTAATTGAAGAGTGTGAAATTACAAATTGCCCTTGTAAAACTTTCTATCAGTCATCTATTTTTTCACCATGTCAGTACTGAGGAAATGAGAGGAGAAAGTGGAACTGCAAGTGAGTGGGTTCTTCAAGCATCTAGCCCTACTGCTTCTTGGAGATTACAGAACAGCACCATACTTCCTGAACTACAGATTAGAATACAGTGCTGTGCTTCCTGACCAGCATGAGTTTGCCACCATATCTGTTTGCAAATCCAGCTAACCGGGGAGAGTAGTAACAATGGAATGTCTTCAGTTTACTTGGGTTTCACATTATCCTTAGCATTTACATTCTGATCACGAATGGTAAAGCATTCAAATACTGTGGGTATGTGTGAATGAGCTCTTAACTGTGAGTATAGGGATAAGAGCATATGCATAACATACACACTCCATTTCCTACAGCTAGCTGGCACATTAGTCTATTTATTACAGATGCAGTCTAAATTATCAAGAAATGTTCTGGAATTAACAGAACATGGCCAGAAAAAAACTTGCCTAAATACGACTCGTTCCATGTCAAATGATCTAAGGAGAAAGGGTTTCAACACCTACCACCTCAGAACTTTCCACCACTATCATATGGCATAAAGTGATGAAAAAGGCATCCCTCATCCGTGTCTTATGAAAAGGTTTAATGGTTGCATGGACAGAAGTCAGTTTTGACCATGTCAATCAATAATTTCAAAAGTATGACACAGATTTGGACTTGCCTTGGTTCTAGTAATATTTCAGGGTTAAAGGAATCAAAAGCCCATTATTGAGTCTCTGAACCCCACAGCTGTAATATTTAGTGAAAAGGACATAATATAATTTCTCTATGTCTGACAAGTAGTATGGAGCTGCACTCCATTAAAATTCTAAAGAAACATCAGATTGTTTGGGTCCAAAATTGTGAGGCTTATTTTCTCCTTTCAAGGGAATTACATATTTTAAGTTTATTCTATCTTTCAAATGACCAGCTGTAGATTCCACCATCTATCAGGCAAACCTGTTTTTACAATATAAATGGATGTTTTCAAATAATGAGGCCATACACTTAACAAATGTAATTCTCTTCACAGGAAAAATAAATATGGCAGCAAGTTCTGAGATGGGTGTCAGGCCAAAAATGGATTAACATGTATGCTAAATTGTCTGAGTTTCATTTGGCTTTTGTGATTTACACTCAAGTTGATGCATTTGTTATGGCAACATTCCCGGAGTTCGGACTTCCAAAAGCTACAGTAATGAGTACAATACCCACCAACTCAATGAACAGTCACTGCTAACAGACTCATATGCCACATATGCCAGAGCACCATGTTTCCTGGCTCTGGCTGGACAAGAGGTGACAGTGCTGGGAAGAGAAAATATCCATTTAGTGGACAACTAATACTAATGGAAGGGACACTGCAATTTCTGTGGCTCATTGTCATTTAGGCCTACAGTGTGTGTACCGAAAGCATTCATATGATGACTGCTGTCATGTTCTCGGATATCTCAGCCTAATCCTCTCTTATTCTGTATCCTTTCAGTTGCAGGCTAGGGAAATGAAGCTCCCTTGGCTCTTTCTCATATTATTATTCCACACCCACCATACCCACCTAAAGATGGTCTCGCTCAAAATCTCAGCTTTGCTCACATCCAATGTGACTTCTTCTCCCCACTCAAATCTTTGCCCTATTTGAGTCAATCTTTTTGCATGGCTACATTCACTTATTTGTCATTCCTTGCTACCTCCCTGTGCTGGTTTATGTCTTTCCTTCTCAACCCTTTTATACTCTTAGCTCCACTTAAGTCTTGCTATGGTCTACTGAAAAGAAATGGGCCATTCACACAATGCTTCCATCGTAATTGTGTATCAGCCTCAACTCTTGGCTTTCTCTTCATCACTGACCTCTGTGTAAAAGACCAAAAACAGGACTTTGCAACTGCAACTGAAAAACACTATAAATTGTTCTCAAAAACCTCCATCGTATCCACAATATTCAATGACCTAGTGAGTGTGGTTTTTGAACCTAAACCTTACAAATCCAAAATCTTAAAAATTACCATTCTTTCATGGCTTTACACACACTTTACTTTTCCTACTTTTACTGCATTCTCTCCTTCCCAGGATTCTGTCTGCTCCCAAATCCAGACTCATAAACAGACCACCTGCCTTCAAGATTCTATACCCACTGACCCTTTACAAGCCATTTCCTCACTGCATAGACTTCATTTCCTCTCACATTAATGCATCCTTCTTTCCTGGTGGTTTCTTTGTTGATTTCAAATTGGCCTGCATAGCCCAGCTCAAACCTAATCTGTAGAAATTCCACCCTGTCACCAAAATTGCCATACCCTCTCTTCTCAAATATATTTGAAGCAAATAGCCATCACCAGCTTCCTACACTAATTTCTCAGCTCAGTTCATTCCTGTTCATTCTTCTCAAATATGACTTTGTTTTCTCTCACTAAATCTGCTCTTTGATGTGTGACTGACTCTGCTGAAATGGCTTCCTGACATCTTGGTTCTTGATTTCTCATTCCATTCTGCTCTTTAGTAGTATCTGGGAGTCTCTAGTACACATCAGACTTGAACTTCTATCCATCCTTCTGATTACACCTACTTGGCATCTACAGCTAACTTGCTCTCCCTTTATACTCATCGCTCCATAGTACCCCCATGGACATATTATGGGTCTGCACCATTTCTTAACACCTGCTATCTGGATGGTACTGTGATGGCATCTCCTAATGTACATCTCTTACAGGATGCATTCCTACAATTTTAAACATACCCTTTGAATCAGATTTATTCTTTTCCACGTTCAAGATAGCTGGCAGTATGAACACAAATGAAGAAACACCACAAGCAGCAAAACAGTAAGCTTGTCTAAATTAATATTAAATTCATCCTTTCACTTCTCATTCTATTACAGATTAAAATGTTATATAACGACAAACGAATTGGATGAAACAATAAAAACTAAACCATGTCCCACCGTACTGGGTTTTAAGTGTGCAGGTCTGTCAGGCGTCTGTTGATCTTTCTTTGTGGTTTTAGTATGACCGTCTTATGAAAATACGATACTTTATGACTGTGACATTAGCCTATAAACCACACTTCAGTCCTGTGTCCCGTCTGAACCAAAGACGCGATTGAACATGATCGTAATGAATAGTAAGAACTTCTACAAATGGATGAAGATACCTTTTTTCCTGTAACTCCAGAAAGCGCCTGGTCACAACTCCTTTTCGCAACCCCACACTATTCTTCTATCATTTTTCACACCGTGGTAACATGGAAGTTAAACATTTTAGGTAACAAACTGCCCGGCAAATTAATTTAGAGAGTAGTCCATCATGTTTTTTCTACTAGCTAGCCACTGATTGTTTTGTAACAAGTTTGAACCATGACATAACAATTTAAGTAGCTGTCTGCTCTTGACCCAGGAAAACACAGTTTCTAGCAATAGAAAAACACACAGGATTAGTTGGCGGGGTAGACATGGGATTATCCGGTGGGGTGTCTTTCAAAAGAAACCCTTGCCTCGCTTTGTTTTCATGCACATTATAACGATGCCACAAACTTGAAGATCGAACACATGTTAATGACGATGCGCAGTCAAATTACATGTGACGATAAAGAAAACCTTAATTGTAATGTTTTAGTCTGAAACAACTAAACCTAAGGTGCAAGAAGTGTTTTTCTGGTCCTTGGTTTTATACCGTCCCGCTGATTGATGCAGAAGAGTATGTTGATTGTAGCGTGACACTTTCAATCATGATGCACGAATTTTGTGTCGATACTGGTCATCCAGCCCTATTCGTTTGTAACCTACATGCATAAATATAAATCCCACTACATGTATAAATACATGTATAAATAGCTAGGCAGCTAAATGCACCGTGACAATGCGAGATGCACCACTGGATCGGATCCACAGCATACTAAATTGCACTAACGCAAACTATTCTAGTTCAGCATTGTTGATGTGCATAACAGCAGTAAGTGAAAAGCATTATTTTTGGTCGAGAGGCTTCTTTGGGATAGTTCAGTGAGGACATGAAGTAGGACATATCCAGCTGTGGCACATTCAACCGCAAGAATGAGTTTGCTGAAGAAATCAACCGTTCTCAATTTAGTTGTACAAAAGTAGGCTATATAATCTTCACAGTCATCCACATCCCCTGGGGTACGCTAGCGCTGCATTGTAAACAGCGGAACAGGACCAATAACTCAAAATGAACTAGCTAACGAATGTTAGCTAACCTCGTTAGCAGCAGTTTTACAGACGATGCATGAATGTGTAAACACTTTTAACCTGGCTCGAAGCTTTGCATGATGACACACATAGCTACCTTGCTTAATTAAAAATTATAATAATAAAATAAAAATCCAACTACCGGGGTAGGTCGATAACGTTAGTTACCTTGATTGATCATTGGCAAGCTGTAATGTTAGGTGAAAAAAATAAAATGCACTTACATCCTCTGCAGGCAGTGCGCAGTATATCGGCTCATCTGGTTCATAGTCCATGATGATAATCAAAAGTTTTTTGAGATCATAAAATAATTATCGGATGCTGTTCCACTGAGCCCCCATCATATCTCCCTCTTCCTAGGTCTACTGCCAAACCATCCGCCATTTCTGTCCGGAAAGGACAGAGCTCAGTATCATACCAGTCTACCACTGCAAACAAGCATCCCTCTGTTCAGTAAACATAGATTGCGCAAGATCATCTGCGGCTAAATAAAAATGAAACGCATGATGTCTTGATTTGGAAGAAACCAATCCAATTAAATAATGTCCCTTATATGCTTATCCAAAACCTAAGTATAGTGTTTACACTTGTAGATTTTTTTTCAACGAAGTCGCAGCGCATTTGGCACTGATTTGTTCAGACGCGTCATTGATGTTCCTTGGGCCAATCATAACGAAAGCAGTTGAATAAAGTTCGATTACCCGAATCCTGGATTCGTATTCGTGGACAGGAGTTGAATAAATTATGTTATTCATCTCAGCAATGTAACCGGAGGTTAAAACGGAGAGTCAGTCAGTAGTTGGATTCACCTCATCTTAGCTGTAGAAACAGAAAACTGTGGAAAGCCTATTTTGGCAAAATAGTCAAAACCCTATTTTGTTTCTTCAACCTGAAGAAAAGAGTTACATAAAGAATGTTAAAAGTCATATGCAAGGTCATGTAGCGGTCGAGGACGAGTATCATTAAACACAGATAACATCCACGATTAATTGGCGAAAGCTGTGTGACATTGAACGATAACGCTGAATGGAGTTAGGACAGGATAACCCTGGGCTTTGACTACCATCATCATCTCTACGAAAGTAGAGTCCGAAAGCAGTCCCATGGTCAGGCGCAGAAGCTGTATCAGGGCATCTCATGCAAGCGTTTATTATTTCATTTACATATGCACAATAAAAAAACAAATGCATATATATTGTTTAACATTATTATTGTCAGTTGCATTTGGTAGAGATACGATCGAGAAAATTGACATATCTAGGCGCCACCTCAAAGCTGAGCTGTAGAATGCAGAGCCATATGTGTCCAAGTGCGTGACACATCAGCAGTCGCCAACACTAAAACAATCACTGCATCAGCACCAAAGGCAGAAGTTTAAATCTTTCCACTAGGTGTCAGCAGAGTATGGTGAAGTGGTAGAGCGCCGGCTCCTGATGTAAGATAGGGGGTATTAGTCTGAGGTGAGATGATGTCGTGGTATCAATGTCCATCTGAACAAATAGAAATATTAAAGATTAGAAAAGGACAATTCTTATACTGCTGATTATGAGCTGCAGCTAAGTGAATTAAGCAGGGCCAGCGCTATGCGGATGCTTAGGGGTGATGGATCTCAGTGCACCCCCAGTAGTCTCCTTATATCCCAATGTCTACCTAGTACCTATGACTATCCCCCCACCCCTCTGTATATTCTCCTGGTGCCCGACCTGGCTGCAAGTCTGGCTCCTTGCTGGCTTCTGGACACCACTCACATCTAACTGTAGACACATCTGAAGGTGTGACTAGTTTTTTCTACCTTCATCTCATTGTCAGATGTAGCACATTTGGCCCTACATCCCAATTTATCTGTATTCCTCACAGCTTTCCAATGGACAACAACCAACATAATTGCAAACCTGCAGATTACCTCACCATCCTTTGCCTTTTACAGACTTCACCTTCATTCCCAGAACTAAGACATGACCAAAATCCACCACCTCAAATCATGAATGAAAGGGAGTGAAATTTGGCATAATATTATTTTGCTCTTAAAGAATACTAGGCATTACATGGAAGTTTGTTTGATGCATAGTAATGTTGCTTTGAACATCAATCCTTGGCACCATGTGAATACTATGATATAAGGTGTTGTTGCTCTGTTAGATCATTTCTTATTTCTCATGTACATGTTAGTTTGATGTCAGCATTGTGGTCTTAAGGTTGACTACCAGGTGTGTGCTAAAGCTATTTCTATTGTATGCTTATATTTTCATACTGTTTTTCAGCTTGATACACGTTAGATATGTGTTACTGGCTGTTCTGTGCTTCTGTTCTTAAGTTGATGTGAACTTTTCATTCCCACAGAGTGAAAAATTTGCCTTTCAGGATTTCAGGCATGTGGCTGAAACACCACGGAACTGCACGTCTGTGCCGTTTCGTCACACTCTGAATCACTGGATTGGGTGCAGACAGTCAACAAGAAACTCCCATTCTCTGCAAATGAGCAAATGAATCTGCACAACTGAAAACAGGGTGTGGTATCGATACATTAGGTTTAATTAAGGCCTGGCAACAGTGGGCTAATTTTAGACAACCTTGCTTTGTAGGAGCTTATATTTGTATTAGTGTAACATGCTGATTGGAGGATGAGAGATTGCTATGGCTTTTTGATGTATGTATCACAACACAGCAATCTAACCTGTACCAAGGGCTGTACACTCATGTCACAGTCCCATCTGCATGACTTACTAGAGTAAAACAACAGTGATGCACAAAACACTAGATGTACACACCCTACTTCATCTTTACCTGCTTACCCAATCAACAATCATGAGACATGAGACAGAGGTTGTTTGTTTAATTAACTTTAAATGAGGACATTCAGAGACACATTTTGTTTTGTTTTTTTCAAGGTAAACAAAATGACCGGTACGCTTTAGGAACACATACAATGCATGAATAGACTGCCTGAAGAACTGGATGAAAAAAAAGGTATTGAATGTAACAAACATCAAACCAAGTTACATATACTTAAATGAGATCAACTGCTTTGCACAGGGGACAACGTTCACCTGGTGTGAACTTCAGCCTCAGTTGCCCTGCGTTTTGAGCCAGCCCACAGCCGTGCTCCTTCTCACAGACTGTGTAGCGCTCAGCTTTCTGAAATAACAGACTCGGTGTTCTGCTGGAGTATCAGCCTAAGGAATGTCAAAGGCAGGGCCATAATGAATACAGATGGAGGCTGGAATGACCATAGCGTGAATGGAGAGAATAATATAAAAAGCCGAGCTGTGGCTATGGTTATAAGCAAAGTTCCCATTTCTAACTAAAGTCTCATAAAGCACAGTTGCTACAACACCGTTGCTATGTAGTTATTTGGCAATTTGGTCAAGTGACTGTCACAGGCTTGCCTGATGATGTCATTTTGAAGAGGAGAGGGGAGTAAGAGGAAAGCTTGATGAATCTGCAGAAACATGCTTTTATATGATATAAGGCAAACCACCCTTACACTGGCAAATAAGCAACAAAGCAGTTATTGGGAAATCTGGAATAAAAAAGGGAAATATTCTATTTTCTGGACAGTAGAATCTATTGTCTGAAAAATTACAGCAGCAGAAAAGGCAGAAAATGGCATGTAAGCTGGTCATGTATAGATAGAGATATTTATAGTTTATAGACACTCCTGGCTGTCTCCATAGACTGGAAGTTGTGTGCATTCTTGGGCTGTCAATCAAAAGCCAGAGTTTAGACTGTAACTGTGGGTACACATCCATCCTGCTGATTGCTGTCTCAACAGCCTGGCTAAATTTATGTCTCCCCTCACACCACAGTGTCCCCTTGTGTGTTGAGATGACAGTGTTAACCACTTCAAGCCCCAGTCACAGGTAGTTAAAACTTTGTCCTTGACTGAAATGCTACCTGACGGCAGTTCACTTTGGAATCAGCAGGGAACTTTTCAGTGCTGTATTCAGCAAGAAATTGTCATGTCTTCCCACAGCTTATTTTAGGCTGTCTGACTGTCATTATCTGCACTGTCTGATTTACAGAGGTCAGAAATATGGAAAAGGTGTCTGCAAATCAGTAACTGAAATAGTGAAGGAGAAAAGATGAGTATGCATTTCTTAAACTTGAAAAAAAAGTCTCATCATAATGGCTTTGCATTATATAACAAGAAACAGTGCTGCTTTTTAATCCCAAAAAAGCAGTTAAGTTTGATGAAATAACAGTGAAAGAACATATTTGAAAAAGGCATTGTACTACATTGTTGATTTGATTATCAGTGTATGAAAAGCCTACAGAGTATAGATGAGACCTTCAACAGAACAGGAGGAGTAGGGGCTTAGGAAATGATAGCAGTTCAGGTGATTTATATAACAGTTCTACTCTGCATGAAGGATGGGCCTTCCTTCCCAGCCCGATTGGACGCTGCACTGAAATAACGACTGCCTCATGGCCTACCAATCAAACACAAGCATGGGCCAGGACACCCGATGTTAACGGTCATGTGACAAGTTCTGGGAAGCCTTCTGGAGTTCTGGTGCAAGGCATTAGCAGTACATCTGTATGTGTCATGATCCCATGGCGGTTCTCTTTAAGCAAGAGGCCTACTTTATCTGAGTGCCCGAAAATCAACGGAGGAGAAACCTATATTTTCTGTAGTTAAAAGTAACATTAACAAGATTAACACATGTTGAGAAAATCAGGTATTCACTTCTGCACATTCTTACACACTTCCATTCCAGTAATATCAACTGCAATGCTGTCTTCTCTTTGGTGTGCTGGTAGATTAATTTTCTCTGAAGTGATAAGGTTGATTAATATTCCCTAAAGTGACAAATGAGAAAATGAAATCAATTCCTCCTCGTGTCTGATTGCATGCTACAGTGAGTCGAATCCTCCTGTTTTAGCCTCTGACCCTGTGCACTAATGACAAAGAGCATAACAACGTGAGAGAAGCATCGTCTCTTCTGAACACAGGAAGCTGCCAATCACTGGGACAGATTGCTTCGTTAGACACCCTCACATGATCCAGCTGGGGGAGGAGGTGTTCTGCATGTTTTTTGAACTCATTTGAATGGGGATCTTGGCTGGGCAAGCAGCAGCTATGAACGGCAAAGATTCAAGGAATCAGAGAGGGGAATGAAAGAAGGGGGCTGTTGCTGTCCCTCCAGATCGCAGCCAGGTTCACTCTGAGCTGAGAGAGGCTTTCTGCAGTGTTTGTACGGCTGCAGCTCTCAGCTTGCCTTGACAAAGGAAGTGTGTGGGCAGTGTTAACTTCAGAACCATCATTCAAATAGGAAAGCCAAAGACTGCATTTAAAAGAGAGGATGAGCCAATATGTAACAGTTGCATGCATAAGCTCTTTGCAAGGCAGTTACATGTGCAAAGCTTTGTGAAAAAATGTTTCAATCCACATTGCCAACTAAAAAAAACAACAGAATAAGTTCAAGTTAGATATGATATTACAAGTGTGTAGTATTTATGTACAGATAGTAATTTATGTATCATAACATACTGTAATTGCTCTCTTGAGAGCAGATTGGAAATGTCAGTCCAGTCATTGCACAAAAATTGCAGCACAGACAGTCCTACCACTAGCACATATTAGGCATCTTTTACCAACATTATTAACTTATGTCACACCATGAACTGTTACTACTGTAGAGTCATGGTTAGCCATTTCCCTATGGATCAATGACAAGTCAACAGCTGGAAAGGAGCCCTCCATTTCCATTATTTAACACGTGTTGTCATATGTTGATAACAAATGTTGGCACTTTTCTGCTTTTCTGTTTTCTTTTACCCCGATCACAGACTCATGGCTGCAAGAAGCTAAAGTGGCATGTATCCCTGCGCAGTGAGGTAAAAGTCAGACCTCTGTGGTTTCTTTCGTTTGTTTCGCTATTTTCTGAGCCACTCAGACCAAGGACACAGTGACCCAGTTTCGGTTCCCCCCAAACCGTATCTCTGTGGGTGTAAAGTTCAGAGACTTGAGAGCGTTTTTCTCTAGCTCGGACCCCTCCTCTTTGGCCTCCTCGCCTCGGGAATGCGCCAAGGAAACAGACAACAGTTTAAAAGCACGGAGGCGGAGAGGCCTCAGAGTCTGGTCATTACAAGAGAATCTCAGACTGCTACTCCTCCTACTCGCATTCATGGAATGCACGAGTTGGAAAAAGATGTCCATTCAGATTCTTGACAGCAGCACTTGATAAAGCTGACTGACAGTAGGGACCAGTTAAGAAACACAGGCTTTTGCAAACAGCGCTGCAAAGCCAAAGTCGAAAGAGAAATCACAGATGGAGAAAACTTGTGCATTTTTTTTTCTTTCTTTTATTTTCATCAAGCGATTATTGTTTTGTTCTGGACTGCTTGCGGACTGTAGAGAGGGGTATGCCTTCCCAGGCACGCAACCGGACCGCTGCGGCTGAGTTTTCCCCTCTTTGACGCTGGAGCCATAGTCTACCAGCGATGTGAGCTCAAAGATAAGCAGCAGAATGTAGGTCAGCAGTCAGTGCCGAGTTACCAATTAGAAACAGCTGTGCGAGTTTGGCCGCTGCCGCCGGCCTGCAATAATTCTTCGCAGGGCAGAGCCCGGTGCCTCTATTCTGCTCTTAAAACGGGAGAATAAATGATCGGCATTTGTCAGATTATCAACTGGCATTCAGTTGTGATTGTATTTCATGCAGCCACAACGTGAAAAAGATGCTGTGCTCCTGGAATTCGGACACGCCGTCTCAGCTTTCAGCCGCTGGGATTGGCTGCGTGCTGTGTAACATGTTGCAGTGTTCCCCCTCTCTGCCCGGTGCTGCTTTTCTGCCTATTGCCTTCTCTCGGTTCCTACTAAAAATACCCAGGGGAACTCAAGGCCTTCTCCTTTCATCATTGAGAAAGGCGGATCTGTGGGTGTCTTCGTTCTTTGAGAGGGCCCTTCACCTTCCACAGTGCTCAATTTATGCCACTCGCTTATGTTTTCACTGCCACGGGGATAAGCAAAAGCACAGGTTTTGCTGTGCTGCTCCACAGTGATGTATCAGCAAACACGGTCCGGCCAGCAGAGAATAACATTCCCGATGGCACGTTACAAACAACTCATATAGGTCACCTCCACAGCCTTCTCTCTGTTCTCCAACCTGGGAGCAATTACCTTTCTGTCCCAGCCCCCATCTTGTGGAGACAGAGCCTGTCAGCGTCACACATGAGCGGAATGGAAAACACTTCAGTTAACAAGATCCAATCAGTCTCGTTGAGAGAGAAAAAAAAAAATGCTGCATAAAGAATGCTCCCCACGCCTGTCTGTTTGCTTGGACACTGACTGCAGGGAGCACATTTAGGGAGGAGGTGAAAGAACGAGGCAGGGAGAGATGGGAAACCGGGGGTCACAGTCATGACCCCCCCGGCACACACACACACACACACACACACACACACACACACACGCACGCACATACGCACCATCTCCCAGCAGGGGAGGTCTGCAGTGAGAATGAATGGAAGGTCCCGGCATTCCTGGCAGCTGTGCGTATCGGCCGGCAGACAGCTACAACGGAAGGACGCACCCTTCCATGCTGGCTCGCATGTGCCCGCCTGCCCCGGGGGCACGGTAATGATTACAGGGCTCCGCCGTCACCGGCGTTCCTGCCGCGCCCTCGGGGATCCTGCGCGCGTTTGCTGATGGAAGATCCCGCCAAACACTCCCAGCGATGATGAGCAAATTCCGTAAACACATGGGAATGCCAGACACCTAACGTGAGCAGATGGCGGTTGGTGGTGTGTACAAATACAAACACATAAATAACCACACAAGTATGTTCAACCTGAATCACATGTTACTAAATTCACCTTTTAACATGTACTATTTGAAATATGGAATGCAACTTTATATGGTTGCCTCATCTGCAGGTCGGCATTGAACTAGTGGCAGCACTCAGAATTAGCAAGATAATTTGTCACTGTTATGAAAATGTATTCATGGCACCCCATTGTTGGGATCTAGAAGGTATTGTGAGTTTTATGTTTTCTTATAATGACTTCAGATAATTCATTGGTAGTGTGGCCAAAAAACAAACCTGAAATTGTAGGTTCATTCTTACTCAACCAAATGTTTTTAATGTAGCTCCTCTTATCAATGTAGATCCTTCAATCAATATTATAAAAGAATGTCACCTCACATGTTGGGATGCAACAGTAAGTTAACATTTCAGATGGTATTCATGGCATTGAAATGTATGTAGTTACGTGAGAAATGAATAATTAGCATGGGTAAGGGGTGGGGGGGTGGCGGTCATCTCGGAGAGCATGACCTTTTTAAAGCCCGGCAAGGTAAAATCTGTTGCTCATGGAAATAGACGCGAGGGGAGGGTAAAAACATCTATCCAAACAAAGCCTGTGTGTAAAGCCCTGCTTGTAAAAATCAAAAGTCCTTTATGAACTCCCAGTCACATCCTGGGGGATCTAACTACACCATGTCTGTCGGCAGGAGACAATGGCGGATGGTCCTGGCCAGTAAAGTCCTACAGCCTGTTATACTGGCTGGGCTGGTATCTTTATGATCCGTGATACTGCACTCAGGATGTTTGTCACGGTAGACTGCTGTTCCAGTGTGTGGATCGGCCAAGACAGGGCAGCTATCGCAATTAAAATTTTGGCTTGTTCTAAAGGTTTCAATTCACACTCCTCAACCTTGAGTGATTTCTTAAACTAAGTGTTTGAGTATTGTTTCGCTTTCAAATGCGGGGGGGGCTTTCACTCTTGAAATGACTCTCGCTGATCGTGCCATGACAACAAGCATACAAATTAGCGATTAGGCGATCCAACGGGGGGAGTTACACCCGTACCACCTCACCAGCGTGTCTGCAGGCAGGGTTCCCTCTCCAGAGCGCAAATTCATCAGCAGTCCGTTCTAGTGCGCACATCTCACGCCTGAGGCCTCATCACCGATACACGCTCTGCAACACGACATCCCTGTGTGAACCTGCTTAAAGGGAACAGGAGAGCAGCAAAGGCACACGTGTTATGAACGCGGAACTCTGGACCACACCCAGGGGCTCAGAGAGGCCCTGCGCTAATGTTGCCATTGTGTTCCTAAGAGGAATGCCTCCGCTAACTAAAGGCCAATTTACGTCACGAGAAAACGTGGCAGCATTGCAACAGATTCTCAAAATAGGTCGTTGTAAAGTTGGGACTATTTTTATTTTTTGTTGTGAACACTCACTGTATATAATATGGAGTGTTTCACAATTGGGAGAAGGGAGAATAACAATGTCTAGGATCCCATCAGTGGACAGACAGACGTACTGCAGCAGGTCTGTGTGATAATAGGTCATTTGCTTGAAGAGAAGAGTCTAAACCACATACACCAATAACGCTCCATCACATGCTGTTTAACTTACCAACTCCTTCTGGTGAGGAAAACAAAACTGCAAAGCAAAGACGAGGAAAATCTTACACATTTCCCACCATGAGCACAAAATAATCAGCTTCACAGGGCACGTGCACGTATCAACTGACTGAAAGGTAAAGTCTCCCACAGTACGTGTTCAGATATCAAGGCTGGCATTATTTGTTCAGCATCCCTATTGCAGACTATGAGCTGGTGATAGACTCCCTCTTGCTGTTCTGTGCTGTAGAAATAAAGGCTGAGCACGGGCTTATTTGTGTGGGTGGTCAGGCCTCTTTTTCATCTTCCTCACTTTATCATCCTGAAAACAAAAAGCTTGCAGACTGAGGCCCTGAAACTGAGTTGCAGCAACAACATCAAAGGTCATCAGCACAGTCTCAGATATTCACAAAGCATTCAAAAGTTGATCTGATCACCACCAAATCTGATCTCTTACATCTTTTATACCAAGAGCTTTTAACACATTGAATTTTAACAGCATCTGTGAGCTGAAGAGACTCAAAACACAGAAACAAATACACACACATAGACTAAATTGCACACACACACACACACGCACACACACACCAGTTGCATGTGGCTGAAGTGGTTTTTGAGAGCCTTTGTGCTTGTCTTCAATAAAATTAGACAGGCATCTTTCAATGGCTAAGATCTAGTTGGCACAAATGTTTAACACAGCTGAAGATACACTTATCATTGCTGGCCCAGCCACGCTAATGTACGTCATCTATTACAAAGTGTACACCTCCTCAGCCTCCGTAACACACCCAGAAACACTTAACAGTCATCCACATAGTATGACTTCCTCTGAGAAGGTGTACTCTGACACAACAGGCAAGGTCTGTTGTAAGGCGTTGCTATAGGTGGGGTTTGGCAATAACATGATTAACAGTTGTGTAGGTGTGAAAAAAACATGGCCCTGCATTACGTGTTCATGACAAAGCGTCACACTTCCATGCTTGTTTCATGTAAGCCAGACTAAATACACAGACAACACCCCAATTACTGGTTATGGTTCCACATTAACGTAACATTGTTTGTACCTGAAATCTCTGACATCTCTTCAGCCACCCATCCAGCTGATGATCTGGCACTGTAGTACATTCATTTTTCTTCATATCATTGAAATAGAGCAGCTGCCACCTGGTGTGCAACAGAGCTCTTGGTGTCGAACTCCACGCAGTGTTATTGTGGTGGTTCTTCATGTTGAGTACTGAAAGTGAAGCATTTAGTCAGAACACTTTCACGTGTTATAGTAGAACATAACACTTGATTGCATTAAGAATTTTCCACATGGAATGTTTTCCCCCAATAGCTGTCATTTGCTTGCCTGGTACCTGGCAAATCTAAACAGACATAAAGGAAACCTTTTAACAGGGGATTTTTTAAAAAATGTCTTAACATGCTCTAGTACATTACATTCATATAGTCATACATGATTATAGCTTATACAGTCAGATAAAACAGGACAGGAAAGCTTTGAAGAGGAATAAATATTCTAGATTTAACTGCCTTTGGATCCAAGACTCCAAGTGAACATGCTGGTTGCCTAACCGAATGATTCACAAGCTTTAATATTAAGCATTGGATGGCCACAAATTTTTTCTGACAAAATACAGGTACGACAGGAGCTTTGATAAGCAACAATCCAATAAAAACCATTAAATTTGTTACAGTGATTGCTCATCCTCTTGTTAGTCTGTAGGTGATGAGCCCGCTGTCATTGTCCAGAGGCAGTTGGCTGCAGATAAAAATTGAGGGGACAAAATGGCGATGTGGTAAATGAAAGTCACAAACAGAATAAGAGGAAATGAAAAGGCCAGCTGGCTGCCAGGACCTAGCGTGAGGAGGCTGTAGATCGCAGTGAGAGCGCATGCAGATGACTGCAATATAAATAGAAACGTGGACAGAGAGAGAAAAAAAAGGTTTTGTTTGACATCTGGTGTGGAATTTCATTGTGAGGGAAGCCCAGAGCCCAGGCTGCAACGCCCTGGCAAGTTTTGTTTTTCCTACCGATTCCTCGTTTATGTTCGATACGGAGCACGGACGTGCACGCGGGCCAATGCCGTGTTAGAAAAGCCAGACACAGCAGAGCCAGAGCCACCACACCTTTCCAATCAAGCAAAAACACAAACAAAGACACGACGCAAATGCTGCAGCAGCATAAGGCATGTGAAGAATGCCCACAGCCACCCTACTGCAGCCACAACAGTCAGCATAATCTTTATAAAATCTGCACACACAACAACACAGTAAGCCTAATGGTGAGAATGTTTGCTATGTCTGACTCACAAAACACGGATGGTAATAACTTCATGTATGTAGTGTCCAAAAATGAATGCAAGATGTTAATTTCTCAAGCATCATATTCCTACACACACAATCTAAATTTAAAAGTATGTGACACATACATGAAGAAGGGACCAGGGATGACTACAGTCTGGTGATCGACTCCTAAAGGAGGGGGGCCTGTCCTTCGTGCGTTCCTTGCCCTTTGTCATGTCTGCAGACAGATAAGACAAGGAGGGCAGGCGTGCAGAGTTCAGTAGGACAGAGCTGTGACAGAGTGACAACACTGTGAAGTCATCTTTGACTTCTACTGTAGCGCATGCACGGCATGATAACACATAAGTCTTATATAACCACATGTGAACTACCACAAGAGTTTAACTACAGAGCTGCATAGCATATGGTGGCAGTGGATCACAAGCATAGAGATAACGCGGCCTCATTGTTTTGATAGGGGGAACATGCAAATGCAATCGGAAAAACAAATACATCTGTGTGTGTGTGTGTGTGTGTGTGTGTGTGTGTGCGCTTGTGTGAGTGTGTGTGTGCTGGGGGGTGAACTTGTCTTTGCAAGTCAGAGCAACTGATCCACTGTAACAATACACTTAAACACAAAATCAACCATCACCACTTTTAGTCAAAATAATATTTCCGTTGGCACACTTCCAGTCAGTGCATGAAGAATGTTTTGAACAGAAGAATAATCACCCCCATCTGTCACCTCTGGAACACCTTCCCTTACATCTTACCACAGCTACATGCTGTGAGAATATTGCATTTAAGACAGTAAGCAATAAAGTGAAGACAGAGAGAGAGAGAAAACAATGGTCTGGTTGAAACTAAATTTTCTGAAAAACACCACAATCAAATTAAACTGAAACACAATAATGACAATAAAATTTGAAATATGTGGTGTTTAAGTCAGATATTGTGGGTGTTTTATGTTGAGTAGTTTCGGTTGGTGCTGTTTGGTTTCAGTTGCAGTTTCAAACATTTTCCAGCTCATTTAAAAGTTTCTGTACCCTCTTTGATCTTCCTCTGCTCCCAATATTAGCATAGGGCCTTTTTATATGAAACGTGCATACAATACCTAACTGAAATTCAACAGAGGCTTAATCTTTCACTTAAAGGTATATCTGTATTTGAATAGGGGTTCACCTAAAAATGTAATGCATTGTTACAATTAACAGTACAAGCTAATCTGCAATCCTCTCTTGGTTTTGTAACCTAATTCAGGTTATCTAACCCTCAAACAAAACACATAATCCTTCAATCACTTTCCATTCCCTCAGCAAATCTCATTGTTTTTGCTAAAAAAAACATTCTTCATTTAACTACAACAAAATAACAACATACAGACTCCAAAATTTGTCTACTCTTTCGATATTAATGCGGTTTGTATCTTATATTGTGGAATTTGACTCTATATCAATTTTTTTCAGTGTGCTACAGGCAGATGCAGTTTACAAGGGTGACATTTAGTGTCAATACAAATTATAAGAACCATAAATTGTGCAAAGTAAATGACTTAAATGATTCAGGACAGACACACATACATACTTTGAGGGTCGATATTGAAATCAGAGAAAAAAAAACAGCCTTGTTGCCAGGGAGTTTCAAATCAAGTAGCCAATTATTGCTCGTGTGTCGGAAAGGCGGTGTGTCACGTGCTGATATCAGAGCATGACATTCTTGCGGAAATAAAAGGAGATTTCTCTGCTGGAGGATTGGTTTCTTGCTCTTCAGTATGCATAGCTACTAAACTGTAAAGTAGGGGGCACATATTCACTTTTAGATTTTCACTGTGGTTACTTTCCAAGAACACCACACCAATTCCATGCCAAACAGTAAAACAGGCCTGGCTGTAACATGCAAGGAAATAAATGCAAGACACATAATTGACCGCTATCCATTGGTGAAATGCAGGGAAACAACAAGGTGTGACATTCCCAAATGGTCTGGATGCTTCCATGTAAGTTTCACAAGCATCACCTGACTTGTGCCTTGCCACATGAGACAACAGGGCTGACTCATGAAAAGTCATATCTGAGAGTGACTTTACTTCCCTAATGTAGCTCACCAGCCACGCTGTGCTTTCCAGAGTTGGGCTGAGTTGGCATTTCTTTCATTTCAAGACATCTAGCTAAGCACAAGCAATTACAAACAAATTGGTTCCAGTTCTTCCAATGATTCTATGGCACACAGATTCATTTCATTACCTTTCTTCTGTGATCTCAATGATTGTTGACAGAATCGGCCCTGGTCCTTACTGCTGTGACTCTGAAGTCAGCTCTTTTCAGCTGACATTTGAGCCTGTGATGCATGAGCACTGTAGCACTCTTCAGTAGCCTCACTTCATCTTCATCCACAAAGAGTCATAAAAGTATTGTCCATTGTTATATAATCGATTCACCCTCTTGAGCTGGTATACTCCAAAAAGAAATTAAATTCCGATTAGGTAAGCGTACACTTGCTTCTGATCCAATACTGTTCATACTCATGTTTACAGTGATGAAAACAGAGAACTTCAGCATATCACCAGCCATCAGCCATGGTGCGCGCACACACACACACACACACACACACACACACACACACACACACACACACACACAGAGCAAATGGAGCAAGAACAGGAGGGAAATCTTGCGTGTTACTACTGTCTGTGATAAAGTGGTGGATCCTGGGTTACGATAAAGAGCTGTTCTTCACAGAACTGAGTCATTGAGAACGATGTCTCTTACAACATTTTGATCACCCTTATGTTGCACATAATACTACAATATTTTTGCAATTGCAAGGCTTTTTTGAGCAAAATTGTTGACACATGGAATTCTATATTCTTCATATTTCATATGAATCACAGTTGTTTGACTCTTAGCATTTCAGTCTATCACACAAACATCAATCAACTATCACAAGTTATACAGTACAAAAAGTGCACCTGTCTAGAGTTGGCACCAACAGATGTATCTGGGGATTAAGACTTGTGGTGGGGTAGGACCTTATGTTAGAATAAAGGGCCTTATGTTAGGCAGTAAATGAGTGCTAAAACATCAATTTACATACTTCAGTAAAAAAGCATTTCTTTATTGGTGGTTATTTCCAGGATTCCACATCTCACAGTAGATACTTTTCAACCAATTTTGGGGAAAAATGTTCAAGAGCTACTTACACACATATGCATATAGTTAAATACATACATATACAGAAAAATAAATAAACACGTCGATAAATAAATACACATTTGCAAGTAGAGCACTGCATTGTTGGATATCTCAAAACTCAGATCAAAAGGCGGAAAAGCTCACATCATACCTTCCCCTCTTGACTTGATAGTCTCTAACACCACAAAACGCTGTTTGTAGCCTACTCTTTGCTCAGCAACGTCAAGTTCAAGCTCATGTTTCACATGTACACGTAAGGGCACGCCCACCGCGTTCCTTTAGCCAATTGACATCTGGAGATCTTGTCGCCGGACCAATGAACGGTTACGGGGCTGGGTCACACGTGCTGTTGCTAGGGCCTGGCTTCTAAATTGTTACTATCACTGTCAAGCCAATCAGACCAAGTTTCACGGAGCATCAACATTCTCCCTTAACCCCCAGAAATAGCGGCTTACTATTGGCTAGATCCATCAGCTTTCGGGTTACGCCGTGTTCTGATTGGTGCAATGAAACATCACTCTCTACCTCTACTTTAGTTGAGAGGGGCTGTTGATATGGACTTGGCTGGAAGTCGTCAGGATTTAGAAGAGAGCAGTCTACGTTGATCTCCCTGCCTTTAGTTTATTATTTAACATTAACATTTTAAAGAACTGTATTTTGTGTGTAAATAGCTCATATTTTAGAGTATTTTTTTATAATATCTGAAATAGTTTTGTTTTAAAGTAGAACTATAAAATGGAACTTAATTCTCTTTTAATTCTCCTGGAGGCTGCTGAATACTTGGAAAGAAGAGACCGAGGTACAAGCCAGCTACCTTTAACTAGCTAGCGAGCTATTATTTATCTACAGTGCTTGCACCTAACACCAGATTAGCTACCATGCTTGCTTGAAGTCTGGCAAGATGCTATGAAAAGGGAAACAAAGTGGTTCGCTTGCCATCTAGACTAGAATGCACCGCGAAAATGTTATGTGGTAACTTATTTAGTCAGCGAGCTAGCAACGCAGTGCAAGCTCGTTAGCGCCTTACATCCCAAGACTAGTCTTTTACCAATGTCCATGTAGCTAATTATAGTTAGCAGTATTAATTCGTATGATATCAAAGGGTGTAGCTAGCTAGTTGGCTTGCGACGGGTTGACATTTTGCTAAACGCTATCCAAACACAGAGTAGGTTTTTAGCATAGCTGGCAAGTACTTGTTAAACTGACTAGTTCTGTGGTTAAGTGTTTTTTGGCTGCCAGCTAAGGGTAGCTAAGTTGGTTCCTTGTAAGTAAATTTGCAATTTGAATTTCAATTAAGCCAGCTAGCTAATTTTACATTTAACGGTTACAGTGATGATATTGAAGGAAATGGTCATGACTTACGAATCTGAGTGAATGGATTTATTGTTTAAATAATCTAATTAGCCTAGATGATTCTGTCTCTGCCTGTTAGATATCTAGCTAGCTAATTGTCTTTTCTGTTCAAGTTCACTGCACAAGAAGTAACGATCATTTTCTTTACTTTCTCATTAGAAGCAGAACATGGTTACGCATCAGTTTTACCGTACGATAACGACTTTTCCAGGAAGAAAACGAAAACTTCGTCAATTTCGAGAAAACCTCAGAACAACAGGTAAATACTCTTTTTGCCACAGAAATATTAACGTTGCTTTCCAGCATTAGCTAGAATAGCTACCTGTTCTAAAACACTCCGTCGTTAACACCAGTGAAAATCGCCATTATTGTATTATTTTGGGCTTGGTGGTTTTCCATTTCGATATCAAATTTGCTATACATCAGATTTAATTTCACTCTGAAGTTAGCTACTCTTTTCCTTGTCCCCATAGGTTGTTAATTCATTTAGTCTCGCTACTGTCTTTCACAACTGTATGAATTAGTGATAACTACGCTAGCTGTCTCTTGCTTTTTCGCGCAGCTGGAAAACATATGTTATATGTGTAATAACCCCAAAAAGAAAAAGCTCAAACCACCTGCTAACTAGCTACATACTAACATAAGATATGTAGATTCGCTAGCTAATGCACATTCATCTGTTGATACTACGAGAAGGACATGTTTGCCAGTTTCAATCATTTATCTTTGTGGTCACCTCAGCGGCTCTCCGTAAGGTCGTCTGCGTCGGTGCGTTGTCGGTATCGATTCCAAAATACTTAGTCTGGCTACGTAGCAAGTGGTATGCAAAGACAGTTTTTTTTGTCCATTCACTGGACAAATTATTTCGACTCAGACAGGATCTCTTTCGAGTAGCGGTTTGGCGCAAACTCCGTCTTTCAGCGTCGAGGAGTTTTTTTTTTTTTGGCCCGAGACGCGTATATCTTTGTATTTTCGGGTGACGGGCCGGTGAGTGTGAGCGCGCAACGCGTCTCGGTAGCGCAAACTGTAACGCACACCTTAGAAAGTCGACCATGTGTCATGTACTTGTTACAGAATGTACTATGTATTTAAATGCGAACGTCTGTCGTCTCTCCCGCATTCGAGTGGTCTTGTCATTTGTCTTTGGAGAAACGGCACTATTATTCTGTATGACTAGCACAGCCTTGCAGAAATAGATCACGACACTGCATACAGTGAAATAGTTTTAGTATCTACATGCACAAGATTTTGTGAAAGATGATGGAAGTCCATTGTCTGTTTCACAATCTTTTGAGAGCAGTGCAGTCATTTTTTTTCAGTCTGGCACTGTTCTCGAGAATTCTGAAAACTTTAAGTATATTCATTAGAAGATGGGAAACTTTCTTCTGTTTTCAACAGTATGGGCTATTTTGCAATGAAGTTTTAAATGTGGAATGCCTGTTTTGTAAATCTCTAGGTGAGGTGCGTGTTTCTGGAGATCGAGACACATGTCAAAATCCATGACTTGACTTAACGGTAGAGCTGTGGTTGGTGCATTTCATCATCTGCTGAAGACAGTGCTGTTTTTCAGCTCCGCTGCTCGGGAGATGGAAGTCGCTGTGTAAAGTCTGCACAGTTCCACTCCAATAGTAAAGGACCTTTGGGGATGCCAGGCTCATGGCTGGGGGGGGGGGGATGTTCTTTCATAATCACACATACAGGGCAGGCAGATGTGCTCCATGCCTGGTGCAGCCCTAGAGTATAGCGTATTTAAAGCCAGAATGTGCTTACCAAGCTGCCAGTTTAAAGTGACAGTTAAGTGCAACAGCACAGATGGAGAAATGCTGCAGAGAAAGGCCTTTCCCTCATCAAAATAAATAGGAATTTTTCAGGACCCCTTGAACAGTGGATATTTATAAGGACTGCACTGCGAAATTTATGTCTGGAATACTATCACAGAGTTTGGTAAACTTTGAGGGGACACAATTAAGTAAATTAATTCAGTGGTGTTTCTTTTTCAAATCTGACGTGCTTTGAGAGCTTTAATTTATTAAACTCCCCTTACTGGTGGCATTTAGCTATCTGGGTTTTTGTTCTGCACATGTGACAAATAGATAAAGCTCTGCTTCGACCTATTTATGCATCCAGAGATGAAGACTTTAGCTTGAATTCCCCCACGCACTAAGGAAGCTGTTTTTAATGGAGATAATCAGCTGGTGGTGCATGCCATCTTTGTGAATCGTTTATATTCAGAGCAAGCAGAAGTCTATTCCGCACATCAATGTTATATTTATGTAAATGACTAGTGGTGTTGTCTGCTTGCCTGTATTCGGAGTACAAATTCAAGCTAGTGTAATGCATTGTGAACACTTCATTTTGTAAACCTGAAATGGATGAAAATATTTTTGTATTGTTGCCCTCCTTTGTGAGCTTAGTTAAAACTGAATTGTCTGTGCAGGGCAAAGAGAAGATCATGTTGAACTTTGAGATGATATGTCTGAACATTTTTTGTACATACCTGGTGTTTATTTTTTACTTTGTGTTTGTGTTCATGGGTGGTTGTTGTGTAGCACCGTGGCCCCTTTACCCACTGTATTTAGTTTTGGTTGTGGAGTACAATAAACGATTCCCAGGTCCTTTTTTTGCCATTTTAACAATCTTAATAAATTTGGAAGTCATTTGCATCGAAATGCCATGCTTTGTGTAAAAGGACATTTTGTTCAAAACTGAGCATGCACTCTGCAGCCTGTCTGCCCATGCAAGCTGCCTTCCTCCTGCAGCCTTTTACCTCATAAGTACTCAGTTTGCACATGTTTGAATAGATATTTCCCTCAACCCGTAATGCTCAGAGAGATAAGGTGGTAATATTCTGTCTGTCTGGCATGAGCGTTATAAATGCCGACACACATGTGTCTCGATGTGGGACTGTGCACTACTCAGACCGTGCATGAAACCTAATTCATTGGATTTATGAATAAAGTCATTGTGTTCTGAAACACAGAAACGTCATTAGTCTGCTTTCATTTTGCCTGCTATTGCTCATTGATTTTATGTGCATAAGTGCCCGCTTCCGTAGTTAAACCCGTACTGTCCAGCATTCTCTGTTCCCTCAAACAGACATCCTGTAAGCAGCCTGCCTTGTGTTTTCCTTGCCTCTGACCCAGAGCAGCTTTTATTTCCACTCTAACTGTTCAGCGTGCTGGCAGATGTGGCATGTGAAGCAGTGGGGACATTCTGATTGCTTTGCACATTTGTGTGCAGTGTGTGCCTACTGTGGGCGGGGTGTGAAGACTCTCCATATTGTTTATTTCTGTTAGCACGGCACTGCTTGTGCACTGCAGCGGGGTTGTAAAAAAAAACCCCAGGTTATGTAAATTGGCAGCAATAAATGCCTGCAATTTTAAAATTTATATAACATAAGCGGTTCACTCGTTATACAAGAGGCCCGTTCTTCTGTCACACGACATGATAGTGGAGCTGTATGGCCTGGTTCTGTCTTGTGTTCTGGTGACTGTAACCAGGTGGACAGAGGCATGGATACACCCCAGTGTTCATAGACTGGGGCGGCTCGTAACTGAAAGGTTGCCAGTTCAATTCGCTGCTGGGGCACTGCTGCTGTAGCCTTGGGCAAGGTACTTATCAGTACTGATAACCAATGTAAGTCACTCTGGATAAGAGTGTCTGCTAAATGCTAATAATAATAATAATAATAATAATAATAATGATAATGACTGAGCAGCACTGAGCTTTCTCTCCAGGCCCAGACAGACAGACACAAAGAGGCCTGTTTGAAGTCTGGCGGGTGACGATAGTATTCCACACGTGGGCTGTCCGGGCAGTGCAGGCTAGTTACTCTGGACCCAGTGCAGTGCAGTGGAGTGGAGCTGAAATCTTTGTATCACGTGGTCTCCTTTCTTCTTGCTTCTGCTGGAGGTGTCGGTGTGCAGAGTCAGTGTTCTGCTTCCCTCTGTAGGCTCGGCGCTGTGAACCCATGGCACATAGACAATATCCAACTCTGTTACCTCAAATTACAGCTTTATTCACTAATATCTCAAAGAGCTTTCTGGGGATTAGTTAGGGAGGTTAAAAAGTCTTAGAATAAAATGTCCTTTTGTTGTTGTCTCTTCCCTTTGTCAGCAGAAAGTGAGCTGTAATATTAGTAAAGTGTGTTGTGCTGGGACTGCCAACCCTGCCCTGTCCAGCCCTGTCCTTCCCCCCTATCCCCCAATATAGTGCTGTATATTTATGGACACAGATGTGATATTGACCACAAAGTCACTTGCCATTGCTGCATATTTATCTGTCTTTTTTGCTTGCTTTTTCAGGTCATCACACAATGAGCTGGAGAAGCATAGGTGAGTGTGAGGAGAGACGCTCAGCTTTGGGTCCAGTCTCATTCACTCGAGCTGTTGAGGACACCTGCAATGGGTGTCCCCCTCTTAACTGTCACCTTCATGTTTTTACAAACACAACTCTCCCCCAGAGGATGAGCTCATGGCCTGCAGTACATGGCAGCTTTACGCTTGGGGCCTGAAATGTTGACAGTAATGGCTGACCTATCTCATTCACTAAACTCACTTCATTCTAGCCATGCAGGACCTGATCAGCCTTTCCATGGAAGTAATGTAATTTCAGAGAAAGTAGAGGGAATATTTGGAACATATGACCTGCTACGGCAGGACGGGCCCAGCTGGAACCGGGGAGCTGTGTCCTTTTAGAGGGGCGAAGCCGTTCTCAGTGGCGGGCCGCTGATTGTTGGAACTCCCCCAGACTTTGTTTTCTCTGGGGCAGATCTCTTTACTACCCCACAGCCAGCACTGGTGTCATTCCATCGAATGTTAAAACTGAACAGATCAGGGTTCAAAAACAAAAGGGGGCCTGAAAGATAAATCACATTACACAATCTTTTATTACAGATTTGTGACCCTTAATAACTTAACATACAGAAGGATTGAAGGCCGTTGGATATGGATTAGGTGAAGCCCAGTGGAAACACGACTTGCAGTGTGTGTGTGCGTGTTTGTGTATGTGGTGTACTCACACGCAAGAGCCTCATGAGTGTCGATGTGTGCATGTGAGCCTCTGTCATTCCTGTGGTGTGCATGGGGTTTGTGAGTCACATGTTAGTGTAACTGATGACTGCAGCACCTGAAGTGGCATGTAACGACATGTCCTTCAGAGCCGAGAGAAACGAAACAGGACCAGGTCTCTGCTTAGATGCTTCCTTCTGTGAAACTATACTTTGGCCTCTAAATTATAGCCTTTTACTTTTAGATATGGTCTTGAGCGTGTGACATTATTCATCTTGCTGATTCTGTATTTGGTCTCAGGGCTTTTCTTTGTAATTTTCTCAGTAGTTTTTTTTTTTTTTTTTCTTGTTTTTTTTTTTTTTTCACTTTCTCATGATGTGTTTTGAAATGTGTGCCGTATTTATCGTAACTTTGAGGATGTGTCAATCGAGACCATTGGTAAATGGGGAAGTTGTATTACTTTTTGTGAGGGTTTCCTATTGCGCTGTGTAAGGTGGAGGAACCGCACTGACGCAGCTCAGCACATGCTGACTCACAGCCCGCTCGGCCAAAGCCCTGGCTTTCTGTGATTACCAGTTTCACGGCTGTCACATGTGGGGCTTAAGAAAGATGGAGTAATACTGAGAATGGTATTGCTTAAAAAGGTATCTTTCTGTGTTTGGTAATTTTTTTTTCATTTCATGACTTATTTTGTTTTTCTTTTTAAAACATCTGAAGTTTGTAAAATGTTTGTAAAGTTCGTCATTTCCAGCATAAAAGGAAACGATATCAGTGTTTCTGTTTGAATCATGTATTTATTGAGTGGGTTGTTATTTATGTTAGGGGAAGTAACGTTTGAGCAGACCAGTAAGAAAAGAGCAGCAGGTGTTTGGGGCCTGGACCTGTGATGAGTGTTTAGGCTCGGCTCCTGAGTCCTTTAGCAGTTAACAGTTGCCCCCCCAAGTTGTGTGACAGTTGTCTGTGTCTGCGGCTGTATCTGCCTTGAAGTGCTATGCGGTTCATGCAGATCTCTCTGACTTTTGCCCTTAAATTACGCTGATATCATCACCTTCAGAGAATTGGCAGGAGCTCTCACCCATAGGAATGTCCAGGGTTAGGTTTGATGTGTCTCCGTGTTGGTGTGAATAGCTTTCGAGTCCCTTGTGTTCCAGGAGCAGTGTGGCCATTACCCTGGCCGTCTGAGGTTGTCGGCAGCGGGGAGGCAGTCTGACCAGCCAGCTGCGTTCCTCTTGCCTCTCTCCCCTGGCATGTGCATGTGCCTGGGGTTCCATAGCTTCCGAGAACCAGCGGAGCTGCGGTGTGGCACCAGGGCAGTGTGGTTCCACTGACATCTCCCCCTTCCTTCCTTTATTTATTAATCACTACTTTCTTTCTGGCAGCCTCATTCTCGTCCTGCCAGTTCCTGGGAGCCCACGCAGACATGTGCGCGCTGATAACCTATTAATAGCCGGGCTCTTTTGGCAGACTTCTTATTTTCGGCAGTTGGAGGCCCTGCAAATTCTGTCTTGAGTTCTGCTACTCTGGGAGACCAGTGGTATCTGCGCATTTCCACAGCAGAATCATTTATTTTCATTGTTTTGAGGAAATGGACTGTTTCTTATTTCATAAGACCTATCCATCTTTTATTCGGATTACTATATCAATGACCAGTGTACGTTCGATCAAGGCAGGCATTGAATTTAAGAGCTTACTCACAGCAAGGTAACTCTGTAGGCTGACAGATAGCGGTGCAGGTGAGGTGAGGTCATCATTCTGAGAAGTGCTGGGTTACTGCTGTGAAGATTGATAAGCTGACTGTAAGTGCTCAGAGAGGTGAGCAGTCAGATTGTCTGCGCTGTTTTTAGCGCTGCCTTCTTCCCATGCTGCGCAGAGGATTTGCATGGATTTCTTTTTTTATGATGGCCGGTCTATCCTGCCTGCACGGCGTCTGTCTGACTGCACGGCACGTTGCGTGCGGAGGAGCTTTGCACAGCGTATGGATTTATTGCCTCTGTGCTGGTTAATCAGGTGCAGCTCTCCCCGGAGCTCTGCAGCAATCGGCACAGAGGGGCCAAGCTGCCCTCAGCTTTAGTCTGCACCGTCCTGCACCAGGCTAGAGAGAGACTTGGGGAGAAACTGCATGCACACAGTGTGGGCAAAGCAAAAAAACCCTCTGTCAGCACCGTGTATGACAACCATGAGGACCGCAGCAGGACAGGCGGTCGCAGGCAGTGTTTTTTTCCCCGCCCTGCGTACCCGTCTGTGGTAGACGAGTGCGTACATAGGTTTGCGAGGAGCGGAGATACCCCGCGGCCACTCTCGCCGCTTTCTCATGCTGTGGAGACCACAGCTGTGAAAGTGCCTCCTCTCCTCTCGCATGCTCCTCTGGCAGCCTCTCTGGTGACTCAGCTAGAACTGTGAGGGGTGGGGGGTCGCCTAAGGACTGTAGGCCCTGAGCTCTATCTCCTCTCTGCATGCTGCCCAGAGCTGCTGATTACACCCGGAGAACGCTGCCAAGGCCTGCCTTTCGGGCCCGTCTCCTCTCTTTTCCTCTCCCTCTGCTGCAGGAAGCCACGTGTGCCTCGTTTGCCCCGAGGCAGCCCTACTCTTGGGGGTCATTTGATACGAAGAAAATGGTCTTTGCTAGGACATTACTCTTTGGATTCTGCAGCGAAGCTGGGAGAGCGCAGAGCCAGAGACTTTGTCCTGGGGAGTTGTCACCGAGTTCAGAAATATATCGAGCTTTTGTTTTATTAACCAGGCGAGCGCGCAGCAGGGCGGCTTGTGATGGAACGCTTTCCGCTTGTTTTGGAGCTCTGTGATTTTTGAACCATGTTGTTTTGTAGGAGACTTAAGAAAAGAAGGAAGACGTTGGAAGCAGAAGCCAGGCAGGTCCCTCCCCGTTTAACAGGGACCGTGGCTGAAACGGCCGTCCACTTTCGGGGGTGGATCGGTATTCCCGTCACAAGTGATCAAAGTCCCCTTGCAGCTCTGCGCTAGGGAGTGGTGAGGATGGCCCCGCTGCCCTCTGGCCTGTTGCTGTGTACGTGTCTGAATGAGTGTACGCAACTCGTGCCCAAGTATATCCATGCAGGTGTGTGAGTGTGCACGGGCATGTACGTTTGTGCATGCACGTCTGTGTTTACCCGGGCATGCATTTGTACGTAGCTTACTGTTTGTGCATGTGTGTATGTGTGAGAGACTTTCGTACTTGAAATGCAGTGTAGCATAGTGGTAAGGAGCAAGACTCGTAACCGAAAGGTTGCTGGTTTGATTTCCCACTGGGGAACTGCTGCTGTACCCTTGAGAAAGGTACTTGACCCACAATTGCCTCATTAAATATCCAGCTGTGTAAATGGATAACATGTAAAAATTGCAACCTATGTAAGTTGTTCTGGATAAGAAAATCTGCTAAATGTCAATAATGTAAAGTAGTGTAATGTGTGTGTGCGTGTTTGTGTGCACGTGGCTCAGCTTCTTTGTGTGGGAGAGGAGGTTTCACCCACGTCTGGGATGGCGCTGCCTCGAGCCAAGTCTTGCACCACTTTCTGTTATGAAACCTGTGTGTCATTTTGTTCTGTTGCGAACCAGGTGACACGACGCTTTGCAGAAAGTACAGTTTAACCCACATTTATAATGTCACGGGAGCTCACTGCGAGGTGAGCAGAAACAGGAGAAGGGGAGGCCTGGGAAGTGCCTCTGAGTTGAGTTTTGCCCTGGTTTTTAAGATCCATTCTGTGTTTCTGTGTTGGGCTGGCACAGGCCTTGCTGCATACCATGAGTCCCTTCCTGTCAGTGGCTGGAGGGCAGGGTGGATCCACTGGCATTTCTGCTTTTTTCATCGTACTGTAGTGGGGGGTTGTGAGTGACTTTGGAGGAATGCGTGATCTGTAGCTACACACTCACTGTTTACAGGGCTTTTTCGATGTGCAGGAAGGGTTGCCAGGTTCAGTGATTGCACAAAGGCTTGCTGTTTTGTGTTGCTCTTTTACTTTAAGTGGATTTGACCTTGTGCTCAGTTGAACACCATACCCCTGTGTTTACTACATGCTGAGCAACAGTGTTCTGGCTTCTACAGTCTGGAGCTTCTGGAGCACATACTTGTTGGTGCTTTTATTCTGTCAGTGGGTAAGAGCCTGTTAATCAGGGAATCACAGACAGTTCCAGGCCTATTTGGGAGAACCTCTTTCTGGGGAAAGGTGCCGACTTTTAATCTTCACTTGACTGCAGAAGTGTTTGTAAGAAAGTCGACAGCTTGATTATTGGCACTAAGTTTACTGCAGTCTCTGTTTGTAATGCAACAGTGTAAGTCAGAGACTATACACTGCTTCCCTAGTTCTGTGTGTGTGTGTGTGTGTGTGTGTGTGTGTGTGTCTGTGTGTCTGTGCACTTCAGAGATGTGCAATGTTCAGGAACGTTGGACCACGGAACATAATTACAGTCAGGTGGGAAATGATATGTGCAGATAAACTGAATGTGGTACAGTTCTGGCTGGGTTGCTTGCTTGCCTTGTCACCTGCCTCCCCGCCGCTCTGTTGTGAGTGCGTGGGCCCGGCCGTTAGGGAGGGCTCTCTCTCTCTCTGCGGCTAACCCCCGTGTTTTGGTGCCGGTTCTCACGCACGCACTTCCTTCCGACATCGGGCCGAGCCGTGAGAATGGCACGTCAGTTTGGGACGTCACCGGCAACATGTGGCATCTAAGCTGTTTCCTCTGTGGTCACATTTTTCTGCCAAGCGGCAGCACACAGGGCATTAGAAGGGAGCAGGCTGTCATTTCGTCTCTTCATTCGAAATGCAGTCTAAGCATCTGCTGGACTGTAACAGGAGAGACACACTGAGTTTTGATCTCTCTCCCAAATGAGGAAACTATACTGGAGCCTCACAAGTGTTTGAAGCTGGAACACATGCTTAAGGCACTTGGTTGACATGGTTTTTGAGTTGGTGAACCAGATGTGCCTAGCTGTACAGATTAGCACATCCCCCCCCCCAGAACTCTGTGGTGTTCCCTAAACACCTCTGTCCCGTACCCTACAGTGACTTTAATATATGACTGCAAAGATTTCCGCTGCCATTAACCAATGCATTAACCTTATGCATTAACCCAGTGCAAATCCATTACCCAAGTGAAAGTTCTGTTACTGAGTGAAATGCAGTCTTTGTATTTAGGAACTGTGGTATCTACATTTTCTTGGGAGGTGTGTGTGTGTCTGTGTGTGTACGTATGTGGTAGGTCCTGTTTTCCCTCTCTCTGTGTGAGAGGGTCCATTTACATATACAGTGTGTAGCGTGAGGGGGCCTTCGGCATGCAGACATGATTAACTGGAGTAGAATGGCATGCAGGAGGACACGCCGCGGTGCTGCTCCGGTGACCTTTGCTCCAATGGGAAGGAGCTGGCTGTTTACCAGATGAGCCGCCCGATCCCCCCCACACGTGGAACCCAAGAATGCGCACCGCTGTGGCAACCTCATTAACAGCCCCGCGGACAAGCGGAGGCCGAGGGGTTGGGGGTGGGTGGGGGTGGGGGTTGTGTTTGCGGTGCCTGGTCAGTGTTCTCTCTGTGCGCTCAATTAGGGTCAGACCAACAGCACGAAAGGAGGCGACGCCCTCAGAAAGTGGCAGTGAAAGGGACCGCTTTCACCCCCGCGCAAACAAGGGCATATTTCCTGACCGTTTTTAACGCTGGCAGAATGCTGCGTGCACTTTTGACCGCCGTCTGTTTTCCAGCAGCTCGTGTGTCATTATGTTTGATTGTAGGAGTGCTCGGGAAAGGACAGGCGTCAGAGTTGTTATTAAAATCAGGGCGAGCGCACCGCCTGTTCCAGCTGTCTGTGAGGTGCGCTGCTGGTGACGGCGTGTCTGAGTGAAGACGCTCCATCGCTGTGTGTCCGAGTGAAGGTGATGATTTCTGAAAGGGCTGCTGGAACACGTTTGGGGCGTGGTGTGTGTGTCCAGACGTGGCTGGTTTCAGAAAGTGGCTTGCGGCAGTTCCCTCATGATTAAGCAGATGCCCATAGATGGTTCTGCATCTCAGAATCATTCGGGACAACGGTTTGTGTATTCAGAATGACGGAAGTGAAGCTTGGAAATAATTTTTTACAAGTTTCTGAAGTGATGTAGATTGATTAAAATGAAAGTGTAAGGAGGGCTGGCCGGAATATGAATGCTCGCAGAAAGGGGTTAGTAGATAAAGCTCCTCTTTCACTAAGGCAGGGGATGGGGGTAGGGTGTTTGGAGAGGGTCGTGATGGGTGCGGGGGGGCGAGGTGTGCGGTCAGCGCAGCGCAGACCCCCTGTGACCCACGTGTGACCGCCGGTCGCAGCGCTGCAGGTGTTGAGATTTACAGCCCCGCGCTGAGTCTGCTTTAAAACTTAGCAAATGCGAGAGGCACTCGAGGAATGTGTAGAGAAACAATACGCGGCCGACTGGGGCGAAGGCCTGCGTGTCCGCTGACGGAGCCGAGTTTTACACCGAGCACAGAGTCCCACAGAGACACCACCGCTTCCTGTGACACGTATCAAGAGCAGAAACCCCCCCACCCTCACGTCCTGTCACCGCTGTCCCCCGTTTTAACCTAAAGGATACACCCTCCATGCCTGCTGGACTGTGCTCTCTGACCTGATTCCTCTCGCAAAGCAGCCTGCAGTTAAGTGACTGCAGAGGAACTACAGCACAGGCCTCTGTCAGCAGCATGTTTGCATGTTGGAAAGTGTTGTTTAGTGTGGGAGCTACATCGTGTATCTACAGCAGGAAATGGAAAGCATTTAAATAGTGTGAAACCAAACAGATTTCTCGGTTTTCTTTTAGAGAAGGCAATAGGCTAGAATTTGAATGCCTTATGTGAAATGGCTTTTACAGGTAAATGTTAACAAACAGGTGATGGAGAATGTGGTTTACAATAATATAGTGTAATAAAAACTGCATGTTTTTTGATTGTTTTGAAGCAGGCACTAGGTTAAAATGAGGATTTGAAGTGGAGCTGCACACCCCACTCCCTGTGGGTAAAACGGTGAAGCCCCGGCACCTCTCCCCAAAGCTCCACTTATTGCTTCGTTTGGACCCCCCCCTCCCTCCTGGTCCCTTCAGTGTTTTCCACTCGGGTACGCCTGGCGTTCTGTCCCGGGTGCCCCTGCCAAGGCTCTGCAACTGTCGCGAGCGCAGGTGGGAACGGTGAAAAAGGGAAAAAAAAAAATCTTTTAAGAAGGAATAAACGGCGAGGTCGTGCGGAGCGGGGAGGGGCGGGTGGCCCGCGTTTATCCATTGGCTCAGGTTACACTCGGCTCACTGCAGCTGAGCACACGGCTCTCAATGGGCCCCTTTTTTAACCAAAAGAGAAATATTTAGACCAGATCGCACCCCCCACCCCTCCCGTTCCCCTTCCTGCCCGCTTCCCCTGGGCCGCCGCCAGCTGCTTCATGTGGCCGGGACTGGGGCGGGCAGGAGGTAGGCCACCGCCCTCTCCTGTCAAGACCAGAACTTGTTCTTTTAGCAGGGCGGGGTGATGCCTGAGTTCACTGCTTAAAGAAGGGGTGCAGGATGTAAGAATTCAGTGACCTACATGCCTTTAGAACTATTCATGTTTGCACCTGTAGTGAAATTTGCCACGTCGATTCCCCCCCCTTGGTTTTTCCGTAATCCAGTTTTTGTAGGTGACTGTAAAGCTAGAACTGTGGGGTTTAAAGGGTGATGAGGGTGACTGTTGTGAGGGACGGGGCTGAATATTCAGGGCCTTCCCACTTCCCTGGAGAGCTGCATCGCAGCGGGAGGTGTCTGTTCCTCCCTTTGTGTCTGTCCTCCGCTGGGCCTTGCTTCCTGGCGCTCCTCTGCCGTTTTTAGCACACACTTAACCTCAGAGAGGGGGGAGCCGTGTTGCATTCACTGTAAGAGGGAATGGAGGTAATAATGGCAGTGTGTGGCTCTCATAAGTGGCCTGGCGCTTCCCTGAGACCCAGCTCTCCTGTTTTGGCGCTACTGTCAAAAGCAGACACCTCAGAGTGTCATAATAGTGTATGGGAAATGATTTGGTTTACATGGATACATCACATTATTGTCATTTAGCAGATGCACTCGTCCAGAGTGACTTTTATAGGTTACAAGTTTTACATGTTATCTATTTATACAGCTGGATATTTACTGAGGCAATTGTAGATTAAGTGCCTTGCCCAAGAGTACAGCAGCAGTGCCCCAGTAAGGAATCGAACCAGCAACCTTTCAGTTACGAGCCCTGCTCCTTACCGCTATGCTACACTGCCGCCCCATGAATATCTGGCCTGTGAGCCGGCCCCTCATTAAAGAGCAGCCCGCTCCATCCCAGGAAAGGAGAAAACCAGGAATGGGGCGGGAGCGAGGGAAACAGCCCGGTCAAGGAGCTGCTTTCTCATTGGATAAAATGCTTGAATGCCTCACTTTCACCAGCATGTATCCATGTGAGCTTTCCAAATATTTCCACTTCCAGTCAGCTGTAGGTGGGTTGTAACTGAATGCAGGTAGCTCAGGTGCATTTGGCGATGTTGTACTTACTGAATGTGGCCAGGGCATGGTAACAGTACATTTCCCAGAAGTAGCTGGGTCTGTTGAACCAATGAAGGTGAAATTAGCCTAGCACAATGTCAAGGAAATCCTGCAATCACTTTTGAAATAGAATTGGTCTTTTAAAGAAGCATTGAATAACCAGCCTTTGCAGCCATTGAAGGAGCCATTACAGAGGCGTGTGGTTAATGGAAAAGACCTGTACTGACCTGAGTCTAAACAGCTTCCCACTCTTATACACAGGTTTATATAACAGCAGGCATTATTAGGTCAGCTAGGCGCTAAGCTCATTTCTGTGCATTACAGTCATACAGAGATGCATCACATCTGTGATGTATTCGGCCTGTCCATAGGTGCCTGGCTGTTCGGTGTTATTTAAGCACAAAGCAGTTTGTTCATCCCTGGGTGTAAATGGCCTGCTTGTTCTCAGATGGCTGGCCCCTTTCCACCATTGTATGGCCCACTTAACGATGTTTGCCCACTGCATTGGTCTGCGGTTGCAAATTAAAAACCGAGTTTGTTAGTTCAGCAAGCGTCTGGGAGATGACGTCAAACCTGTCCGCTAAGAGCATCGATTTGGCCAGGTTTCATTTTTACCTCGGCGACACGAGTGTTGACCTTTTGTACTGTTATATAATAATTACATAATTGTACCAGGCACATTGAACCCTCTTTACTGAGGTGTCATTTTGTGCGGCCCACTCGTCTGTTTCTGTGGATAATGAAACGTGCGGGAAATGTGTGGCAGCCTGAGGCTGGTGCAGTGGCTCTTTGTGTGTGTGTGTGTGTGTGTGTGTGTGTGTGTGTGTGTGTGTGTGTGTGTGTGTGTGTGTGTGTGTGTGTGTGTGTGTGTGTGTGTGTAGTGTTTGTAGTGTGTGTGGTGTGCAGTTTTGCATTCAGGAGTGTGTGGGGAGGGAAGGACATGGATAGAGCAGGTGGAAGCAATGAGGAGGCAGCCTTTGTGGATATAGCACTCCTTTTGTCCTTGCAAACAGGGCAGCCGTACAAGAAAAGCCCTCAGAGCACTGGGCTCTAGACCAGAGGGGCATTGGTTCACATCATGGGCCAGACACCTTTGAACCCTTTACCAAAGTAAATCATCTGAGTTGATCCAGCAAATATCCATCTGTTGAAGTGGATGAGAGAACGCAGGATGTGTCAGGGTGAGGCATCCTGGAAAATAAGAACAGTTCTGATTTGTAGTTGTCACTGTCTCTCTTATTCTCTGAACTCTTGCACACCACTCCAAGGTCCTAATTGAAATATCACTCTCAGCCTATAATGATAAGGCTGCACACAGCATTCAAACCATCTCAGATATCGGCCATGTACAAGGTTTCGCCATACATTTGCTCACGGTGTTTGCACATTGTTTTTCCCTCTCAGAATAATCCCTCATTGAGGCCCTGAAGGGCCTTCCAAAAGCTTGCGAAGAGCGTTATCGAAAGCAGGCCAAATCACAGCGCTGACCCACTCAGTGGTCTCAAATGTCAAACAAGATAGTGGCTGCCGTCTTTGTTTCCCGGAGTGCCTCGGTTATCAGCTCTCCTCTCCCTATTGACGGGCAGGGCGTGGGTCAAAGGCTCTGGACTCTCTCCAGGTCTTTGACTGACTGCGAAGCTGCAGCCTGTGTGTGGAGCGAGAGCGTTTGGTTTGTGTGTCGTAAAGTGGCATCAGATCGTCTTAACGGCCCTGCCTCTGTTTCTGCAGACGTGCCAAACTGCGGCTGTACCTGGAGGAGCTGAAGCAGCTGGTTCCTCTGGGTCCGGACAGCACCAGACACACCACGCTCAGCCTGCTCAAGAGGGCCAAGATGCACATCAAGGTACGAGCGCCCTGCTGCGGTCTCACTCTCCCTTTGCATCTGCGTGCGGGTCTCCCTGGGGCCTGCTCATTCCTCGGGGCCTGTGAATGGCTGACTCTGCCAGGGCATGACCAGGCGGAGCTCTAATGAATCCATACAGCTGGGTAATAGAAGATCACATCCAATTCAATCCAAATGACAATCCAAAGGGACAAGTCAAGAATTGCCTGGGTCTGTTAGTTCTGAACAGTTTTACTCCGTTTACACACATCTGCTCCACAGATAATCTAATCAACATTTAAAGTGCATTTTAGATGTTTGAATGTAGTCACATGAAAGTTTGATAAACGAATACATAAACATATAGCAATCTTTATGCTTTGTGTGATGCAGGTTGTACAGTGGCATTCACGTTTTTCACGTGTAGCAGAATCATGCAATCATGCACCTTTCCAAATACCAAAAATGTGACTGTGAACTAGCAGAAAAAATATACCAGGTATAACCAAAACAGTATATTTGTGCATTGACCATCACATGGAATTTGTTGCATTTGAACTATGGTTTGATGAATAAGTAATGTTGAAAAGTGACATTCATGCATTTTTAATGCAGAACATTTTGAATGTTTTTCATTGTTGTTGTAGGTTGCTGTGTGATACAGGCAGAGAGCAGTTGTTGATGAATGCATGAAGCAGAATGCACTCTAGTGAATAGACTTCAGAGCTACATATTTGCAGTGAGGGTAGGAGGGAAAGGGTTGTTCCAGCGACTTAGATTCAGTTGCAAAGAAGGGAGAGACAATTCACACAGTGAATAACAAACTGGTTTTTGCATTTTTGAGCAGCAGTAGCATTGTTCAGGTGGCTGTTCTTCCAAATGATATTGTTCACAGCTTCTGCTGTCAGGAGAGGAGCTGGAACTCAGATTACATTCTTAGTGTATTAGCCTGGCCTGCTGAATGATCCCAGGTGTGTAGCTGCTAATGTAAACAGAGCCCTAGTGATACACATTACATCTGTTGTACAACACAGGCATCGGGGGTGTTAATAACAAATTAAACTTACATTTTTATTACATGTCTTTCCAGACGGATATGTACTGAAGCAATGCATGTTATGGGTGAAAAACGAAAACCCAAGCACTTCCATGCCCATTAGAGCATTCTGAACCGCATCCTGTGGGCCTATGTCTCTACCCAGTTTTGACAAATTGATATTGTATTAGTAATGGCAAGCGTTTTTGGTGAGACTGGACACAGAAATGCCAAACCACATTGAGAATAAGCTTTCCACAAAAAGCTCTCTGATCACTTAAAGATCCCAAGGAAATCTTCCTGTATGTTTATCAAATTGTGATTAGTCTATGGTTGTAGTTACTTCATAATGAAATAGTGAAAAGTAAGTCTTGTTCGTTTCACTAGTTGACCTATATGTATTGGATTTGTGGTTTTGCTTTCATTTTGGCATGCTCAGCAGTGCGTGTAAGTGCTTGATACATACCATAGAAAATATCTCCTAATTTTGCATTTTTATTGCAGTTGTCCCTTTAATATCCCAGTCAAGGTTGTAATACCGGTACCCTGCATTTGGGATTCAAATCTGCAATGAAAAATTGGCACGGAAATAGTTTTATCTCGCTACAGTGTGCATGTGCGTATGCGTGTGTGTGTGCAGAAGCTGGAGGAGCAGGACCGGAAGGCTCTGAACATGAAGGAGCAGCTGCAGCGTGAGCATCGCTACCTCAAACGGCGCCTGGAGCAGCTGTCCGTGTCGGCCCTGGAGCGCGTCCGCACCGACAGCATGGGCTCCACCATCTCCACCGACTCCGAGCAAGGTACCCACCGGCCCCTCCTCACTGCGCCGCTGAGCCTCTACAGCCAGCACTTCACTGCCTGTCTTTAATCCTAACTGACCTCACTGCAAACCTAAGAGTGTAGTCAGCTCCTCACTGTGCCGCTAAGTCACTTCACTGCATGTGTTTAATCCTAACTGACCCCAGTGCAAACCTAAGAGCGTATGGCCAGTTCTTCACTTTGTATTCCGCAGTGTGTTTTACACATCGTACTCAATACTGCACTGAAAACTTTACAGTCAAGGTGCTAACAAACCAACTCTATTTTCACACTTTAATCTAAACACTGTCTTGGCCTGGGTTGGGCTTACTGGCTCTTGAACTCTGACCACAAGTTTAAAATCTGTGAACTATAGCAACACTTTCTAGTTATGACAGTGTAGTTAACCTGAGCCTTTTTGGGGCTGCATCTAGGGTTTAGTTATGACACGACAAAGGAAATTGTATTCATATGGAATTTAATGGTTGATAGATCGCAACATGTCTGGACATGTAGGATGTGACATGCCTAAAGAAGGACAGTAGAATGAAGTAAAAGCAAACAGTGTTTGAGAGCGCTGTGTGGTTTGTTGATCCTTCTGTTCTGTGTGGCCTGGTGTCAAAAAGTGGAAGGAAGCCAAGGTATTTCTGTTGGCCGTACCGAAAGTAAGGGCTGCCTCTCTGACCGCCTGTGTGTGTGTGTCCGCAGAGGTGGACATCGAGGGGATGGAGTTCACCCCGGGCGAGGCGGACAGCGTGGGCAGCATGAGCGACGGCGAGGACCACTACAGCCTGCAGGGCAGCTCCAGCGACGGCAGCTACACGCCCTCCCACAGATTGCAGCCCCGCCTCTGCTAGGCCCCCCACCAGCCTCCGCCCCCCACGCCGCACACATACTCACACACCAGCCTCGCCATTCCAGGAGCCAAGACTGCCACTCTTTCCAGGAAGCAGACCGCAGAGCCACTCCTCGCTTGCTTCCTTCCCCCCTGTGACCGCTCCCCCCCCCAGCCACACTGCCACCACAGGCTCATTCAGCAGAGCAATTCATGGTTTCAATGGCTTTCATCTGTGGCGTGGTGCACGGCTTTGACTTGTCAATGAGAACCAGGTGTGTTTGCGTTTATGTAATGTGGGTGTTTGGTGTCTGAAGCACCTTCCCTTTCATAGAATCACTAATTTTGTGAAGGCAAAAAAGTATGGGCAGTCAGATTTGTGTTGGAGATGACATGGAACAACAGAATGAAAGTCCTTCCATCTTTCGGGCTGGAACTTCCATTGGAGGTCTTCTGGTTTGCCATTTTAACGCACTGAAGATTTTTTTGGCACTCTAGATGAGATGCCTACATATGAGTTTACACTGTTGTTATGTGGATAAACAGTCATCAGCGTGTTTGAGACAGAGTGTTACCAGCTATGAACAATCCCAAAGTGTCCTCTGACTGGAGCCCATTAAACAGACAGTTTAAATGGCATAGATGACATTGCACTGTGCAGGCCTTGCCCAGGATGGCTACACATGGTCAGTAGCAAAGTGATGTAGCATTGTAAATAACACGGAAAGCTTCTGTTTTCAGCATTAAGCCATTCTGGAGTAAGAACAAAAGGAGTGAGTAAGGAAGTGAAGGTGGGCGTCCCGTGTGGTGGAAAGACAGAGGACAGCATAGAGGCCTTGTCCCATCCGATCTGTCCTTCCTTCTATGGGAGCAGTGCCCAAATTCAGCTTCACTGCAAGGGATACAAACTTGATTCATTTTTCGTTGACTGTGTGTGTGTGTGTGTGTGTGTGTGTGTGTGTGTGTGTGTGTGTGTGTGTGTGTGTTTGTTTGAGCATGTCTTGGTTCACATTGACAAGTCAATGATGCAGAAAAAAGACAAAAACAGTGCCAGCTCTAATGATTAGGTTCTTTGTGAGGAGAAGTGCAAGTTGAGTGGAATTACCCCACTTTGTCTTTTTTCAGGTTTCTCTTTTTTTTTCCTCCCCATTCGGCTCTGGTATTGGGCAACCGCTCTCTCAGCTGTACTTAAAGATTGTACTTAAAGAAAAGAAAAAAAAACCCAGACCAAACTCCAGCAGATTCTGGGCATTGCAGACTAGACCAATGTGTGTGCGTCCCTCAGCAGAGTAGTGTTTGTTTTGAAACACTTGACTCTGTATAGATAGAGGAAGTGTCTTTGCACCTGCAGTGTCTGACTGTCTGTCTCCTCCTGCAGCCTCCGCTTCCTACAGTCATTAGAGCATGGCCTACTAACACTTAAAACCAGCAGTCTGTTCAAAAGGGGTCTTGCAAAAAAAATTAAAAAAAAAAATACAGAAACTAACAAAAACCTGTATACAAAAAAAGCTGAAAAATGAAACACTTATAGATAAAGCAGTTTTAGCAAGTGTAGTCTATATTTCCTGTTTTAAATTTTGTATTATATTTTCCTAAATGTTCTCTTTTAAAAGAAAAGACAAAAAAAGAGTATATCTATATATGAAAAGTTAAAGAGGAGACAAGAGGCCGGGCTTGTGGACAGGAGAGTGGGGGGACAGTCTCGGGACTCTCCTGCTGTCATTCTGTGCCTTGGCGAGCCTCAGTGACTGCTTTCGTGACTCCCCGGCCCCCTCCCACGTCCCGCTCCCCCCCCCGGCCGACCCTCAGGTCTCGCCCCACTAGACTTCCTCTGCCATCCTCCCTGCACTCCTTCACCTTCTCGTTACAGGCTCTCACCCCCTGCTGCAGAGTGCTGTCAGCTCATCTCTTAGCAAGGGGGTACGCAAAGAACAGGAGACCACCGTTAAGAAAGTGTCCTATATGTTCAACTTTACATTCGAATCCTGTAGTACACTGACCTGTCCTGTAGGACGTTTCATAAGGGCCTTGTGTTGCTTTTGTCATGCTGGTAATCCCACGGCAGCTCTCCAACATCTGGGTTACCACTCTGGCTTCTTTTTTTTTTTTTTTTTTTTTTAATTTGAAAGAGTGATGTAAGATTGACACCTTATCTTGCTTGTTCATTTTGAAATGAAGAGGAAGACGGTGGGAGAGGAGGAAAATCCAATGGATAATGGCAGCTGATGATTTCCTCCGCTCCCTTGCTCAGGCAGGTTCCAAAATAGTGTTGGTGTCTGCCCCACGGGCTCATGGGATACCTCACTTATTTTGAGGTGCGACAGCAATACTGAGAGCATGTGATTTTTTTGTTTGTTTTTTTTTTTTTGAAGTCAAAACTTCACCTCTTTGGTGTCCTCTGACCAACTCTTTCCAATTATTTTGTGCTGTTTTCCATTACTTTTTCTACAGAAAACAAAGAGAAAGTACAAAAAGAACTGTTTTTGGAACATACTCCCATGTGAAGTAAGGCAACATGTGACTGTTAATAGCACAAATGTAATTTTTTTCAATTTGTTTGTGAAATAAGCAGCTAGGAGACTTGTAAATTTTAAGGAACCCTCTCGCACAGAACCTCCCAGTGGCAAGAGCAAAGCACAGCGGAGCCATGGGACAGACAGGAGAGATTCCTGCTTCACCTTTCTGAAATGAAAGCAAGCACACATTCCACAGCTAATTACGATGTAGGTGGCTCTCCTCTCTAACACTGTGGTACAGGGAAAAAAAGATGAAACTCGTTCACAAGGGTCAACTGAAAACAAACGCTGGGGTCAAATAGCGCGGAGGCGTATGCGATGCTGAAGATCTGAAAATGTATCGTTCCATTCTGCGATATTGTAGACATGAGATCAACTTCTCAAAAAGCAGGAATCACCACAGGTGTTTTTTGAATGAGATTCTGTTGGCCCTGGCTTTATGCCGATTGCCGATTGCGTCAGCTTAAAGACCCAGAATCAAAAAAATGTAGCTATCGAGAGTGTTTCCTCCATATCCTGTCCGCGTTGATCGCACTGGTTGGTGCTCTGTGTGGAAGAGGTCAGAAAAGGTCCCGCCGCTGACTCTGGGATTCTGCAGGCAGGGTTCAAGATCCAGGGCACGGGTGGGGTCAGGGCAAGGAAAGGAGCTGCTTGACACTAAAGTCACGCAACACTGAGAACGGAGGGTTCTGTGCCAGAGACCTGTAAATATGTACCTTTTTAACAGAGTGTTTTTGTGGAAGATGTATGATATTGTATAAGTCCATTCTGTGTGCACATAGGTACCTGGTGCTGGCTACTTTTTGTAGCATGCACGTTAAGGTATTGTGCTGTATCATTCTTTCATTGTAATATAAATAAAAAAAGTTTTATACATAATCTCAGGTGTGATTTTTTTTTTTCCAAGCTTGAAAGCTGATGAATGTTTTTGTAACACGTGTTACATTACATTATTGGCATTTAGCAGACACTCTTGTCCAGAACTACTGACATAGGTTACAATTTTTTTACATTATCCATCCACAGCTGGATATTTACTAAGGCAATTGTGGGTTAAGTACTTTGCCCCAAGGGTACAGCAGCAGTGCCCCAGCAGGGAATTGAACATGCTGCCCACGTTAACCAAAAACCTGGCAGAAACTGGAGGTACTAGAACTTGGCAAGGAGTATATTCAAAATTGCTGAAGGAAACATACACACGATACATACACATTTATAATAGAATTAGCTGAACACCTTTTAAGATTTCATGAGTATAAGTAATTTGAAACACTCTTTTTGGTTTCAAACTCACTCAACAGGTAAACTGAGCCTCATTAATTAAGATGTAAAGGGTAATGTACAGTGTGCCTGCAGGCCCAGGGTTCTGCAGTGGTACTATTACTGTAGTCTCTCACAAGCTGCACAGCCAGTGCACTGCCCTCTGGTGTTTGATATTACAAACTACACTCAGTAATTCATGATTTCATGGAAATGGCTCTAACTCCATTTTGACAGTGGCACAGAGGCTTGCAGGGCAAAACAAGCAGAAGTCAGTGTGTGGTTGTTTTAGAAGTGCTGTTCCTTTCTGGTCTGCTGCTCTGATTGGAGAAACAGAACAAAGTGACCAAGCCAAAATGTCATGTTGCTCCTGGAAGTGTAATCTGGCAATAGTGGCATATGCCACGTGAACATTGGAGAGTAAATGCACATTTACTCCGTTGACATTAACAGTTGAAAATAGGAATTTTCTAAAATAATTCCTTTGAACCTTTAAATGACTGTTGTATTGACTTTTTTTAGAAGTGTCTTCAGGAGGACAAGTCCTGAATGTAAGAAATTGTCTTAGTATGAAAATGTACAGGTCTGCTTTGTACACAGTAGTATTGCTGTTCAATACTGTAGCCATTGAGGTGCATTATTTATCTGATATTGTAAAAGGTGATTGCTGCACATTTCATGAGGCTTTTGGAAATTCTCCATCTACAAATGCTGAAACAATGCTCCAAGCTGTGTTATGAGAAGAGTCAGTTTGGTGATTCTGTCACTGTGGAGAGGCAGGAGTGAGAGAGTGCTGTACCAGGCCTCCTCCTATCACTGCATCTCCAAACCACCTCCTTCTGCACCGAACTACAGCACGCTACACTACAGCACGGCACACTCTCAAAGAGAGGATCATACAGGTGATTTCACGGTGCTACACTCTGCTGTATTGGAGCGAAAAAAAGAGAAACCTTTCTTACTTCACTGGCCACGACACACAAAAAGCTCACCAGAGCTTACACTCTGACTGTGCAGCTTGTACTGATCTCATGTGCATGTGCGGTAGAGATATGACCGGCTCGCTCAAACCACAGACTTCAATAATAGACAGTAACTTCATAGCAATTTCCTCCTTGGCTGGGTTCACTTTAAATCAACATTACAAACTAACGCTTAAAAAGGAAATTACTGTTATTATCAAAAAGAGTTTTAATAATCAAATATTGGAATTATATCAACTGATCAGAATTTTTTTTTAAATATTTTAAAACAATGAAATATTAACAGACCACCCAAACATAATGTAATGTTAACATAAATCATGACCAGAAAGACTTTAAATTAGTCAGCAAATTCACTTCTATAACATTTGATAAACAAATACTAAGTAAAAAAATTACATTTGATATATTATACCATGAATAGCACAAAGAGCTAATTTGAAAATAGACTCCAAATAAGTGATAAAAGTACAAAACTATTACTTGTATGCATCAATATAATACATGTAAAACAATAACAGTAATTACTGACTTAGCCCTGAGACCAGCATCATAATTATTGCCATATTATATATACACATTTTTCGAGACCTCTGCATGCTTTTGCATATGCTGGGTTCACATGTGCGTGCTTGGTTCTTTAAATTTAAACAGGAAACGGCTTACACTTACAGGACAGTGAGGAACAAATGATGTGTCCTCATAGTAAACATCTGGATGCCTATGTGTAGTCATAATTGTGTGCAGTTGAACAGTACCTGAGAGTTAATTTCTGCAAAAACAGTAAGGTTGCAAACAGAACAGAAGAAACACTTGTAAAAGCACAGCAGTCAGAGGCCTCCTGAATGATAGAAAGGCATGGTCAGTCAAAGGCACCTGCACTGACCAGACATAGTGACCCCTTCCCCACGCTGAAACCATTGATCCCAGTTCTGCAGCACTCAGGACGGTGAGGACTTTCATGTATGTGTGTGTGTGTGTGTGTGTGTGTGTGTGTGTGTGTGTGTGTGTGTGTGTGTGTGCAAGTATGCAGTGTCCCAGGCCCAGTTACAGACACGTCACACATACTGCTGGGATTTCTGGGGGGCAGCAGCCGAGGCCAAGTTCTTGGCCTTCTCCGTGGCGGCCATCGCGGTCTCTTTGGCCTTCTCAGAGGCGTCCTTTGCCATGTCCTTTCGGAGCCACTGTAGCGCATCTCCTGGAGGGGGACATAAAAGGACAAAAAGAGTTTGTCAAAGTCGGCCTGCACGTTTCTAAACGTCTTAAAATGTTACGTACAAACATTAAAATGCAAAATCATACATTGGATCACATCGATTTTTTGCCACTATTGGTATTACTGTGTAATATTTGTTGACAAAGCCAGCAGCCTGCTTCATGGTAACAGTTATGTTGAAATTAAGGTTATGTGGGAAGCCATGACATTCACATGATAATTTGGCTGCAAGATTCCTTCAAAGAGCTGTGGGGATGTGGGTTTTGTGTCGGAGCGACGTGACTGCTAGCTACTTGAGGCAAGGTTCCCGTTTCTGTTATCAGCATATTACGTTAAGGTTCTATTTCCAAACAAAAGAACCACATTTAAAAACACTTTATTTTCCAGTGCACTGTTACATGCAATGTGATGGGATATACAGTAAGTAACCAGAGGCAATTTCATATTGTTTCACAGCAATTCTGACAGCACAGCAGCTAAGAAGCAAGATACCTACCAATAGCCAGTCCTGGAAATGATGTTTCTTTTTCATGAATATGTTAGTGAGATCGCAAAGATTCAGACTGCTACATGCAATGTAATGTGACACAGCTAGCTAACTATCTCTGTACAAGGGTTGTTTCTTCCATATGGATTCACGTATGTTTGCATTTTACAACATACTTGCAGTGCACAGTACTTGTCATGCAGTGCATCATTGCTGGGTGTTCCTAGTCCTGAAGAGCCCCTGCCCTGCATGTGTCAGAAAAGACCTTTCATCCAGTTAAACTGGTTTCCAACCAGAAACTCAAGTTTCTGTCTATTCGATGACTCTGGAAACTCCAGCACTGTGTATGCTCCTGTTGTCCTAGGTCTCCACACAAACCTGACAATAAATCTACCAGCTTCAACTGCATGCACTCTGGAAACATGAAGTCCTTCAATCAAAACAAAGGTGGGAACTTCCAATAAACATCATCTGATCAAAAGGTCATTTCCAACCAACAATGATGAGGTATAAATATCACCAGCAGGGGAAATAAATGCATATAGTAAATATCACCATTTCTTTCCTTTAGAAATGCTTATGTTCTTCATGTGACATCAAAGCACTAGCCTCCTCCCTAGCTGACAGCAATTCTACATCACTTTGTGGAGTCTGTGCTACTGAAGTGAAATGTCTTTGTGATAAAAGTTACAAAAATGATGGCATTGTGCTGTTATGCAGTATGTTGGACCATAAGTGTTTTAACAAAGTCATTCATGTGCACTCTGAAGACCCAGTTGAAAGACCTAGATGAAAATGCAAACACTGTTTTAAAGTACAGTAACAAATATCTACACTAAACTGAAGTTGTGGTAACTGTCTGTTGCTGTCCCTCCTTTCTTTTCTAATGTAATTCACTCCTGTGTCCTGAGGTGCACATAAAGGCAGGGGAAAGCCAGTTATTTTATAAATTCTCAACCAGGACACAAAGGAGTTTCCTATGATCTCAGCTGTTCACTGTGCTGACTGGCTACCAACAGAACTCCTGTCCGTAATGCGTTAATGCTAGCCACCTAACCATATTCTACTGAAGAGTAACACCGCACAGCTCATTATAGAACAACTTAACTAGACAGAATCTTGTTACTATTAACTAGCAAACGTTAATGTCACTTTATAACACCAGACCGTTGTTAGGTGGCCAGCAGCATAGCTAGCTAATTAGTTTGCCAGACAGCTGATTAGAGTTTACCACTGAAAAATAATGAGCTAGACAGCCAATGTTACCTAGTTACTTTGCCAGTACAGTGCTTTCAGTGTTAGGTTAATAATTCTGGGTATTCGTCTCAAGATATTATTTATGGGACTAGTGGAATTTAAAAGACAGCATATGAGACCTTTTAGACCATGTTTTGGACTGCATACTGTATTTAAATATTAAGTTCTGCAAACAGAATTGCCATCCAGCACAGAAACCATATCCATTTCTGTGAAGATGCACAACCCAAACAACCATGATGAAAACCCTGACAGCTAGGAAACACTGCCATTCTAAAGCATCTTATACAGTATACATTCACTGACATATAGGTTGACAAGTTATAGAATCGCTGGCTGTATTTACTGTTCGTGTGTTTGATGTCTGGCCCCCATATACAAAGCTGGAAGGATTCTAGAAGCTCTGCCATGCGATAAAGGTAGTTGGGCATGCATGCAACTTCCCTGTGGCAGAGGCATGGCATACTTACCACTACTGAAACGCAAAGGCTGAGTCCTGCGCTACAGTGTGAGTGCAGGAAACAGAATTACACACAAAACACTCTTTACCAGACTCGCATGCCCAAGGTGGAGACAGCATTTACAGCATTAGTGTGACAAATCCGCTCTCTCATGACACTGTTATCCCTCATAAGTAGATACACAATCATGCTGCACAGGAACCTGTGCTACCACTCAAAACCCCAAAGCAGAGGGAGACTGAGACCACTGAACAAGGAAGGTGAAAGTGGTTCTTTGATATACAGTGGCGTCAAGTTCAATCACGAAGAATGACTATGCATTTATGTCTTTATAGTATTGTTTTAGTTGTATTTACACCAGTTTTGCCCAAATACAACTACTCCCACTGGCTTTTAACATACAGTACCAGTTGGCTAACGCTTACATAGCTTGTAGTTTCATGCTTTAATTATTAACAGCTTGTAATACCAGTTTACCTAGAGAGCCTCATAAAATAATCTATATACATGACTGCTCATGAAGGCAAATTACTGTCCATAACCAACCATAAGGTCCCCTCCCAGTCCAGTTCTCCCCCTCTCCCAAGCTGCAGAAAGAGCACTCTATCCATTCAGCAACGTCAGCAGCCAAAGTTACGTACCATGCAAGTTGGACAGTGCATATTCCAGGCCCTTCATGGCTTTTGCCTGGTTACTCTTGAATCGGGCAAGCCCAAACTCCTAGGAAGGGCAGAGAGTGAGCATCTTAAAAGTGGTTCAATGTGAAGACTGGATATTGGCACACATCCATCAGCAGTCTCTGGGACAAACAGACAACCCCACAGCACAAGACTGGGAAACATACTGCCCGCTCCACTTTTCCCATTTGAAAGATTTGTGTTACTGTCTTTTGACAATCCCTCCTTCTTGACTTCTGCTCTACCTTTAGTATTACTGATAGTCCTTAGTACCATACAAACCAAAAAATAAGTCAATATAAGCTTACAGGATAAGGCCTCTCTAAGTTAATTAAAAAGCTGCACACAGATTATGGAAGAATGGATCATTTTGAGATAACCATGAAAAATTAAGGCTGTACTTTCAGGAAGTCCCCTCAAAATGAAACCAGAAGCTTCATGCTAAATAGTGTTGTTATAACAGTACATGTTTTTAAATCATTCAGTTGTAAATAATGCATTTTGCCAATATACTAGCTTATTTTACAGTTATTCTGCATTGCATAACTATAAACAAGCTCCATTCCAAATCTATTGGGGCTCTACAGAGCCGATTATGGACAGATGCATGAGTCCTTACCTGAATTGGTCTGGAGAATCCAAACACCCCTGAGGAGATCCATGCCTCTCGCCTCAGCCAGGTCCAGCCAGGCTGGTCCCGGCTCTCTTGGAATACACAGCGCTCCTCCACCGTCTGCAGAATCACAAAGTCATTCTTCTGTAGCAATAAGCATCTCTCCTTCCCGCTCCCTCTGTCAGACAAAACGGCAATTTATATCTATCAACAGACACTGTTGGCCTTCTCAGTCTGGCCCTGGCCTAAGTCTACCGGACCAGTTGGTGAAGATGAAGATTTAGTGAATATGTGAAAGGTGGAAAATATAATAAGAGCAAGTCATCTAGAACATGATAATGTGGGCCCTGAAATGACAATGCGCCTTATCAAAGCACACTACTGAATGTTCGGACTCGAGAATTTACATGCTCACACTTCCTATGAAAGAACACGGCGTGCAGTCACACAAAAAGCCTTTTAATCCTTCTTAGCTCTGGCCAATCTATGCAGTCTTTCTGACATCCGTTACGTAACATTTGTCTTCAGCTTTGTTTGCTCCCTCCATCATAAAGCAGAACTTTGAGGTTTGGAGACTTTTCTTGCAGACTGCAGCCGATGCAGGCCAGCTTGCAAAGTGCGGCCATCTGCAGAATCACCAACATTCCGTCTGCCATGCTGGAACAGTGCAGCACAGTTTAATTCTTAGAAAACTACCTCATGACAGGAATCAAGGCCACTGATTGAGTGCACATGACCTTAATGTCTGGCCAAAAGGGCACAGCTGGGAGGAGGGAGGAATGAATTTAAGTGCTATATAAAGGTCAAGTTTCTGGGACAGGCACAGGTCTAACACAGGGTATGTAAGACAGTTTAAGACTCCTGCTTGCTTCTGTGTATTAACCACAACCATGTCACCATTTTCTGTTTACACCCATCAATTATTTGTACACAATTATTAAAAAACTTGACCAGCTGACAAATGTTTGATCTGGATGTCCATAAGAGAACATTTCTTTCCTTCTACATGTCATTCCTACACTCTTCTTTTCCATAGTTGCTCAGTGTATTTGTGCCAGCAGTATCATGTGCTATGTGCCCCGAAAAAGTCATTCAAGCTCAATTTTAAGAGGGGGTGTTGAAATTGACACAAATCACCTGATCTGCTGTCTATTGATTAAAAACTGCACAAGTCTGTTTTTAAACGAATCTGTGTTTTTATGTAGGCACATCACTCTGTGTGCACCTTTCCACGAGACTGTGGGAATGTGAGTGTAATGTTTGAGTATGTATGGGTGTAAGAATGTCAAAAAGGCCTCACCATCAGCGTGGTGTGGTTGAGGTTCCAGGTGAAGGTCACCATGCTCCTGTTGCTGGGGTCGACGATGGAGTCCTCCACGATGTAAACAGAGCGCGAGAGGTTTGCGGGGAAGATCCTCTCGGCCCAGCGGGGCAGACGGTTGGTCTTGGTCAGAAGGCGTCTGGAGAAGAGCCGGTGGTCCGCCGTCACCTCACGGAAAACCACGTCCTCCGTGAGAACGTGGGTGCTGAGAGACGCACAGACACAGCCAAGTGGCCATTACTCAGCTATACTGACACCACCTGAGGTGGGGATGAGCAACAACATAGCCCTCACATTGTCCTGCTACACCTATGAAGCATTACACACTGGCCAACATCACAACATGATTTCATTCTCTCATTACTGACCTCACTAAAATCACTTAGAAAGCCTACAGGATGAAAAAGTGAAAAGAAATCTGGCTGTTTTCAAGTGACAATCCTTACTAGCCATTTGCAAACAAAGCTTAGAATAAAGCTTTAATAAGCATCACCAGTTCACTTCAATGCTCTTTGCTGTGGGATTGTATGTTGTAACTTGTTTGTTAATATTTAAAAAAATGTCACAACAGGCACAACGTACTAAAAATCCAACTTTTCCACAACTGCTACTCTTGAACTCAGCTTCCACAAAATAAAGGAATGTAATGACAATAGTCGCATTAAATATCTCCAGGACATTTAAACATGAAATTCATGCTAGCAACTGGCAACATTTATGCCTACCAGTTGTCTTGTGTCCGTTTTCTTTGTTTTCTTTTATTAAGTGTGAAAACACATACAAGCTTGAGATTCTAAGAGGTGACATTACCTGAAAGGGTTTGGATATCTCTGCCAGAACGCAGAGAAAACATGGTCCCAAGTACTCTTGATGTCGGTCTCATTTACAAAATACTTCACCATTGTGGAACTCTGCAGCGACAAGAGATCAGGACTGTTGGTGATATGACAAAACACAGTGAAGGGGTGTTTTTCAGAGACTGCCTCCTCCCACAAGCGCTGTTAATCAGGCAGAGATAAAGCAGATGTTGAGGTCAATTTTATCAAACTTATCTCCTTATTCTGCTATACAGTTACACGCCTGGCCCCTTTCTGCTTAACTGGGAGAAAGGGCAATAATACAAACCTACCCAAGAAGGTGCAAATGTAACAGTGTCATGGTCAGACAGATAAAAAGGTCACATGTACTGTTATTTTAACACATTCTCTCCCAGCTGTAGTTAATGGCTTACCAAAACCGTCCACTGTTGCAGGTGAATTCACCACAAACTGTGTTCGCCAACGGGCAGGTAACACAGGTCCTCTGTGGGTTGCACTGTTTAGTGCTATAGCTAGCTACTGCAACCTCCGTTCTGTCCTGGACGTGACAGTTGAGTTCGTTGTTTACACCCTTTGTTTAGGTTGTCCGTATCGTCATTCATACAAGGGCATTACAGGTCACTCTTCAATGCCATCTTCATTATTCTGTGCCTGCTGACCCGAAACTGCGCGGACAATTCGGCCTCACGTGTCTGAAGGGGAATTTTGATCATGTTGCTCAGCACCAAACATAATTCCTACACACGACAGAGAGAATTAGCTAAGGTTAGCAAACAACCTGGGGAGTTTACAACGGATGGATTTATAACACAGCTAACAACTAAGCTTGCAATACTTTACGTTAAACAGCTAACTAGTCTAGCAATCTACGATAATCTGTTAGTTAACAACGGATAGAAAATAGTCAGCTGCTATGTAACATCTAGCTAGCTAGTGTAACTACCTGATTAGACAGCTTGCTACTGGGATCGTCATTTCACTAAGATAGGAAAAGCTAAGTTAACCATCTAGGCCTTGCTACCAGACGAGCCAGCTAATGGTGCTAAAGCTAACGTTAGCTGTGATAAATATTGCAGCCAGTGATCACTATCAAACCAGCAAATCAAATAAACGATATTAAGACAGACAACTGACCTGCCGAATCTCTTGTGTTCCTTACCTTGCCAGCAATGTCAAGCTTCTTAAATCCCTCGTATTCCTTATTCTATATTTCCTTCCCATTTTCTTACTCCTCGTGACCATTGCCAATGGCATACTGGAGCCTAAGTGTAGGGTTGCCAGATCTTTCTTTTAAAAGCCTGTTTCGTTGAGTCAGTACCGTCCATTCGACATCGATACAAACAACTTTCATTTTATAAAAACGCCAGGTTTTTAGCGCGTACGATGTATTCATCTTCATCAAGTCGTTAGAAACCAATAATTGGCCTGTCATTTAGATGATTTATATCTTCAATTTGACAAATTATTAGGCGAATTCCCATTGCCAATTGAAAAACATTCTCCTGTCAAGTAACCTGAGCATCCGTTTCGCTTCATCTACCATGAACTACATAAAGGGGAATTTTCACCAACCTGACAACACGGAATGATCTAAGACTAGAAGCAGGCGGAGTCTTCCCTGTTCGCTGATTTGTTTGCGTATTTTTAGCAACATTTTCAGATACACACTTTCTCTTCTCTTCACACACAAGGCGCACTCAGATCTGATTCGCGGAGATATCCGCGTGATAGTCCAAACAGTAATGAATGCCGGTGGTTTGTGAAGAAAAAAGCCGATGTTTTCTGAGTTGGGTGTCCAAATCCATTAAGAGACAATTAATAAGTTAAATTTCCATATGGGCACATATGGAAATTTGCCAAGTTTGCACTCCATTCGCTCATATCAGGAAGTTTAGAGAAAACAGGAAATTTTTGGGTAATTTACAATTTGGTTATTAATGTAGTCAGTTATGAGGCAAAGTCATACAAATAGCAGGTATATGAAAACGAAATCTCTATTGTATATGTATAAACGTCTTCATAACCCAAAATCAGATCATTTAGGAAATGAAGGACCTCTTCTGGATTTGCTTCCTTGAGAGGTCAAAGCTGAAATAATGAATAATCTGACTAATGATGAATTCATTGCAAAATATGCCATATCAACACATATCAATCAAGCAGTCAATTTTTGAAACCACAAAAGGATAAAGATGGTGAGATCAAGAGATTTTTAATGTGGATTCATATTTATGTATACAATGAGGTGATTTGCATGCTCTGCTGCCTGTTTTAAATTTTGTTGACAAACAGGAAGCCAGCTACCTGAGACCATAAGGGCCAAGCAGAATTACATATAATAATGACCTCACTGACTCAGATATGAAAGTGTTGGACAATTTAAAGATTTTTAGGCAAAGAACAAAATTTTGAAGCCTGCTTAGTAGGCCTACTAAATGAGACGCCAGTGAAGAAATGCTAGAATGGATGATCTGTGTCTGAATTTGTAATTCTGGGTGTATTATAGACTAGGCTGGACTAAATGCAGTGCACTGATAGAGTTAGAAATCCATACAATAATCCACTTGTTAGCAGACAAAGGCATGCATATTTCTCCTGTATCTTTAAGAGATAAGACATGTCTTAAAGGCTGTGATGATCTGATGAAAAACCTCATATATGTAATTAAGAGATGTTTCTGGAGATATCAAGCTTTTGAGGTAGAAAAAATTATCCACATTGGGACATAATGAACCCCACAAGCCCTAAAAGCATTATTTGTCTTTTATTATCGTATAGTAACATAAAAAGTCCATTAAGGCAAGCTATTAGTCTCTCCAATAGCAGAGCTTTCTCTGGTTTTGTGGAGACATTCATTTGCATATTGTGTATGGCAGTGGAAATGGACACCATATTTCACAATTCGCAATTACCATGTATAAGGAAAAAAGAGGAGGCCCAGGATCAGGACTTTGTGGGGTACCACAATTCTATTTGGTGGGATCAGACAAGTTTGTTGACAGTCTTTTGCTTGTAGTTATAAATATAATACAGACAACAATCTTTTTCAAATTATTTGAAACTTTTCCTCAGTTTCTGCTTGGATTTGGGCAAACGACATGTTTGCTTTTCATCTGACCACACAATATATTACTGTATTGTATGAAACATGTAAAGCATTGCAATATTTGCAAAATAAAGAGTATCCCTTAACAAGATTATAGTGTAGTTATTCTATGCATTATCATAATAATAATGATGATACTGATAATAATAATAAAGACAACAGGCTTAGAGAAATCCTAGCAGCTGGACGGATGATCAGAAATACGTGGAAAGTATAAAAAGTAAAACGATAACAACTCCAAAGCTGTAATTGTAATATGTAATATGAAAAAAAAAAATCGTGCAAACAATTCAGGATGCCATTGAAGTGTCTATTAATATTATCGTTTGCTGTCCTTAAGATTAAACCCCCTCTACTCAAAAATAATTACACAATTTTTTGGTATAACACAATTATGAATATTCACTTCTTTGTGGATTACGTAGACGAATCGTCATTCAGGAGCAGCATACATTGATTAGCAACTCCTCATTATCGTTTTGCTCTTAGGTGGTTCCAGAACCAGGCTGGCTCGCTCTCCAATGTGTAGAGCAGTTTGAAGGTATCGCCCGCTAGACTGGGGCACTGAGGTATCGAACTGCTGGGTATTTTTTCGGAGTACTGGAAAATGTATTCCTGGAGAAGTTATGGACTGACGTTTTTGGTAAGAAAACTCAATTGCATAAAGATATGCACACATCAAACACCATATCCATTTTAATTGTGTAGGAATATGGTCGTGTAATTTTGTGGCATTTTTGACACATACTTAATTGACGCAAATAAATAAGCTTTTATGGTTCGTTTGTTCAGATGCTTTTTTTAAGCACAACAACAGGGTGGCATGATTTAGACAACAGCGAGTACGACTGCTGGCCGTTAGAAAAGCCGGACGAGCAGAATATGATAGATTGTGGAGGTAAGTTTTATTTATGATGGTTATTATTTGTCTCTTTTCAATATTCGACCGTTTAAACATGACTTTAGCAGTTAAGTTCGTATACCATGCATTTGCTGCTCTGCATTAGTTTCACTTGTTGAGACGGATGTAACATTTTATAGAAATATCATACTTTTACTAGATAAACAGACAGTCAACATCTGCAGAAGATGACATATTCCTTGAAAAACCAAATGTCCACTTCATAGGCAGCCATTGATTGTAAAATATTAGCTATATGAACTTAGGAATGACTGAAGTTCTTGTATGTTCATTTTCTCATGTATTTAATTTTATTCCTTTTCCCTAGCCCATAATAACATTTGTACACTAGATGGCACTGGTGTACATAAATCCCACCGTGCTTTACAACAAACGAGCACTTTTCCTACCGTTTGTACAGTATGTTTTGTCGAAGACTGAAGTATTCTTTCAAAAGTAAGGGTTTGGCTTATGTAGAATTCATGCTTTATGCATGACAGGATACCTCCACATGGCGTGGCATTCTTGGTGTTTGTTACAGTGCTGCTATTGTTTTTTCTTATGTCCCCTACTTTGAGCAGCCACACATGCTGCCCAAAATAATTGTGCAGCATTTTGCAGTCTTTTTATGTCTTTCTGTCCCCTTGACGAGGTCTGGAGATGGCCTGGGTGCACAGGCCTCCAGAGAAGGTTATCAGCGGGGAGGAGTTCAGTGTCACCTACTCTGTCACTGCCTCAGATGACTTCTACCAGTGGGCTGTGGACAACACCATCTTCACTCACAGGTCCTGCTTCAACTCAGATTTACACTTAATAAAACCAACCTTACCACTATCTGCTGACTGACGTCTGAAGATGTAGCCACAAGAATGATTATATAAATGAATTAAAAACTTAATGACTGGCTAAACATGAAGATGTATTTTTTTCAAGGAAGTTCCTTGCTGTATAGAATTGGTACATCTTACATTGTGTACTTACTACATTCTATGTTAGATATGTGCAGTGCAAGGACCATCTTTAAAGCTGGGAGTCTCTCTTCACGGTCCGAAGTGGGTGAAGACATTGGGCTGTTCAAAATATTATTTATCCTGTTACCTATATAGGTAATGTCTTGGCCTTTTCCAGGTGTTTGCAGTGCTTATTGTATGGTCCTAAATCAGTGGCAATGACTTTAAGTTGTGCGTTCCTTCAGCTCTGTGAGTGATGCGGCAGCGGCCAAACGCTTCTGCGAAGAGCACGAGTGTCCCCAAAACTGGAAGGACGCGAACGGAGAGAACTGCTGCATTCATCACGCCAACATCCACTCCTGCCCCATGGGCTACATGGTAGCGCACTTCCACTCAGGCTCCGTTTAAAAGGCTTTTCGCTCAACACACTGCTCCCCTTCATGGCTCTGATGCCCTCTTTCATCCTGTATCGTGCTTTCCTCCACAGGTGAAGGAGAGGATCTGCGGGCCCTGGATCCCTGACGATGGCAGGATTTTCACTCACACCATCTCCACCGCAGGCAAAATGACTCAGACCAACTGGACTGCCAAGGTTCGAGCAGCTGTGTGACTGATGAACTTGCTCTCTTGCGAGAGCTCTCAGCTAATTAAGCATACCGAGGCCAGATGTGCAAGATCATGACTAATGAAGCTGCTCTTCTCAGGTGGTGCTTTTCCATGTGGGTGTCACTTCACTCATTGCTCACATCCGAGTTGGGAAAATGCAGGTTGCATTGGAGGCGAAGAGTACAGTCCTGCCGGCCATAGGTACCAAAACATACATTGTAATGCCTCTCACCTCTCACACAAAATCCCAGTACTGACCCACCCTTTATGGCTGAGCAGAACCCTATGACTGATTGCATGCAAACTGGAACTCTCTTACAGAGTTCTCTTAGTTGGAGATTCTCTATATGGTCATATAGAGATTATGTGTGTGATGATGCTATATCTCTGACAATATGGTATAGGTATAGGTATGTGATGAGCATGTATCTGTCATTGAGATTGGTTGTACTGTGAATGATGTATATCTTTCTGTGTCTAGAATGTCTACATTAGGCGTGCGATAATGCAGTGTTCAGTTGAACATGTGGAGGTTGGGTGTGTGATATTGGTGTATCTCTGTCAGTGTGTGGAGATGGGATGTGTGATGAGGATGAAATGTGCTCCACCTGTCCTGCTGACTGTGGCGAGTGTCCCATGACTGCTAGCGTCAAAGTGGCCATCGGTCTTCCTATTGCTGTAGTCTTCGTCAGCTTCATAATCATAGCAGTGGTGAGTAGTTCACAGACGTACATGCGAACATATACATACAAAACCATTTTGCACGTATTTTTCCAAGCGTGCATTTTTGCAAGCATGATTTTTCAGACCTACATTTGCGCAAAGGCACGCACACATTTTTCCTAATCCTTTTAAGTGTCTTTTAGGTATGTTCATCTTTTATTAACCGTATCATCATTATTCCAGTGTTGAATGCATGTAAACATGGAATCCAAATACTTGTATTTATTGTAAATGCATCATTTTATTGTAAATAGATTTTCTTCTTTATTTGCAGTGGTTTCGGTATCAGAAGCAAAAATTTTTTTGGGATGAAAGCTGGATCATCGACTTTAGTCAGATAAAGCAAGGTATTTTCCCTTAATTAGATTTTCTGAAGCAGCTGTATTTTGATTTAGAACAGAAAAGGTTGTGCTCTTTGAAAGGGATTTTGAGGATTCCCAGTCAGCCCACACACAGGCAGCCTCTTGAAAATCTGTAACGCTTGGCTATCAGAGAAGCACTCTCCCAGTCTGAGACTCAGAACAGCTCTTTTCCATTTTACGTGGAGACAATGATTATCCATCTTAAGTCTGATTAGGTGCCCGAGTCCTGAATCCAAAATTCAGCACTAATTGAACTCCTCCACATTTTGTTTACACAGATTTTGATTGCCTGGCCATTCTTGTTAAGAAACGGTGCCAGTGATTACATTTACACCTTATTTAATCTATGATTAATTGAGATGCCGTTGTACAAGGGAAGAATACTGAAACAGCTACAAAGCTGTAATCAATCTGATGCCTTGTTTATCATGTATCATACATGAAAACAAAAATACAATAAACCTAAATGAAGTGAAGCCTAAATAAACCTAAACCTAAACTGAGCCCTGAAATCTTCATCATGGTTTGTTGTCAGTTGGTAACAACTGCTTTGATGTTATTGTCCCTGACAGATCAGATGGCGCGAACCACCATGGGCAGCATCATGAGTGTCCCCAACGGCAACAGTGACTCCAACGCCAGCTGTGTGACGGCGCTTAGCTCCTGCACTGGTGCAGTCAACACCTCCCGCAGGCAGCTCTTCACCCACACCGGCATCTAGTGAGTACTCCCGCAGGCCGCCATGGTCACAAATCCTGTAGGGGACACATTTTTTGAATCAGGTTTATCGTGGGAAAGTTCTGTATTAACAAACAGATGTATTGTTCCATGTAGCGACGGGCGCACAGTTGCCATTAAGAAAATTAAGACGAAGACATTTTCCCTCACAAAAACAATCCGGAGGGAAGTAAAGCAAGTGAGGTAAGAGGGTTTGTCAAGGTGCCTGGCAAGATTTATCATCTTTGTCTATGGCAGTGAGTAGTTTCAGTGTTCAGTCAATGTTCAATGTTGTGTATTGACATTAACTACTCCCTTCATTTTTTCAACGGAATGTATTCAGAGAGCTGGACCATCCCAACCTGTGTAAGTTTTGCGGTGGGTGCGTGGAAGTGCCGAACGTGGCCATCATCACTGAGTACTGCCCCAAGGGTAGCCTGAATGACGTCCTTCTCAATGAGGAGATTCCACTCAACTGGGGCTTCAGGCACGATGTTACATTACATTCATTTAATGTGTTTGAAAAGGATGTTTGAAAACAGTTTCAGGCTGCTCTTGACATATTGGTCCTTACAGGGAGTTTGCCATATACTGAGAGATTCATATTTCACCTGGTTCCAGGTTCTCCTTTGCCACTGACATTGCCAGAGGGATGTCATACCTTCACCAGCACAGAATTTGCCATGGGAGGCTAAAATCGGTCAACTGCGTCATTGACGATCGCTGGGTCTGCAAGATCACAGGTAAGCCACAGTGAGTTCAGGCTTGGCGTTTCCCGCTGAAGTGAGCTTTGGATGCCTACTGAAGGGAGTTAGTATTTGAAATGGGCGCTAGATGGAATCATTAGCAGGACAGTGTGCTGGCACTGTCAACAGATGTGTTTTCATGCATTTGAAATGTCTTGAAGGGAATATTAAAATCATGACAGGCATTCTGATATTCACATGTTGGCCATACCTCAAACAGGGTCTTCCAAAAAGAACAGCTGCCCTGGTACCCTTTTAGTTACAAAATTTTGTGAAAAAAAGAAATCGCATCCATATTAAATGGTTTTATGTTTTAACCAGTTTGTGTTTCTGGGCTGGAGTGTCATTTCTATGGAGGCCGATTATATGCAGTCAAGCTGTGTTCATTAAAAAAGCAGCTAACTTAGCTGGAGGCAGTTTCAAATAAAAATACAATCCAGGCCAGAGCCACCATCAAAAATCAGAAAAAAAGTCTAGGGACCAAAATTAGTGGTAAAGAAGCCACAACTGGATTCATATATCTTAAGACTTCTATTCTCAGAGGTTGTGCAGGGACTAGGGAACAGACAAAATAGACAAGGACATACAGTACCGTATGTTTACAGGAACAACGCTATCTGTTTCCCCTTTTTAAATGATGTTTAAGTGTTTCTTGAAGGAAAATCTTGGAGGTCAGTGCCTGGTAATATTTTTGTTAGACCTTTCAAGATAAATAGGACTACTTTGAATAATTTAAGAATGTGAGCAACTGAAGGACTTCCTTATATTAGCAAGTAATCTTGCCTTTCTGTTTTTCTTGATGGATGTGCCAACCAAGCCAATGTCTTTTAGCTACCTTCTCCATCCTCCTTTTGTACTGTTTCTGTCTGGTCACCCTCTTTATCTTGCCTTCTAACATTATCTTCTGGAGTGTGATGTCTTTGCTGTTAAGCAAGTCTGTTTTAGCAAATCTTTTAATTTTTTCATGACTTAACAGTCATTGACACTAGCAACCACAAATTTCACAAACTGAAAGGTGCAGGTTTGCTAGCACCATTGCTTGTGATTATTTTCTGTTTGCCTATATTGAGCTTTAGAAAGACTCTCCTCTCCTGCAGATTACTGCCTGCCAACATACAGGAAGGAGGACTCACCTGAGATCCCCAGCACCTACCAGCAGAGGCTTAAAGAGGTGTACACGCCTCCCGAGGCCCAGGGCACTGACATGGAGCCCACACTGCCGGGGGACGTGTTCAGGTAATCCTGCCTTCTGGAGATAAATTCACAGTTCTGTGCTGCTTTGAAGCACACTGTATGTGTTAATACCAGGAAGGCATAGTGATTTACATTATGGTCATCATTAATTTATTTTCAAAGCTAGAAAGCATATAATTGTCTTGAGCTAAATGAAGTTAGTGTGGATAGAGATGGTTTACTAAGTGTTGAAATTGCGACATTTTCTTGCAGTTACTCAATTATATTACTGGAAATAGCCACTAGAAGCGACCCCGTCCCAGTAAGTTCAATCTTGTGTACGGAGCTTGTGTACAGGAGAACCTCATACCACCCCCTTTTGCCATGTGGCTGTCCTCATCTTGTCATTTTGGTGTTCCTGCAGAAAGGATTAAAGCTGTCCACATTTCCTTGCAGCAATACATTTTTAGCAGATGGATCACAGTCACTTCCAAAACATTTCTTCCATAATTGTGGTTGTCCATCAGTCATGGTCATATTGAAGCTGAAAGAACATAAAAACGCTCATTGTCAACACAAGAAGACTTCCACGCCCAGATTTCTTCTTCCCAGCCTGTCCTTTTTATCTCTGTTCTGCAGGTAGAGGACAGTTCCCTGGAATGTGCCTGGTGCCCCCCTCTCCCAGAGCTGATCTCTGGGAAGGCGGAAAACACATGCCCCTGCCCCTCTGAGTATGTGGAGGTAGGAGGATGAACCAGTGGAAAACCACTTTTAAACCAGCAGAGAGGGGAGAAATATTGCCTTTTAGCATAGGGTGACAGTGTAGCATAGTGGTAATGAGCAGGGCTTGTAACCAAAAGGTTGCTGGTTCAATTCCCTGTTGGGACACTGCTGCTATACCCTTGGGTAAGGTACCCAGAATTGCCTCAGTAACTATCCAGCTGTTTAAATGGATCACATGTAAATGAATAGATAGCTTGTAACCAATGTACGTCACTCTGGATGACGTTGTCTGCTAAAATGCCAGTAATGTAATGTAAACTTTGGTTAGAGGAGGTACTCTGAGGGTCTGATTTGTCTTCCTCTTGTCGCACAGCTCATCAGAAGATGCAGATCCCACAACCCCACCCACCGGCCCACCTTCGAACAGATCAGGAAGTTTGTTCACAGAATCAACCCTCACAAAGTCAGCCCGGTGGATATGATGATGAATCTGGTGTGTACAAAAGCAAGTCTGTCTGGAAGTCTTGAAGGTGTTCAACAAAAGGACATATCCATGAGGTCTACTGTACAGTGTTAAGATCACCAGACTATGCTGTTGTCTCGGAGGGATGTCATACCTTCTCACTTTTATGACCTTTCACATGTCTTATAGATGGAGAAGTACAGCAAGCACTTGGAGGTTCTGGTTGCAGAGAGGACACAGGACCTGATGCATGAGAAGCAGAAGACTGACCGGCTCTTATACAGTAGGGGACTTATGTGATAGTTTCATTTTCATGGGCTAGATGCTCAGTGTCTCATTTAGAGAGGCTGAACATTGTTCTGAAGGATAAATGAGGACTCATTTTGTCAAGCAGTAAAGACATCTTAATCCATTTTCAAAACACAATAGCAAGATTTGATTTAGGTATGGATCCCCTAAGGCTATGGAGTGTGTTACCTTGAAGGGTCTCTTGATTTTATTGAGTCCATGGGTAAATATATTTGTGCTTTGCTTAGCATTGCTTAGATTACTCCATGACACTATTTTTTCAGGTATGCTGCCCAAGCAAGTTGCTGATGACCTCAGGCAAGGAAAGCCCTCACAAGCCCAAAGCTATGTGAGTGCCACAGTGTTTTTCAGGTAAGCCAAAGGATGGGTGTTTTTCTCCTTGTGAGCAGATTTCTATGCAACTCTATGCAACATAATTTGTGACTTTTGTGTGTGTTCTAGTCTTTGTAAGAACAAATTTGTTCCCTTTTCTCTCTCTCACAGTGATATTGTGGGTTTCACTCAGCTGTCAAGCACCAGCACACCATATCAAGTTGTGGATTTTTTAAACAAACTATATACAACTTTTGATGAAATCATTGACAATTATGATGTTTACAAAGTGGAGACTATTGGAGATGCATGTAAGTGCGTGGTTTTTCTGATTCTATTGTGGAGTGTACCTTTTACATCTCCAAACCTTGTCATTTACTAAGATGCTTGATTTTACTACTGCTGTGCAAAGTGGCAATATAAGCATTATCACAGCAGTAAATATTGGTACATTTGCAAAGTAGGACACATGCATATATTAAAAATACATTTTGATTTCGGTTTAACATTTAACATTCTGTTTAACATAAAAAACTATTCATATTAGAATCATATGTATTTGTATCATGTCAATGTTTATCATGTATGCCATTTGAATCAACAGCCATTGCTCTTAAATACCATAACTGGTCCATTTGAAAAGATTTATTTGTACTGTAGGCACATGATTTTCATTTCCATGAAGAATGGTATGTAAATAGTAAACTGTGTAAACTGACTGGGTGAATGTATATTGCAGACATGGTTGTCTCAGGGGTTCCGAAGGAAAATGGTATTTTGCATGCCTCTGAAATAGCCAGTATGGCCTTGGACCTGGTTGCTGTCTGTAAGACCTTTAGAATCCCCCATAAGCCCAGTACTTTGCTTCAGATCAGAGCAGGCATCCATTCAGGTAAGGGAAGGATTTTCCATCTGACACTAAGATGTTATCTTTACCTGCTTGTACAGCATAAAGACTGGAATTCCTAAGGGGAAAGTCAGGGGATGTGTCTGTGTTTGGTTTCAGGTCCTGTTGTTGCAGGCGTGGTTGGTACTAAAATGCCCAGGTACTGTTTGTTTGGTGACACAGTGAACACCGCTTCAAGGATGGAATCTACCAGTGAAGGTAGAGCTGCACCTCGGTCTCCATAGGATCATATGGATGTGGATCGTATGGATCACAGGATGTGGAAAAATAAGACTGTAACATTAGCTTGTGGGAAACTGAAGGAAAATTTGAAAGTTAGGAACTGTCAGAATGGGCTCTGAAATGATAACTGGAAGTGTGAGAGTACCTCACTATCACACAGCGTACCAGAAGGTCCTTCATCTGGAGATACCCTGAAATGGAAGATATTTTATATGGAAGTCAAAAATCCTGCAATTAAACAGCTTTGAGATAGATCGATTAAAGAGGGGGATTAACGTCTGGATCTGTTTTTCTCTGTAGCTCTGAAGATTCAGTGCAGCTCAAGTGCTTACTATCTTCTGGAGGAGATTGGTGGCTATGTGTTAAACTGTCGGGGCATGCTGCAGGTTAAGGTTGGTATCACCATTTCATATGCATATGCAAAGATATAGAAGGAATCTGGGAAATAAGTAATTTTCTTATAATTACTTTCATTCTGTACTTGTGCCTCATATCCAAATTACTTGAGTATACAGCACAAATAATTTTGACTACACTGTCTGAATACTTATATAAGGTACTGTATTTAGTATTTATTAATGAATAGTTTCATGTTTGCAATTCATGTAGTACATGTTGCAAAATCACAGTTAGCAGTAACATAATGTTGCCCTGTGCCCCTCTGTCTGAACACCCTCATCATAGGGCAAAGGCGACATGGTCACCTACTGGTTAGAAGGAAAGCAGGCTGTGCCAGTTGTTAAGGACCATGGTAAGAAACCTCCACCCATGCCGGAAAATGAGAAGGACCACTACACCTCCATCCCAGGGTTTCTGAATACTGATCAACTTATAGATCCAGTGTGACTCAAACACAGACAGGAGGCATTAAACTATTCTTGCTTTCATACTGTACTTTCCCTTAAAATGTCAGATTCATTTACATCATAATAGACGTGAAAGAGCTCACCTGACAGTGTTAAAGAATGTTCCATACGTCCGGTCAAATATTTTTAGAGGTAGACAGTTTTTGTTAAGCTGCCTGTGGATCTGTTCTGTTAATACGGTCCAGATTTTATCTCAAATCCTAATATTTAGCTCTTGTTATATACTATGTAAAACCCACAGAATTGAAAACAATACATTTTGGTACATACTGTATATTGTGTTTTACAGTACTGTGTATTTTTTGGGGGGAAAACATACTGCAAATGGTGTCTCTATAATTTTGTTGGTGTTTTATTTGTCTACTTCAGCTGCCTGTCATATTGTTTCATGTTTGCACTTGTGCTTGTTCCAAAAAAAAAAAAACTGATGTCAAACTATTTAATTTTCCTTCCATATTTGATCCTGAATTATGGAAATATGGAAATATGGATTCCCTCCACCAACCTGAGTAACAGTTAGAGCTGATGCTTTGTTTAAGATGTCTCTTCAAATTCCATAAAATTTGATATCTATGTATGAATTTCTTTCCTAAATAAATAAATAAATTTTGGTTACTTTGAAGAATCTAAAATATAAGATTAACTTGTTTCACACTTTGTTGGTGGGAACTGTATAATTGCATTTGTGTTATTTCATAGCTTTGATGTCTTTACTATTGTTCTAAAAATGTGGAAAATAGTAAAAATAAAGAAAAACTCTTCTATGAGTAGGGGTGTCCAAACCTTTGACTGGTACTGTATGTTTACCAAAACTAGTTTCAAAAATAATTTGGAGGTTTTCCGCACATACAAGTTCAAACATGGTTGTAACAAAGCACCAACATTGCAGATTACATTCTGGGTTACATCTTATTCCAAAAATCGGCTTAAATGTTGACAGAAGAATGCAGAGAGGCCAAAAAGCATATTATTAGGGCATAGCTTCAGGACACTGGAACATCCCTGAATCCAGCACAGATGTGCATTAATAATAATTAGGTGAATGTGCAAATGTAGAAGTGCAGGTGGTAAGTCCTTTCAAGCTTTTAAAGGCTTTTTTCAGAAGAGATCTTTGTCTGAATCATTATTGCATTGGGAAATCTTTTTTGTGTTTAAACTAATTCAGTTCAATTCAATCTAATGACTAGTTTTAACATAAATGGTTAATGAGATTGCTTTCTCTCTACGTCTCCTGCAACGATTTCTTATGAAATAGTATAAAAGATAACATCCGCTTTTAAATCAAGTATTTTTCCATAGATATCTTTCAGGAGATTATTTTATAATAATACAGTTAGTTAACTACACATAAATCCAAATTATGATCTGTTCCATCCATAGATTTAATAAACATTACTATTAACAGTAGCAGTACTGGTAATATCAATACAGCTACAGGACATATCTTTGTATATTTACATATTTAGCTAATAAATGTAGTTGGTTACTCTGTGTCCATCCACATGAATTTTAAAGCTGCTGAAACTGATGAAAAATGTGTTGTAAGGAACGGAAAAAATATATCACTTAAATTATTGATAAAAATCAACTGCAAACTCGTTGCAGCTATAGTAAAAAGAAACCTTTCTTTTAACTGGCTAAAATCCCACAATTATTAGATCATGACTTCTTATATGTAGTTATTCTCCTTGAACATAAACACAGTAATAGTAGCTCCATTAAATAAAACAGTAGTTTTTAGTTATTTACAATCCAATGATATAATTTAGAGGTGAAATGTAATAGTAAGCATATTGGCATTGTATAGCCTTGCATATGCTATCATTACCCTTCCTCGGTCCTGTTCACACAACAAAATTACTTCTGCAGGCAATCATCCACAGAAGGCAGGTAATATACCTTGCCACTGGCAGAGTTCTTTGGAGGGAACGTGAGTGTGGCGGTCAGACTATAGTCTCGTTGCCCCAGCTGAAGTCCCGGGGGTTGATGTAGCAGCAGTATGTGCTGTAGGGGGTGCTGTCCCTGCGGGAGTACACCACAATGCTGTCCCGCGGCATGTACACCACCGAGCTGCGGGCGGCGGTGTAGGCCACGCTGTCCCGGGGGGAGCACAGCCTGTCGAACACGCAGTAGTTGGAGACGTCCCGGGCGGCCATGAAGGTGCTGGCGGGGTAGCAGGCCCGCAGGTAGCGCAGCACCTCGTCCTGCTGTATGCTGTGAATCAGTCGGCTGGACTCCCCCACCGTGGTGGTGGTGGACACGGAGTCCTCCCCGGACCGCGCCCGCCTCTCCCAGCGCGGCTCCTCCAGCTCCTCGCAGACGACCGTGTCCCAGGCTTCCCGGGCGCGTCTCCTCGTCCTGGGCTTCCTCTGCCTCCTGGCGCATCTGCACTTGCATGGGCACTTGGTGAAGCCTTTGGTTTTTTTGGCCAGGATGAGGGCGACCACGCCCGGCAAGCAAATGGCCGGCCCGAGGGCGATGAGGGGGATGTCGCCCAGCATCTCGCCCTTCGTGCCCGACACGGTGAACATGAACCCGAAGACCAGGAAGATGCAGCATAGGGCCACCACTATCCCCGTGCGAGGGTTAATACGGTCCGGCCGCATCGTGTTCACACCCGGACCAGAGGTCTGCTTTTAGTTAGCACGTTTCCGCTAGCAGAGGCTTTCCAGTGTAACCACTTCAAGTTGTCTTCGATGTATCACATGTGCACAGCAAGCACAAGGCAAAATCAAAGCTTCAAAGAGCTTGGCTGTACACACATGGCTTATTTTTTATTCAGCGTTGTGTTATCTCAAGGGCTTGATGGTAAAATCACCATTGTTCGTCACGTGATTATCACTTCAGAAAGAAAGCTTCAGACAGAAAACTGCGCATTTGTAGTCTCCTCAGTGCACCGTGGCTTCCTTGTTTCAGTCAAAAACAAAACTCCATTCCCTGAAGGCTCGATTTCCTGTGTGCATTTGAAGTTCTCCACAAATGGTTGGCAACATCAGCAATGGAAATGTTATCGAGCACCGAGGACCAAGGCAAGGACGGAGCTGGGGAAAGATGTGAGAGGCCCTGTTCAAGAGACTACTTTTATAGTGACCAAACCACACCCTGATAAATATAAACCTGAGAGGTAGCAGGAGTCAGCCGGAACCTATTCTGAAATTTAGCAGGGAGCAATCAGACCCACCTCACAGTGAAATGCTTTCAGAGCAGTCTGACCCACCTCAGTCAGACCCACCTCACACTGAAATGGCATGTAATGCTTTTGTACCGAATTGAAAACCAGCAGTAGTTAATGGTGTTGATGTGTGAAGTTGTGGACTTACACATAAGCTTACACTTCCACACCTTGTTTATATTCATTGTACTCCTTACAGTGGAAAACAGCAATGAACAGCCAGCAAAATAGCATGGGTTTTGCCATTGTGTTCATTTGCACTAAATCCTATTGATCTAAACTGGTTTGTCTCTCAGATTAAATTACAGACCAAACTCCACAAAACTCCGCAGAAGATGAAAGGTTTCTAATAGTATGGATAATTATTGGGATTGATTGCAGACATTCAAATACATGAATAGGTCAATGAGTACATGTTGATCTCATTCAATGTCTGTTTTTTGACTTAGCAGTAATGAACAATGCCTACTCAACATAACAAGGGCAAAACCCAGGATTCAGTGCTTGCTTTAATGTCACCATGTACTGCAGCCTTCTGTGTGGCAGGACATGTGCTCTTATGGGCAATAACTTAGCTTTTAGGTGACTGACCGGCAATACTCAGTGCAAAAGCAAGGCAATCTTTGAACAATGAAGATAAATTCTTGCTTACCGTTGGACTCGGCTCCCACTTTCTGTGTGCTGGCTTGTTAGCTGGTTGCTACACAATTTGACGCTGTCTGATTAAAGAGCCTAGTTTATTTACTGTTCAACTGGAATCCTGACGCCGTGGATTTCATCAGCAGAACGACTGCCATCCCAAACACTTCCGTCTATGGACACAGCCAGGAGACAGAGCGTGTCCTACCCAAACCGCTGGTACAAATCCAGCAGAGGATCTCAGGATTAAGGACGCCTTCTAGGAATCCAATTCAGGTCTTTTGAAGGAATGGATGTGCTCCACACAGAGCAGTAACAAGTGTTTTGGGGGGTCATTTTATTGGAGCCTTTTATTTTAACCCCTTGTGGGCCACCAGAACTGCAGAAGACAGTCCAATGGTCCTTTATGAGCATGTCATAGCAAACTCAAAGGCTGTTGTTTATGCGTATGTAACTTATATTCCTGAAATAATCCCCAAACGGAGGTGGTACTTGATATCTTATTTGCTGTAAATCAACACTGACCTTGCATCTGACCTGGGTGGGGCAAAATCATTAGAGCGCTTACAGGATGTGTCATATGGTACTATATGATGATTGAAGACAGCTGATTGCTCCGTATATGACAAATTTAATTTCTGCATAGTGTCTTCTAAGACTCCTATGCTTCAATACTTATTTAATGTTGTATGTTAATTTTCTTTTTGTTCCTAGCATAGCACATCTATGTAAAATTTTAATAATTTAATGTCTTCATTTTCCATTTTTCATTCATAACAAAGCACATACAGTTAGACATGTACAAGGAAGATGTTCAAGGTGGAAAGTGTTTTGAAAATAACACAACATGCAGTGAACACAAACTTAATGTAACTGGAGAAAAAGGTGAGGCATTTGCAATGAGATCAGTTTGTTTTAACTGTAAATCAGCCCTTGTATCTGCCGTCATATTTGCTGTTATCTTGTCAACTATGTGTATGCAGTCCAGGAAGGTGTTACTGGAGATGCTCCAGCATCTTGACATCTGAAACAGGCTGTGCCTGTTGGGATGAAGACAACTGTAAGGCAGACGGGAATCTCTGTTGGACCCTTGATAGACTTTGGTCTGTTGCGTGTCTCATGAGTGTGAAAGGGCAGACTGCAACACCAAAACACTTTACAGCTGACGGTTGTTAGTGGTTCCTTGGAATGCTCTCCTGGCCTTTGACACTTCCTGTACAGAGCTCACCACTCAGATAGGGTTGCAGTGCCAGCTGTGAAAATCCCAGCTTGGAGTCTCATGAGCAGGTCAAGTTTCAGGGCACAGGGTGTTCCCTGGATCATGACCAGGGCCAGTTATATCAGGGCACAGTGACAATCCCACAGCCTCCGATGCAAAGCCCACCTGCACACGTTGTGGATTCCACGGATTATCAAGATAACCCTATTACTGGAAGCCAGTCATCCAGGAAGAGAAGTGAAGCTTAGAATCAGGGGTCTACAACTTTGCTGCCACAGCCCATCTTTGGGATCATCACCTCCATGCTTGCGGTTCTGTCATAAGTAGCTCCCCCACACGCTTATTTTCCTTAGGATGATGGTGATTATGTTCTCATTGCTTCGTGGACACATTTGGTGACTGCATCAGTTCAGAGCAGAACATTCAGCCTGTGTTCCTGACTGAAATCCACTTGCTTAAAGCAACTTGTCTTTGTTATGCTCAACATAACAAAGACAAGCATTCACGGCTAACACACCTAACGGAGAAATGCGTTGACATAAAAACAGGAAACACTGACTCACCTCACTTTACTGTTTCATCCACTTTTACAAAGTCAAAACAGTTATGGCACAGGCATTTTTAAGAAAAGCCTGATGCCTTTTTAAAATGTTGCCTGAAGAAATAGCCAACTAATTATAACATCAGAAATTTAATCTCTTGCATCTGTCTTTAATCCGTATTCAAAGCTTAGTCTTTTGACAGTGACAGAATAGAAATTACACTGCCGTGCAGTCTCCTGGGTTAATGTGCTTTATTTGGTTTCATGTAATGGAACCAACTGACGCCAATAACAGCAGGTTTTTGATTACTTATGGAAAAAAGTGGCTGTAAAAGATATGTTTTGACTTTCTCTCTGGGTCTCTAACATTTCTGGCAGGAGTTGCATTTAACTCCATACTATCACCAAAAGGCTGTGTAGTAGCCCACACTAGCTGTAGATCACAGGGATTCACCTCTCTGACTGCACACATGCCTATATTTACTTCTAGAAGGTCCTGCATGGTGTTTGGAAAAAAAAACTTTGCTGTCTATGTCAGAAAAATAGGTTGTTCACAAAATAAAACCTGAATGTTAGAGGTTTTGGTTGCATGTACAAACAGAGGGTATTTTTATTAGTCCGTAAATCAGATTATTCCCCATACAGCCCAGGTTTTTTATATAAATAATCATTTGTTTTTAACTGCTTTGCAGCATGAGGTAATGGTAGCAGTCCTCAGCTGTAGCTGTGCATGATGGTTATTGAGGGATACTGGCTCTCTTTCACACATTACCAAGGGCTCACACTGGACTGCACTTCTATAATTGGAGTTGGATTAAATGCCTGTATCTGTGTTGGTTATGTATAGTAATTACAGAGATAGTTTTCCATCAGGGCAGCTGTTTATATTAATGTTCTTACTTGTTATAAATACACACTTTTCATGTTTAAATATCCTGGGTGATGGCAATGCGATAAAAAGTCATGTTAGAAGATTCAGCCATTTTAATCTTCAGCTACAACCCCCAGTGTTTTTTGCATGGCTTCTAAGAGTTTATGCATTTTGTCTACCTTTAATTGACAGCCATTGCACTCTCTTAAACTCATTTGGTGACAATATAAAATATGTCCTGATTAAGGCAATGAGAATGTCAAAATGTTTTTGATATCAAAATCTTTTCTTTAAAACACTTTAAGCAGGGGATAAAATCTCTTTACGTATTTCAAAAATATAGTGTAAAGCAAATACTGTCCACAGATTGTAAGTAAATAGACTAGTTCATATTTAGAAATTACACTGCATTTCACTGAAAGTGACATTATTGTTCTCTGCTATTTAATTTATTCATAGAATGACATTTTAGAAAACATCACTGGAGCAGACATACACACACAATTTTCCATGACCATGAATTAGCATCCTCCTTTAAACTGAAAGAAAGTGAAATCGGAGAGGTGAAAAGCAAACAGAAAATGTAGGGGCAAATGAAGAGGTCACAGCAGAAGAACGTGACAATGAAAACACATGAGCAGCAGTGTGGTACAGCGATTGTGTGGAATCCATTTGCTGCAGATGCGCTACACAGAGATGGGTCTTGCATAGCACCCTTTTCTGTACTGCACAAGTGTTTCATAGAAAGCCAGCTTTTCCTTGGGGCTTCTCAGAGAAACAGTATTTATTTATTTTGCCATATATATGACTCAAATTATATGTGAGCCATATCACAAAAAAGAAACCAAAAATTTCACTTACATTGATTACAGTACCTTGAATGAGGAGGGACTACATTGTAAAGTAAAGCCTGAGAGTCCAGTAGATGTGGATATTAATACTAAAGGAATGACATATTAAATATTCATTATCAACACATTTAGAACATTAAATATCTCTGCACACAGCATATTTGGGGTCTTTTTTACAGGACGTTTTCTGTACTTTTTTACAGTATGATTCAGTGGTGAATGCAAATAAGGAGCCCCTTCCTCTTTAAAAGCAGGAAGCTTGGGAAGCTCCGGGGGGCTGGGGGGTAATCCTGGCTGTGCTCATTACCATGGCAAAGGGACACGCTCTTAGCGCAAGCAGGCTGGATTTCAAACACAGCTTTCACTCACCAACATATTGGGTAAGTGGCTCCATGAAAGGATTTCTCATTGTCACATGCAGGTTGATTTTTGTTCGGCCTGTATCCTGATGTGACATGATCCATATCTCGTACTTTGCGCTCCGCCTTTGCAATCAAACAAAAAGACCACCTGTAGCATTCTGAATGCAGACACATGGTGGTCTCGATATTTCAACATGGAGCAGAACAATACAATAACAGTGAGGCAGACGATTTCCTGGTTTGCCTGCAGCCTTAACAAACGGCTATTGCGCCAGATAAAACTAGTATTCTCATGCTCTTATACCATGCAACTCCTGTTATGTAAAGCGGTTCAACATTCTGGTCAAAATTACCATGAAGAAAAAAAAGCCTGCACTTCAAGTGAGATTGCAGGCTGTTTTGGTTGGCCTCTTAATGCATCAACACAACATAATCAAGCTAATCCACTTTAAGGGCCTCTAGATCTGACAGAGGAGGATGGATAATAAACCTGTTTCAGACTGGGCAGCTTGCCCTGCAGCCTCGCCTTGAAGGCAAGGTGAGGAGAAGGAGGCTCAGGTAAATTGAGATGGAGTGAGGAAGATTTTCAGCACCTGGGGCCCCACTGTGGCAGATGCTCCCCTCCCCTCATTCCCCATGGCAGATAGAACGTGAGGAGGCAAAGAAAGGACACATTTACCAAGGTGCGGGAGGCCTGACAAGTGTTAATTCCCAATCCCTTTAAGACATAACTGCCTTCTTCATACAAGGATTCCTCAGGGTCTTGGAATCACTGATTACTTACATGACGGACTGCTGGGAAAGTCTACAGATTCTATTATCATTGTGACATTCTTCATGGCTCAACCTGACATTGCAAAAAATCCATTGTATTACGCAGCAGAATGTTAACATAGGATTCTCAGAATGTGAAACAATGAAGAGGCTGTGTGACAGGACTCCTGTTTTAACCAAAAAATTTCAAATCTCTCAGGACATTGACAACAATGACTTGCCCTGCTCCACAGAAAGCACATTTTGTCTGTATGTTTGAGCCAAAAAGAAAAGCACAGAACCAGTGCAAACTGGGATTCCGGTCCGTGGAATTCTCTAGCGTGCTTTGCCTCTTGCTGTGGAGAGGGGGAGAGCCATCGTGTCTCATTACCTTAAAGGACGGGCGATAGGAGTGGTCCCCCACTGTTCCCTGAATGGAATCTGACTGCTGCAGCTGATGTCTGCCACCCAAGCACTTACCTCATGCGGGCAAAGGCTTCTGCTCAATTTCTAGTTGCATTGGGGTTGACTTTGAAAGCATAACTGCTATAACAGGATAGCCATTCAGAGTAGCTGATCCTGTCTGAATCTGTACACATAAAGAGTTGAGGGAAATCCACTCTGGGAAAACACACAGAGACCGTGGGGAGATGGATATTAAATTTTGTATTGGATTTTGTGCAAAGCTCATGTTTTATGGCAGGTGTGCAGTCTTGCATATGTAGACACACAAAAATGTAATAGAGAACCAACAATAAACAAGGACAAAAAATGAAAATGCATCCTTGATTTCATTTCTGTAAAGAACATGAATGTAGAAAGTATTTATCTAAAGGGTAAATATACATCATTGGTAGTGAATCCAACTTACAGGTTTTCAAGTATTCATTCTCTACAACTACTGTATTTCTGGCAGGCATATTTTTCCCTTTCACTTATTTTTAAAGTGCCATTCCATTTTGTGTGAAGCACTTCCCTCACATAATTTTAGATCCTTTTTAAAGAGCATCTCTCAGCTGTAGAAAAGGTGCAGGCAGCTTTCCATATAGGTTCCTAATTAATCATACAGTAAATAATCAACCAGGCGCTAACGACAATGGACCATTTCAAAATCCCCTTGAAGTGCTTATGCTAATGAAATGTGTACGCACAAAATTTAGCACAAAAGGCCCTCTCATATTTCAATCACCCATATCATTACCATTTCTAAGAGGAGATGCAGGACAGAACTGAATGGTGAACAAAGATCAAAGGGTAGAGGACGAGCGTGCAGTACACAGAGGTAAAAACAGTGTGAATGAGATTATATTATCTTTGAGTGGTGAGTTTATCGGTGCTTAAAAATGGGTTTATTCCCCCAGCCGACAAACTTTATTGTAATAACAGCTTTATGTACGTTCACTGCATGTGTACACAGATGAACATGTATGTTCATGTTTCTCCTTTGTGAAATTAATTTAAATTTGAAGACAAATTTATTGAATTGTTAGTTTGTACATCAGGTGCAGTTGTATGTTGCTTGAGAAAAAGTGAAGTACTGCATCCATGGTATGACTGATACTTTCATATCTTACAGCATTTTGTGAAAATGTGACTTCCCATTACTTTTATTCATACTATTACCAAATAGCACCTGTATGCAAAAGGTCTGTAAAAATCATATAAGAATCATCACATGAGTTATATACAAAACACATCATTTAAATGTGCGGTATTAAAAAGCATAAAAACATTAATTTAAGAATTAAGTAATTCTCTGGCAGGCCATGTTATAATAGCGAAACAGCAGGCCGTATTATTTCGAAAAAGCAAGACATTTGTTAGCAAAATTAGTGCTATAGTCCAATGGCCTGTTTGCCAGGACCTACATGAAAACATGTAATTTAAGAGCACTGATCCATATTTTTGCAGTATATTTTGCATCATTTGGTCAATATTTTTTGGTGAGACATTAAATCCTTTGCATTCCCCTCCCTTGTAATTTTCACAAGTGGTCAGTATAAAAGAGAAATTTGTTTAAAATAAGTAAACTTATGTTTATTTTTCCAACCGTACAATCTTGATTACTAAAAAAATATTATATATAATTTTATAGTATTTTAGAAGTTATAAATTAATGCCAATGAAACAATGGACAGATAATTCCGAACATGTTAATGCAAATTGCTTTAATTGTAATTTAAGAAGTAAATTCTAAATTTAATTCTTACATTTTCTTATATTATAATAAAAGTGTTAATTTATGCTAACATTCTTTGAAGTGAATGTTTGTGTAAAACATAGGGCGTTGGTTACTTCGAGGCATGTGCCATCGAAGCAATGAAAGGCTACAGTCTGAATTCCCAAAACATTTTTCAGCAAGATATTAATTTTTTTCTTTAACCTGACAACGAACTAGAACCCGTTAATGGGAGGCTGTATAGACAAGAGGACCTGATTGTCGCCTCACAACCGCCATGATTCTCCTCCACACCAGTAGGCGTCACTCTCACAAACAACACTACCTAGAGTTACATATTCTTATTTCGATGGAAGAAACTTGTAAATAATGACATCATCACACAGCGCATGAGTAGTTGTCCATTGCCGAGTGGTAAGGTTATATTATTACGTTATAAGAGGGATATTTGCTCGTCTTGATTTCTTGTTCTAGCTATTTGAAAAGAAACACTCCGTTTGGGCAAGTTCACGAAGCAGAGAAGGCAATGGCTGAAGGATCAGGAGTTAACGTTAATTACTCGAGAGCCTCTAATTCAGTCTAAAACGAGAGCGGTTGCTAAATTCTCGACGGGTTTTCTAGAACCAAAAGGTTGGTGGAGAATAGGACTGTTGTTAAACTATGATTTTATAAACGATTTCCCCCGACGACACCAAGAGTGATTATTTCTTTTGCTGTGTCACAGCATCAAATTTATTAGAATTGGGATTTTTTCTGCTCCTTTTGAAGCCATCAAAAGGCAGAATAATTCATGTTACTGACTTTTATTTAGGACATTTGTAATGAAGTCATGTCGGTATGTTAAAATGCTTTCAGTAGTTCAATCTGTTAGAGGACTCTTGTTGCACACAACTGATTACACAACGTTAACGTTTAAGTATAACACACAAAGGATATGAAACAACTTCACATTTTTTGCAGGACACATTAATTTGGCCCTTTCTCAAAGAATCCACAATATGTTGTTTAACTGACAACTATGTTACAGGTTGTGTTACAGCTACAGCAGGGCTGCCAACTTTGGAGTTCAGCTTGGAGTGAGATTAGAAAAAGAGCTCATCAACACTGTAAACAATGAATGACAAAGCCACAAGCATTAAGAGACTAATGCTTGTGCTTTCCACTGTTGTAAAAATCACCTTAACAATAATCTTCATTTGGGAAAAAGCTTTCATTACTGTTTTACACTCTGATTTTGTTGTTATAACAGCTGACCCACATGACCAGATTTCTTATCTTCAAGGTTCTTGTATCTTCTCATACAAATGACATTTGTATGGTATGGTTTATGTGTCCCACATGCTCTATTACACTTTGTATCTCTAAAACAAGAGGCTTATATGTTTATTTAAGGCTGTAAAGATGCATACTCTCCTGGCTGGTGTTCATGGCTGGTTGACCTTAATAATGTCTCTGTTAAATTTAACAAATGTTTTATTTTTAACATTTACAAACAATTTTAAGTGAGTTACACTACAGGCCCGGGTACTGATTACAGTTTTGTTTGCTGATGTACACCATGTGCACAGACCCATTCTACAGATATTAGGAGTGACATTGTACAGCCCCCTCTCCAATTTGGTTCAGCTATAATTAGTGCAAATTCTCCCCATCTCTCTGTAACCATGGTTAAAGGTTTACAAATGCATGACAAAGACATCTATATTTGCACATATGATCATACTGAATATGGTGGGTTACAATTATACAAGTGACCACATTTGGTTAACTGGTTGTAAATATGTTATTATAAAATAATAAACAATTATTTGAATGATAACTTGTGAGTGTATACTTCTGCAAAACATTGGAGCAAAATGTTATTTTTTAGTAGGTATGTTTCTTCTTTTTAAAAAGTTATGCTTATAAAAAAATATACAAAGAACAATACAAAAGAATGAATGTACCAGAAGGACTTCAAATGTAACTGTGTGGATGAACCAAGATTAAGCAGAGGATGGCACAGTGGGTGTAACTGGAGAGATTATGGAGGATCTTCTAAGATCACCATGACTCTGACCACAAGTCTTGCAGAACTGGTGGATTGTCTCTCCAAAGGTTTTTCATCTTGATCTGGATGAAGTCCTTATACTAAGATTTCCACAAAGATATTCCAATGGCATTTTATTTCAAACTTCAATTTTGCATCTTCTGTGTGTTTTCCAGTTGCCACTGTGCAGCTATTCTTGTGCCATAGATCACATATCCCCAAGACAGGAGTACAATGGTCAGCAAAATCTATAGAGAAAAAGGAGATCAATGTGTTCAGTACATTTATGTGCATTAAAGTTAAGCAGACAACACATATTCCAGTTTAAACCAACGAAGTTATCAACTGGTTCTTGCTAGCGTAACTGCGAAATATTCAGTGCGTGTACATTTGTGCAACCGAAACCCTCTGCAGAAACCGGTGAATATAGTGGTTTGTAGTTGGGATTTGGAGGAATTTGGTGAGCCAGCCGTTTTTTTAAATGAAGAAACACAAGAGAACATCGCCTGCTCCCTAAACAGCATGCAAATATTTACACACACAGGGGAGGGCTGGTTTGAAACAGGCTGGCTGAGATGCACACTCTAAATGTGACCTATAGCAGTCGCGGACGCAAGAATTGACAAAATGATAGCTTTTTGTGTATTTTATTTTATCTAATGTCTGCGTACAACATTAGTGACTTATGGGCACTTCTATGCTCTCAGACGCAGGCACAGTTGTGTGCTTCCCAAGGCAGAGAACATCCTTTTCTGACATAAGGTTTTTGTGCAACACTTTCACTAACCATCATCAATCGACGACAGATGTACAACTACCTAGCTAGCTCACGCTAAATTAGTAACTAATAACGAAAAACCCTGTTTCGTCAGACAGCTAGTTAGTAGTTATGACTCTGTCTACCAGCTAACCACCTCATGATAGTGGGATTCCCTCCTGTATGTTGCCTAACTATCTGGATTTCTACTTGTTACTTAGCTAACGTTACCTAGCAAGTAAGAACAAATTTATTTAGTTTTCCATTACTTACCACTGAATATATTCTGTCCAACGTGCGATCGCTGACATAATACATGTTCAGTGTCTACCTTTTCTGGTACTCCTGAAAGAACAGTCTTACATATTGTTTTACCGTTAACTATGACGACGGCGCTTGAAGTCAGTTACTATAATCAACAACGCCCCAGTGAAGTGTTTGGGGCGGAAGCGGAATCAGACCAAAATCTCTTCCCGTTAATGTTGGTGCTACATTTTGTAGCGCCACCAAATGGATTCCCACGAGAAACGCAAGAAACAAAGAAATGCGCAAACCCTTTCTGTCAGGTAAACTAATTACTGCAATCAGACATGTTGTATCAAAAATATATATAAAGATGTACAATCATTTTCTAGGTACATTTTCACGAAGAATGTAATAAATCATATTGATTCAGACAGTAATGATGCACATATTCCTCCATGCCACCAGGTTACACAATTCCAATGCTTTGGTATGCCTTTCGCCGATCATGAAAATCTAGTCGCCACTATACCAGAATCCTATTTCTTCCTGTATTCGTCTAAACTCGATGGTTTTGTATAATTTTTTTTCCACAACCTAGAGGTAGGGAATGTCAGCTGTCTAGCTAGCTAGTAAGCCACATTTGATGCTTGAAAGGAATTTTTCGCCTTTTTATTTAATTTTGTCATCATATAATGCAGTTTCTTTCTGGTGTTTGTTTTGTGGCGTTAAGACTGTCACAAAATAACTTAGATCAAACGCATGAGTAGGATTTCTTTTTCACTCTCCCATTCCAGGTAAGATGGTTAGCTCGGTCGCTAGCTTGCTGAAAGCGAAATGAAAATCAATTATGTTACTTAGTAGACTGTCTGGTATATGTTAAGGTTGTTAGTAAATAGCGAGCAGACTAACTCTGACTTAGATTGGGCAGTAAATAGCGATGATAACTTAGCTAGATAACTGGCTTGCTGCAATTAGTGGTAGTCCGCTTGCTTATTACTACCATTTGATTATTCCTTCAGTGTTTAATGCACTGACCAAACATTATAATATTTAGTTTAACGTTAGGTATTAGTACGGGTAGCTCATGCTAGCGAACAAGTGTTGTGCCTTATCGTTGGTTTGTCTGTCCGTTAGCCGGCTGGTAACTAGGCTAGGTACCAAGTTAGGCCGTGATGTATACACTGAGTTACTAGAAATCGAGAGGGCTGGCTTGCGAGATCGGTAAGAATAGCAAGCTAAACGATGTCGAATCGGATAGAAGTCTACTCTTACAGTGCATCTTACGTCAAGTTATTCGATCATGTAAAGGCCTGTTAGTTAACATTATATTTTGTATTTTGCAAAATCCATCCTTTCGTAAGCGAATGTATAGCTGACGGTATATGCCTTAGTTTCTAAGCTTATGTAGAAAGTGCTACAGCGCACTGTGACACTGAACAGCAGTATGATGTAGACAGCAACTTGCCGTTTCTGATTTGTAGTTAGAATCTCGGTTTAAGCGGACCGGCAAAAGACCACTGCAGAAATGTTCAGTCTCTCAAAGTGTGAATACAATGTAATCTTTCAAAGGATGTGTTTTTTTATACCTTTACATGATTTTTCTGCAAGTCGTATAACAGAATAGACATCGTCTTAATTTTACTTTAGAAAAGAAGAAAGGAAATTGGGGGGAAGGGTGATACAGGACCAAAACAAGACATAAACATTAAGCTTGTCAGCTACTGTAGAAGTGCATGGATTGTCAGGTTGTGTAATGGACTTTTTTATATACATGTTTTTTTCTAGATGATGGCACCTACAAAGATGAAATTGCGGATGAGAAAGAAGGATGGTCCAGGAAAGGCATCACAGACTGTGTCGGCAGAAGCCTCTCCTGACTCAAAATGCCCCATCTGCCTGGACCGGTTCAACAACATGGCGTACTTGGATCACTGTCTGCACAAGTTCTGCTTCCGGTGCATCCACGAGTGGTCCAAGAACAAAGCAGAGTGCCCACTATGCAAGCAACCCTTCAACTCCATCTTTCACACCGTAAAAGCAGAGAACGACTTCAAGGAGTTTGTGCTGAGGCCCGCTGAGAATGGCTCCTTCAGCAGCCCCGGGGCCCACAGGCTGCGGTACGGCGCCACGCAAACGAGGGAACGGAGGCAGTCCCCGAGGAGGACGTCGCCCCCTCCGGACAACGGGGTCATATTCGAGGGCCTCTCGGGCTCCGCCCCCCTGCAGCAGGACAGGGGCGTCCACCGCATGATGATGAGGCTGGCGGCGCGGAGGCGGGCCCAGAGCAAGGGCAGGACGGTGCGCCACCTGCGGGAGCAGGAGATGGTGACGTTCCGCCGGGCGCTGTACCGCACCGGGGTGAGGGTGCGCAGCGTGCGCGACGGCGGCCGCCACCGGGACATCTCGGCCGCCTTCTTCCAGCGGAACCCGGCCTGCCTCCACCGGCTGCTGCCCTGGCTGAAGCGGGAGCTGACGGTGCTCTACGGCACCCACGGCTCGCTGGTCAACATCGTGCAGCACATCATCATGTCCCGCATCACCCGCTACGACATGGAGGACCAGGCCATCCAGGACGAGCTGCGGCCCTTCCTGCTCGCCCGCACCGACCACTTCCTGCACGAGTTCATCAGCTTCGCCCGCTCGCCGTTCAACATGGAGGCGTACGACCAGCACGCCGTCTACGACTGCCCCGCGCCCTCCTACGAGGAAGGCAGCAGCTCCGACTCCTCGGTCATCGCCATATCGGAGGACGAGGAGGACTCCGTGGAGCGGGACCAGCGGCCCGTCTCCGTGGCGGGCAGCGCCCTGAGCCAGGCGCCGTGGGACGACGAGACGCCCGGGCCGTCGTACTCCACCACGGAGCAGACGCAGTCGCCCTCGCTGTCGGTCAGCGAGTCGGAGTCCGAGAGCAGCCGGGAGGGGCCGGGGCAGCCGGAGGCCGCGCCGCAGGAGGGCGACCCCGTGAAGGCCGACCCGGCCGCGAACGAGGACGGCGGCGCCTCTTCCTCCGCGGAGGAGGAGGAGGAGGGGGAGGAGGACTGCGTCATCGTGGGCTACGTGAAGCCCATGGCCGAGCGGACGCCGGAGCTGGTGCAGCTCTCGTCCGATTCCGAGGAGTCCGTTCGCGACGGGAACGAGAACCCGGAGGCCCCCCAGCAGCCTCAGCACATCCGTTTTCCCAGCCTCAGCCCCCTGACTTCCCCGTGCTCCTCGCCATCCAAGCACAAGTCTCCACAAATTGAAGCCCTGTCTGCCGGGAGCTTCCAGCAGGCAGATAAAGACCTCCCCTCTCTGGAAGCAAGGGAAAGACACTCCCCTTCACACAAAGGCGACTCTCCCGCAGACCGGGGCGGGACCTCCGGAGTGACGGACATAAGCGGCAAGTATCACACGGGCGGCAGCCGCTCTCACGACAGGGACGAGCGGAGACGCCGCAGACGCAGCCGCTCCAGAGGAAGGTCGAGGTCCAGAAGCAGAGACCGCTCCCGTAAGAGCGGCAGCAGGCGGTCGAGGAGCACGGAGCGGAGCTGGTCGGCGAGAAGCCCCACGATCTCGGTGCACAGCGACAGCACGCTCTCCAGAGGGAGGAGGCATTCGAGGTCGCGCAGCGGGGAGCGTCCGCCCTCGAAAGACAGGGCTCGGGACAAGAGGCGGGAGAGGGACGGCGGCCGCCGCAGACACGGCCGCGAGAGGTCGTCGTACTCGTACCACTGGGACTCCTACAGCCGGGAGAAGGAGAGCAGCGATCCCCTGTACGTGCCCAGCCGGTCCTACTGCTCCAGCTTATACACGAGCCCGGAATACGACTCGCGGTCGCGAAGCCGCAGCCCGCGGGACCCCCGGGACCTGCCCCGCCCGGAGAGGAGGCGCTCCAGGAGCCTCTCGGGCGCCAGCTCCCAGGGCTCCCGCGCCGCCCGCCGCAGGTCCCGCCACGAGAAGCCCAGCGGGAAGCGGAAGTACAAGACCCGCCACCTGGAGGAGTCCTCCAAAGAGCGGCCTTCCAGAGCACCCGCGCCGCCGTCGCCGTCCTCCGGCCTCAGGGAGAGGGGGCACCACAGGCGGTCCCGGAAGAAGAGCCGGAGCCCCAGCGTGGAGATCATCTTCGAGGGCAGGGCCACGGCGGAGACCCGGCGGCACCACAAGAAGAAGAAGAAGCACAGGAAGAGGAGCAGGAGGCACAAAAGCAGGGAGCGGGCCGGGTGCCGCTCGCCCACCGTCATCACCATCGACAGCGACACCGACCACACCGTGGACATCACCGACCCGCCGGCGGACGTCGGCGACCGCGCGGGCCTCGTCAGCGCCGAGAACGAGGTCTCCACCACCACCGGGCACCCCTCGGACGCACACCTGCTGGAGTCCATCCTGCAGGATCTGGAGCAGCACATTCTGCCTGTTGATCAGGACAGCAGCTCTGCGGGTGCTTCACACACTGACGCGGCTTCTTCCCAAGTGGCGTTTGACATTGACAAATGCAACACGCCGTTTGAAAACAAACATTCCCCTGTGTCCTCAGATGATGAGACAAGTACTGGCAGCCCATTAATAACAATCGAAAGCCAATTCATTGAACAGAACAGTTTGGAAGATGCCCCTGACATCAGTGCGGTCAGTCGCACAGACTGAAAGTCAGAAAGACTGTACTTCTGTTTACACATCCTTAAATTAGGAAAAAGAAGCAGCTCTTAACAGACTGATTTTTTCTCAATTCACAATTTAAACTAATTTGTTCTTGTCAGAGGTGTGTTTTGTGGAAATTTACTAAAAAAAAAAAAAATAAAATGATCCATCTCAACACTGTACTTTTTAAACATCAGCGTTTTTTAAGTGTCTATATCTATTAAGCCCATCTAAACAGGAAACTTTGAGTTTTCATTTACTCAGTGCTGTTAAATTCAGTCTGTCACATTTAATGTTTTGAAAGAAGTACTGACTTGCCTAACCATTCCAGTCACTTTTAGAAATTGATTTTGCTGTATTACTCAGGGAAAAACGGTGGATTTGTGGATGCCTTTTATATTATACCACTCTTGCCAGAAAAAAAAAAAAAAAAACTTTTTACCTATTGTTGGGCAAAAAACAGGTTTTTGCAATATAGGATGACTGTGCAAACTTCACCTCAGCAGTTGGTTTTACTCAGTGAAATGGCAAGGATAGAACTACACACAAGCATTTATCTGTTACCTCACACAGTAGTTACCTTGTACATATGTAATGACATCAGTTCCAATGGTGTCCAGTTCTGTGACATCCATGTTCTATAATGGTGCATATTTCACAAACGCATTATTCTTTTCCAACTGGTCTTTTAGGTGAGATTTTATAATCGGCTCTTCAGCATCCTGTCTGAATTGCAGGTATATTTTGCACTGTACTGTGAGTGGCATACGTAAGCTGAGTTTTCAGCCTATTGAAAACCTAAAAAAACCAAACATGGGTTTAAAAGTTGCAGGGGGAAAATAAGAATGGGACTGAATTTGTGGAATTTTCTGTTACACCATAACTGCGTCCACTGAGTTTTCAGGGATCTCTGCTAGTGGTCCACCTGGTAAATGACAAGGATCACAATTATGACTATTTTAGAAAGAGGTATCTTAGAGAGATCACAGAAGATATAGTATAATCATGGACATGTGTTTGCTATGCTTGGTCTGACCATGCTTGTCCATTTGATTCACAAAAAACCTAAGCAATCAAGTATGAAGAAATGAACTGTACAATAGGCTTCCATTTCATGCTGTGCAACAACTTGTTTCAATAAATATTGTTTTGTTTAAACATAAATGTTTATAATGAATTTGTCACAGTAAATGTGTCTCGTACACTTATTAAGATGTTTAACAGTTGCTATTTAATGTGTGCACTTACATGAAATGTGACACAACTGATGTTTCCTGGAGAAAGGATTCTAATAATTATTTGGATAAGAGCCAAAGGGAAAATGTTAAACTGATTATGCCAGAGTAATACCATATCAAAGGCCCATACATGACCGGTTAATCAACATTTTTGAGTTTCCCATCCTTGGTGTTTTATTAAATCATTTGTATAATTGTATTCTAATATTTTGTCAGACACAAATTGCCAGGAAAAGACAAAATACATATCCATTTTTTTCATTCCAATTCATATGTTTGAATATAAAAAGGAAAATCGTGATAAGTCTATCATCATGATTGTGTCACTTGTGAAGGAGTGCAAAGCAGAGGTGGTAGCAGTCATACGCAGAATAAATGTATTACAAATGAAAATATCAAAAATGTAGGGGTTAAGGTTTGGTACGACACACATTTCAAGTATTCGTAAATTCACAGCTTACCAAAAGCTGCCTATCACAGCATAGATTTACAGAAACACATTTATCCAGTTGTAAGCACACACGCATACACAGAGTTTTAATCATGCCAGCAATTACAGGTAGTTAAAGACTCACCGATATGATTTAAAATTTAAAGGTATGAAACAACATGAGGGGATTCTAGACTACGGGAAGTTTCTAAGTTTCACTTTCATTTCTTGGTCTCCAGAGGTTGAAATGAAACCGGCTGATGCAGTGGCTCTGAGAAGACATTCTAGTACCAGGCCAAGAACCAGTCTGGAGTGGGTCCGCCTGACCTAGACTTTCAGCTGTATTTAGTGTTTCTCTGATAACGCGCAGAAATGTGTGAGCTGGAGAAAGGAAATCTGAAGCGCTTTAACGACTACATAGTGCATACGCTACGGCCGTCTTACATCAAAGGATTTATGACCTCATATCTGCAAACAGGTTTGTTTTATTTTTTGATAATGGTTGATTAAGGTTCATAACGCAACAGCCCAACAGAAGTGCCGTTCTCGCATCGGTAGAACAATTAACACCGTAGCTATTGTATCGTTGGACTGGCACTGACAACTGACAACATGGTAGAAGCCGATCTGTGTTTGTTTACTTTGTTACAGTAGCCTGCCACGGCGAATAAACTTTTATTAATCATGTTGCATTTGATGATATATTTTCCAACCTATGTTTGTGCATAAATCTTTTTATTCTTCGGGGTAGGTGCCAGGCCAGCGGTTCGCACTTACAGTTAGGCTAAATGCAAGTCAGCTTCGCGACAGTGAGGTTGAGAATGCGCAAAACGAGCAGATGCTTACGCAACATTTGTTTCTCTCTTATTTGTTTTTAGTTATTTATTTTCTGAACGGTCTCACAAGTTGGTTCACGCACGAATGAATTGTAACGACCGAAATGAAACAACAATAGCTCTGGGTGGCAGTTCTATAACCATACTTATGAAAGGTTGAGATGGAAATGCAGACCAGGCAGTTTTACAGCGTTCTTTACTCAGTCATTACATCACAGCGTGACTGCACCCCACGGTGCGTGCATTAACCACTAGGGGGCGACCTTTACATTTCAATAACATTCGTCCTCTTATGCACTTCACCAGAGGTGGTGGAGAGAATTCTTTCAGAGGAAAGGTCCTCGGTCACCTCTGCTGCTCAGATGCTTCTTCAGGAGATATACGAACTGGAGGAGAAAGGCTGGTTTCAGGCTTTTTTGGATGAACTACGCGCAGGAGGTATGCTATACAGAGAAAATAATACTGGGAAAGTTAGGTTTACTCACAGTGGTTGAAGATTTTACAGGTGGTGTAACCTTAGATGTCTGTGTTGATTCTTGCAAGTATCTGTGTTGTTTTTAATATTTCTGCTCCTTTGAAAACATATATGTGGTGTAAATCACAGTGCTGTCATATAGTCATATTTGTGCGATCAACGTATTTTTTAGACTACACCGGACTTCATCAGGCTATTCGGGAGTGGGATTTTCAACACCTTGAACGGATGAGACCTTTTAAGATTCTTTTGGAACGGGTTGAAGCATCTTTCACCAAACAGATAAAGCCAGTAGAGGTTGTGGATCACCTGTCGGAATGCATTACTGACCGTGAGCGAGAGGAAATAAGAGCGGTGAGTATTCAATTCAGTTGTCAAAACATGATCCTTAGCCTCATCAGGTCAGCTACACTGTGCGTGGATCTTAGCCTTGACAAGCATAATGAATATACAATATAATATTTTTCCCAAAGTATTACGTGTGTTATTGTTATCACAATCATTTTGCAAATCCATTTTCAATAACTGTATTATTCTGTAAAGCAGAAGATGGCCTACAGCCTCAAAGCTTCATACAGTCCTTGAAGTGAGTGTGAAGAAAGAAAAAACATCAGAAAACATTTATGAATGGACATTAATATTTTGAAAACATTTGTTGAGACACCTGCTGTGACATTTTTAATTACACTGGTAAATTTTGTTTCCTACTCAGGGTCAAGTTGACCTATAGAGGGTCACAGTAAGATGCATCTGAAATTGACAAGCACACAAGGCAGGACCACGTTCTCAACACGACACAAGCTTATAGCAGGAGACAAACCCACTTGCACATGGGGACGATTAAGAGCTACCAGTTACTTTAGAGATCATGCCCTTACGCTGTGGGAAGGAAGTAGAGTAACAAGGGGAAAGCCGCAGGGAGACATATAGTTTCCTCTATGACTCAGCCACCACATTTGGTTATCCTCTGGATGACACGATAAGTAATATGTGTCTACAAGATGAGTGTTGTAAGCACACTGAATTTTATGATGATGGTCAAAAGCAAAATTTACACCAGCAAGTTTCTGATGGGACAGGAAGAGTGTTTAGCTGGTGTGGGAACTTATCTGATCCAATGGATTTTTGCTGTGTCAAAGGCAGTTCACATGACTCAGCCTGAAGACTGGTGTTAGGACATTTTCATTTGATGTGATGTGATCATTTTTCACATGCTCACCAAATCAGAAAGCAAAGCAGCATTTTGGATTTTCTTGCCAATGTAAAATTATTTCATATATTTTGACTCATGTGACAATATGATTTGGAATAACTTGGGTTGACATAAGTTGCCCACTTCTCACTGACTACTCTGTATTGACCAGAGTATTTTTGATGTGTACGAGCAGATGTATTTCACCCAAACCTAATGAAATATAATTATCAATATAATATTACTGAAATGCACAGCCAAACATTTAATCAGTATGAGCCACATCCAGTTTTGGTATTAATTTTGTCAGCATTAATAATTGTGTATCATATGAACATTACAGATATAAACTCCCTTTTTGTGCTGACTATAATTCAAATCATGTTTTTAAAGTTTAATATTCCTTAACATTTGATGTTATTGTACTTTTCAGATTAGTGAGCAAAAAGGACACATTGCTGGATCTGAAAAGTTGACAGAATGTTTGAAAAGATCGGATAAATCCAACTGGTTCAAACTCCTAAAGCTTGCCCTGCACGCATGCAATTTTGCACTGGCTTTGGAGTTACTGGACCCAGATACAGGCACAGTATTCTGTTCCACTTTTTATGCCTCTCAGTTTTTCTTTACTTAACACAATATATTTATCATCTTTATGCTTCTGGAATGATTTCTCACTTTTATTAAAGTAATTATACAAAACTGAATTGCCTGTTAGATTGGGCTCTGCTATCTGCTCTTGTCAATGGTGTAGAGCATTTTAGGGAATTCTGAAATTAAACTCCTCATTGCATGCTATGTTCTTGCTTGCCACTGGTACTCTGTTCAGATCAGTGATCAGTAGAAGTCTTTGTTTATCAGTGTAATTATATTTATAATGTGTCACATTGCATTTTCAGAGCCAGACTCCGGAAAAACAGTGGAAGACAGCGATGTGAATGAGGAAACTACAGCAGTCTGTTTTGAGTTCAGAGAAGACCCTGTTAATGGCCTGGTGGAAAGTGCGAATGAGAGAAGCTTTGCTGCATTCCATGATGAAACAGCAGGTACTGAGTGAATTTCCAGGTTACATTGCTGTTGTGGGATGTAAGTTTAAAATGGTTAATGTTACATATTTTTGCATCAGTAAGTGTTCAGCATTATGTGTAACTGTAATGTTACTTCAGGCGAGAGGTAACAGGCACTGTAACATATATTATGGGACCACTGTTTTCTTGGAACCATTTCAGATGAAGATTGTGCTATGCTCTCTGCAGGAGCCAGTGGTGGGAAGGATGACTGTGAAACATTTGGAGGACGGAAGCTGAGAGCCTATCAAAGAGAGTTGGCAGGCCCTGCGTTTGAGGGAAAAAACACAATTATCTGTGCTCCCACAGGTTTGGAACAGACCTCTAATCTGATTGTCAAATTTGGCCTCCTTCCCATTGTACAGCTCAACTTTACTATCATCACAGTTCACTTTGTTTTTGTTTTTTTTTAATGAATGAATGAGTGAATGAATGAATGAAAACACTCAGCTACAACGTCAAACAAGGATCTGGGGTATATAATTATGGATAGTGTATTTTAAGTAAATTTTAATACTAAGTTGAACATCCAAAATTTTGTCCAGTATTAGAGTGTAAAGAAGTGGTATATTCAACACAGACAGACGGTACCATTTAAGTCTGAAATTAATTTGTAAATTCCTCTCTACAATTGCTTTAGGCTGTGGAAAGACAATTGTTGCCCTTGCTATCTGTGATCATCACTTGAAAACTAAACCTCCCCAGACAGCCAAGATTGTCTTTATGGCTACAAAAGTAGATGTGTATGAACAACAGTACCAACTGTTCCAGGATCACTTCTCTAACAAAGATGATGGGGACATCAGGTCAGTTTCTTTTCTATTTGTTCTTGTTTTATGTATATATTGGTGAACTGCAAAGCCTTTTTTGAATACTTACATGCGATGCTCTGAATATATATAAAGCATACAAATTAAAGAAAAGATTTTCAGTGTAAAAGTTAAGTTTTGCAACCTGAAATTCATGGGAATTAAATCATTGTCTGTGCCACTGGTGTCAAGCTTTACTAGTGATCCATTCACAGGAAGTTTGATCAGTATACGTCAGACTAATCTGCAGTTCCTTAATACCATTGTGCACATATGGAAACCAAGGAAATCTGTCTCTGTTCTTTGTTTCTGAACTAAGAGTACATTTCTGTCTTCTACAACTGGGAGTGCAACTGTCTTCTGTTGATCTGAAACCTTTACTTTAGAGACTCTTAAACATCTTTTGGTATATCCTGTTTGCATCAGATGCATTGATGTCCTAATGTCTGTCTGGTACAGGATCACAGGTCTCTGTGGAGACATGGGTGAACAGATTTCCATGGACGTTATTGTTGAAAACCATGACATCATTGTGCTGACGCCTCAGATCTTAGTGAATGCCCTGAAACGGAAAGAGCTGCCCTCACTGTCTGTCTTTACCCTGCTGATATTTGATGAGTGTCACAACACCACTGGAAAGCATCCCTACAATATTCTCATGGCCAATTACCTGGATGCCAAACTGAGTGAAAGAAATGAGCCATTGCCTCAGGTTAGTGCAGGTTGCTTCTCATTTGTATTTGTTTCATAATATTTTCATGAACATTGCAGTATATTTAATGCATGATGAATCTGTGGGGCTGTGCCATTTCCTAGAGAATACACTGGAAACCAGTGTAATATACCAAACGCAAAGAAGCCTCTTGAAAATGAATGTAGGCCTGAGATTGACAAATAAAAACAGCCCTGTGCTCAGAGCACCATAGCCCTAAACACTGAGATTAAAAAGCAGCCAAAGATTCACTATTGCAGTGTTCAGTTCTTTTCACGTCATGCAGCCATATGGAGTTCAGATCTGTGAGTGAACACTTTAACATCTGCTACAGGTGATTCCACACATCTTGGAGTAAAACTGTGATGAGCTAGGGACTTTGGTCTTTAACCCGAAAAGCTAATCGTATCTCTTGATGTACAAGGCAGACAGCAAGGACTGTTTTTTGAAAGCCACATCAGCAGCAGTCCTACACCTGATGCACATGCATTTGATAATTATTGGTGAATTTGCTATTCATTTTAACCTGATTAGATTGTCGGGCTAACGGCCTCTGTGGGGATTGGGAGTTTCAAGAACCAGCCTCAGGCAGAGAGTAACATCTGCCAACTGTGTGCAAACCTGGACGTGAGAGTCATCTCAACTGTCAAGGAAAACAAGGAGGAGCTCATGTCCTTTGTGCACATGCCTGAAAAGGGTAACCAATACATATGTGTAGTGTACATTATACTCCTTATTCAGCGTTAGAGTATTGAGCAGTGTCTCTCAAAATATGAAAGATTCTTTGTCTCTCTCTTTAAAGACTTCGTTGAGGTGAGGAAAAGAACAAGTGACCCATTCATTGCCATCATCCATAACATCATGTCCAACATTGAAGTACTGGCCAGGAAGGTGTATGACATAGGTAGGGTAAAACATACAAGGTTTTTCCCCTACAACCTTCTTGAAATTGACCCTACTTTTGTCTGACCCTGCTAAGTGACAGTGTGCCTTTTAAATGCGATTCTCCCTTCAGATTCCCTGTCCAACATTCAGAACCGTGATTACGGCACGCAGAAGTACGAGCAGTGGATTGTGGACGTGCAGAAGCGGTGCAAGGTTCTGCAGCTGGAGGACAAGCAGAGGGAGAGCCAGGTGTGCAGGGCTCTCTTCAATTTCACAGAGCACCTGAGGGTAAGGGCCCCTTTCACACACCACCACAGCGGTACAACTGTAATTAAATTCACCTCCATTTTAATGTCCGTCACCGTCGCTTCTCTTTCCTGACAGAAATACAATGATGCGCTCATTATCAATGAGGATGCAAGGACCAAGGATGCCTTGGATTACCTGGAGGGCTTTTTCAATCAAGTGAGAAATGCAGGATTTGATGAAACCGAACGAAAACTGACGGAATATTTTGATGGTAAGTTTTAGATCCGAGTGTCCAAGGTGAATAAAGTTCACATTTTCTTTAATGTTTACTGAAAATTAGTGCAACCATGAACATAAATTACATGCAACAGCATTCTCAGAATTTCATATGGTTTGGACAGTCTGCCTTGATGCACTTCCCTGGTCAATACACAGACACATATGTCACATAATACTTATGTATATCGCTAAAAATACTACCAATACATCAATCAGTGCTAACCTATTGTGGGTTATCTTAATTTTATCTCACCCCTGACCTCCTTTCACTGTATTTAGTGGTTCTAGAATAAGAGACATTCCCTGTTTGCCAAGCATATACTCCACCCCAGTGCTGCTCTCTGGTCTTGAGACAGCTGTCCTCACCGATGTCATGCGCGGTGCTCTGTCTCTCAGTTAAGCACCCCCACCTGGTCCAGCTGTCCAGACGGGAGCCACAGGAGAACCCGAAGCTGAAGGAGCTGAAGTTCATTCTGGACGAGGAGTACAGAAACAACGACCAGACTCGCACCGTGCTGTTTGTCAGGACCAGGGCGCTGGCCGATGTAAATATGGGGGAGTCATGGGTTTCTGCTCTAATGAGCCAAAAAATTATTTGCATTTCTAATAATATTACACTCTAACATGATATCTGCTTGCTATACTTTTGTCAATAAGATGTTACCCATAATCTTAAATTAATCCATGATGAAATAAAATGTTTTCACACAGGCAATGAAAAACTGGATTGAGGAAACAGAGTCTCTGAAGTTTCTAAAGCCTGGAGTTTTGATAGGCAGAGGGAGGAAGTCTCACTTAACAGGTTCAGGTATAGGCCACCATGCTATAAAATTGTGAATATACTCAACATACGTATAAAATACACATGGTATATTCATATTTTCTCTTCATTTTCTTCAAAGTGTGTTTCTGGTGAAATTTATTAGTAGTGCAGTAGTAGCAGTGTACACACATACAGTCAGATGTCCTTATATGGCTAGCTTGTAAATGCTTCTTGTGCCCATGGTTTTATTTAGATTAATTTTCCAATTTAACACATCAAGTGCCTTGAAGGCTACCTTGTTGTGTCTTACCACTGGGTTAGTTCTTTGAATCTGCAATGGATTCAAAGAACTCTGAAGCATACTGATAAATCACAGCATAAAATCACATACATCAAGCTTATACAGATGAAAGTACAATGATTTTTATCCTTGAATAATTTCAATTGACAATGTTTTACCAAACAGCTGGTGGTAATAGATTATTGGTTCTTACATGGTTGTTTTTTAGGAATGACACAGACATCCAAGAAGGGGGTGTTGGAATCCTTTAAAAGTTCGAATCAAAGTAAAATCCTCATTGCCACCTCAGTAGCAGATGAAGGCATTGACATTCCACAGTGCAATCTTGTGCTGATGTATGAATATGTTGGCAATGTTGTCAAGATGATCCAAGTCAGAGGTAGGCTTTCATATGTTGTGAAACACCTCAGTAAATTTTGTAGTAGCGTCATTTCATATCGTCTTTCAATCAGTCCTATTCCATATTTGATCCAATATGTTAGAGACAAGCTAACATAATCTACACTTTAATCATGTTGTAGGTCGTGGCCGGGCAGAAGGAAGCCGCTGTTTCCTTATATCTGACAAGAAGGAATATATTGAAAAGGAAAGGTTAAATCTGCATCGTGAAAAAATTGTGGAGAAAGCCATTGCTACACTGCAGAATTCCAGGAAATCAATGCTAGCTAAGGTATCTGTATTTTAATATCTCATAGTGACTGTTTGGGTGTATTGGGGTAGAAAGGTACAATCACAGGTTTTTAAGTCTTTATTGTAAATCGTATCAAGTGGTTATGGATGTGGATAAAAATTATGAATGCTGTTTAATAGCTTTCATATGTGGCAATAAGTGTATAGATTACAATTGGGAGTAAGTAATTTAATGTGGCATTACAATTGAGATCATTCAATTCTGTAAATCACTTCCCTTCACATGGCAAATAAGTCTTTCTGGTTCCTCTATATGGAGTGAAAAAGGAGTCTTCTTCTTGAGGGTCAAATAGTTATCATCAGATGACAAAATAATCTGAATTCTTATTTGATGCTTCGCTCCAATTAGATTGATACCTTTCAAAAAGAAGACAAGATGAAAAGGGACCATGTCAACTCAACACCAGAGAAACCCAGAACTCATGGCAGCTTTGAACTCCTCTGTTCAAAATGCAAGGAGTTTGCTTGTTTCTCTGACGACCTGAGAGTTGCACAGGTGAGCTTAGTTTTGAATAACATTTTAAATGGTGTAGCAGCACAGCTTCTATGTCTTTGTCAGAATACATTTTTGAAGGATGCTAACACAGGCGTGTGCTTATGTTAGGTAAACTCATAAGAGATGCATGCTGTTGATCCTCAAGGGAATGAGCTTCAGGTGGCTTGTGTTTTGTCCTGTGTAATGTTCACTCTGTTGATTCCCTTGAACTTAATGACATCAATGAATGTGTTTCTGTCAGGAGTCACACCACATAGTTGTGGACAGGACCATCTTTGAGCGATGTGTCCAGAAGCCTCACAGGAATCCCAAAAGTTACGGTAATTTTGAAAAAAAGATGAAGATGTATTGCCGCCATTGCCAACAAGACTGGGGGATCATCGCCTCCTACATGAACATCGACGACCTGCCGGTGATTAAAATTGAGAGCTTCGTGGTCAAGAACAGTATGACCAATCAACAGCATTACTTCCGAAGGTGGAAAGATGTCACATTTGCCATGAAAGAGTTCGAAATAACTGATATACGTCCTGGGACATATGGTCCCACTGAATGATCACTGAACTAGAAAATGTCTGCATTGTGATTTTGTGGCCCTTCTAATGTCAGTATATGTATTGCACAGTGTACTTTGACCTGCAAAGAAGGTGTTATTGAAACACATCATGAATGTGGGGAATATTGATCAGTAATGAGATGAGACCCAGTGTCTTTTCTTTGTAACCTCACAATAAATGGTTCAATTGTAATTGTAATTGTCTAATATTCTGTTCTGTGCCAAATACTCAAAATGAAACATAATATAGAGATGTCCTTTCTTTCAGGTACAGGTCACAGATTTTTTGCAATGCTCTCATTTTGTCAGTGCTGATGACATTTTTGGCTTTACATTCTGGTTCCACTGGCCCCTGTCATCAACTGTGTTTACACTGTGGTCTCATACCTTTCAGAGCACCAGGTCTTTCCTGGTCTTTTGCACCCAAGTGGAAGATAAAACATATCTACCTCTGTAATTTTGTTCCCTTTTGCTCTAGGCTGTGTGGAAAAGAAATGTGAGCTGGCATGGTGAGGTGACCTACATTCAGTGTTACATACATAGGCCAATAGTGTGAGGCCTCTGCATTGCAGGTTCAGTGGTGCTAAGCAAGGAATGGCAGATTTTAGACTTACAATTGTGAAGAGAATCTTATGATCAGTGGTCAAAACAAACCTCAACCCATAGATATTTATTTTGTTTCTTTCCTCCATTGAATGTAATAGGTCTTTTCCAGTTAAGGTTTAGTTCTGTTTAGCTTCAGCCTTTCCTCTCCAGTCTTCTTAGTGTAAGACATTACATCTTCTGTCCGTGTGTGAAGGCTCTGCAGGTGAGTGTCAGTGGTTTATTACAGAACCAGGACTTACCTTAAAGGAACCAGAACCTCCCATGTATGTAACTTCACATACCATGTACCTTCACTGTCTGTCTTCTTACTTCAGCAATGCTTGTGGTGGTTGCAGTCTCAGTTTAGTGATACTGGTAAGCCTTCATTCTGTGAAGTGCGCAGCTATACATTCAGTGAAGTTACTAGGTCTTAATCCAGCGATGTTAGTGAGACCTGAACTTGAAATTGTTTAATATATATATATATATATATATATACATGGTCCTGTCTGATCCTGTGTGATCAGCATTGACAAATTTCATGTTTACGTTGCAAGGGACAGAAAACCACAGAATGGGTCAGGAGACAGAAGATTTGTCTGCAATTTTCTACCTCATCAAACACACTTTTTGTGAGGCATTCTGAGAAATGCTATGGGAAAACAATCTGTGACCTGTGCGCGGAAGACTTCATCAGCAGAGTAGAGTCTTTGACGAAAACAGCAGCAATGGCATCTCACCATTAGCATAACTCTGATCGTGTGTTATGTAGGGGATTTTGAATGTGCAGCATTCCTCAGCCAAAAAAAAACAGACTCTTTATGCCCCTAATCATAATCATTTAAATTTATAATACCCAAGCAAAGTGACTTTCAGGAACTGAAAAAAATACCCACCATTCCACAAACCCTTTCATGCTTCCTTAACTTGCTTGATTTCATGTTATCAAAGCAAACACTTTTGAAAAACAACCACAGAGTGACATAGAAAACATAATTCATACACTAAGTGACAGCGCCTTCTTGTGGCTGAGATGTTTGTGATGGCAACTACAAATATGTTTACAACAGCAGTTTTCCTCCACGTATTATGTCTGTGAAGGTTAAAACTTTTATTTGTATCTGTGATATCACTGTCACTATGAAACATGTCATTAAGCACAGATGGCACCTGTGGCCAGTTTACCTTTAATCATCAAAAACGAATAACTAGCTTGTAACTGACCAATGGAACTTTGACCTTCTTAGGGAACATCGTGCAACTCTTGATTAGAATAAAAACGTCTCAGTTAGGGAGTGTCGATAATAAGTGAGTTAGTAAGTTAGTTAAGTCAGTAAAAGCTACGAATATAAGGGTATACAGACAATAACAGTTGTGTCAGTGCTATATTTTGACCGTGTCTTGATTTTGCTCTTTGATACCCATTCCCCTGTACACAAAATGACAGGGGGTACTGGGCCAAGATCAGGGCTGTGAATTAGAGCACTCTGCTCTCATCTTTATGGCCATCACAGCAATCACTTTTTTCTGAGAAAAGACCCAGAAGTATGGGGGGTGGGACAGTGTCTGCCCACCTCTCATTTAATCTCATGGCCTATTCCTCCACAGTGTCCAAAAAAAGTTTTACTATGCTGTGTCCTTAAATAAACACTATGCCTAATTATGTATGATTGCATGAGAAAGACATATTTGCACATTGGAGGCATATAAACTTCATGGAATAAAACTCTAGGTTACATAATGTAATGCCTCCAACAGTAATAGTAATTGTACTGCTACTACTATTACTAAATGTAATCATGTAGAGAAGCTGGCCAACACTTCTTCCATAAATGATTAGAAAGGAACAAAGTTTAAAAGAAACAATAATTTATTGTAAAACCCAACAAACAAAACAAAGGAAACCAGCCTATGCAAACCAACAGCAGCGACAAAGAGATCCTCCTTCCCGCTCTCCAGCTACACCCGTATTTAATCAGGCTTCAATTAGTAAGGTGTGGCTTGTTAGCCAATAGGCTGGCTCCCTTACAAATTACAACAGGTGAAAACAAATGATTGACAATAATTAACATTTAGGTTCCAGGGAGAGGTGAAGGCTCCCCTTCACAAATCAACATCATCTTCACCATCGCTCATGGTTTTTTTATTTGTAATTGAACTTTAATTTACAATATGAGTGTGATGCCATCATTATTTTTTGAGCATTCAGACATGGTGCCGTACTTTACATTAATCTGTCTTTGAGTTCCAAGTACTTGTGGAAGGGAAAAAAAAAAACAGTTTTGCTTCAATATGGCAACTGGAGAAGGTAAACAGTTGAAGTTGCTATGGTGCCTGATCTTTTGGTTCCTCCCCCTAAACATTATAAATAGATTATTCTTTTTCTTTTTTGTGTCAGTACTTCTGGAAAATAAAAAAAATTTTACAAAATTTTGTAAAATAAAACTACTGGGGGCTGATGTTGCATGTGGTGGTATGCCCACCTGATGTCCACATTTTTGCAGTAATATTAAAAATGTAGAAACTATTTAGTGTTTGGAAGCAGAAAGGTATATGAACTTACATTAAAATTCCATCTCAGACAGAGCCATCCACATGTATTATCTGGTGGAGACAACAAGCAAAAAATGGTAATGTTCTACATGATTTATGCATTCCTTTGTGTTGTGTGGGCAGTTTGTGCACTTAAATATTGCATAAGGCACAGAGACATTCTTTTGTGATATGTGAGTAGCTGATACTATGAAGGGACAAGAAAGGTGAGAAAAGCCATCACTGAGCCATTGCCATTGATAGCCACTGACTCCCTCCAGGATCCTTGTGAGTCAGAGTACAGTACTTATAACCAGTCTCAGTATAGGTGGCATGAATATTGCCACAAATGCATGTAGCTGAGCTCCACAGGTTGCTCAAGAATAGTGGCATGATGGAAATGAACATAGAAGAGTGAACAGAATAATGTGCAATTCACAAAATGTCCAACCAATTATACAGTGTGTGCAAAACAGTGAGATATCACATTACGAGCATGAGATACCCTGAATGCAGAAAGCCATCTGTAAGACGATCAGTACTGGTATTTCAGGAACTCCTAAAAATTGAATACAATGCAAATGGAAGAAAACTGATTAGCATGGAACGTAGAGTAAGGAGAGGTACAATTATCAATTAAAGTAAACAAGAGAGGTCTAGTTCCTCTACGTACCCACTGGCTGCCCTCCTTGTAAAGAGACAAGTCACATTTGATGACCTTGGATTCTGAGCAATTGAGGAAGTGAAATGTAAACAGTGGTGTTGATATGTTTCCTTTTACAGAAAGAAGCTAAACATTAATTTTCTTGATACCGTACCACTTAAAGAATTGAATCATGAGCTAGACCTCTCTTATTGTTAATTTCCTTATACTACCTTTTATGGGCTTGGCAATGTTTGCCTGATGCAAACTACTTTTGCAGTACAAAGAAGTGTTGTACAGTGTTAAAAAATCGATCACTTCATTATACATTTGAGTTCTCCTGACCCATCTAGCCTTACACTGCAGAAAAGGCATCATGGCACAAAGGATAGCTACCAGGAACAAGTCAATTGTTTTTGAGAGCCTCAATAATTCTCCAAGAGGATTGTTGATACATGCATGTTGAACAGAACTGGAGCAGTTTTCATAATAAGTGTGGCAAACTTTAGTAGAGCACTAGCTCTTGCCTCCTGATCTGTTAACCTGTGCATCCTTTTAGATATTGGTTCCCACGTGACATAATTATGGTATGGGTATTGTGTTTACATCGATAAAGCAATGAATGTGGTTGACCCATGATTCTCAAAGACCCCAAACTGCAAGTAGCTTTTGGGACAAAAATAATTGCCTGTGTTTGTTGTACAAAATTATCAACAAAACATATTTGGAACTAGGGCCTAAGAATTCTGCACCTATCTTTTTAGACCTCAATGAAGCATCGTACAAGGGAACCATTGTTACGCTGTAGCACTGCAACTCCCTACAATGCACCGACATAATTACGCACTGTAAATGACAGTTTAATAAGTGAAGTGTGGGAGGACAGGAAATTCCTATATCCATGCTGACTGTCCCCAAACCAATCAAAATCAGCAAATGACGTATATAAACTGCCTACTAACCTCTCCTTCCTGTTGCATCAACTGTCTGGGAAATCCCACCGTCTCCCCTCTCTCCACCTTTTGCTCTTGTCCTCCCACCTGCAGGTCTCCATTTCAGGCTGTGTTCAAGGGTCTTCAACCTGGCTTTGACCCTCTCACTGGTTGGATCCAGGGTTCTGCTGTCCTTGCTCTTTGGCCAGGACTGATTCTGATCCAGAAAGTCTGAATGGGGGGCGGGGGCTCTCAGTGCCATCCTATGGCCGCACTTTTGTGCTTGCCTCCCTGGAGGGCTCAACTCCAAGTTGAGCCAAAGACTCCAGCAGACCTGCTTCTCATTCATTTTATGCTGCACCTTTTTGCTATTAAATATCCTTGAATTCATTTCAGCCACCTTGGAATTTCTTGTGCAAGTGAAATTACATTACAGATACAGTGCATACCATGGCAAAACTCTGGCGTTGTGATGAAAAATGGAGACTTGTGCAGTTTGCCATGCACTTTGATATATCTGTGCAATAAAGGCCATTCATTTGTTGAGGCATCTTTAATACCCTGCATTAACACAGTGTCACACTTTCAGCGCTCTCTCAGATGCCTTTCCCATGATGGAGTGCGAAAGGTGTGGCTGAACTGAGGGCGCTAGAGGGCAATTCTCTCCCAGGGTGTGTGAAAGCAAGCAACTGTTTTAATATAGCCAATATTATAGCAAATGAGGAATTGTCATTTGTTTACTGTCTGCATACAATACTTCTATCACTTGCTTTCTATTACTTGTTGCTTATCTATTTGTATTGTTGCTATGGGTTTTGGATATTATGTAATTTGTAGTATTGTATGGTTTTGTTGATGTGCAATAGTTTCCAGGTTGTCTTAATCTCAGATTAGAACAAGTTAATTTGTGTTGATGCTTAAACAGTGTTATGTATGCACCTGGTGTGGGATTGTTGTTAACTAGGTCTGGCATTGTTGCTTATATATCTTGGATAGATACACTTCTGTTCTCTAGAGCTGGAACTGTTACTCCAGATAAGCGTATCTGCTAAATGAACGTAATGTAACGTAATGTAATGTAATATACACCAAATAAATCTGAAGTTTTAGCATGTATCAGTCTAACATCATGTTCTCTGGCCTTGGTGAACTTACTGAATACATTGGAAAAAAAACTGAACAAGGAGAAAAAGCTCGTTATACCAAATGCTGGTGAAAGGGCCCCTTAAGGATATGTCTCAACGAGCCGAGAGAAAAACAATGCAGTAAGCCTCGTTAGGAACCAACACCCCGGCACCATAAACCACAAACAGCTAATTATATCTTGAAACAACGGTAGGTGACAGTGCTTCATCTATGAGAAATCCTAAACTTATGGTCATTCCTAGTCAGTTTGATACATGTACAGCACTATTTGTTAGCTTTTCCTATGCTGAATGACGTTTTGTAATGTATACAATCTATATTTTTAGATGAAAAATAACTCAAAGTAGTCAAATATTTGTTGAGAGAGGAAGCACTAAAAAGTCTACTTTCTAAATGTGACATTAATGTGCTGCATTACTTTGTTCTGCTCTCACAGTGGTTTCCAGACCATACACAGGCTCACGTAGAATGGTCCATTGTGAAATGTGTTGTTGTTTGTGCTCATCTTGTTAATCTTCCTACAAAGGCCCCGTGTAAGAGGAAGGATATAGTTATCAGATTTTTCAGCAGTTTAAAATGTTTTGCTCATAGTTTGATTTAGAAGATAGGTTGCATATAAGCCGTGTGAGATAGTTATCAATGCTACAAGAAAAAAAAAATACATTTCTTTAAAGGCATGTAACTATTGCATATTGTGAACGCATTTATTAATTTATTTTTACCACCCCCCCACCAAAAATGCACACACAGACACACACACAGACACACAGACAGACAGACAGACACACACACACACACACACACACACACACACACAAATACTTTGGCTAATGGTAATTCTGGGTTTGGCAATGCTGCTATACACTTTTACAAAGATCTTTACTTTGTAAAATCAGAGACAGCTCTGTGTGTGTGTGTGTGTGTGTGTGTGTGTGTGTGTGTGTGTGTGTGTGTGTGTGTGTGTGTGTGTGTGTGTGTGTGTGTGTGTGTGTGTGTGTATACCAAACCTTGAAGAGGATGCAACTGTAGGACTGAGGCCATCTTCTGTTTTTTTTTTTTTCTAATAAAACAAGACAGATCATGTACAAATCAAAATGTACAAACAGTAATGGCGCCATTCATCTGAAATGCATTCATTTGAATGTTCCCACTTTCAGTTTTGTCTGCTCAGACACTGAATGTCTCAGACTTCACAAAGCTGACAGCCTACTAAGGGTTGCATCATGTAAACCCCTGGAGTTCTTCAAGTGTAGAATAGTTTTCTGTTTTGTTCTGCCAGCTGTGTTAGTTTTGAACACAAGCGTTGCTTTTTCAAGTAACGGCAGTCTTTGAACAGACAAAAACGGGAAGCTGCATGTCAGGACTTGTTCAGTCTTGTCCCCCAGCATGTGACTGCACATTTCAAAAGAGTCACTGTAATGCATGGTGTGATATTTATGTCAGTTTTATTTACGCCAACGCATTTTGATTTCAATCTTCAAACTCTAGATAAACTTTTTTTATATAGACAGCATTCTAAGATTTGTTTCAGGCATTGTTTTTTGCTTTGACTCACAGTGAACCAGTTAGGGCAGATTGCTGAATAGCTGAAAGTATAATTTTACACTCCTCAAAATGCATGTTTAAGTCGGTGATGGTAAAAATGTCCTGAGTACAGTAAGAATTTTTGAAAAGCAGCATGCATATTGATTAAATGCCGCATTTGACATTAAATGTGCTTATCTCGATTTGAAGGAATGCAAGTGATAGTATCGCGCAGCTTGTAACCACGGGAGTGGCATCATTTAACTGAGAGGTTTTTTTTTTTAGTCATGATTATATTTCTCTTATATGCGGTCTAATAATAAATATTATTAGAATAGCTTTTCCTCTCTGTGGGCCTGCATTTTGTGTTCTGCTGGATGGTGCTGTAAACTTTGAGGTTCTTCAATCTCCTCCTCATGAACAAAAATTTCATAAAAACCATATCATGTGTTATCATGTTTGCCCTTATAAAACAAGCATTACAGACTAGTGAAAAGGTCACAGTTTAATTCTGACTATTACATTGTATGAAGCTTCATTGTCTTCCACTATGCTTACCAGTGATAAACACTTACATATAATATTAAATACATTTTCATTTCAACCAATGCAGTAGTTCACCTGTATGGTTTTATACACAAATGAAACAATCCCCTTATAATTTTCTGTCTTAATGCATGCATCTTCAGAACATTCAGTATTCCAGGTATGGGGAACAGTGCTCAAGGAAGAGGTACAATGTCTTGGAGGGACTGCTATTAGTTGTTTTTGTAGCATGGTTAGCACAGACACTGGGGTCTGTGTAAGGGAAGAGGTATTTGACGAGGACAGCATTTCATATAATGCGAAACAAGGTCCTAATTGTCTGAATTATGCATCCCTGACCATAGATATTGTTCGCTGGTTCGAAGCTGAAAGTTAATGCATGACAGATGGTGTGAGATGGGAAGTTAAGAGGGACGCCCAGTTCAAAATTCAATCAAGATAAGTTTATTGCCTTGCCGTCTCCTAGGACTGTTGTTTGCTGTCTTCTCTTATGAGGCAACATATATTTGACCATACTGGAATTACATACCGTATAATCTAGGGGACATATTGATTAGTAAACATACAGAAAAGTTCTCACACTTTTCATTTCTTTGTCTGGGTATAGTGGGTGAGACAGGGGGGTCAGGGAATTAGTACTGCATGTCTCTTTTGAGCCAGAGGTTTGACAAAGTGGCAACCATTTCATTCCCACAGCACAGCATTTATCCTGAGAAAATGATGCATGTTTGGGCCTGTTTTCAATTATACAACATCTAAAACATTTTAGAAATGTTTGTGTATCTTTGTATTGTGGTGAAGTGTGACAGTGAGCAAGCATTAGGCATGAATTACTCAACGTGATTTTACAACATTGGTTGGGTGCGGATGTGGATATGTGCACTATGGGAGTGAGTGCCTGCACGTGTGCGTTGTGTGTGTGGAATGTGTGGTGTGTGCAATTTTGTGTGTAATTGAATGAGCGGAGGGTGCACGTGGGTAGAGTGAGAGTGCTGCAGTCGTGCTCACACCCTGGGATTGTGTCTGTCCCCTCCTCTCTGGCCTATCCAGGTGTTCATTAGAGCATGGGCATCAAATTCCAGAGAGCGTGGCACTCTGACCAGGGGCTTGCCGAAAGCGCCCGAGGCGGATGCTTGCAGCAAGGAAGTGTTTGAGACACTACCTCACCATTCTCATTGTTTTCTGCCTTTCTCTCGGCCACCATAAGAGGAAATAAAGCCAAGCACTGCCACATAAAAACACGAAAGGAAATAAATTCACCCAAAGTATTTTGTTTAGAAAATGATTACAGAGCAAAAGGGAATGTTTTTTTGAAAATCACCTGTTGATATTTTACTGCCGAGAAACATTGATAATGAAATAACAAATCGGGGGATTTTTTTACTTCGTCAGCATCTCTGTGAATAGAACCAGGCTTATCACTTGCCGGAAATTTTGAAAGAAGAAAAAAAAACCCAAAACAAAACAATACAAAAAGCACAGGATGATTTCTGGCTCTGTACCACGCCTTACTCTTCCCTCTGCTCTTTGTTTATAGAATGCCAATGCAGGCAGGGGGAGATTTACCTCACGCATCAATATAGCTCACAAAGACTGAGGACCTCTGTACAGTGCTATGCTAATGGTATAGCAGCATCTTCCTATGTTTTCAGCTTGTTTACGCTGGCAAATTCCCAACCACCTAGCATTGTTTCATTTAGAAAAAAGCACAGTTCTGCCAGTCAGCATGGGGAAATGTAGTGTTGGGGTTTCAGCTTACCATGTGTAAGGTCAATCTCATAGCATTTTTACTGCTGCTCATTTAAAATCCTATGGAATCATGTTGTTTGTTTTACAGCCTTGTAGGCTAAAAGTACTCTATTCAGCAATATGGGACACATACATGTGTGTTCATTCATTGCAGTAGTGAATCTTTTTTTTTTCTCTTTTCATGAAAGACACCTCCCTCCGGCTTTCCAACAAAGCATTGTCATTTAAAAAACAAATATAACAATCATATGGTACAATCCCATGTTGTTCATTTCTCCTGACTGTTTTACCAACTCACCAGGCCTAGGATTGGTCATAAATGGTTTTAAGCCGTAGACAAAGTAAACAGAAGAAAAAAAGAAAGCTCCTGAGAATGTCTGTGACAGAGAGGACAGAGCACCATGCTGGTGAGAGCTTCAGTGTGTAAGGAGAGGGTGGGTTCTGTTGTGGCCAGTTATTGGGCGTGTGTTGTGGAGAGGCAGGAGGCCTGACCAATGGTGCAAGTGCCTGGAATCCAGAGGGCAGCGGTCACCATGGCTGCGGCATTCATGGTGCCTCTTTGTTTTGTTTTCCTCAGTAAACGCCTGTTAGTCATCACCACCATTAATGATAAAGTACTGAAAGGTTATGGGCAATGTTTCAAACTGGATTATGGACAGGAGTGGGAACCTCCATATTCTAATTCAAAGCTTGAAATGTTGTATTTATATTTTACAAAACATACATGTAAAAGATTTTTTCCTTCTTTTCCACCAGATGACCCTAGGAAATAAGATGTATCATTGGCATAAAATCTCCATTCATGTTTTACTCTTTCATCTACAACTTTATGCTGTATCTGAATATTACTTAAGGTCTTACTTTAGCACAATTTATCTGCTTTTATCACATGTAAATATAACATCTCTTTGCTTGCATAATATTCCTCTGTACTGATATGTAGCATTAATTTGCCTGTATTGCACTAACCATCAGCATATACCAGCCAGACAACGCGTATGGGCTATATTTTTTGTGTGTCTAAAAGTGCTTGCTCACATTCAGCATCACTATATTGTTCCTATTCAAACTGTATTTTAAGCCTGCAAGAACATGACATCATGCTGGAAGATAGGGAAATTGTACATCATAATAATATATGCCATTCCCACAGTGGAATTCTGTGGTGGACTCTAAAACATGAGCCCTTCAGTAAAACTAAACACACTGGTATTATCCTCTCCTCCATGCATATTATTTCTCTGTTGGTAGTGCTGGGTCAGAAAGCATAGCCGATGTTCAGATTTGTGTAATTCATATTTTTGGGAGGTAAAACCCTTTGTTTCCATGGCTTTTTTGGTATTTCATAATTATGGTGAACTAATTATGGTTTTACTAAATGTTTTCTTTTCAGTGATAGATGTTTTATTATATTGGAAAGGAAAATATGTCTACATGTGTATGCACATATGCACATGTGCACACACATTCGTATTCATGTAAAAATAAACATCATTAAACATATACATATACATACACATACACACGGGCATCAACAACAAGTAATCAACCCTGAACTATATGCATACTGTTCACGCAGCAGAGAAACCTTCTTTGACGATATGAGAGATCCAAGAAGGAATCATCATTCCATAAATAAAGGACTTTTAATTATGTCCCTGTCAATACGTTCTGAGACTGTCTTTGTCACACGGTCCCAAAACCTAGCAACTAGCTTGCATTCCCAGAACAAATACAAAATATTGTCTAAAATAATCAGGAAATCAACTGGATGTCCTGGGAACAAGTGACACATTTACATGATGTAAGAATAGCAATTATATCTGAGTTTTTACAAACATTTTTTTTCATTCAGATTCAAAGAGTGGATTCTAAATGCAACAATAAGCTGAACAGTTTAACAAGAAAGAGCGGCTGACATGTTTCATTATGCTATTTCTGCGACGTTCGCACGGGCTCCTCTGTCACAGTGGAAGCTGTGTTCCAGGGAATCAGTGACACAGATTGTGTTCTTTCGCAGAGGAACCGGGAGGCCCTGCACGCCTCACGGCTGGAGCCCAGCTGCTGCCACGCCTTGGCAAAGCCGCCCTGCTGCAAAGCCACTCTGGTCAGTGGCGCGGGGCCGGCGCCCAGCTCATGGCAGGCCGCACACAGATTACACCCTGCAGCTCGCGCCGGCTCTGCGTCTCACGGGGACCGAGCGCATCCACCCAGCGTCAGGATCAGCGTTTGACTCGATTTAACGGATCAGTCGCCGCACTCGTCTGGTTTCACGTGGAGCTGCTTCTCAGTCTGTTTTTATCACCTGCATTTCTCATTTCCCCATCCATACAGTGCAACTTTTCCATCTGAAATGATCTGTTAGTATCATCTGCTTTCTATTTCAGCAGGACAGTTAGTCCAAATAGAATTGAAAGTACTAATACACACATGTACACTCATATATAATATAATATAATATAATATAATATAATATAATATAATATAATATAATCAAGACTACTTTCCACAGCTACTGCAATTCCAGATTTTCACATAACCTTGATTTCCCTCACATAAAAATATATCTGTGTTACTTTTTGCCCATTGTACCTGTGGTTACTGGTGATATATCACTGATGTAATTTAATTTGCAAATAAACCAGACGATATGCTGAAACCATGGTTTTCAACAGGTCTCAACTGCATTATTATGGTGATATGGTTATACTTCTAGTGGCAGAATGATTTGTCCAAAAATCATATGTTTATATCTCCAAAGTCCAAAGAAATCACAAACATATACTGCACATAAAATAGCATTTCTACATGAACTGAGAATGTCAGCATGAATGAGGAAGTAAATAGAGGAAGTATCTGAAAGGCCTGTGGATCTCATTGGTCAGTAATTATAAAGTGACTGCTGTAGCAGAGAGTCTTCAGGAGCTGCGGACCTGATATTACATGATGTGATTTCAAATCCAAACAACAGGGGACAGGAATAACGGCTGGATCAGATCTGAACAGCGCAGAAATAAACAGACAAACACTGGGGAATGATTGCTCTTCTAAATTATGCAGATACTCACTGTCCCTTTCTTAACATCATCCTTTTGTTCTGTTCCTTTAGATTTTTCTTTAGCAAAGCCAGTACACTGTACGTCCACTGTTGTGTGCCACAGAATGGTTTTACTGGTGTCCTTAGAAAGGTACCACAGGCAAATGTAGTGCACCAAATGGTGCCAATGGCTATACAAAGGTCTTTCTTGCGCAAAGGCCCTCCAACAGTTTTGGTTAAGAAAACACCAACAAAACGCTTACATTGCATTTCCTACCTTAAATCAGCACACTGTTGTAAAATACAGCAGATTAGATATTTTCCTTTAGCAGTTTAAAGTGTTAATAGATTAATTTTAAGGCTCCTGGTTTATCACATCGTGGTGACAAAAGGCTTCCCATGTTTGATGGCTTCCCTTGAATGACTGCCAATGCGTTGATAGATTGTCACTGAGGGATTGTTTACCTTCCTTAGCGTGTCCTGATTCATCTCCTTAGTTCCTGCTGATCTGGGCCCTCCGTTCCTCCCCACTTCAAACAACAGCACATCCTTCCTTCACCTTCACTGCTCCTGGCACATATGGCCGTAGGGCCTGCCAGTGAAGGCTGAGTCAGTCTCCGGAGCCCGGCAGCCAGCTGTGAGACCTGCGGAGCTGACCTGTCCCACCCACCCCGACAACACACCCACTCTCTCAGACGGCACTGCTCAGACCAGGGGGTCCACACACAGGGCAACAATACACATCAGACCTGGGATTCTGATCACAGAGCAGCACTGTGCATCAGACCTGAGGAACCAATCAGAGAGTAGCAGTGTGCATCAGACCTGAAGATCCGATCACAGAGCGGCACTATGTATGAGACCTTGGAATCTGATCACAAAGTAGCACAGTACATCACACCTGGGGAACCAATCAGGGGTAGCAGCGTGCGTCAGACCCGAGGATCTGATCACAGAGCAATACTGCGCATCAGACCTGAGGAACCAATCAGAGAGTAGCAGTGGGTATCAGACCTGAGGATCCGATCACAGAGCAGCACTGCAAATCATACAAAGTGTACCAATCACAGAGTAACATCAGACTGTACTCCAACAGTTTTTTTTTTTATTATTGTATTGTATTCTTATTATATTGTTATCTGTACTTCTTCGCCTGTCCTTTCTGCTGCTGGTAACACCCAAATTTCCCCTCCTGGGGATCAATAAAGTGCTATCTTAACTCATCTTAAAACAGAGCACAGAGTGGAAGCAGGAATGTACAGACTGTACAAAACGTACATCTATATTTTAACATATTTTCTGACTGCTGTATCAATTAATGATTTTTATATCTTTAAAATTCAATCAATTTCAAGAAATGTGCCTTGCACAAATCAATGAAAAAAATTATGACATAATTTTAATATCTATCAGGGACAACATTCCATCCATAGGTCCATTAAGCTATTTTAATACCAAGCGATTGATTCTATCAGTCAGCAGCTGTGGGCCATTCAGTGACAGTTTAATCCAATAAGACAAAATGTAACAGGAACTTCACCGATGCCTCCATCTTTGTGTTGACTCATCACTCACAGTTCTGTATAATCATAAGATGGCTGAACAAGACCTGGAGCTGGTTCATCTGATTCAACTTATTACAAGCATTTCTGTTATAAAAACACAATAGCATGAAAACCTTTTGCTACCCCCCAGAAAAATGGCAACAATCTCACAGCATACGTAGCTGCTTACATTCCAAACTGGTTGTGTGAGAGGTGTTTATCTGTATTTTTTTGTTGTAAAACTACTTTAATAATAATAAACAGACGTTCTAGACAGCTTGTCGTCTTTATCTGATTTGGTTTAGGAAGAGTATCTAAGCCACTGCTGGAGAAAACAAATCGAATGCCATTAAGACAGAAAAAAGAAAAAACCGGAACTGTCACTTCACGTGTAAAACTGTGGTCTACCACAGCAGATCAGCAGTAGAGGTTTAACAGCTACAATTTGTCACAAGGATCATCTTTTCTGTGAGAGCAAGAAACTGACCTACAAAAAGGACATATATTTGTTGTGTGTGTGTGTGTGTGTGTGTGTGTGTGTGTGTGTGTGTGGCCGTACATCCAAGAAACCATACAGCAGGCCTACAGCCCACACTATTTAATTGCTTTTCTGCTCTGCTTCCTCCTTTGTAACTGTAACCTGCAGCATTTTGCAGCAAGCAAAATGGCATTTGTAGCAGCCTGAAGGTCTACAGTGAAGAAACATGACTAAGTAGGATTGCAGCATTCCCCTGCCCTGTGTCCACTTACACTCCTCAGATAAAATCATAAAGACAATATTTACATCTCCTGAATGGATATTGTGCTTATTATTTGTGTGAAATGAATTTGTTGTGGTAGTAATCTGAATTTTTAAGGAAGCTAAAAGGGAGGGACAATCAAAGTAGCCACATCCCATATTTCAACATTTGTTTTTATTTGAACCGAGAGTTGGCATCTGCCTCGGCATTCTTCTGTTCAGGATCCTCCCACCCCTGCTCTGATTTCATTCAGATTGGGACAGGCCCATCTGATCACTGACTTAGGTGAATTCCTAAAATGAGTATAAGTCGTGTGACTGATAATTCACTCAATGTATATTTGAAAGCATTTCATTAATCTTTTTTTAAGCCTCCCTTTTTTCAGTTGATTCAGTTTTCAGGGAAAAGGGAAATATATTATTTGACAAGCAGCAACAAAGGTGGCACAAATTAAGAACACAAAATTTCAAGAACACAAAAAGCTTTCCATCCAAATAACCCCCAGATAATTGTACATTAAATAGCATCTACAGGCTGACAGAGAAATGGTGAGCACAATTTTCTCACTACTGCCTCTCACCCCCAAAGCAAGCAAATAAAAATAACCACGTTTTATTCACTAACAGCAATGACACTTACAGCAGTACTTGTTTTATTGACATTATAGTTCATCTCAGTTCCATACACGTTTCTTGAAACAACAACCACAATAAAGTCATTTTCTCAAAACTATTAACATAATGGTCAAAACCCATGGCTCAGCAAAACACCACAAAAATGAAAATGTGTAAAATGAAACAATAACTTCAAAACCACATTAACACCCCTCAAAATAAAACATTTGCATCAAGTAATACACACATATCATTATATGAATAGCTTTCACTAAAGACCAGTTTCACACTACTATGATAAATAGAAAACACTACTACCATCAGTTTTTATGTTTTTGGCATGATTACACCTTATTATGGATAATATATATATATGGATTCGTATATTTTCAATTGCAAATAAATGCTACTGTAGGGAAAATGTATTTTTATAAATCATTTTTTCAGACACAGGAAAGATTCAACCCAAAATCAGAAACAGAAAAAGCTCTAATAGATAATTCTATTTTGTGGTTGTACAGGCAACATGTGAATAAGGGCAACTGATATTTTGAGTTGGGATTCACAATCATTTCCCACATGAACTCATGAGATTTCATTATTCAAACTATACTCTGTTTGGGGGTTTACTGAGAGGGTGTAGGGTTTTGATACATGAGCTTCAGCTTTTCGGCATTTGTGTGTATACTTGCAGTCACAGAAAAAATCAAATTGCTTCAGTAAGCATCCAGCTGCATAAATGAAAAATATTTCAAATGTATGCCATGCAGCTTTCCCAGGATAAGGGTGTCAGCTAAGCAAATAAATCATGTATTTTACAGCATCTCCCTTGTTCCCTATCTTGCCAGAATACTTTAAAAACACCCACCTAATACAATTGTATATAGGGAAACATTGCTCTTTGTACTAAAATTTCATATAAAAAAGTTTCCATCACAAGTTGTTAAATATTGTGTTAATACCAGTGGTAAAGTGTGGTTGTGACATCTAAAATTACATATATCAGAAAATAATCAACCAATCACATTTGCCAGGTAATCCTTTAATTAATGGAACAGTAAAAAACTATTCACTTTCAGTCACATATTACAACGACTACCTCAGGATAAAAACTCCGGTAACACATATGGTAAATATAACAATGCACATAGGCTACTGCCGTGACTTTTGTTGACACGCAAAAAGGGCCTAGGAGGTCTCCTAAATCTGCAACCTCTTCATATAAAATTAACATTTTGTTCATTTAAAATGGGGGTCCATTCATATTTTGATGATAAACATCGTCAGTTAGGAATAAACTGCGTTGCTGAAATATGTGCTATTGTGTATAGAAGTATTTTGTTTTGAAGAAAAAAAAGCGCTTACAGGCGATTAACATTTGAACATGCGATATTGCATAGCCTTGTTTTAATTCGAGTTTGAAATATGAAAAAAGCAAACTGCCAACTGAATATGAAAAAAAAAATCCTTACCAGCACTGAACTTTTACGCCTCTAATTCATGATAATTAGCCGGCATTCATTGTATTCATATGTCTTCATTACCAAATTAATACCTTTTTTTGTCTTTCAAATAGGCTACAGCAAATGTATTTTGTTTCGACCTATATCCACACGCGCAAGTCACGGAATGCAATTTTTAACTTCACATACTAAATGGAATATATATGAAGCCAGTCAGATAGGACGCATTACAGAAATTAAAACACATAACAGAATTTAAATCACATTTTTCTTACGACTTTCAACTTCAAAGTAACACGGACACAATTGTAAAGTAATATGTCATTATGGAAATATTGCTGAAATTGTTGAGTGTGAGAAAGATTATTTCAACGTACAATTTAAGAAAAATATTGTAGTCATGATTATTATGGCTCGAGCAATGGACCACATAAAAGTTAATGGAAATACAACGCTTGCTTTCAACATAGCAATTTATAGAATTTAATCTTTTTTTCCAGAAAGTGAATGCGCCGGTCAAGGTTATATAAGGTTTGCCGTTAATTTAATTAAGCGAATAGGAAAGCATTGTTTAACAAAAAATAGGCCTAAAACATGAACCAATATTAACTAATAAAAACATAATTATAAAATAATTATATTTACACAGATATAATGTGACAGTAATAAAACCACAGCTGTGTGAAAATTGTATGTACAATTTATATTCCTACTTTATATACAAGTTTAAAACATCGTAATGATTGAATTTACAAAGATTCCAGAAAAGCAACAACGTCCAGGTGGCCATTTGTCCTGGCCAAATCAATGGGTCGACGGCCATTATAGTCCCTGGCATTGATGTCGGCTTGGTACTGGATTAGGATGGCCACCGTCTCAAGAAACCCCTCTCTTGCGGCGTCATGGAGGGGTGTAGCGCCGGTGTGGCTGTCATAAACATTGGGGTTCGCCCCGTGTTCGAGTAATAAGCGCGCGACAGCTGTACTCCCCATCATCATCACCTACGAAACAAACGACATTTTAAGTCTGAAGTCGAAAAAACACTTTTATAGCGACATATTAGTGTTCGGATCAAACATTTAATCCACTGTATCGACACATCTGTTAAGAATACAGTTTTGTGGCTTTATTGGAACTGCAGTAGGCTTAGTATAGTTTCTGTAGCCTGATCATGCAGAATGAAATAAAAAGCACTTAAATATCAATAAGATTATATATATATATATATATATATATATATATATATATATATATATATATATATATATATATATATATATATATATATATAATATAATATAAAACCATAGTAATTTTTGACTAATTCATTTCAGGCCTGATTTATGTAATTAGAATAGCACCTGTTCTTAATCATTTAAAACGAATCATTTAGTCGAATTATTCATTATTCAGGCAAATATAACTCCATCCGTATGGCATATCATTAGAATTCGTTTGAAAATAAAATACACTTGAGCCGTCTGTTTTAATTGTGCATAGCTGTATTAATCCGTAGGATAGTGGGAAATGGAAACTATGTTCTCTTGTGTCCCCGAAAAAAGGGGAACATTCAGAGGTTTCAGTACGCATCCGTTAATATTTTAAAAACACGCCTTAAAAAGCGTTATGGGTATTTTAAAGTGTTACAGAAGTATTAAACGTCGTCTTAAGTGCATTATGTAGCCAAGCAATTTTAACGTTTACAATTAAACATATTTCTAATTGTGAAGGATACGTTTTTAAAGCCAATGTTCAGCTGTGGTTGGTGTGACCGAAAAAAATTGCAACACGCTAAAATATCCCAAGCAATGTGGTGTAATGTTTAAGGACCTGAGCAGGTAATCCAACGGCTGCGGGTCCTAATCCCACCTGGGACACTGTTGTACCTTTGCACCTTAGATGTACTTAACTTTTATTGCTTCGGCAAATAAACAACTAACCAGCTGTGTATTTAGATATGTAAAAAAAAAACAAACAAACAAAAACCTTTAATCTGTGGAAGATGACTTGGGTAATGAGATGCCACCTGACTGGAATAATATAAGACAGATCTTGCACCTCATCTGATTTAGTTTTATCTGGCAGCTATTAAGGAAGCGCAAAATAAGTATATGTTGTCCTTTTCTAAATTATATATATACATATATACTCTGATTATATATATATATATACTCTGATTATATATATATACGACGTAAGAAACCAAATTTTATCACATCAATCGGTGCACATTAGATCCTCCACAGTAAGCCGTTTTATTAACTAGGCCCACGTTACGATCAACGATGCAATTGCAGTAGTTTGTATTTTATTTTAGATATCCCACCTATTTGAAGCCCGCTGATGAAAACACGATTGCATTGAGTGTTACACTCGTGTCACCCTGTCACTTTTCTAAAACTGAGTGGATTGCTAGCGCTTTGACTGACAGAGAACCAACCTGAAGTGGCGTTCGTCCAAACCTATTCACAGCATTGACATCAGTTCCATTTTGTAGTAAAATTCCAACACGCTCGGTGTTTCCAGTTGCAGAGGCTGATGCTAACTCATCTTCAAGAAACATGCTGGAGGACAAGAGTCTTCGGTGCGTAAGCAGTGCTTGCTGTATTCCCCCTCTGACAGGTAGACTCTATGATGTCAACGTCGCAACGTGCATATCGAGTTTGAATAGTCTAGCCCGGGCTATCCGCGGAGTGGTCTATTTTCCCAAGGAAACTCGGCGATCAGCATTATTCATTCGCTGTGTATACCGAAACCCCGTTCGCTGTTTTTCATTCAGAATTTTGCTCGGCTGGTGACTATGCACAAGATGTTCGGGCTTGCCTGTTTTGAATTTGCCGAGCGTCACGCTGCAAGACAGTGCGCAAGCTCAGTAGAACAGACCAGGAAGAGGAAGGTCTAATAGATTTTGTTTTTGAACGGAATTTCAAGCCGTGCGATGCGCCCGTCTAACGGAAACATGATGTTTACTTAGAAGTAACAGTCTACTGTTCGGTGGTACAAATGTAGCAGTGCTGATAGCCTACAGTAGGTTCATATGCAACGCATTCGTACACTGGGAAAAAATGAAATCAGAATGCTAAGAGTGCTATTAGCGTTTTCATTCGTATGAATTAAAATGGTATGGCTTTGTCGCCGGCCGTCGGTGTCGTTTAAGATTCCC